>OZ018314.1:1804837-2404837 GCA_963969455.1 Arge pagana | reverse complement strand
AAACGAGGACAACACTAACGCGACAGATCCATCGGCATCATTTTTCCACGATCCTCGCGCGCCAACGACGATCGACGTGCGCCGAGCTCAACGCTGCAGCAGCGATACGACAACGAGTAATCTGTGAATCGATCATTATTGGCCAAATAAAACTGATGTGTATCTGTCAAACCACATTTCCAGCGTTATTTCGGCCCAATTCCTTTCCAGGCGAATTTTGCGCTCGAGATATGAGCATGTGGAACGCGGCGATGTGGACCCAGTGGTCACAGTAACTAGAAGCGTGCTTTTCGCACGTACCGCTAGTTCTGACCATGCTGTTTCCATATTCTACCCAAAATAAGACCTTTTTCAAGAGTGCTGAAAATCGAGACGTGTATCGTTGCCGGTAAGAGTTTGGAGTCTCGAGTCTCGAAGATATAAAAAGCTCGATGATTATTGCCAAAATGACATTAAATGGCGTGGCTCGTTAGTTTAACAGCTACGTACCAGTGAAATCCTCTTTGCCTCGACGTTTTTACGGGCACCTCGTTTTGCGCTACTGGCTATAAATTCATCGTGACGAATTTGACCGCCCGCAACAGCTAGTCGAAGTGCCAAATGGGTGCCTGCATCGCCTTCCACGACAGTCGCCTCGAATATGAAGCTGCGCACCTTTGTCCTCGTTTTGTTCTTGTTGGTTCATTCGTCTCGACAAATTCCAGAAATTAGTGAGTACGATCCAACATTGGCTCCATTTTTCCGCTTCTTTTTCCCCATCCGGTTTATCTCTCTCACATATCCACGCGAGTTGCAGCTTGTTTGGACTTTATTTTCCTCGCGATTCATTATCAATGGCGACACGATTCCGGAAACTGCTTCATTTCAGGAAAATGTCCATCGGATTTTCCAATTACCGATCACGTGATGGACCATTGCGGGATACTGACGTGCAACAGAAGAGGTGGCTATGAATTAAAATCGTAAGCATCACCGGGACTACATGACTGTGCTCGAGGATTTTTCTTGCGAGGCCAAACTCCAGTTTTTTGACCGTGTAGCGTGCACTATCGGCCTTCGACTAGTGTTCATTACCCATCACTCGTCGTAGCAAACCATCTAGAAAACACTGTACGCGCCCACTCGAGTTTGGCTATTCGAGAAAAACGCTCGGTGCCTGAGAGTCACTCGATATAGTCTGGCGCATTGAAATAGATTACCTGTATGGAAAAATACTATCAAGAACTACTCACGAAACTACTGAGAAAAGTTTCAGAAAACTATTGAGAGAATATCGAGAAACTATAAAAAAACTAATGGGAAAGTACTGGAAAACTATTAAGAACTATTGCGATAACTATTGAGAACTATTGATCATTAGCATAGGACTTTCACAGTAGTAAATTGGACCTCACTACTGACGAAACTACTGAGTCGAACTGTGACTTTCTCGATAAATCTACCAGTAGTGCTGTCAATAGTATCCACGAGTAGTACTACCTTTTATCTTTCACTACTGAAAGGATCACTGGAACCAATAGTGATCGTCTTCATTAGTAAATTGAGTCATTAGTTTTATGTTTCACTACTGAATGGATCACTGGAACCAATAGTGAACGTCTTCAGTAGTTCACATTGAGTCAATGGTTTTGGTCTTCACTATTGAATGAATCACTGGAACCAACAGTGAACGTCTTCAATAGTTCACATTGACTCAATAGTTATATTCTTCGCTACTGGAACCATTATTAAACGTCTTCGGTAGTTCCTAGTGACTTACACCTGTTCAATAGTCACTCCACAGTCATTACTGACTAAACTATCCAATATGCACTCGAACTATTGACATTTTTGACGAACTAGCGAGTGCCTCAATAGTTTTGTCAGCTACTATCGAGGGCCTCGGTAGTTTCATTCCATACGCGTTATCGTTACGCAATAAATATATTTGTCGAAAAGTTCGCGATCGTTTGTGATATCGCGTCTCTTTCGTCACTTTTGCCACAGATGCGAGCCGAAAAAATGTCAGCGAGGGAAACGTATAGGATACGTTATACCGAACGTGGAAAAGCCATATCCAGCCTGCTGCGGCGGTGAGATTTGTCCCGATGATTTCACAAGCCCGTGACCTTGAGTGCGAAACTGCGGAAGAAGAAACAATGAACAATCGAAGAAACGATATCAACGAGCCATGATTCATGACTGCGAGCGATCGAGTATATGAAATTCGGATTTACTGCTCGCAGCCGGAAATTAATTGGCGAAATAAAGCGATACCCGTACCATTCGCGTCTACGATCATTCATTGGCATTTCCGAATAACAATAACAATAACGTAGGATTCGTCATCCGAATGGGATCTCTGCCACGTGCGAATCAACGTCGTCGAGGCTATCAACCGAGCAGGTAATGAGCGAATGAAATCGCGACGTAAAATATCGGTGCTTGCGTCTGTTGATAATCGGGATCAGAATCCGTAGTCCTCGCGAGGAAAATCGTAGGTTCTCGATCGAATGGGCGCGCGTCGCTGCACCCAGCTTATTCGAGTGTCGAATCCGAGCCGGATCCAGAAATGACGAAATCTCGGCTATATTTTTTCAACGCTGTCATTCGGCTACGAAGTCATCGCAGATCGAAGCCATTCGGATGGCATGAGCAATAACCCTGAAATACCACGCTCGACGGCTGGTAATTTACGGTCACAATTACTATCGCTGACGTGTGGGTTTCGTCGGCGCCTAACGATGAAGAAGCCTCGATGCTATTCGACGAATGACGCGTCGATGGGTTTCGTTTTGGTGAACTTTACTCGGCGATAACGACGATCGCATGGTGTGGCTCGACGCAACTTGGACCTGTCAGTTGTAAAATGATATCCGAAGAAGAAACATGAAGGTCTTCGTAGTAATTTGTGTCTTGCTGATTCTCGTCAATCTTACCGTGCAGTTTGCTCAACTAGGTGAGTTCTCGTTTCTGTATACGCGAAGGAAAGTCCTTCGCTGTTCGCTGACCAGGTATTTAGCGACGCCATACTGCATAACAAAAATTGTAGTTGAAAAAAAAACACGCTTTAATGGCGAACTTGTCTAAGAAGTTGCAAATAAATTTTAATCCGAGAATAAAGTGACTGACGAGAAAATTAATGTCACTGTAAAAAAGCGTCAGTTTTCTTACCGTTCATTGTTTATATTTATAACAATTGACGTCGAGCAGCCTACGCTTTTTTTTTAAAAGCGTGTTTTTTTCAGTTTTCTTAAACTATTATTTATTTTTATATTTTTCCGTTTTCCAAAATTTGTGAATTTAAATTAAATTTTTTTTTTACCTGCGAACAAATATACAGAGCGATTTAAAATTCCTCTCGCAAACTCGGAGAGTTTGTAGGGCGGTGTAATTAAAGCATTTTGGACATAGGAACTTGGTATCGCCAGAGTCACCCAACGGTGCTGGACGTCGTCATAGATCCTTCCGTCTTCCGAAGGTTTCTCGGGTTGTAACAGAGACAGAATTATTATTCCTCCATTTTGCTGCACACCTTCTTGTAGGAAATCGAATTCTCTACAAAAAAGCTCTGAAACAGTATCATCGTAATTCTAATGAGTAAAAAGTTATCACGCTTTGGATACTCGCGACTAAGTGCTTCATAACTATCCTGTGAGGAAATTACTCAGAGGCGAGTATGAAAAGCCTGATAACTTTTTACCCATTAGGATTACGATAAAACTATTTAAGAACTTTTTTGTAGAGAATTGATTTACCTACAAGAGCGTATGCATTGGAATAGAAAAAAACTGATTCTTTCGGTAATTTCACGCGAGAAAACTTCGGAAGATGGAAAGATCTATGACGACTATGATGAAAGCGCGTTAAAAATCATATCAAACGATGCAATTTTATGATTCATTTTATGATACAGCGTTGGAATATTAATGCTAATGAAACAATTGCGCGTGATAAAAATTTGTCCTGCCTTCGCTTTTCCCCAGTAAATTGCAAGCCCGACTCGAAGATGATCTACACGCTGGCAAAAGGCTGCTTGAGGCTGACTTGCGAGAACGAATCGACCGTCAGCGAAGTACCGTGAGTATCGAAGCAATAGGAGCAAACATCGTGATTCGGATGTTGGACAACTGTCCAGATCTTCCTCCACGATGTTTTCTTCGAGAAAATAACTAGGAATGATTCGACTTTAGCGTCAAATTCGATTCTGTCACAGGTGTCCTCTGTACCAATGCCAGCCGGGAACAGAGATCGGATACCAAGAAGAGGATCCGTCCAAGATGTATCCGGATTGCTGCGGACAACCGATTTGTCGCGATTAAGTCTCCCCACAAATTGTAAGAACTAGAAATAAAACGCTGCAGGCAAACCACAACATTACCACCTTTCACGTCATCCTCGTTCCTGATCGTTAATATTTAAATAGAATATGGGTCAACGGTATATGCGATGACTGTTCGCTTTTACGCGAAAACATTCGTTAACAGATAAAACGGCCGACCACAACGATCCAGCGGAATATTATTGGCTGGGAAAATACCAGATGCAATTTGATTGTCCACCGTACACAGATTTTTGTATCTTCTAGTTCCACCATTTTTTTTTTACGCCGAATAATTGATGATAGCGTTTACTGGTAGTTTTTACATTGGAGCATAGATGTGAGATAATAAATGGATGATTTCTGAAAGCCAGACTGTTTATTCCTTCGTCGAAAATAACATGTTTTTATGATGAAAACCTATTTACTGAGAAACGATATTTACTCGTCTATTAGTTTGGACCGAACGACAATGAGCAAAGAAGCGAATTGGAACATCGGCCGGAGGTTAGTCATGTTGCAGAAGAGAATTTTTCCAAGCAAAATAACGACGGAGCACTTCGTTGACCTATTGCGTGGGGATAAATGGAACGCAAATGAATAACTTCGTTGTCGTACGATTTTCATCGCGTTGTAAAATTCACTCGAACACGTCGAAATATGTTGCATATGCGTGCGAAAATGTATGTGCACAGGCATCTTTACGCGGAGTGCTCGCGAATTTTCCGCGAGCCAGATTCTGTGGCCATTGAAAAACGAGTAGATAGCCTTCGCGTCGCGATACGTTGAATAATTATCAACAAGTCGGCGACGAACGTTAGGACATCCACGTTCTCTTTCTTTTTCCTCAATCCCCACTCGACTCGGAGTATATAAATGAGAAAATACGCGTTCATCAGCAGTTGGACCGCGGAATATCGAAGTGGCAACAAGTTGCGACGAGCGTAGAGTTCAGAGAGCATCGATTCAACATGAAGTTCCTCGCTTGCGTATGCATCCTCCTCGTGGTCGTTGATTTGTCTCTCCAAATTCCCACGGTTTGTGAGTACCGATCTGAAATATTTGACGAGGCAACGGTTCTCCGAATTTCTCTTCGTACAACGATCATCCAGTCTTGAGTGTGGAAAATTTCGCGAGCGCAAAGCTCACTCGAACAAATTTTCCCTTGCGCGGAGAAAATTTGTCAGAGAATGAGAACGCGAATTGAAGATTGTTTATCGTTTCAGCAAATTGCCCAGCCGACTTCAAACTCGACGATCACATGAAAGACAGCTGCGGATCTCTCAAGTGTGAGGCAGATGGATCGATAACGCAAATTGGGTGAGTTGTTGCCGCTGAAAATGCCGCAACGATAATGCCGACGTAGATACAAAGATCCATCGACGACCCAGTCGAAAACGAGGATATCGCTTCCTCGATTTGGCTTCATGCGACTCACGATTTTATGTTTCACCAGATGCGGAACTTGGCAATGCGCGCCTGGAAAAACTAAAGGATACAGAGAGACCAATAACAAGTTGCCGACGCCCGACTGTTGCGGTGGGCCCATCTGTGATGATTAGGATCCGAATTGAATCCAAACTCAAATGGAACGTTTCAGCTATTAAGTGATCCAGACTTGCAAATTTAAAAATAAAACTATAAGTTGTGGCTACACGTAGAAAAAACTTGTTCCTGTAAAATTCCTTGCACCGTGGATCAATGTTTTTGAATAAACGTGCTGATCGTACAAAATAGTTGCGACTGATTTGATCCTCCTGCCACCTCCTTTTTTTCAAATTCACCTTTCATTTGCATCGCTGCGATACTATTTTCCACATTTTCAAATTTGAATTTTTTGCGACAAAAAAATTAATTCTTTTTGTCTCAAATTCTTGTATCGTCGTCAATTTAACTGGACTTTTTGAAGTGGGTCAAAATCGCGTTCGGAGATTTTGTCACACGCGAACAAAGAAACATACATACCGAGATAATAGAAGCGTGTTAAAAACGAGGCCTCGGTCAGTCGATGGCAGAGAAATGAAAACAAGACGTTCGCGAAAGATCACGATAGCGAAGTAGTTTCTATCTCAACATATAGGCGTGGAGTGTGGATTTCCGTAGAGAATTGTAGAGAGAACAGTTTAGATTAGCTGAAGATGAAAAAATACAGCATTCTAATCGAGGCTAGATCCGAGGCTAGTAGCTTCGCTCGGCGAGATGGATCGTTGATACGGAGGTTATAGGTGCTCGTTACGTAACATTATCACTGTTGTGTCCGTGATGCAGCGATGGTGCGAGCAGGTTTGTGGGAGTGCAGACGATGAGAAGATAGTCGGTGAACGATAACGCTACGTGTCGAGGCCGAAGGTCAACTTCAAGGTCGAATTTTGGTGAACACTGATCGCCCGCAGGAATCGTAACGGACAAAATTCCCTGTGATTTTTCAGTAGAAATTTCGACTTGTTCGAATGTAATCGAAGCCTCCAACTCGCGATTGCGTCGCGACTCCTCGAGGTAGGTTACCAAAAAACGGTCAAGTTGTGACCCCGTTACGAGGTGGGTCACGGAGGACAGCAGTCGTCGTCGCGTCGTCTGCCTCTTTTTATCGGAGTCCTCATCCCGCACCGCTGAATCCGCTCAAACTTCAGATTGAGAAACGTGAGAATTAATTGCACGGAAAAATAACGTCATTGTGTAGAGTGTGAAAATATTTGTGTAGAATATTTACCATTCAGTGGGTTGATTAGTGTTGCTCTTACAGTACAATACTAAAGTGACACTTTTTAAATGGTATTCTAACATCGGTTTGTGTTAGCCCTAACACAGAGAAGTGTTACCGTGTCACAGCTGAATTAACACTAATTTTTCGCAGAAAAAACTGTTCGCACACATTTTTCTGTTAAATGCAACTGAAATGGGCGTACACGATCATAGGCACGGAATATTCCCGAGTCGAAATTGAAGATGTGATTTGAGCCCCGTGATTCTTATTCTTTCGCTGTCAGGCTTGGAAAAATCGTATTTTCAACCTCATCGGCCTAAAAATGGGCCTTTGAGGCCGAAATCATTACTTTGAATTTGTATGTTGAGCCTGAAGGGCCTATTAACCAATAAGGATCTTTCTCCCGGTAGTGATGTAGGCTCGGTAGGCTGATTTTAGTAGTGTAGAACTTGGTGAAAGCTGACAAAAATACCATTTGTAGGCTCAAATTACGATTCTGGTCGTACAAGAAATCTGAAGTAGTACTTTCAACCGAAATACCCTCGAAATGGGTGGTTGAGGTTCGAAGTACCTACATGGTTTATTTTGTCTCTATCGAATCTCTGGATGCCACGAGTGATGATAAGTTCCTGAGAGAATGTGTAATACGTGACTATGAACTTGTCCCGTAAATGTTATCATCGTTGTACTTAGCTTTATAAGCATACTATTCGCACCTACGGTGCGATAGTATACTTTTTAAGTTAGATTCGACAGCCGAAGATATTGCGTCGCGAGCAGATGTACACAACTGACTTGTACGTTGCTAACCTGCATAAATATGTACAACGAACGAAAATATGCCAAATTGGTGTTCAAGTAGATTCCTCTTCAACAATTGTGCGCTCGACGTGCCTGAAAATGTCGCTCGATACACAGTAAAAAAATTGTGTAAGCTGTGAAAATGTTTGCGTAGAATATTTGAGACTTTAGTCTGCTGATTAGTGTTTTTCCCACAGTCCGTTTTTAACCAACAAAAATGTTATTTGATACTAAAGAAAAACTTTTTAAATGTTGCTCCGACATTGATTTGTGTTATTTTTAACACGGAGCTGTGTTCCCTCATCAGGACACCAAACTTCAAAAGGAAACAAGGAATTGCTAATACAAAGCTTGAAAAAGAGTGAAAACTTAAAGGGAGAGAGAGAGAGCTTTGAAAGGGTGGAAAAGCTAGTAGAGTCAGTCGTGGAAGGCGGCTTAGATAGATAAAAATAGGAATGAAGAGGTAGCCGAGTGGAAGACAAACTAGCACGAGAGCATTTGCATGTGCCCTCGCATTCTTGGAGAGATGCTGCCTGCACTAAATATGCACAGCTCGTTAGCCGACCGACTGAGCCTACCACGAGTCAGTGGCTCGAGCCAACCTAATGGTTTCTCTCTCCGCCCTCACCCCATCGTAGTCCTGGCCACATTCGTGTATTCTAGGTTCCGCAGGATATTGTATTAAAGGTCCATTAATTTCATCTACGCTTCAATCTAAATTCACGGGAGCGTACATGGTCGAGAGCTCGTTCGACGTCGCAGCGAACACACGACGACCGTTGCCTCGATTATCGTTGCGCGTTCGTGGGACCACATTCCCGTACACGGGCACGCGTACTTTTTCAAGCTGCTCCTTTGAATAAGAACCGTTTTATCGCGAATTCCACCGTCCAAATTACAAGTATGGAGAGGCAATAAAAAACTACCCACCACGCGTCGCCCTCCTGGCCCGTCGAGCTCTTTTTGCACCCACTATTCTTCGTTCCCGGTTGAATTTGCATTCGCGAGCTCGCTGCAGTGACTTTTCCAACTTTAATTCCACCCTCCGTCCTGAAATTGGGACAAATGTTGGCCACAAAAAGGACGAATTTGCATCGGCGTTCTAGCGATCAGCGCGAGCCCAAATTCTGGGGCAGCGTTGAGAAGGTGGAGTTCGAGGCATGAGAGAGAGGTATTGTGGGGTTGGGAATTATAGCAAATCTGTACGTCGTTTACGATTCACGGCGTGCCAAATTGCGCGCAATTAATACTACGCTCGCGTTAACACGTTGGCGAGACGCGAGTCATGCGATGTGATCTTTGCGTAATGTCATCACCGCCAAAGATACGGAACAATATTGCACCCAACGCGTTCACCCTGACAGTACTAGACGCGCCAACGAATGACATAACGATGCACGCGACGACTACGTGAAGGAAAGGTCATCAGCTCAGCGAGATGCTCGTTAAAGTACTTACTTACTTTACTAGTCGTTTGTGCATTTTGTTCGGAGTAGCTAATTTTTGTTGCAGTTCCTGGCTCCTCTATTGGTCCCGATGTTCGTTGGTAAATTAGGTAAGAGTACGAGAGACACGTCGATCGATATTTGGACGAGTGTTTTGCACTAGCTGAAACCAAATCGACCTGTAGGCTGTCTTCACGCTGTGACGAGGACAGGCCATCATGTTATCCACGACAGCAGCCATCGCAGTTGCACTGAAATCTGGCAATCCGGATGACGTGAAGATCTCCAACGTTGGTGAACGTACGTCCAAGGTCGAGCAGCTCTTCGGCATCGTTGAGGTTCATGAACATGTGATTGGTGTTGTTGTTCTTCAATACTCGATCGGGGAGTATAGCGGATACCTTGGCAGTTTCTTTCACAAGGTCGGAATGCGCTTTGGTAGCTTCCTGCAACGTACAGGAAGAGGCGGTGATCATCGAAGTGGGCGCACCTCACATCCCAGAAGATGTACTTACCAGAGTCACCTCGCTGGCAGGATCCGTCCTCGTCAATTTGCGAAGCCCAAGTCCTGCTTCGCGCTCCTTCGTCGTCAGCTCGTCGTGATGCCTGTAGACGCCGGCTGCCAGGCTTGCGTAACTGTAGGCCCCGGCAAATTTAGTATTACCATCCGAGCCGTTTGAACTTCCTGCCAGAAGCCAGACCACGTATTCCTTCAGGATTGGATACTGTTTGACCTTGAGATACCAGTCCAGCGAGAAGTACAAGGCCAGCTCTTGACTGGGGCCACCTCTTCCGTTTCCCGTCACGTTAACGCTGGGCCTACCACCCATCAGAAGGCACAAGCCGAGTCCCCACTTATCTTTGCAAGGGAATATCTCCCTCACCTTATCCTCCGTGAGCGGTAGGATCGGGTTATCCTTCATGGCTTCGTACAGCTCTACCTTGTTGATCTTCTCCTCTGCTGCCAATATGAGCAGGCAGGCGATTTGACAATAGGCTTGACTGACTTCTCGGACGTTTCCTTGGACAGCCGTAGCGAGTCTCACGGGAACGAGTCCTAGTTTAAACACGGCAGTCGCCATCCCTTCGATAGCATCGGAGACGCCAGCTATCACGTGATAATCCTCAGACTTGGGGTGTTTCTCCTCCGCATCCTGGATCGGCTCGCCACTTGACATTCTCACCGCCAGAGCGTTCGCGATTCCCGGAGGCATCTTAAGCAGCAAGTCGTACTTTTCCACGATCGACAAGGCATTTTCAGTCGCAGGGTTGTACACCGTGGGTGACGAGCCTATCAGCCGGCGCGGATCACCAGCCACGTTGGACATAACCAGCGTAATCACCTTGGCCCGATGTGCGATCCGCGCCAGTTCACCGCTCGACACCGCGGATGTCTTCCCGAAGAGGATATCAATTTCCGACTTGGACGCACCAGCCAATCGTAATATTTTCACGGCATGCAGGAGTTCCTCCAGCTGAATTCCGGGCTTCGGATAACAGAGCAAGTCTCTAGTCCCACTGGACAAAATAACTACGAGGATATCACTCTTCTTCAACTTCTTGCAGTAGTTCGCGATCTTGCGCGTAGCTTCCACGGACCCACGATCTGGGAGGCCCTCGGTGCCTCCCTCGAAAAACTTGATCCGTGTATCCAGCTTCGGAAACCACAACGGCGTATCCCACATGCCGAACAGAGAACCCCGTGGCACCACCAGAAAACCCTTCTTCAATCGCCTCCCCAGGATCCTTTCCAGAGCAGCACCCAGCATCAACGTTTCTCGACCCCACCCAACCAGGTGAACGTTCCTCTTCAGTTTATACTTCCTAGCACCGATTCGCATCACGCTACCTTTCAGCTTCACCTTCTCATCCATAATTCTCAAAGCATTCACACGCTCCACTCCAGCACTGAAAATAGCCTTCATGTCCTCGCGAATCTGAGACAAGAAACAGATTTGCTCCTGATGACCCCGATTCCCAATGGTAGTTCCGAAAGTACACGAGTTTCCCAAAGTCCTTCAAGTTCTGAGCGACGAACTCGATAGGAGGTCGCAGCTCGTAACTTTTTGAGGCCACAACGACTGGGAATCTTCAAGCCTCAGGGCTGCAAGCCACGCAGAATCCTAGTAGTTCCACACTCCACGGAAAAGATTCGATCTGAAAGCTCACCTGAGCCATTTTCTTCTCTTCCTCCGATCTTGTCGAATCTCGAAGTTCCTTAGCCCACACAGTCCTCCTCTCCTGTTGGGCTAACGTCTTCCGTGCTTTCCGTTCTTCGGCTCTTCTAGTCAAATCTTCGGTAACCCTACGCGTCATTTCGGCCCTCTGCTCCACAAACGCTTCTCTTTTCCTGAGTCTCGCTTCTTTCCCAATCGGATCTTCATCTCTGGTTTTTACAACTTTGCGCTGCTTCCTGAGCTTTTTGCGACGTCTTACAGATTTGTTCGATGGCATCTTACGCAGGAATTTAGTTCTAGGAAGGTTGTAGGAACTCGACGCCGAATAACTGAACGAACCAGCAATGAAAACATGTCAAACGTGCTCGTAAAACAAAAGTATGGCGTCGTATGACGGATTCTTCTTTCTAGGATTATTATTTATTTGTCCAGTTGACTTTCCTACAAATATTCGTTATAATTTCGGTTCTAAATTACCCGAGAGGCATTTAAGCTAAGAAAAATTCGAGCAACTCGCAGGAGCAGAATATTCGTTGCAAGCGATGAACGAACGAGAATTTCTACAAGCTTTATACGCACACATATCTATGAATACAGTTGCAGAATACAGATGACGCGTAGCGGCGACAGAGCTGATCTGTAACGCTTACAGATGTCATCTACGTCCACGACAATCGAAAATCGTTACCTTCCATAGCGATAAACTAGTATCGCGAGAATTTCAACAAAAAGAGAAATTAAACTATTCCAATTTCTACTATTTCAAAAAAATTCGACATAAGTAAAAAAATGGGGAAAAACGTCTCTTAATTCAGCCAGCCGCCATTTTGTGGAGGAAAAAAATTGTTTACTTCTTCTTAGCTATTTTCGACTAGGGATTGATTTCCTTTTTTTTGAGATTACTGGGAGGGCTGGTAAAAATATTTGTTTTTTTTATTGCACCTGAAAAAGTACCCAAAATTCGTGGCCCTAGGCTAGAATAGCCCCGTAAGATTCGAAGATTCGTGTATATTTTGCCAACTTCAAAGTTTGTGGTATGTGGAATCGACATTAGAATTACAGATCAGCCATGAAATGTGATTAGTATAATGTAACGTCAGTGAATACACATTCTTTCGTTGTCTATTTATCGAGTATAATCATCGACTGTATTAGAGTATAAAGTTATGCTCGTGGAGTTTAGTCTCAGTTTATAACGAACGTGGTTAGTCATCTTAGTTTAGATTCGAGGTTGCTACCGATGGGATTGAAAATTTGCAAAATCTCGAGTCTCCGAGGCGTGTGATTTTCGATTTTCGTTGCAAGAGCATTTTTTTCTCCAATTTCTAGAAGCATATCTGGCGCCGCGCGACGCGTACAGCGTGAGTTACGGACTCTGTAGGATCGGGGGCGTGGCTCGCGATCGATGGCGGCGCTGTCGGCGATACATTTACGCGCGAAGGAAATTGTGGTCATGCTATGTGGCGCGAAAGAATAGGTGCGATGCAGAAAATACGCGTAACGTCAAGATTTAACTGCGATTGAATACGGGTGAAAAAAATCTCAAGGTCGAAAAATGCAATTTTGAAACTAGACTTGCCAAATTCAGTCGCCGATGCGTTTTACAGGGGCAAGAGACCGCAATGGGTTGAAAAATGCGATCGGGCAATTGTTTTTGATCGGAAGTTTGGGGACGCAAATAAGACCGTGGAAATTAATCGTGCGGTAAAAAAAAACTGGAAATCCGTTGACTTGATCGATGCGAATTGAGGAGTCGTTTTTAAGAAATGTGAATGCAAGCTTGATACTTTGGGCTAATTTTATTAATTCAATTAACAACGTTTTATAATACTCTTCGCTTCTCTCTTTTATAATTACATAATTATAATGAACTGTTATTGTTTCCTTAGATCGGTCGTCTCGTTTAACTTCATCTTAAGATGCAATCCTGCCGATCGGAGATCAAAAATACAAACTTTTTCGCAAAGCATACGCGAAGGAATATCGATGCAAGTCATCATTCACCAACACGCTCGCTAGCCGACCCATCGACTGCTGATCGTCGAATATCTCTCGCAACTTACATTGAAAAATATTAAAAAATCACTCTCCACATCTTCGTTCGCCTCTGAACGACACATACATCCACACAAATCGCTCACGATTCATTCGCCTTCCATAATAGCTCGAGACACCTGATTTCCTCGAGGAAAAAAAAATAAATCCGTCCATTCGATTCTCCTGCCATGACGACATCTTCGACGAGCTCAGCCGTAACCAGCCTGATCTGAAATATCAACTCTCCCCAAAAGTGACCACAAAAAAAAAGTGCTTCTCGCATAAAATTCACTGTACGTCCGTCAATTTCTCCGCACACGACGACAACGTCGAATAAAATTGCGCTGCGTATTTTGTTGCACCCCGGTAGAGATGTAGATGAGGCAGGAAAGGATGTTGCAGAAGAAAAAAAAAACCGTCGAAGAGTCGATATTTCAAATCAGTTTGGCGTGACAGTCTTTTCCTCCTTCCAAGAAAAGAAAACTGCTTTTCCGCCCATCTCAGCCTCACGCTCATTCACACCCAACGTTTCCTACGGGTATTGCGTATGGAAATGTCTATTAGTCTTCTATTAATTCATCGTTATCAATATTATTACACAATTATTTAATGATTACCTAGTTAATTATCATTTCTTTATGTAGCTGTCAGACTATCTATAGTCGTAATTGAGTTACCGTAGAAATCTTTAATATGTACCGCGTTAGTTCCATATTCGATTATGCGTTTGTACGAGGGTATGAGAACCAGGTGATTCTGGTTTAAGGGGTAAAAGACAGCCGAAACGTGTCTGCACTATTCATTCAAAGATTCGGCCTCGGTCGACCAGTGATCATCGGATCAACCGATTGGGCTTCGTAGTCGATCGTCGGTCATCGTCGACGCAGAAATGCGGATTGAAACTGATATCAAGTCGCTGGAGTCCGCGAGAACTCTCCGAATTATCCGACAACTACGAATCCGATTGGATCGTTGCAAAGTCTTGTCTCCGACGCGTTTTACGGAACGGAAGCCAATTCGCGATAACACTCGTTGAAACGTGAAAATTCGCAGGAAATAGAACGAAAATACATCGATTGAGACGCTGAAGAAGCAGAATTCTCAGTCACGGACAAAGCATACGACTCAGAGTGTCGACTAGACCACCCTTGAAAAAAAAGCTTTCGTTTCACACCTCGCACCACTTGAAGCTATTGATAGTTGTATAACTCGACTCCTGGCACAAGACGAGCCCTGTGCGAAGAGCCTCAGAGCTGTCGCAAGGTAGATTCTTTTTTTTCCATTGATTAAGACATGGAAAAGTGATTCTTCGTGCCTCGAGGCTCGTAGCTTTCTTGCTAAGGTGAATAATACTTTGAGAAACGCTGATTTGCATCTTCATACATTGAACAAAATTGTCATATCTTTTTGTTTCGTACACAAATAGCTTGGTCGAACGATTGAAATTATTTTATACGGTTTTTCAGTGATGGTGAAACAGAATTGTAGCGATGGCGCCTACTTCAAACGCGCAGCATCCTTATTGTCATTTCTACTTCTGCAGAAAGTACATTTAAAGGTGGACAAAAAAATTCAATTCGATTCATACAAAAATGTTGACTACAAATTCTGAACTATTTTCTGTATTTGCTCTTAAACTCATCGCACAGGGCTCATATTGTGCCTGGAAGTACGTTATAATACTAGTGTTAGTTTGGGGTGGTACCAGCTGAAGAAAGCAGTCTTTTTTCTGGGGTGGTCTAGCGTCGATGTTATCATTTCGATGCAGGAATCTTTCCCTTACTGAGCATACAAAGATGAGGCAAATTAGATCGGTGCGAAAAAAAGCTCGGTACCAGAGGTGACCGTCGAGTAAAGAGACTACGACTCGTATAAGAAGACCCGAATGGATCGAAGCTTCCACGAAGAAATAACCAATACAGAGATTCGCGTACATCGCGAGTCAGAGAAGCGAGCGAGATTCATTTTGTTGTGACAAAAAGGTGTGGAACACAAGAACAGGGCCAGTTCTCACTAGATCGTGAGTTCAGTTTCATTCCGATTTTCATCCTAAGATTTCGTCGTCTCGACGATTGACCTTGGGTCAATCGAGAGTGGACACACGCAGATGTGTGCACATACGCGTAGACCAGGGACCACACGCGCGTGTACGGATGTGTGCCGCGTGTCGGTACATGGTATTTGTTTGTTTGTTTGTTTTCTTTTCTTCTTCTCCTTCTCCTTCTTCTCCCTTTCTTTATGTATATATTAATATAATAAGTATGAACACGTGGTCACTGCCACCACAGTCGAGATTGCGATGACGTATTCGATTGGCCTAAAGTCCGAAAACGCCACTGACTAAATATCTTTGATTGATTGATTGGTTCACGGCACTGCGAGAGCATCGTGATCGGATTCTCCTCGTCGAATACAAGACAAACATTCACTGCTTGTTGTTGCCCTTTGCCGGACCGTTAAGGCCGTTGTTGTATTCCGGGTACGCGGAAGATCGGGTCGGCGAGCCCCGCTGTCAGTAGATCCAAGAGACCGGGATCCATTGAGGTATTGTGTGGACCCGCTCGATCGCCGCTTCCAGAGAGGCGATCGTTTCTTCGATATCGTTGTTCACGATCGTCAGATCGAAAAAGTGACCGTAGGCGTGCCTCAGCATATCCGATTCCTTCGCGAGTCTCTCCAAGCTTCCGTCATACTGAAAATACACGTTATCAGTATGCAGCATCCCTCGCGATGCCGAGGATAAACGTCCGTGGAGAAGGGACCGAGGTATTCGTTCTTAAGAATATCCGGGAAGGTATTCAGGACGTGGACGACGGATGCTGAATAAACAAATAACCCTGAGATTTTCCGAAGTCTTGGAAATAACAAGTGACGAGTAATATATTTGGAATGGTATGGAATCTCGGTCCCATTGACAACTGAAAAGTGCCAGTCGAGGATGAGGAGGATAATCAGGTGGGGCTGCAAGGTGTGGAAAGTTGTACTCACATCGGCAAGATTTTGGAGAACCGGCGCTGCAATGAAAACTACGTAGGGAGCGAATTCGGCGGTCCGAAGTACTTTGAGTGCTTGAGGTTCGACGTCTAGGATCGCCATGCGTCCTTCTTCGTGAATCTTGCGAATAGTTTCCAACTTCGTCCCGTACATCGCGTCCTCGTGGGTTCCTGAATGAAAAGACATTGGAGCGATAATTCGACGGGCCCGAGGTGGCAAATCCTAATGGATGCGTGCGGGCATATCACCGCATATACCGGGTGATGGACGTTAGATCCCGAAATTTTGGGTATCATCGTTGATATTTACCGTACTCCAGGTATTCGTTGGCCGCGATATCCGCCATCATTTCATCGTGCGACACAAAGTAGTAGTTTCGGCCATTCTCCTCGTCGTTTCGCGGAGGTCTCGTCGTATCTGCGTCAAACGAAGAGGTTATCGCACAGAAATATCATACGCGCAGCGAGAAGTCGATGAAGCGAGGGTGAAGGCAGAAAGAGAACAGAATGAGAACAGAATGAGAGCACAATGAGAACAAAATGAGAACAAAATGAGAGCAGAATGAGGGAAGAATCAGAGCAGAATGAGAGTAGAATGAGAACTTACGAGGAATAGGGTAGGCATATTTGTCGGGGTGTTTCGCTATTATCGTATTCTTGATATGCCTGCGTCCTACCCCGTGCGCGCCCAACAGAACGAGAGTCTTGCGTTGAAAGGCGGTATCTGTTGCTGAGTGAAATTTCGATTAAATATCAGGAAAATAAAGTGACTGGGAGCCCGAAGCACTGAAACTTCGGGAGACTGCCAGAGACGATCCCATGTTCACGGATTAGTTATCGTCTTTGCGTGTCCCAATCGCGTGGACATGGAATAGTGTGTGTGTGGAGAGAGAAAGACTTCGTGGCGAAAGTTGGTATTGTCGAGTAATTAGAAGTGAACTCACAGGGAAGCTTGACGACTTCTTCGTAAGTGACCAGATCCAGCTGATCGAAAACTGCGTTGTGTTTAGCCAGATACTTATCCTTGTACTGCTTCTTCTTACGGCCAAATATTGAGCAATTGACTGAAAGCAGAGACGAATTGAAAACCAACACGCGGAGACTGATGCGGCGAATCTGTGAGCTCGGAAAGGCATCCGATCGAACAGCAACATTTCCAGGAACCCATGTCTTTCCAATAAACAAGCAAAAGCGACATTATTCCAATAACTCCGTCGAGTCACTAGCTCCGGCCAAAAATTGTCAAGCGACGTGATATTCCCTCTACAGTTACGAGTGTCTTCAGTCAGCCACGATTTATGCCTCGAAAAAGACGGCCGGAAAAGTAACAGGAAAATGCTTTGCTATTGGCTCCGATTCCTGGAAAGAAACCAGTCCGCGATCGACCATTCAAACGAGATTCGTCGAATGCAATTCCGGGTCAATTATACGGTGCTTTTGGCTAACTGTCTCTTTACTTCCTCGACGTGAGTAGATATATGTATACATTTCATCTTGGGATACGCGGAATGATGTTGTTTCATTTTGGGACACGCAAGATTCCGGATTTTATGTAAAATGAAGCGTTGTGGTTCCAGTAACTAGATGTAACAAGCCGTACAGTCAACTCCCGTTTACTGCTCCCTCGTGGGGTGCTCTCTTTGCTAGAATCTTTTCACACCCGGAGATCTGTTACCGTACGCGCTGTCAACGTTTAGTGCGCGAGTAGAACAACTGAAATTTCAAATTTCTTCGAATCTGCGCGAAGTGACGGATCTAATCTAGTGGATACTGGTTTGTTGGAATATACTTCCATATCGAATCCGCAGGGAAAGCATTTAACGGAAGTCCACTGTACTTGCGAACGGTCAGATTTGTAGTTGGAACATATGCCAGAGAGTGGTCACTGTATGCAATGAGAAAGAGTGTTGCAGTGTTTCTCGACCATCGAGCATGCCGCCGTACGAGCAGAAATCAAGGCGCGAGCCAACCATGCACGTTTCACGTGAAATAAAACGTGCTTGTGAGTGTATTCGAGTTTTCGGATCAAGCGAATTCGTGTTGTACGCTGTTATATATTACATCGAGCTGTAGCCATATCGTGTCTACTAACGAATGTTTTGTGAACCACGATTCATAATGTGCGCCATTCGTACGTTAAAGTGATAATAACCGAGGTACGGGAATGTCTTGAGGCCGTTCGTTTGATAAGAAGAAACGCAGGCAAAACGTTAATTTTTTATCAAACGACGTGCTCGACGCATCGAAACCTCCTACAAGAATGTTCGACGTTAGCATCGTTAAATCTAAGCTAAAGGATGGATTCTCGCTACATTCGACACTGAAATTCACACGAGGAACGGATCGATGCGGGACAACATCCCTTTGGGAGGAGAAGAAAAGTGCGCTCTCTTACCAATGTTACGTCAATGTTACATGAATGGTATATCAATGTTACATCAATGTTACATCAGTGTTATATCAATGTTACATCAATGTTACATCGGTGTTACATTATTGTTATATCAATGTTACATCAATGCTATATCAATGCTATATCAAACTTCGTGTAACCCTGTGATCAACGAGCGTCTCGCATCGAGGTGTTCGACGTGTGAGAAACGTGACGGGAACGAGGACAGGGTAGTCTAAAGAAGTGGTAGTAACTGATTAAATAATTATATGACAATCAAGGTACATCATGCTGGTCTACGCGACTCTACCAGTCCTAGGCGAGTCATCATTCGTACCTGTGGAGCCGTCGCAGCCCTCGGCGTGTGACGAGCAGCCTCCATCCCCTTCGGCGTCTACAGCACGCACAACAACACACGATTAACAAACATCGCGGCAAGGAATCTGGCCGCGATTCTCGAAGCTATTCACAATCGCGTCACGATGTACGAATAATCGAATACGGAATCATCTCTGTGATTGGATGTTCGTCAACCACGGGAGAGGCGAATTGACGGGGGAATACGACCGACCTATCAAGACCCACTCGAGTTTCATCCCCGACGAAGAGGTGCAACGCAACGGCTGGACCGGAGAAGACTTATGGAGATCCCGTTCTCCTCTCTCTCTCTCTCTTTCTCTCTCTCTATCCATCTTCATCTCACTCTCTCTCTCTCTTTCTCTCTCTCTCTCTCTCTCTCTCGAGGCAGGAGCAAAGCTTTTAGAGATGATGACTCGAGTGCAGGTATCCCGAAGAAATAACGACGTCGAAATGTTTGCCAATTTTTCAACTGGGATGAATGCAGGAGATGTGAGTTACGACTTCTGAAGGAAGTAAACTCCCCAACTCCCCTGCCGCTCCGTATATTCATACCAGTCCTCGCGGCACTGCCGATTCTCCAGACTTGAGAATTACACCTCGAAGATAAAAACTTCCCAACTTTTCCCAAACTCCGTTATCCCGTTCCTCGTTCTCTTTCGTGGCGCGATTTCGGTCACGACTTCCCCAAACGATTGCATCGCAACAACATCCAACAAATTCCCGATTCTACGGGAAAACCGAATCGCGAGATTCAGATTTCGTAACTATTCCAAGCATTCACACTCGTGGAACTGATTGTTTCTCGGGCTGCCAAGATCGCCGGCTAGGGTCCAGGGAAAACCAGAAGGATTACAGGAATCTACGTCTCACAACGCGACGCTCGTGACATCAACGCGGTATTATCTCCATACTCAATTATCTCGTTCCTAGTGACTCTCGTGACATGCAATGATCAGTCCCAGCTTGACGACTCGTCGTAAACGGATGATCCCATCTTTCTGTCAAACGATGAATCCACAACGGAAGTCCTCTAAGCATGTTACGGCCTCTACTGCATGTCACCTAAATGCTTCGGGAAAATCACCCTAATCATCGCGATTCTAGTCATCGACTGACTCCTACCCCATCACCAACCTACCCTTCCCACTCTCCTTGCCGAAATAAAAAAAAATCACGCTAAGACAAAAACCGTCAACCCTCTAATAGTCTACTGATAAACAGTCTGCTAGCCCTAGGACCCTGAACTATCGCTACGACGCAAACATTCTACACTGGGGTTACGCGCACCCCAGCACTTGGAATCGCTGCTGTTGTCTCATTATTTGTCATAGAGAGCTTTTCTTTTTTCATCAGAACGAATAGCGACGATAAACGTAATCGTTACTGTTCTCCTTTTTATCTCGAGGAGGGAATAAACATGTATGAAAAATTATACGACTAAATTTCAAATGACAACGCATGCTCCATCAAATTCCTATACAGCATACGTAATGTAACGGATTCAGACATCTGGCTCTATGCTCGCATCACAGTAGTTTCTCACACCCATTCCACATGACGAGACACTGGGAAATTACGTTATTGGAACAGAAATATGTATAAAACATTCGAATGGCGACGGTAACAATCAATGGTGGTCCTGAGTTTTCAGAAACGACGATAGTTGCCAAAAATATGTCGGATGTGATTGTCCTGTTGGATGGTAAATATCCTGTCATTTCACCCTTCACTCCTCGTTTAATCCGTGATCGATTAGTTACATTCCGCAAGATCGAACAAAAAACGCGCGTTATCCGCACAATTTTGAAAATCATAAGCGAGTAACATAGCCAACGCGTGGAAGCTACTTCGTCGGTGCGTGAAACTATCATCTTCTTTCTTTTTCCCCGGGGTAAATATTCTCAAGGTTATTCCGCGAGGATTTCAGCTTTCAGAAGTACGCGAACGACGACGACTATTTTCCCGAGCTTAAACTTCTCGATATTCCCGATGTTCCACGTTTTTAGATCACCGGAGTGACGGGGGAGAGAAGTACCGAGTCTGTCGTTACTACAAGAAGGATGGTATTATCGGAAAAGGAGTTACGCCACCGCGAGAAATCGTTGAAAATACGTTCTCAATGATTCTCGGTGGTCGCGTTTGCAGAGGTAAGGGAGTCGTCGAAGTGTGTACCTTGTTCCTGTTTTGTTTTTTCCATAGCGACGTAGGCGGTGCGCCATTCCTGAAGTTCAGGCGACGGTATGAGGCCCGCTGATCCAGCCGCGTTGTCCTTTCTTGCCTGCCACCAGTGATGATCGTCCTTGCTAAGGATTTGCAAGATGTCTCCAGTCTTAAAGGCAATCCCTGCTTGAGCACACGGGATCAGTTCGTCCTCCAACGGGTCATAATCGAATTGAGCTCGTACAAAAATCTGCGGCACGACAGAGAAGCGACGTGAGTAAAGGACGCGACAAATTCGCCTCCTTACAAAAATCCGGGGTCGGAACGAGAGGGGATAGATGTGTAGGTGGTTCAAGCGTATTTAGCAGTCAGCGAAAGCTTGCCGGTGACAACGTCACGCGGCGCTGGTAGCTCGAGTTGTGGCTCCTACTAGCGTTAACTTGCGGTCGAATGTCGGATGCGACACGCTCTACTAGGGAGAACCAGAAGTGCGGCGTTATCAAGGTCGCACGAGTGTTTACGGCTGTGCTCATCACGACTAAGACATTCGAATGGGGATCATCTCGAGAAGCTCTTCGGGTGTATGGTATATATTATTCGGTATGCCGGGATATTTCGAATGAAGAAATCTGCATTGCTGATTCGTTCCATTTCGACGTAGTGAAATACCGAGAGTCCTCCATTTACGGCTCGCACGAATTTAGAGTGACGACTACACGCGTCATAGTTTCATAGTACGGAAGCTCGGAACTAGGAATCGATGAGGCTACGAGCAGGAAAAGCTAGATTGGTGAAAAGAAACCGATGACCTACGGATGACCTTGAAATCCTGCGGAACGTCGCCCCACCCTTTCGAACATTCGCGGAGTCCTCGTTCAGGAAATATCTTTGTAACACTCCGAGGATTACGGAGCATGTCTCATAACTGTAGGATACCCTCGGAATGTTTCAGAGATACTCCAAACTCCCTCTCTCTGTCCTCCTCTCTGGCGGACTCGAGTATTCTCTATAACGCGCGCGAGGAGACGTTTGGATGCCAAAATTTATCCTGTTCGCGGGCAGAGTTTTGTATTCCACGCATTGTAAGATCCGTGACACATTCTCCGCTATGTAGGCGCATGTGTGTTGGGACGTAGTACTATGGTATCAATGTGCAGCGTAGGAGAATACGTATTTATTATACGAGAGATAGCTAAGTTCGACTAAATTGGAAAACTACCAACTAATTTCGTAGATTTGTTCGACGTGGGAGGACATCGCGAACTTGTCCATCCACGAGCGAAATTGGGCAGCTAGATTGAACTGTCATACACGACTAACAAAGGCTAAATACATTCACGCTGCACTGTTAGTTTGTACGATGAAATGGCGAACAAGTGCGAAATCGTAAGCAGCCCTACGATGCACTGGACTCTAGCATGATCCAAAGGTTCGCTCAAGCACCGGCCATCTTTATCCTCCGATCTACGACGTACCGGAGTTTCATGCCATCGAGATGCTACGGGAGTCTAGATCATCGCAGTAGTCCCTATGGCGCGACTATAGTCGTCTGTTCGTGATGATGTTTGAAGAGACGATGTTTCGGGAACGAAAGCGGCATTTGCAGCGTTTTTTGTTTTCTAGGAGAATGCAGGAGAGGAGGGAGGAGTCGCAGCAGGAGGATGCGGGAGGTTGTCGTTGTCGGGTGGTGTTCGTGACTCTTTTCCGTATCCCTCGGTTAGAATGGTATGTGGTACGAACACGCTACGCTTAGCTACGCTACATGCCGGGTGTGTTCTATGAAACTGATTCGAACAAACACAACCGCAAACCGCAAAAACTGAACAGGTGACTGAAATTATAAGGACACGTTCTCGAAATACGAGAACCGACACATAGGCAGTATAATTAGCTGATTATGAGCATATAATATAATAGCCTCTAACTACAGCAGTCCAATCACACCAGATCAAGTCATGGTACTTACTAACACTGGCAGAGGCCTAATCCTGAACAACTAGAGTTTGGAAAACAGAAAGGAAAGAAATTATTAGGTCATTGAAAATGTTACTTCAATTGGTTTTCTTCGTCGTTCATTGCTTGTCATTAGACACAGACGGAAAAAACATACTCGGCGATTATCTAACCGGTGTTATCTCTACATGAATGGAATCGAGATTGATCGTGAGTCTCGTAAACGGTGTGTGATTTGGACACGCGTACTTCGCGTATCGTGCGATGAAACGGTGATGAGGTGTGACGATAATCTTACGGTGAGCGAACTGACCGATCTCTAAGATCGGTAACATAGGCCAGCGTAGCTCTCGCGTCACTGGAACAAGAGTTTTGTGCGCGTGACGTCATAGTTCGCGTACGGATGAAGCATCGATACATGGAATCGTTCGAGTTCGGTTTGGCTACCGCTACCACTACCACTGGTTCCGAAAGCTTCGACGAGCGCGAATCCAGTTCGCGATTTCGTTCGTCTCTCCTAGCACCGATGATGCGATAATCGTCGTGAAAAGCATCCTCCCATGGACTTGACGTGGCGGAAACTTTCGTTCGAGGCGTACAAATTGGATTTTGAATTTTGGATTTTGGATTTAGTAGTTCCGCGACTGCGAGTTTCAGGATTGCGAGACATCGTCGTCTTTTTCGTCGAGTCTTTGCGCAATCCTTGCATCAACGAGTCTGGGGCGCCTTCGCTTAAGCCTTCTACGCGGAGGGCACGTGAAGTGAGAGAGGTAAAGACGGCGGGGATTTCGGAGACTCACAACTCGTCTGGTGGACTGGCTGCTGTTGACAGACGTCATCGTCTAACTTCTGCTTCGATCGTCCTCGAGCGATTCGATTTATTGTGGTCTATGAAATGTTCTGGGATGAACGGAAACCCGATAGAGATTTCGCACGCGATGCTTAAGCTACTGTCGCGTTTTGAAAAATGGAAGATATAGTCTACGATGGAATAATGATGATGATGAACAGTAAACGTAAAGATATTACCTAAATAATCCACGCATACTGCAACAATACGTGTAACGAGGGATCGGGGGCAGTACGAGGATGTGGTGAGTTTTTTTATTCTTTGCCTTGTCTTTTTTTCGTCTTTTCTCTTTTCAGTACACTGCTTCCAATTTCATCGATCCTGTTCAACCGTGATTCTGTCGATTCATTTTCGAGCAATAACGCTCTGTATGTTTACTTCAGCGAGAGGGGGGAAGAGCCGGAGCCGAACGACTTTACGACACAAAAGGAGAGACATCGATCTTCTGGGAGGTTGAGGGAAAAAACTGATAAGTGATCGACCGACAAACGCGATGGAAAACAGCAAAGTGATATTTTCCTCGCAACATCAACCCCCCACACCCAGCACGCACAACGACTCGCAAAGCATAAAACTCGCGCGATGTTTAACAAACAAACGAATACGGCTAAAAGAAACAAGGAATCCACCGTTCTACGAATATTGTCATTCTTCTGAGACGGACGATAGAAAAATTTCAGTGCAGGAGATTAAAATACGGCGGTGTGTGGCCTCGTTTTCGAATTCTCGCGCAATAGCTGCGACAAGTGTCTAATGAGACGTGCACGTGATACTGTACAGGTGCCTGTGCGATGCAGGTGATGAACAGAGATAGAATATAACGGGGGGATACATGTGCATAATATAGGTATATATATATATGTATCTACACTGTTTGTATAGTCTACGATCTAAGGACACCGAAAATAAATACGAGGCGTATCTTCATGCTTGGACGTATCACTTTGAATATTTTATTCGGCGAATAAAATTAATCGATACCGTATTTTTATGCCTCGCGTCATCCCAGTTCACGATATCGCTTCGATGATGCAACGTCAATCGCGTTACGCTGATAACACTGATTCTGCTCGATGGCGATTTAATAGCATCTGCTATCGCGATTTCCTGATCGTAAGTGCGATGGCGATGGGAAAATGTCAAGCAACTACTACGTCTGCCGAGTATGAGATAACGACGTACGGCGAATTTTGATTCGCGTTACCGTTACGGTTGTGTCGTCAGTGGGCAAAAATGGTCCTCCGATGAGTCGGGATTCGATAATGCAAGATAATAATCCTAGTCGAGTTTCTTGTTACGTCGACGTCTCGATTCAGCGATGTACAGGGCGAGTCACTCGAGCATCGACGATGGGAGGGACTCGATAGCCAAAAGGCTCCGCCTTTCAGCCAATCAGCAGTTTGTCGACCAAAATTCCTCCGAAAACCCAAGATTCAATTTATGGGTGCGTAAGCAAAAAGTAGCAACAACTATTCAACGAGGCTGTTAGGTATTTATCTCTTTTCACGTCCAGAGAAGCGAGCCAAATGGTTCGAACATCAAGTGGCTGTCTCAGGATTTCTCGCAGGGAATATTACAAGCTGTGCGATAAGACCTGGAAACTTTTGCAGATCGTATCTGTATTCTCGTAAGAATTTCTATCGACCGAACTGCTGATTGGCCGAAGGGGCGGGACCTCGTGGCAATCGAGTCCCGCCCACTCTCGACGCTCGCGGTCACTCACCCTGTATACTACGAAGAATCTATCGTCGCGGTTATGTAACCGTCACATTTCGATTACTCGAGGTACGATTGCAACCAACGGCAGTGTTGACTCTTGTTACATAAATGTTACGTTACAACTGCACGTGATGTAATATCCCACCGTAACTCCCACGTCGTCGCAGTTATATCATCTCTAGCGTTGAATAATCTACCGAGTTCGTTTCAACGTCGTCGCTACGTTACTGTTACATCAGGAAGCGAGTAATCGTGATATATCACCGCGGATCAGCTTCACGCCTCGACTGGGATGAACGTTGATGCTACCGTAAAAAAGCAGCGACAAAAATGCAATTGTTAGTAGAAGCGAGTTAACTTATTTTTATTAACTATCGAGTCGAATTTATTTGATACGTTAGATAGGTTTTGGATGAGTCGTGGATATGATGAAAGGGGTGGTGGATTCGCACAGATAAGGTCGCAAAGGTCGAACATTCGGTATGGAAATTGCCGAAATTCTTTTTTCTCCAAAGGAATCGATACCAAGCGGTTGAACAACGGAACGTCACATTCGCCGTGAAATAACCAATCCCAGTTAACATCTGTTATATTTTTCGAAAATTTATACACATTGTTATGTATATTACAAGTAACTCGTCGCGAGCTGATTCGCGGAATTGAAACTTCTTCCGAAGCCTTAACAAGATTATCGACAAGCACGCAAAGCACAAAAATGGTGTTCTTCGCACCGTTATTTGCAGCGCGAACGACACATTTTTTTTTTTGCCGGGGGAGGCAAAATACCGCAACCAGTTGTTACAACACATCGAGCCCTCCTTTCGATTAAACGTTTAGATAACTTTTTAATGTTACACTGTTAGTTCTAATTATACTATTTAACCTTCGTACAGCTTCGTATAATCATTTTCTAAAGCAACATTGGAAAGGTTACCGGAATCCCAGAGGCAAATATAGAGATGCGAATGAGGGTGGGAAACGTGCGGATATATAGGATCGACGGTCGAATTGGAAATTATATTACTTCATGCTAGTCAAATACGCATATGGGATACACATACACATCAAATATATTATACAGAGGTTTCAGATTAAAAATGGCGATCAAAGCGAGAATGATTGAGTGATTTTCATTCGGTAGCGGAAATGTAAGCACGCGTGTGCTCGCGCGTACGGGGGATTCCACGTCGAGCAAGTATCGAATCATCGGGGTGAGCGGAAAAAAATGAGAAAATCATTCGCGGCGCAGATACGAGCGAAAATCCGCGAAGAAAATCTCTCCGACACGATTTTGTGGAATCTAACAAAAAAAATCAATTTCCGTTCTCGATGACATTCGTGCATATCGGTTTCTCTACGTCAAAATTCGAAATTCGCGATTTTCCGTCGCGGAACATTTTTTTGTCAGTGACAATGTCCGATGTTGGCTCACGAAGATTTGGATTTCGCGCTTTTTCCACGAATCAATTCAATTTCCGCATAGCTCAGCGACCATAGTTTCAATTTCGCGCTATGCTACGAAAAATCGCAGTATTTTTGTACGAGAAAATTTCAGTGTCAAACGCCCTTTCTAAACATAGCCATGGATACGAATTTCTCTCTTGGCGGATTCCGAAAATTTGAACAAATTTTCTATAAAAAAAAAAAACAACAACAAAAAAAGCGTTATTTTTAAAATCGTGACTAGTTGAGATTTCGAACACTGACAGATACATACCGACCCCTCGGACGAAGAAGATCACAATTCAGATTCATTCAAGGAAAGTCACAAAGAGATTTTCGGAGTCTCATCATTGTTATCATTTTGGAGGCCTTGGGGGAATTTTTTATAACTTGCATTTTTGGGTGCACTTTTTCCTATGCACTTCAGTGAAAATGTCCAAAAACATGCGACACATTCCGCAAGAAGGTAGTTAGCCTGATTTGAAGGCATCCAAAAATGCGAGATATTTGCCGTTGCATAAGAGTCGAAGAGATAAGCCTGCTTGATGCACAAAAATCCTGGCAAGGGCCTCCAATGTTACAACAACGACGAGACCCAGAAAATCGCGAATAGAGTGCTCTTCTGCGACGGAAATCCAAAGTGTCTTTCTTCTACTGAATGTGAATTGTGCTCTTCTTCGACTGAGGGGTCGACGCAATGTACGTACACATTTTTTAGCACGTAGATGACACTCCGAGGTTATTTCGAGTATTGGCAAGGCGAGATTAGCGCACGTTTTTGAAGCGAATTCGGGAGTTTTCCCAGAAAAGCATCGAATTTGGTTGGGTCGAGTGAAAAATGAGGGAATCGCACGAATTTGGTAACAGGGGGATGAGATCTGTTTGGGTGTGAGAGGAGCCCTCGCGATGAACGTGCAACCCTTCGACGTGATACACAGCAATGTTACGTTTCCGTTAGCAGGAAGAAAATGAAAGAGAAGTGGAGTAAAAAAACAGGAAACACGTGGGCAGACGAGGAAAGAAAAGTAAGGGGATCGACCAGTCATGTTTCCTGGGCTGGGACGAGCCGCGAGCACAGTATGTCGGGGGCGGTTGGATGCTCGCGCGGAACAGGATGTGGTTTCGGTCGAAATCAATCCGTTGTCCCTGCTGCCGAACGGAGCATTTGATAAGAATAGAAAATGAAATTGACACAGCTGCCCGAATAAACATTTCCTCCTCGCGGATCCAAGTTCACGACGAGTTCGAGTTTTATGGCCTCGACGATCACGAGCGACGGGAATATTCACGAGCGGAGTGCTTGCAGCCGCGATAAGATACAGCACCGCGTTTCTCTTATCGCCTCTTCGTTTTGCACCTGCCAAGCGAAATTTCACCGCCACCCAGAGGCGAAGAACACTTTGCTTCCGCTTATCGTATTATAAATTCTAATCCAACATGGCAACAAGTGCGAAGCAGACGCGACATCGAGGTTCAAAGCGTTGGCAATTAATTAGCAAAGTTCTCCCGGAAAACCTGACCTTGGAGAGCAGCTATCAAGCACTAGCTCTGTGCAGGAAAAATCGAATTAGTTTCCTTTTTTTTCATCAATAGATCTAGAGGATCCGTTGATTATCCGTTAAACGATCACCCCTATTGAAACATCACGGTTCAAGGTCACTCGCGTTTCTTGGGTCTCTCGCCGAGTCGTTAAACGACAATAGCATATCAGAGTCATTGTATTCCAAATGTGACCTTGATACGCCCAAGAAATTGGAATTTGGAGAAACGACGAATTTGTTATTTTTCATAATTGGTCTAATCTACAGGGTGAGTCATTTTAATCCGTCCACCCCAAAATCTCCGGAAGTTAGCGGTACACGAAAAAATTGTTGGAACAAAACTTATTCGACTCGGAGGGGGGCGTGCGACGGCGATGCTTATTTCCCATTGGGTGCATGGGCTCAAGGTGATTTCGTGGTCAACTTCGTTTTTTGAATGGAAATACCTATTTATTATTGCATATTCGTATTTTTCAAACCAAAACACGTACGTTTCGTTTCAACAATTTTTTTCGATAATAACGAATAGAGGCTTCGACTCGTACAATTGAAGTTTACTGTGATTTGACCTTGAAATTCGGGCGCAAGGGCTAGCGAGAGAACGACGCGTTATCAAAGGAAAAAGTTCGAACGAAACGTACGTATTTTTGTTCGAAAAATACGAATATGCAATAAAATATAGGCATTTCCATTTGAAAAAACAAAGGTGACCTTGACGTGATCTTGAATCGATCCACCTAATGGAAAATGAGCATTGCTGTTGCCTGTTCCCCTTAAATCGAATAAGTTTCGTCCGAGCGATTTTTTTTGTATATTGATAATACCGGACCGGTTTTTGATTTAAAAAAATCGAATCAGCAAGAGTAAAGATCAACGAGCGTGGTGTGGAAAAAACTATTTGTAAATGAGAAATATCGAGGGAGAAAAAATATTTCTCAGAAATTGTGGAAACCCCTACTCGAGGGGTTGCTAGTGCTCCGGGGATAAAATCCCATTGGGCGAGGAAATCGAAGAGATTGATCCAATTTAGCGAGCTTCGTTGGCAGCTTTGGTTAATTTTGTTGGTCAAGAACCGAAACGTTGGGATCGAGGTAGCAGAATTAACGTGATTATTTGCAGCGACTGCAAAACGGATTGAAACGTAGAGGGCACGCGTCCGGCGCTTTCGAGCTACTCGTCCCTTTCTCATCATCTCATTAAATTACGCCTCGTTTGAAGGATGCTCGAGGATCCTCTTTGATCGTTATATAGCAGAGGCGAGTCCAAAAAGCTACGAACTAAAGACGACTAGCTGTAAAATTTGGCTCGGTAATTACTTAAGATTTTCGAGCAGCTCTCAGGACTGACAACGGATTGAGTCGGCGCTTCGGCGTCGCCTCGACCGAGGACGAAGAAGAAGCAGGTTTCAGTTTTGGTAATACTTTGGAAAATTTGCTACCCTTCGAAGCCTTCGTTGGAGGGATATTGGATGGAGCGATCGGATTCGGCGGGTGTTTCGGTACGGTTGACGAGGCGATTTTCGAGTGCGTTGCCGAGAACGATGCTGGGGATACGGCGCGGGGAGAGGGGCCTCTTGGGCTAGGGCTGAGGCTCGGGTTTGGGTTTGGGCTTGGGCTTGGGCTGGGTACGGGGCTTACTTGTACCTCGCAGGGGGGCGGCGCGCTTCTGTACGACGGCACTATTTTGAAGGTAACGGATCCTCGAATCTCGCGCTGAAACAGAACAACAAAGATCACTCTGCGCATCCCAAGGTCATTGCTTCTGGCGTTCAGCTTCGCTGAGCCTCCCGTTTCCTTCTCCCGTTTCCTCAGAATCAATGGAACGGAACCAGAAGACAAAAAAAAGAAAACTCTGGGAGCTGCGTGTTCATTTGCGTAAACAGACTTCGGCAGGAAGAGCGCTCAGCTTTGAAGAATCGCGATTCCATCGAATTTGATCGGAAATAGCATGGGAAACGGGAGATAGATTCAACGTTACCGCGAGATATTATTCCAATCCTCGTGTTTGAGTTTCGACTTTTCGCGACGAAACTTGGCTGCTAAGCCACGATCAAACATGGGATATCGAACGAATGCAAACTCGACGCGAGGAAAGTGAGACTAGAGCTGATACCATTCGACAACGTCGATAGCTATATTCGACACCTTTAAAACGAAGGCACCCAAAATTGTAGGCCAAAACGCTGTGTCATCCAGAGTTCGAAACACTTTTAGAAAATCGACCTGATTCCGCAATTCCAAATTCGATTTTGTTTTTCTTGCTTCGTTCATTGACTTGACGTGTGAAATTTGCAGACTGGCCAACTCCATGTTTCATTTGAAAAAATCCATATTTTTCATCTCGGACCACGTGGAAATTTGGGAACGTTAGAAAAGTGAAATATCAAAAATTGCACGAAATTTCGGTTCAAAAAATTATGTTCTCGACTCGTTTCTATGGATATTAACTATGTTATGATGTAAAAAAAATATTTTTATTCCTTTCCAATGAGAACCAAGTTTGGCAGAATAGATAACAACTCCGAAATCGAATTATGCGTAACTCTGTCTCGTCAATGTTCTATAGCGAAGGTGAACAAGTTTGAAGCGAAAATTTATCATCATTTTGGTAACTTCTGTCAAAAGGGTAGGATATTATTCCTTCGACCTCTCAAACTTTTGTCGGTGGCCCAACATTATCCATCAACAGTATGACACTCGTATATCCATCGATCTACTTGTATAAGCATACACATATATACATACTCAATCGTGTATGGGCAATTCTATACCAAATCTCAAGAATCATATTGTTTTATTCAGCTGAATTTCTGACATTTTTTTCTACGTTGTAAAAGACGCTGACGCGTTAATCTTCCGTCCTTTATCTCCAAAAGTTCTCGAGATGCGAATTTTTGTAAATTTCAAAAAATAATGGCACGGAAAGTTTTAAAAACTCATCATAATGTGAAAACTATGGGGGTTATTCTTTTCGTCTGGAAATGTAGTTTCCAAAAAAAAATATCAGAGGATCAAATTTTAATTCTTAAAATTTTTGTTCTCAATTTTGAACTCAAATTTTGAGAGACATTTTCGATTCTTATTTCTTGAATATACGTTACGATAGACTAAAAAACAAAATTTTTGTGCTATTACTCAAGATGGACTTCGATTTTTTAACCCAGATTTTTTTTTCCGTTCAAAAGTCTACATTTTTTGATAATTTATAAATATTTTGGGAGAATTTTAGTTTAAAAAATTAGAATTTACACCAATCTGTAGTGTTAACCCTCCAAAGTACTCAGCTTACAAAAACTAATCAATTACGATCTATAATAGCTTTGAAAATTGAATTACGCCGAGAACATGAAGGCAAAATGTTTCGTAACTTTGGATGCACCGAATTTACCCGGCTTAACCGAAATTCGGTCGGATTAGTGCGACATTTGTTTTCGTTCGATCATCCCCGTAGCGCGGATCGTTATTCGTCTACGTAATACTCACAAGGGTTTTCTGCAATGCGTTGACAGTTTGATTAGCCACCGGAACGCCGTTGATTTCTCTGATTTCATCGCCGACATGAAGCGTTGCCTGCCTGTGAATCATCCCACCGTGCATGATACGCGCGACCACGCATTTCCCATCTTCGTTCATTTTCAGCGTGATACCCTGAAAAGAGTAGAGAAATTGTCGACAAAACAGGCGAAAGTTGGGAGAACGTTTCCGACTAGACTGAGAATAATTTGGGGCGTGTAACGTCGAAGATTTTCATGCGATACGCACACTGCTCGCAGCTCGAAGGAATTTCCATATTCTGCCAACTCCTTGGGACGTTTGCAAAATATACAGCGACGTGCAACGAGCTCTGCGCGTATAACGACGATACTTTCGCTCGTGTAGCATGGACGATGCGAGCCAGTCCGTGTTACACTGTGCCGCGAGCGATACCTACTTCGCAGCCCGCACAAAAGATACGGTCGCTCCAAAAACTCACCATCGGCTCGTCGGTGTTCTTCTGGAATTGCACCAGTCGCACGCGCGTTACGTTTTCAAGGTCGAGGTCGCCATTTTGACCCTCGAGGTCGTCACCGCCGTTCAGATATGGAAGTAACGGCGGCGGTGTTACCCTCGTCGCATCTTCACCGTAGACCTTGTGCCCCGCCACATCGTGAGCTTGCAACAGTGCCTGAAATCCGAAAACAATCACGCATCAAGCACAACGATCGTACACAGAATTCTACTTTCCTTTTTTCGTTTTATTATCATTTTACATTACTACACACACTACTGTATACGATTAAAAACATTGTCTCATCATACAATCATATATGTATGTATACAAAAACGAATCCCCATTTCCCTTAGCTGGACCAATTTCGCTAATTCTTATTTTACTGTATTTCTTTTCGTCAGGAGAAGGTTTATATGGAAGAACAGATTAAGAAAGTTGCGCGGAACATTAGACAATCTGACATAACTGTCAATTGTTTAACACTTGGCGCTATCAAGAGTTTTTTTTTTAACGAAGTAATCGATTTATTTGTGTAGATGGATAGAAAGATAGATGTATAGATAGATATAGAGATGAAGGGGGAGACGGATGAATAGATAGGTAGATAGATGAATCCGACAGAAGAGAGCTCACAGCAAAAGCAGGCTTGCCTCAGCTATCGCAAGGCAACCCAATCGCAGGAGAAATGGGACCATGTAGCTCTTTTCATCAGGGAAACCATCGAGGCCAAAGAAGAATAGGAGAGACAAGTGAGTAGAAAAGACTGAAGGGACGACAATAGTGATGGGCTGAGCAAACGGCAAACGAAGGGGACTCCTTCGGGAACAGAACGGGCCCCACCGAAGTAATACTGAAAAGGAGTACCGCTGGGTGCTAGACGCCGGAAGGGGGATTTCCGGTTTCGGCTTTGCACCTGGACAGCCCGAAAACGAAATGGTTTTACATAGTAGGTAGGCCACGAGGGTGAGTCCGACCCACGGCGTAGCATTGGGGCTGAGAGAGCTACAACGATCTCTAAGATCCATCAAGGATCTTACCCTGCAACCCCCCTAAGAAAAAAATAGATAGATAGAAAGATAGATAGATAGATACTAATTTGAATTCAATATTCATAGTTAAGACAGGAAACACATATTCTGGGGCACATTATCCCGAAATTTATGAAACGTAGTTCGCTGGGTCTGTTAGTATATGTGTATTCTATATATATTGTACTGTACTATATTAATGTAAATGTTATATTGTATATATTCGTTATTGTTGTTCGTCGTTAAGAATATTATACTAGGAAAAAACAATGGTGGAATCGAAGGGTGTAATTCGAGGTACACGGAATTTGAGATTGTTCGTGAACGGCGGGAGAGCCGAGCCAGTGACTCGCGACGACGAGCTGTATGACACAACGAGATACGTAATAGCGGAGTGACGGCGGTTGGTAACGACGTCGCGGAAAACAGATATCTCTCTTAGCCTGGGATATAGGATGTAATTTATTGGAGAGATGCCAGGCCGAAGTATCTCGAAGAAGGATATCCGAGGCACCCGATACCAACCAAATGCAAACATCCGCGCTGAGCCGGGAACTGTGGAGCCCAACTGTGCCAGATGAATGATACGCGCTCCGTATACACAACCGAGGCGAAATGACTTACGGGGATTCGGGGAATGACGACGATGCTGCCTGGCACGTTATCCCTATCCGAACGAATGCCAAAGGCCACCGCCACGATTCTCGACCAGACGAGTTTGGAAATGTTCTCTGCTTTGGTACCAGCTAGCAGCATCGTTCGTCCTCTCTCTCTGTGATTTCTCTCTCCTCTCTCTCCTCGTGTCTTTGGTTCTCGCTAATCCGAATGACTTCGACCGACACAAGTCGTACAGGCATGCTCGAGCGATTCTCGCAAAATCCTTCGCAGAGTCGTACGAATTTCCACGGCGACTCGTGTCCAATTTTTTTTCAAAAACACAGAAAATGCGTCGGAATATCCCTAGACAAGGACCCTGCTGAGAGGTGATCTCCTAATATTAATATTCAGAGGTGGCGATTTTCAATTTCGAAAAAAATAGTAGTCTTTTTTTTAAACACTTTAGTGTCCAGGCGGTAGCAATTATTAGAGAGTAAGCTTTAAAGCACGAGCTTCACCCCGGATTTAGGGCTAATTCAGTTAGGTCACGTTTCCTTTTGTTTCCCTTGCTTAACTTATTTATTCGATATCACGCAACGACCAGTTGGACCCTTCTCACAGGTGACTCTGAAAATCCTATCGGAGCTTTTCCGTGTTTCTCCTCCGTGCCAGTCCCCCTCGAAGAAGCGTTAGCGCGGTGTTTCATTCCAACAAAAAAAACATGTCTCATCCGCGGACGAAGAGCAATCGAAAAAATGACAGGACATTTTTTAAGGATCGTTCGGTACGAGGAAAGCTTTTGGGAACGCAGAGTCACACCGCGCTGCTCCACTCGATTGGGACAAATGTTTCGAATCTAAATTCATGAACCCTATTCTCGTGTCTTCTTGCGCGAGAACGACTCTGGCAGAGAAGCGATTTCGACGTACGCTGTGCATGGCTGGATCGCCATTCGTGATATCGAGTAATTTCGTACGATTGAACAAGCTATTACAGATTCTTGCCTCGATTACATATTAAATGGGGCTGTGGCTATTCAACTGTTTAGCCAGTCCCGTTCATCGCGGTTATCTTGCTTGTTGCGTGCAGCCGGTTATCATCTAACACCGATAACTCTGCGTCGCGTGAACTACGAATTCCGATCTAACTAGACACGGAAAGCGTCTTTGTCCAAAAATAACGCCCACGGAGCTAGACTTTCACATCGAAGATGTTTTTTTCTCCAACGATTCATTGTTTTCATAATGAATATAAGAATTAAAATGAAATAAGAGACGATCGATGAAATATTATTCTGTTATAATAGCACTTTTCCGTCCTGGGGCTTTACTTTCCGCCCTAGGGATTTACTTTCCGCCTTACGGTTGTACTTTCCGCCCTAGGGCGTAAAAAAGCCACTTTACGCCGGAAAAATATTTCAGAGAAAATTGTGAGAAAATTTTGGATCGATTCACTGTTTCTGAATAGAAATCGATGAGAGGAGAAATAAAAAGCTGGAAAGTGGAGAAAAGGAATTCGGAAGCTGGTCTCATATTTTTCGCTTTTTCGTGGAACTTTTTATAACTTTTATATTTAAATCGACGCTGATTTGATATTTTCGGCAGGCCAGGATATTCGGGGTGATGATAAAGATTCGAGGTGCGGAGTTCACGCGCTTCTGCTCTCGGGGTTCGGAAGGCTGGATGATGTAAATCACCAACGGTCGAGGGTTAACGACTACGACTCGTCGACTATATACACTTTCATGGGGGCTTTTAAAGAAGCGAAACGCCGTTGCGATGCTTGTTTGCCGCGGCGATTACCCGGCCGAGAGTTTTTTCCCTGATAATGCGATGTCGACGGAGACAAAGTCACCTCTAAGATAATCGATTCCAATTTAATAAACGGTTGAAAACTAAATTTTCCCGAAAATAACGAAACAATTTCCCACTTGATTTTTTACACAAAAATTTAGAATAAACCCAAGATAATGAAAGCGATGTTCAAAGCGAATATTGACATTTATTAAACAATTGGGAACGTTCGAGTTAGCCATTTGAAATTTGAATGGAATTATTCAATTGTGTAATTATGATACTAATGCATTTTCTTGTATACGTGGCACGTTTACTAACGTGCGAGATAACAGATTCAAATTGGACAAAAGTGAGAAGCTTTTTCAAGCCCACGAAGCCTACTTCGACTGACCTACTCAGAATCTACCAAAGTTACCGAGAACTAGTTGAAAATATGTGAAAGAATTTCAAGGTCACAGGTTTCAGCATGTCTCCAAGAGCTCGTATGCTACATGCTCGGTGGGATAAATTTGGGAACAACATGGGAGTTCAGTGGGAAGAACGAGAAGACCGTTTTCATCAAGATACCAGGAACTTTGAGGCCAATATAATAGAATTACGACGAGGGACCATATTTTCGGTTTGGCGAGAGAAAGTACTCGCGGACAAAGGAAAAAGAGCGACAGGGTTCACCTTCAAATTTTGTTTAATGAATTTGTAAGCTAATATTCGAGTTATTAAACATAATGTACGAAGATATTCGTTTTGTTTGTCCAACACATACAAATATAAACCGTACAAACATTCTCATGGCTACAGAAGCAAACTTCGATACCATGAAAACTGTTTTTTCCTTTATCTATCATCCAAAACGAAACAGAATCTGATATTTAGGACCGAAACCCAAAGTTCGTGTTGATCTGTCTTGGTGCTCGTTGATCTTTCGTTTATAGCTTCGGGACCCGAAGTATTTGTTTAAGTAACCTCGCAGCGCAAACGAGGTTATCTGCAGTCGTGCGAACCCTCCGGCTACCCTTGACGGTATGACACAAAGGCGTCGACGAATAATGGGAACGAGAAAAAAGCCGAAGCTTCGTGATTTCATCGGAACTCGGTTAACGAGAACTCTCGCGCCAGCGCTCGTTGTTTCCTCCGTACTTATCTTTAAACGCAGCGACAAAAAACGAGAGCTCATGGGCCTACTGTTCATCGTTGCTGCGCAGCATCGTTTATCGGTATTCTCCTCCACGCCGTTATTTTCTATCCCTGCTTGTTGGTTGGGGTGCTAAACGCTATTTAGTGTTCTTCATACTCCTACGAAATACGAATTTCCCTCTTGGTCATTTTCTCCCGAAGGGGCAGTGAGAATGATAGAGACGAAAAAAGCTCTAGCATTCTACAATTTTGACTACAAAACTTACAGGACTCGCCATTTTGAATTTTCCAAATCTGACCTCATATCCATGGTTAGTGGACCCCAAAACCTTGGAATACAAATTTTGATGCCAATCCGCTCATCCGTTCCGAAGATAACAACAACTTTTGGGAATTTCGTTATTTAAATTTTTGCTTTTTTGATGATATTTCATGAATGACTGTACTAACGTGAAAAATGTGAAGGACAAACTTACGAGAAATCCAATTTCCTACAAAAAAGGTCCTTTCCTTTGAATCGCCAAGATTGATATTTCTCGAGATATAGAGTGTCGACTTTTTCCTAATATCAGATGTTTGAGAACATCGAGTCAAGCTCTTCATAAAAAATTCATATTACGAAAAAGTCGACGCTCTATATCTCGAGAAATATCCATTCTAGCGATTCACTTTATAGGACCTTTTCGGTAGTAAATTAAATTCTCTACAAGTTTGTCCTTCACATTTTTCATGTAAGTCCACTCGTTTCTGAAATAGCGTCAAAAAAACAAGAATTTTATACAGAAAACAGATGTGGTGACTCGTACGATCTCACGAAAATAGCGAAGCGCTGCGCTTATTGCATTTCTGGAAAGCAGGGCAGCTGAGAACAACGCGAACAACACCGATTTGGTAAAACGGCAAATTACCAGCAATTACCGATCTGGTTCTCGGCAATTTCCGCGCGAAACGTGACGCGCAGTCGGAGCGACGAGTAGCGAGATCGACGTCTGGTCGTACGGCGAGTAGTAGAAGTCGATAATATCACTGGCAGTGGCTCGCCGTCAGTCGACCGGTGATTCGCGCATTCCCAGGAATTCGAGCTCGTCGATCGCGAAGATGTCGGTCGAATGCTAAATTCGGCATTCCAAGGCTGAATTCCAAATAACGTTCGCAGCCGTCGAGCGTTTCCGGATCGATTTGAAAACCGTGTCGCGATGCCGAAGTTATTTTCAGCCAAAAATTCCAGGTCACTCGGAATTTGGGCAAAAATATTCGCGCATCTTTATTCTTCGTTGTTATTTGATGACGCGATTTGACCGATTTTTCGCCGACAAATTTTCGTGTCGCGCGGAATCGACTGGCGAGCAACGTGATGCGGTTTTCCTCGCGGCAACAACACAACAACATTCTTCGTAACGACTTCGTACGACTCAGCGGAGTTGGAGTGAAATTCGCCATCGATTCACCCGAGGGATTGATTTATTTTGTTGTTTGCTATTCTTCTTGTCTAGCAGAATCGAGTCGTCCCTCGACGATTCCCAATTTTTCAGATCAGTATCAGCTGACTCAGCTTCCTAGATTACGACGGTGTTCGAGACTCGAGGAGTTTCAGTCTCGTGCAACGTATCAGACCAGAAATTGTCTTCAGGGGCCATTAATTAATTACGTAACGACGATTTTCGCAATTCTTGCCCCCCACACCCGTGCGAGGGCCAATAAGCTTTCCTGAACTCCCCACCCCTTCTTACGTAAGCTTCTATCCACCCAGCGTGCGCTAAGCGCGGATTTGAGTCACGCAGTCCTGAAAATAATGTTAGATTAACAAAAAAATAAGCCATTACGACTGGAATTGTTACTTAACAAAAAAAAATATACAGATCATTGAATACTATTTTTGCTCGAGAATAAAAGAAACGTGTTTCATTTTCCAAAAAATCTAGCTAAGATTAATAATTGGGAAGAATGTACTATAATTTTTATTTATTAAATAGATATATTAGATATGTTTATAAAAATAGATCAGAATCAACACTTTTAAAATTTTAATAAACAATAACATTTTTGAAACAAGGTGTAAATTCGATTGTATGTTATACATGGAACGAAAAGAGGCCATTCGACATGGAAATGGACGCAGATTTCGAGTGATAAATTTCGAGTTGAAAAATATTACGTGAGAATCAGTTTTACCCCTCTCCACCCCAAGATAAGGGGACGTGGAGATTTTTCACACCCCCCTCGGGACCCTCACGTAAGTAACGAATGCTCCCTGAGACGTGTGTGAATTTCTGTCAAGTGATGAAAGATGTATGAATGAGAATGAAATCAATGAAGATTGATGAAAAGTGGGAGAAATGGAATAAAGTTGGTGGAATTCGACTCGTGAGAATTTTTTTGTACCGAGGGAAGAAAACGAGTCGTGAAAATTCGTGCGAATTTCTCGATCGAAACGAGATAAAAATAGGAAATATAATATTATGAATAAGAAGAGAATGTAATGGTATAAATTGAAAATTGAAATCTTTACACGTTTCGCGTTGTTCCACGCCGATTAATCTGGACCGTGACTAAAAGCGTCGTCCATCTTCGAGGTTGCGTTCTTTCATTCGTCTCCATTACCGAGGATATATGTTAGACCCGATCTCTTCTGCGTATCCGCAAACCATTCTGAATCTGGGACGCGATATATCTTTCGACTGTTTGCCAAGATATCGCGACGAAGAACAAACGACGATCGGATACTCGAATCTCGAAAAATTGCCACCATTTTTTCTACGAATATAGCTACTGCATGGAGTCGAAGCGAGTAAAGTGACACTTTACTCCCTGAGGAGTAAAGTGTCACTTTGCTCCCCGGGGAATAATGGCGTTTTCAGTTTTTCTGATTTTTCATTTCCGAACTGTTTCTTTCCATTTCGTTGTTTCCCGCATATCAGGGCGACAAAATGCCCACAGTCGAGTTGGAAATGGAGTAGTGAATGGACGCAACTCGGGAGTAAACTAGATCATTCCCTTGGGTAGCTACTGTCCGCGGGAATAATCTTCTACTTTACCTCCCAAGGTCAATGAGCTACGTTGCTATATTGGATCCACCATTTTGCGCAGAGAATTTTCAACATCAAATTCGTAATCAGCGACCTCGAAAACCCCCAAGAGATGAGTTTGGGCAGCATCGAACGTCTTCTAGGGTTTTGGCCACGTTTTGGAGAGTTGGTCCCACTCGTGTCTGGGTCGGAATTCGAAGTGTTGATTGTTTTTCCAACGAGAGCAAAATGTTGCTGTTTCGCGAAATATCCGGATCACGGAGATATTGAAGGGAAAGTTCCCTCTCATTTCTGGCAAACGAGACGTTGATGATTTAGACATCGGGGAGAGTCGGCGAAAATCGGGGATGAAGTTTCGAAGGGACGGCAAAGTTTCGCTAACTTGCTTCGTTAGGCCTACTGCGAGAACCCATTGATCGGAACTTGCCACGTCGCGGAGGGATGAATTCGACGCCGGATCAGTGGGAACCTGATCTTGTTTTTTTTTCCTCTCTCTTCTCGTTCCGTTTCGAACGAGAGCGCAAAACACTCGAGCGGAAGAGCTTGCGCCTCATCGGTATCGGATGGACGTTGCGCCGGACCCAAATTAGCGGAACACGCGCGGGATAGTCATCAACGTCGTCAAAGAACCGAGCGGATTCTTATCGAGGTGAAGCAAAGCCGAAGATCCGAAGGATGAAGAAACAGCGAACGGGCGAACGAGAAACGATGCTTTTCGTAGCTGACGCGACTATTATAACCGCTGACAAGGAAATAAAAGCTCGCAAACGGGATGACCTTTTCGGATGTAATCCCCCGATAAGAATACCTTCGACCCACCGAGATCCGCGCGGTTATTGAAAATATCAGCAGACAACTGATCTTATCCGTTTCGTCAGACTTCTCCGTTTCCACGACAACGGGCTTCAATGTGCCCCTTCCTGCCGCCCGGAGAATCGCGTTACCGCGAGTCGCGGACATATTTCCAAATAAATTCAACGTCGTCGCAGCCAACGACGCGAAAAATCCGAGTCAACGGTTAATGCTGCCTCGAAACAGCTGATGTCGACATTCAAATTTACACTTTGTTAGCTCTGGATATCCTGCTCCGAATTTCCTTGGACGTTATGGGAATTAATATCTGTGAAATCACGTTTCCACCAAATTTCCCCCGCTGAAAGAAGTTTTCGCTGCTAAATTCGAGAGAAAAATTAGCATAGTCTACGCTACTCCTGGGGCGTGTTGACGCAACGTTATCATTTGCGGGTAGCATAAATAGTTCTCAAGGTTGGTGTACCAAAAAATGTGCGAAGATAAAGTAGGATCCATCAGCATTTTTCTCTCCGCTCCAACTCGTCCGCACTATCATATTACAAGGAGATAAAGTTTGCGAGTTTGGATGTTCCGCCTAATCTCCGGTTCTACTTATCCGATTTTGAAAATTCTTTCACCAGCAGAAAGCTGCGTTGTTCCCGATTGTTATAGGCTATATTTGCTTGCCATTATTCATGTTTCTCGATGTGAAATAACGATATTTGTCGATCGATGCGGGAAAAACTGGCCGCTGACTAAACGGCTCGAGCTGGACGAAGATGATGTTTCTTTGGTAGTTCTATAGAAAAGTCCCAAGCACTACGTGGTTATCTTTGACAAGAAACGATTGGACGAGCAGGAAAGCTAAACGGTGAGGTGCTGCGAATTTTTGAGTGGAATTCCCCGTGGGGTTTTAGGAATAAGCAGCGAACGAGGGTTTACAGATTTTGGAATTACTCGAGCAGAGTAATCGGTGTATCGAGGGGTCGTTACGCGATGGAGATTGAAATTTGAAATTTATCCTCGTATTCGAATCGTCGGGCGAGCTACTTTCATCGCCGCGTAATGGATTACTGCCCCTCGCTATGGGGCGTCGATGGTCTGGCGATTCGCGTGCTCGTTCTCCGTGGATTTATACATTTATTTATCAGCCAGCGAGGGAACTGCCTACGAAATCGGGCCTCGGCGACGTGCCAAGGAATGGAAAAATAACGAGCTTGTTTATAGATCACGCGAGGAGTAGGCAGACGTTCGCGAGTGATACCTACTCGGTGAGCTCGCGCGGAGGGCGATCGACGGTGTCCGGAGAGTCGTAAAGTGCGAAAGACCGATCGTACTCGCGGGTACTTATTTTATCACTCGCGTAAACGACGGAGCGTTATCTCGAACGAGAAGTTTATTCCTCGTTACGTCGACGGTAAACGGTGAACAACTATCACGCCGGCGCATCACGAATCGCAGCTCTGCGTCCGACTCGACCGGCATTTTTCCACTTGCTCGCTCGAACTGCGCGCGATTTTCGATCCCCGGTCCATACGCGCCGGAGCAAATGGTTGTCTTCTGCTTCGGGCGACGTCGAACGGCGAGAGGTGATCAAGGAAATTGGAAAAATTAAAATCTCCATAAAAAAAGCTCCATAAAAAAAGCTCCGTTGGGGGGGTGAAGAAAAATAAGAAGGCGCGTCGCAAACCAGGGTGATGGGCTTCTGGGACAACGACGAAATCGAGTCACGTAAAATCGGAGCTCCGGGTATTTTCACGGTCGTGCGACTGATGGACGACCCTGACTCCGCGCGCGCGGATTATTTCCATTGTTTCACGTCGCTTTTCGACACTTTGTACGTGACGGTTGCACTGCTAATATTGTTTTATGCACACAATAGCCGCCAGCCTCGAATGCGGCGCGTTAGCAGCGTGTAACGTAAACACAATGCTTTTCCCAACACCGAACCGCGGTATCGAACATCAGATAAATATTCTACACCCGACCGAAAGCTTTCACGGAAAACAATCGACTGCAATAGTACTCACCAGCGTCGCGTTATCAGGTTATTTCTCTAAGGATTTCAACACCCCGAGATTTTCTAAAATCTACACCCCGCCTTATTTTTTTCCAAGCAGTGCGAACTTTGAGGAACATTTTGAGCCCAAAACGAAGTCTGTACCTACAATATTGACGGAGATATGATTTTTTTCACACCGCACTGCGCAGCGCTCCGCGCTACAAGTATTCACAGTGATGTCTACAGCAGTAAGCTAGGAATATTCAATGCTTCCTGTTGCCAAAAATCCATTTTTGATTTTTTCGGAAAAATCCTGCGTAGTTCCATGTTTGTGACCATGACGAAGAACATATCTCTATCGCATGTGTTTCAGACGAACCGCGAGGCCGTTATGGTCCCCGCAGCGCAGGGGTGCAAAAAAATATGGATGCGCGCCGAGGCGTGTATCTCCGACGATTGGAGACATTCTCAGATTAGAAAAATACGTTCGGAAAGCTGAAATGTTAAAATAAAAGTGTGTGAAAACGGAAATAAAAAACATTCATTATTTTGGCTCCAAAAAAATCATGAAAATCGAGTTTGATTTCGGTCTTTCAGGGTGGTGTAACCCCTTAAAACAAGTGACAAACGCTCGTTGACGCTTGTAATTAGAATTATATGAAGATATGAAATATCCGACATGATGGGAAGACTGGATGAGTTTTTTGCATCCGGTAAACAGATTTGTTCGCTTCGTTTTCTGACTCAAATTCAATTTTACTCACGTAACACAGCATCGCGTGTTCGACGCTGGTGTTTCTAGTCCTCGCTGCTCCAATTTCGATATGGAGACGAAAATTGGCAAGTCTTCATCGACATCGATCCAAAAATAAGATCCAAACGAAAATGGACACCGCGCGTCGCTGGTATCTCCAATTGGAAATTCGCTTTCTTACATCTCGCCTCCGATTTTTCTTTACTTCGTCTTTTTATTTATTTATTTCCGACCTCCGACACAAATTCTGCCGGAAATATTGACTCGCGGCATTTTGGCCAACGAAGCACGTGACCGCCCGCACGAGGGGGCGGTTAGCCACCAACTGACTGTTGGGCTAGTCGGCTCGTCCAACATCGACCACGTTGTCGCCACCCTCGCCTCCGATTCAAGCACTCGCTTCAAATTTCGCGGCACGATTCGCTATCTGGGTCCGTTTCCTGCAAGCTGACCTACGCTACTCGACTCGCGACAGCGAATGAGAAAAAATTCTACCGCGCGATACAAAATACGCGCGACGTTGTGATCTTTGACAATTTCGAGGCCCAAATACAACGAAAGTCGCGTACTTCGTTGGCCAGCTCGAGAGAGAAAAAATTGCTCTACTTTGGAAATAAAGTTGTCAGCCGGAAGAAAGTCCACCGAGTCGAGAACTTTTCTGCGGCTACCGGAAATAAGACATCTTCTTTTGTTACCTCGAGTTTTGGCGTCTCGAAGAAATCGTTTTCCACGCGATTCGACTGCGCGCCAAGTCGCGTGCATAATTTTGGAAACGACACCCAAATTCCGACTGGAAATTCAAAACCGATCCGGCATCGGTCCTTTCAACTTTCCAAAGTGTTTGTTGCTTTTTGAGGGAGAAACAAAAATCGAAAAAATAGTTGCACGAATTCCTGAATTTTTCGTTCAGGATTTCCTCGACGAATCTAGAGAATTTCTGGCATTATGTGATTTTTTTTCCACCGAAAGAAATGAATTTCACAGGAAACTCAAGACACTCGTGTAAGATCGGCATTGCGCACGTGGAGAGGCCCTGCCCGAGTCGAGATCAGAGATGTGATTTCATTTCTTTTGTTGTCGGGTTTGCGTCGAGATGTGAAATCGTATTTTCAACCTCTTCGGCCTGAAAGTGGGCCTTTGAGGTCGAAATCATTACTTTGAATTTGTATATTGAGCCTGAAAGCCCTACTACAATTATGAAGCTGCTTGAAAGCATATTCCGAGCCTAAACAGCCTACCGGGAACCTCTGTACGTATTTTTTGCTCGTTTCCCCGAGCATATCTGCTAATTATTACAAAAAAGAATTTTCCATCAAAAAAAAATTCACGCCAACGGCAACCATTTTTTTTATAGGCAGATAGAATTTCACGGAGCATGACACAATTGTATTAATAATTATTACTGCTTCGGGAATCAAATGCGACAAATTCACGAGGGGAACTGCGATCCGAATCAATTTTTTCCTCGGCAGGGAGGAGAGACGAGAAACGGGTGGTCGCGTGTTATCGAGGTATTATGAAAATGATTCGTATTTTACGTACATACGATAAAAATGTCATATAATATCTCGGGTATTTTTCTCTCCTCTTCGATCTCGATACGCCCGCGTGATAAAATGGAAAACATTCTCGGTAGTCCGACATAATCTTCTTCGTCAACTCGCGAAGTATCGCTTTTATTCCTCTGCTTCCTCGAATAGTTCTACTCTTCGGTGAAACAGATAAGACGAAACGAGGTCACGACAAACGAACGAATGGACATTTCCTCCCCTCAAAAAAATCAATTGCAACTAGAGATGCGAGCGAATAAATTATTTCCCCTCTTCCTAAATTCATTCCCAGATTTCTTGCGCCTACTTCCTTGCGACGAAGGAAACAATCTGTGCATGATTCATACTCTCCATGCTTTTTTTATTTTTTTCATTTTCGTCATACTGCATTTAGCAAACTGATGGAAATCGAACCAGGCGAATATGTCTCCATCGTCACGAACGCTTTTCTGACTGAGTTTCAATATTTTTAACACCCTTTTATTAGCTTGGAACAAAATCTTCGAACGCTTATCCATCTTTCTATCTATCTATCTATCTATTTATCTATCTATCCATCTGGCTATCTATTTATCTATTTATCTATCCATCTATCTATCTAACGGTCTATCTATGTACCTATCCATCTATCGTTCTATCTGTCCATCTATTTATCTATTCATATATCTATCCATCCACCTATTTATTTTTTTCATCTATCTATTTATTTATCCATCTATCTCCGAATTCCTTGCGACAAAATTATGGTCGTTTCAAGACTGAAAAATCAGAGATAGATGAGAGTTTAAAAAAACACGCTTTTGTAGTGTGCCGAACTGAAAAAAAAGAATAAATAATAGTTAGAAAAAACTCAAATACACGCTTTCATGATAGATTGAACTGAAGAGTAAAAAAATTAATTTCAATATAAGAATAAAACGTTTAACGAGAAAATGTATGTCATTGTAAAAAAGCGCCGGGTGTTTTGTACCACACTGTTACACTAACTCTGCATTTCGAAATAAAAATAGTAAGATATTAAAACGATTGATATCGAACACTCCACGCGTTTTTTTACATATTGTTTTCTGTTTTCTCGTTTTTCTCGTGCAGTTTTCTTTTCAATCTCGAGTTCATCGATGCATGGCTGAGAACTCGTTAGCGAGAAATAACCGGAGGTGCGACGCGATTTATAAATCATTCGAAGAAAGCCCGAGCGTTTATAATTACTTTGAAAGTTCTACGGTCTTCGTAAGTCGGTATTGTAGTGACATTCAACTTAATTAATTATCAGAGCACAAGCCCGCTGTAAAGGACTCTCAGTCATGTGGTTAACTAATTGGCAATTTTGTCTTGGAAGCCTATTAAGGTGGTGAATTATTTGACCCGCTCATAAAAATCAGAGTTGAAGGTGTCCCGAGGGCAGTTTTTGGAGAATCACTCGCACGGAGATTCATCAATATCCAACTGGAGGAAGAGAAGCTCGAGCTTTTCCTGCAACAATTGAATCACGCCCAACTCAGCAACCGAATATTATGGAATTAGATTTCAATCGATGAAAATTCTCTCGTCCCACTGCTATTTTCCAAATGTTCGAGATTTCGTGTTTTTTTTGGGTTTTTTTTAGTAAAAACTAACAACTTCTGCGATGACAACAACATTTTTTCCTTGGGACACACTTCGTCCGAATTTTTCCACGACTCGGTTGATATTTACATCCGACGCGAACAAAAACAGCGATAAATTTGCTCTCGATGGCTCCATCGTCCGTTTCGAGAGTAAAAAGTTCGCTTCGGAATGAATAACGATAAAAAAACAACGGTATGAACGGGGCGCGCCCGATTTTACCGACGGTCGGCGGTGGCGCTGCGATCGGCGCGTTAGTTCGAGGGTTTTCCGACGCGAAAACCGAGAGGGCGCTGGCGATTCTGCGCCTGCATGCGCCACTTTCCCTACTTCGGAAAATCGCCGCCGAATGGCGCTGAGCTCGGCGTGATGTTCGAACACCTCGGAGTTTTTTTCACGCGGATTATCCCATCCGCGAAACGCGTTCATCAATATATGAATAGGAATGAGCCTCGACTAATTTTCTTACGCGAGAAGCCGAACAAAACGCGTGCTCCGTGAGACTCGGCGGAGCAATTATTCGAACAAAAAGCGTTAAATATTCACAGATCGACGGAAAACGGGACGACGAATGGGTGGTTCATTTTTTGTGTGGAAATAATCCGTCGATGCTCGTTTTTCTACCCGAGAATTTCGTGCCGAGCGGAGCTTTTACATCGGAGATGATCTGTTTAGCGTAAATAATGACGCTCGCGATTGTGTCGTCGAGTGAAAAAAGGGAGGTGGGAAAGAAGAAAAAACCTTGGAAGTGATATTCACCCCATCCAGTTCCGTCTGTCGGTCTGTCGCAGATTCGCGCTCGACGTCGTGGCCCCGGAGCTACGCCGGAAGATGGAGATTGGAAGATATTCGCGAAACTTTTCCAGCGCGAGATAGGAAAAGGAGGGCGAGGCTGGGGTATCTGTTTGGCGATAAAAAGTGGCGAAATGTAATTCTAATGTCCTCAGATTTCACGTCAACTTCTCTCCGTCTCGGGTCAACTTTCATTCGATACTCGAGGGGGACTCCCCTCGCCCTCGTACAGTTCCAAGAAAATAACCAGACCAGGGGTAGTAGAACGTGTAAATTGGGGGGTAAAAAACTGGGTGAAATGCGTTTCGAAAATGCATCCACCGAGATAATATTCGGTCGTGACAAAAAAAAAGACCCGGTAATCCGCGCGACGTATTTCGGACGAAGTGGATTACCGTAAGCCAGAGTGGTATTCAAGGGTTGGAATTTCTGGGGATTTACGATTTCTAGCCATGGCAACAGCAGGAGAACAGCGGCGAATTATTACGGCCATCCGTTACGCTTGTTATCACCAGACTTTATACACAATATCGGCGGAATCATAATCATCGTTATGTCATAATAGCTGCGGGCGATCGCTCGGGCTCTTTGTGTCGCTGCTGATATATATCGTCACCCGATACTCTCCCAGCCTCTCGTAGATCACCGACTCAGAAGACGTCGTCGCGCTCAAACTTCCGCCCTTTGATCGTAGTTAGGCGCAAGACGATTTGTCTCGTACTCGACAGTTCTCTCGTCCGCGTCGCCAAAGCCTCGTTGCATCGCGTGTACTCGTGATGCGACAAGAAACCAAAATCTCGTCTCGGAGATGCTACATATCAACTTACAGCACAATAGTTCGAGTAAAAAAGAGGACACTCGCAGATTGCATTTGCCTCGTTGCAATACGTTACACCGCCTTGGATCTAAGAGTTGCTCCGATACATGGCGAGGACATGCTAGGAGTAGTAAGCTAAAACTCGTTACATGTATTCGCGAACCCTGTTTGGCGTCAGAAAATCTCTCGATTTTTTCGAGTCAAACACTTCGAAGCGACACGGTTAGCCTTTATATTGGTTAGGGACCCGTCTGCTTCCGCATCATTGTGTCGTGGTAGCTCGAGGAGAGGAGCCTATCCTCTTAGCAATACCATGCCAGAGACACGGGTATTGTCAGTGTTATTAAAGATCTACGACCTTGAGGTAATCTTTGTTCTGATCGCGATTGTTACTGTGATTGTAGTTCCTTACGTTACATTCTACATGCTGACCCCTTTTTGTAAGACGTGTGTTTTGCTCGAATGAATTTCAGCTTCTGTTTAGGGCAGAACATGACTGCCGAAACGTCACCCATGAGAAACACCAATTCGTAGAACTGAGCAGTACAGCATGGTGCATCCTGCCACCCCACTCATTTTCCGAATTCCAACTACCTTTTCTCATGGACGAGAACCACCTCTGTGTATGTACGTCGCAAGAGTGTTGTCTCATCGGATATTATTGTTTTGCTCAAGAAGAATCGAATTATTCAATCAGGCCTGAGCTTTTGGCGATGAGAAGTTCGCCTCATCGTGACAAGGTCAACTCAAGGACGCTGTTTCCGAGGGTTGAATAGACTTTGGATGAGTGATTATGTCCTTGAAGGGGCAGAATTCTACGATGAGGGGAACTAGGTCATCGTTGCATCGACCACTCGTTGTGATTCAGTCTTGTTTGCGGGTGGAAAACGCGATTGCATACCTCGACCTCGAATCCTCGTTAACCGACTCACTTTTGGAGGTATTTGCCAACGTTGGTAGACAAGTACGAACCGTTGGAGAAGTTTTTTCGGCTCGTTCGTCGGTCCGTTGTTGGGTAGTCGGGGGGTATGCGAGAAACGAATAGAATGGAAGGTTGGATCCGGAAAAGCTCGAAGAGACCGAGTTGGATCAGGTATAGCCGCGAAGTCTACATCTGAGTACGATAAGCTTTCGGATTGTTCCCGTACATTTCTGTGCATGTAGCAACTTTGACCTGGTTTTTGCAGTTCCGTAACTAAATAGGAAACTTCATCGCCTCGGACCATTAAACCGGAATGAAGTTGTTTGAAATGAGTTGGACGAGAGGTTCCGGGAGTTTCATTTCATCATTTTCCTCGTCGAGTAGCATCAAAAACCAGGAAGCATTAGCGACCTGATAATGGGACAAAAATAGGACGAGACCTTTTCAGCGTTTTGCACGAGACAAAAACCCCCCAAAAAACGAACGCGGATTTGGAAATTCCGGAATTTCTCGCATTACTCGAAACGTGGGGCAATTTTGAGCCTCGGAAACGGTACATCGAGGCGAAAGCTCCGAAGCTTTCCTACAGCTCGCGAGGCATTCGAATGGGGTGAAGCTTTTGTTTCTTTTTATCCCCATTTATTTCGAACCAGATTCTCGCGACGCGGTCGCCAGATGCGAACGAATTCTGTGCGTACGAAAAAATGGCACGAAATTATGCAAATTCGAGAATTTAAAGTCGTCGAAATTCCGGGGCCACCCAAATGCTCGAGCCTTGATCCTGTCGCGACTCTTTCCCGCCCATGAAGCCGGGTCTGAAATTTGTAGTAGATTAAACCTACAAAGTTTTGAGCGGACCCTTCATTTCGCACGCGAGTGTCTGACTCTACTTATTTAAGCATTAGCTATATTCGCCACTCCGACCGTACTCGTCCGCGACTAAGTTGCGCGATAATAATAACACTACCAGCCGAGCAATATACCGTGTCTTATTGCGCACCTGGGTGTAGTCTCGTTTATAAGGATGGACGATTCGGTCCCATTTTCCGGGGGGTTGCGCCGGCACATGTGAATCCTAGCAACCCAAACGTGACTGACGTTAATGATACGCTCTGGGAGAATCGGTCGCGAACGTTTAGCGTCCTCGAGGGATTTTGAAAGAAAGTTTAAAGCAAGTTTAAGGAAAAAAAAACTCGACTTCTCACCGTGCACTAGCGACTCCCAGAACGTTTTCTGGCGCGATTAGAAATCAAGCACAACGTTTAATCTCGTACAGTGTCAACGATTTGTCTTACACAGGATTAGTGTTATTTCGACACGCTTCGTGTGCAGTGCTAAAGTAACACAGCTCTGTGTTGCGAGTGCCACAAAGCAATGTTAGCATAACACTCAAAGAGTGTTACTTTAGTGCCAAATAACATTCTCGCGTGTAGAAAAACCAGACTGTGAGACAACACTATTCAACACAGTAGCATGTCAAATATTCTACCCAAAATTGTGTACACTGCACAACGACGGACATTTTGTTACCGCGTGCTTTGGAGTAGTATTTCAAATGATATGATATTTCGTTGTAGCGATGAAGCGAGCTCAGTTTCTGGGAAAATGTTCGGGAGGAGAGCTTTTAAGCTGAAGGTAGGAGCTTTTCGAGGTCGTCATCATTCTGGATTATTTGCCCTTCATTTGTTCCACTTACGAACATGCAGTAATGTTGTGAAAAAGTGTGAAAGTCTGGTGAAGTTGGTCTCAGCGTGATACGCAGGTGAAGCTTTGTAGGAGCGAAAGTTTGGTATTCTTCGTGGCACCGCACTTTCTCGCGGGTTTCATGAATAATTTCGAAGATTTCCATCTGTCAGATTTTCTGTCTGCACCATGATTTCTTTATCTTCTGGAATGACAGGTGGGAGCGAGGCCGAAAGGACCGAGGAATCGGATCGTCGGGTCGCGGGCAATCTTCCACGGAATTTCATCGATCAGGCTCTAACTACGGCGCCACCTACGAAACCCATTGTCGAGGAGCGCTCGTGTAGATTTTATCCGCATCTGGTTTTTTTCCCTGCAGCAATTCACCTCGCACCTCGTACGATAAATTCATTTAGGCTTTTTCATTAAACCGAAACTACGAACGGGACAGGAGTCATCCGTTCTTAGCGAACACGCGGAGAGACCTTAATCAGCACCGCGCGGTGATTTCTGGCACCGCGGCCCGATCGACCCACCGAAAATATTCGGCTGTGAACGATTGCTCCTAATTTAATGGCTCGCGCGTCGGCCATCCAGCGGAGCCCAGTCGTTGGGGCTGACAAAGGAATACAATTAACGAACCGAGTTCGGTTCGCGTCGGTTGTGGCTCGAGGAAAGCTTCGTCCCATTAGCCAGTACTGTTCTCCAAATCCTTCGAGGTGATGCCACATTATTTTTCAGTACAATCGGAAATTTATTGGCAACGTTGCGAAAAGAACAAACGAAGTGGATAACAATTTCGCGATACGCGTGACATAATGGCGATAATAACGCAGGCACACAAAAAAGAAAAAGTCAGGACCCACAGCGAGACCCCGTCCTCTTTGGGTGTGCTGAACCGGAATATGCCCGTGAAAAAAATTGCAACCATCGCTTTCCCCCTTACCACTCCCCTACGGGGGTTAGAAAGGGTTTTCATCACCCTTTGCCCTCCCCTCCCCCGCTCACGCGCCCCAATGTGGGTTGTCTCCATTTTTTGTCCACGTCACTTGCTCGTCGCTCGATCGTCTTGCCAACAAGAATGTAACCCAATTTCGTATCCGCTCTTGCGAGCACGACACCTCGTGGCGAAGGCGGACAATGACCACGAAGGCATCCTGTTTTACCAGGGAACTTAGCATGTTAGCCGTTATCAGCCTCCATCGCGTGGAGGTGTCCTAGTCGCAGGAGTGGATACGGAAATGGCTTACATTCTTGTTGGCAAAACGATAGAGCCATGAGACAAAAAATGGAGACGACCCACGTTAGGGCGAGTGAATGAGAGAGAAAGGGGGGTGAGGGGTGACGAGGGTAAACGAGGGGATCGGATTCATTTTCGGTGACCTTCGTTCTCAGTGGCCCAGAAGACGTAGAAATACACACCCCACTCGATATTGTATGAGGAAGCACATTCCAACCCCCATAATGGGGTGGTAACGGGGAAACTGGTGGTTGACGTCTTCTGGCCTGAACATATGCGGTTCCAGCGCACTCAAAACCTGGGGTTGGGGGTTCTTCCCTCTGGGTCTTGACTCTTTTTTCTTTCTTTTGCTCGTGCCTGTAATGGGGGCATCGAGGGGGACGGGAGTGAAGGGCGTTTATCGGGCAATATTGGAAAATGTTTGGAAGGCGGTTAATAAGATACGCGAGTGGCGTTTATTTGCAAATGCCGCTGCACAGCAGATGCCGGTGGAGGCTAGTGCTGCCGCGAATTTTGACCTAGTTTCGAAAACGGGAATGGATGCGATTCGTAGCTCTGGACCGGATCGCTTGTTCGCGGATCAAGCTCAGGGACGACGGATTAGGTCAGGTCGCGTCGACGAGTGATGCACGTATTCGGGGGTTGAAGGTTGCTTATCGGCCGGAATTCCCTCGGCTGACCTCCTGACCTGCACTCGCGGCGAGGTCACCAAGATACGGATTCGGCGAAACAACCAGCCGAACCTTTCGCTGTCTGACCCAGATTTTCGGTGGTAACGATCGAAATGAAAAACGGAGCGAGTCCTGACACCCGCAACGCCAACGACACCATCGTCGTTGTACTGGCCGATTAATCGTGCCGGTGACGAGGAGTACTTTGAATGACGTCGAATTCAATTTCGTTCTTCGAATAGTCCAGATAGAATGATACCTCCGTTCGGACGTAGCCAGTCTCGCCCCGTCGAGTGGATCGGCATCGATTATCCATTTATAGTCCTACCCTGCGTCTAGTAAGCTTCTGGTTGGATAGCTGTATTGCGTAAGCCAGGGATATCGAATTGCAACATCGCAGCGATTAACGCTCTCATATGGATACTCGAGTTTCTACTCCAACGCATGAATTATCAGAAACCCCGTTCTCCTCGAGCTGCGTAATACTTGGGCCACAATACTCCGCGACCATTCTCGAAGGCCAACGATCTAACGACGTTGCATGAGAGTATTGAAGAGGAATCGACAGCCCAGATCCGCCAGATCCTGTATTCTGGGCTGTAAAACTGCACATTGGTACGCGTGATTACGAGATGAGTGTGCTGTGCGATGCTTTGCCGCTCTACCCTCGATTCAGTTCCCATCTTCCACCGATTGGACCTGAGCTTTCGGATGCTCTGATTGCGAGGACCAGATAGCTCTCCGTGACATGGGGCTATTCCGTTAACAATTTACTCTGGATCGAAGCAGTAAATCTACTTTATGGAGAGAAACTAGCAGCCCTCGGGCAGATCTTGCTCTGTTGACCGTGTGGACACAAGCTTCGCTGCAAGTGCGCACACGTTCCCCCGGAGCGAGGGACGGTCATCCTTCCAGGTGGCAGATTTGTTTTACGGGCAGCATCTAGCCACGATCGCACTACTTGCAGCTAGTTGCAAGACACCTGCTACCATTCGCTGGGAGCAGCAGACGATTAACGCGACTTGGGGTGCGTTTCCTCGGCTATTTCTGGGCTTCGCGTGGAAATATTTCGCGGATAGTATTCCCACGCGGAATACTACCGCCACTCCAATATTCGTCAAAATCCGTCGTCCCCACTTCGCACCCCTCTCTTCCCAGGGGCAGGGCAACGAGGATCCATTTACGCGAATGGTTTGGTTCTTTGAATATTCTCGGGCGAGTTGACAGAATAATTGGGATCGTGACTCGCACGAAAGTTAGTCGAGTGATCTTCCCCGACTTTACGGTTCATGGAATCGCGTCCATTCTCGCGATATCCCCAGCCTGAAAACAGAGACCCTTCATCCCTTCGAGTCAGAGTCAGTCGAACAGTTATCCATTCAAAGATTCACCCCGTTATGACGTTGAAGGATCCCGCCTCTTCCACAGCTTTTCCTCGTCTTTCAACCGTGAGACGAAGCAGCTTTCACCACCCCGACGATTCTCGCCGTCCCGAGCTTTCGCGAATATTCATATCAACGGATGCCTCGTAAAACGGGAAAAAGCTCGGCCCGTAAAAAAGCTGTAAAGCCTACGTAGCTAGAGCCCAACTGACAACGACCCCAAGACCTGATCCCGAAATGACGCCAGATCGCGATCGGTTCGACGGAAAATATGCTTTCGAGAAAGCCGCGTAACGACCTTGACATCCAGAGAAGAACTTTTCGATGCTCCCAACACTCTTCTCCCCACTTTCGCTTCTTTCGTCTGTTTACACGCCTTTTTGCTCGCTACTCCCATTTCGCTCGGGCAGTAATGAACCCTGATTCACTTTAGTTTTCCACCCCCCCACTTTCCTACCGTCGTTGACTTATACTTTCTACATCTTTCCCCAACGAGCTTTCGTGAACCGTGACACGCGTCACGTTTCTCGCGTTTCCTTTGTCCTCCGAAGCATCTTGTAGCCTCTCCAGCTTTCGCTCTCTGGTCTTCAACTTCTCTGGCCCCTCTCACCCTTCCTCGCCGAGGTTCCCAGAGTGGTTCCACTAAATCGGATTCTTCAATTCGGCAACACATTTTTCTCGCCTCTGTTCGCATCTCTCCTACGACTCTCCTCGGATCCTCGTTTGTGTTGGCCACTTTTTCCAACTTCTCCCCTCTCTCCGAGCTCTTTACCAAGTTTTCTTACACTCTTCGCGAACTTCCCCGACCATCTCCCTCCTAAATCTCATATCCGAGTGAAAATCGCGGTTAATTCGAGGACGTTGTCGCGTGGCGGCGGAACGCTTAAATCCCTTAATGAAATTCTGTCACGTCAGGTGTTCACCGTATATTTTTTGCCACCCCCGCAAGTAATACCTCCGGGCTCCTTCGCGATCTTATTTAATTATACGCCGGGCAATAAGAGGTGCGGGGCGACGCAGCCGGGTAGGGAAGCAGCCGAGGGTAAAGAAAACAGGGATGCAGAGGAGCATGAAAAATGAGGAAGGGGTTTCGTCTTCGCCCGCCAGAAGAAATCTCCCGAAAGATCCGGGTGCGAGAATCTTGGGAAGGAAGATTACATCCACGCCGTTCGTTATTCCGCGCGAACGCCACAGTTTTTTTGCCCTCCGCGACATCCGTCGCCCTCCTCCTTCCGCCCCGAAAAGTGGACGCTGATGCTAATGAATTAAAGCTTTCCTGATAATTAGTTTCTTTGTGTTTTTCTTCCTCTTTACCCTTGTTTTTTCCTCCACACCTTTTGTTCGCTGCGCGTCATTTTTTCTCCATTTATCACACCCACGAACGCGACTACAATCAGCGCCGCGGCAATTTACATTCCATCCGGTCATCGCCGACACGGGAATGAAAAAACGACCTCGAATAACAACGACAAAATTCATCTTTCCGTGAAATATTGCTCGTCGAAATGTACCTAATTACCGACGCCTCGTACCGCGCAATCGCCTCGGGGTGAACGAAACTCGCCCCTTTTATCTCACGCGGTTTGTACGTTATTTCAGCTAACACGTAGCGCATTTCGAAATTCGTTAGAATAACGTCGATATAGCTGCCGAACGGACGAGAATTCGATTTCCCTTCGGGCAATTCAAATTATTGGTTCGAACCTCGTTCGATTAACCCTCTTTTTAATATAATTTCTATCGTTGAAAAGCTCGTTTTACAGCTGAACGATTATAGTCACTTGGAAGTTGTAAATTTCGTTACTTTATACGATTAAAATCGTTCGTTCGACCGATCATTGATGTATCACCCATCCAATCGTCAAAACACCCCCAGAAATGCAACAGAAGATTTCACATCCGAGTTATGACCTTGGCTCAGTGGCGCATCTAGCCTTTTCGAGCCCCGATGCGAACAATTGGAAATTGTTTTTTTAGTACACTGTGTAAGCTTTTACTATACTGTCTATGCTATATACGTACAATGATATGCAATGTAGCAGAAATGAGGACCTAACCAATGAAGTTTAACGAGTGTACGTGCTACATTCCGTCCGACGAGAGAATAGACTTGCGTCATGAGGTGCCCCGAGAGTGGGAGGCGGGTGTGTAGGGCGTAGCGCTCTACCCGATGTCGTGTACTCATAGCTGGTGCCACGAGCGTTATATTTATTTGGGAAACAAGATAGATGGTGCGTTATCGTCTGCGGGGAAAAGTGTTTTACGACACGCTGCACACCCTTGAATCAGGGGCCACGTGAACTGCGAAGGGTTGAGTGGCGTAGCTACGCCACTGTCTTGGGTCAGAAGATGGTCAGAAGGTGATTATTCAGCGGTGAGACTCGGGGTAGCGTCAGCCTCGGGGAAAATACAAGTATGTGGCAGCAGAGACTGACCAAGATCTAATGGCTGACCCCGATATCGGAAGCATATTCCATACAGAGTGATAAATTATCTTTTGACGACCTTCGCCCCGCGACCCAAGGAAACTCGGTGGTAAGGAAGATTTTCGGTGAAAATCTCGCGAGAAAGCTGGGGCTGCAAATATTAATACTCGATGAATCTTTCTTACCATCCACCCGACGAGAAACAACGCTTTGCTCTCCCAAAGATCATCCCGTGCGCCTGCTGTTTGGAGGAATATGAACGGGGCGTTGAAAAGCGCAGGTAGAGATCGGGAAGAAATTCGACTTCCACGAGAGAAGGCGATTTAATATTCCATGACCGATCGATTTTGCGATGCTTCGTAATTCCCATGAATCGTTGAACAATACGGGGATGATAGTTTGGGGAAAAAGTAGCGGGTGATGGAATCGCGAAGGTGGTGGAAGTTCTGCTCGAGGTAATGGAGACTATGCTGTATCGGACTCTAGCATATTCCGCCGAACCGAAGCGGCGACTTGTGTCTGCATTGCGACAGAAACGTCCGCGCGAGGATGGGATGGATTCCGAATCGTTGCTCCGCGTTCTCGCGATCGTTCCGATACTCCGATAATAATGCCTCGTCACACAGCGATCGCGAAACGCCGACAACTCGACGGTCTCTCGTGTTATAAATTATATCTTGATTAGGGAATGCAACGAGAAATGGGTCGGAATACGGGCGAACGGTGCTGATCGAACAAAGCATCGGCCCTACCCACAGCTATAGAATTAGGTGGCCCGGAGTTGGTGCGCGGAATGTTCGAGGCTCGGCGAATCCCGGTGAATGGTCGAACATTTCGGACGATTAACGCGAATGGGAGGAAAAAATTTGGCGAACTATTTCCATCAAGCATATAGGAGGATCAGAGACCGCGCGCGGATCAATCCTTCTCGGTCCTACATGAAAGCAGCTCCAAAAGACTCGGGATGGTCAATTTTCGAAGGATCCGCTGTACTCGTGGATTCCCGATAATTTCGCGAGCGGAGTTTCCAAAATTCCGAAATCCCACGGAATTCGTAAGAGCGCGAGCGTTGGACGGAACAGTAACGAGGTTAGGTACATCCTGGATTGTAGGAGAGAAAAGAGGGTTGCTTCTTCTGTTACGATCCTCACTGGTCGTCGCTCGAGTACCAAAGCGTGATGATAACGAGGATGTTGAATTAAGTCTCGCGGGTCGGACGGGGCAGAGGGAGCTCGAAGGAAAGAGCTGAACAAAGAGAAACACGGAGTTCCTCAGAATTTGTAAGTGAGAGCGCGGGGTCTCGTAATTTATTGAAGGCGGTCGAGGATTCGACTGACGATGTAGCGACAGCAGCAAGGCTTAAAAATGAGCCAGAAGCCGCAAGATACTTAGCCGGATGACGAAACTGCAATTGGTGCCAAGAAATGCATCATCCGGATGAATTGGTTGCGACCAGAGATCTGGAAATGTCCAAACACAGAGACTGGGAGAACTTCTCCGCCGTTTATCGTATCAAAGCCACACAGTTCATCGTTGCTGAAGGGCAAAGTGTCTTCGAACCAAACCTACTGAAATCAAATAATCCTGAACCTCAAAAGCTCGCATATTACAGTAGAGAGCAGTCAACACAACTATTTCTACGAGAACTTTGAAGAGGAAAGGAACCACATAAATTTTTTTCTCAGTTGTAAGAAGCGAGTACGAAAATCAAGGTCAAACCTCCGTCGATGTAGAGCATCCAAATGGGGTCGCAATTCTTTTCGCGGAGTTCCACGAAGCTGAAGAGTAGAACAGCTGGGAGTCCGTGGTTTTGCGCCGAATGTTCGGGACAAGACGGATTTCCGAGTGCGATTAACTGTTACGATTATAGGACGGAACCGGTAATGCGTCTGTCATTGAGTCTTCTTGGCCAGAAGAGGAAAAAGGGTTCCAAAAAAGAGGAGCAAGTGATAAGATTGACGAAAGATAGCGGACTCGCCGACAGTTGGACATTTCTTCTTCCGACTCATCTTCTTTTTCACCCTAATCTCCGCGAGGGAGATCGAGTTTCGGTGGTGGTGTAGTCTCGTTGTCCGTCGCGCTCCATCGATCAGGCATCACGCATCGTCCCCGCTCGACGCTCGTCAGTGTCGGAGCAAAACTTGCAGCAAAAAAGCTGCTGCAAGCTCCGCTGTTGATAATGGGAGTGGGGGAAGCTGGGGGCAGCCGTCAGCGTGGATTCACGAGCGAACAATTTCCTCGCCGGAATCTGCTTCCGGTCACATTGATGCCAAAGTTGTCGATAGCTCGGTAGGTCTTCGGGTTCCGTTCGCTTTTGATAAAACTTAGGCAACTCCTCCCGAGCAAGAAACTTTAGACTGGTGCCGTTCTATCATCCTCTCGTAATTAACCAGGCTACCCCTTGCGTCGCCGACTCGAATGACTTAAGCCTTAAGGCGCCGCAAGGTCTTTATCATCCGGATTCTCTGACGTCTCTGTGACGCGACTTCAGCTATGCGAGAACTTCGTTATCCGCAACTCTGGATCCGCAATGAAAACCAAATTGGGGTATGTAAAACGAGGGGCTGGAAAGCTCGCTGATGTTTGCTCCGCGAGATCGCGATGCAAGGCCTGAGCCACCGTGGTTCGATGCATCGTTCAGGAATGTTCTGGCATGCCACGCTCGGCGCGTGTGAGCTGTGCGTTCAGCGATGAACGCTTCGAGTGCGCCTTCATCGGCGGAAACGTTTCGAGCATGACTCCATCGTTGAATACTTGGAGTGTGCTTTTATTGATTAAAGTGGTCCTTCTCGACGAGGGGTTAAAGCGTGCCACTTAAGCCAGTGTCCATGTTCGCGGATGAAAAACGGTTGCTAAATGAACTTTTCGGTCGTGGGACGCGATCTTCGTTTTCTGCCCTGTCTGGCGCTGGTTTTGAAGTGGATGTAGAAATTAACGGAGTCCGGTGGTTTGAAGGAGCAACTAGTGATTCGAGGGTCTTGCACCGAGCCAGGTAAAGCTGGCGAGAGATCGTCTTACCTACCTCCCCATATTGGCCTCCCCCACTCTTTTTTCTTTTAAGGCTCTCGATTTTCCGGTCGACTCGAGTATCACGACTATCAGGTTATCGGAATTCTAGTTCCATCGAGGTTCGAAGGTTTTCCACAAACTTCTCCTCAAGTTTTCCTCAAACTACTTTCCCCCTTTTTAAGACGAGCCAATTTGGCTTGGCGATAACCGATCGGCGATTCACGTCTCGATAGCCAATTAGCGCGACGAGTCCTTCTCATCGGGATGAGTACCGATAGTCCTATTGCAAAGAGATAACCTGCGACGTGCTTTCACGGATCCAATTATCCCTACGTATCGCGTTAACGTGTCAGATCACGAGCCGTTTAAGTTTCGAGTGTAGCCTCGTCGGGCTGTTCCCGTGCTCTCATTCCCTTATTCGCGAGCCTGTAATTCGCGATAATCCCAATAGCTGGGAACACCTACGATGCATCGAGGACGACAAACCACACTCCCAATTTTGATATACTACTCTGCAAGCTCGACACGCGACTATTTTGCAATTTCCACAACGCGCGTCGGTTAACCACCGCATTCCAGTTTCGCACGTGAGAAACTCCGACTGAACCAATCTGTGATGTGGACCCACGTAGTTTTGCCCGCTATCAGATACGACGCTTCTCGTACAACTCGGAGGATATTGGAAATACGTCTACCACTTATAGGATGTTTACACCGCGCTTGATATCCGTGCGACGCTGCCAACACATTGAAATTAGGCTTGATATCCGTTTCGCGTTCTCACGGTGCCTCGGAACTCTTGCGAATGCCTCGGAGAAATTCGGGAAACGCGTTATGCCCACGAAACTGAGTTGAGTTCACGTGGATTCGATGCGATAGTTGTGAGAAGAGGAACCATCACATTTGCAGGTGGGTCGAGTTGGAGAGAGGTTTCAAGGTCGTGCGATTCGTAGCTGATATTCGTATACATCAATCAAACGGGGAGGGATATTGAAGCGGGTTTGAAGAGTCCGCTTGAAACGCGTTATATGAGAGCTTTTCAAATGTTTTTTTTCACCTGGCCTCGTTGTTTCAGTTTTCATTACGTTCGGACGAAACGCGCGTTCTCTCGTGGCTCGTGACGTTTGCATTTCTGTGTCACGAATGACAGCGGCGAAACGAGGTCGGCTGGTCAAACACGAGAGGGTGGTTAGCGCGACGATTCGGCGGGTGACACACGGTTACAGCTGTAGAAAATGTCGACTGTAATGGATTTCAGTCCGTTCGGGGTTCGGTGCTGTTGGCTTTAAATCGACGTTAAGCGGTGAGCCACGGTAAGGTCCGAGTCGTGGAGTGTGGGACGAGCGAAGAGGAAAGGGAGAGACGCGACGGTGTGAAAAAGCAAGGGGAGGAAAAAAGAGTGCGAGGAAAAAAAAACTAATGGAATACGTTTGTATGAAACCGGGTATCAAATTTTATGGTGATTTGTTGGCGTGTCTTGAAAGCCTTGCGGTCGGCCGCGGAACTCTGGGAACGCGATATGGAAACGAGACAAATGAAAACGAGTCGAAAGAGGGATGGGAGGACTGCGGGTGTGCCGAATACCGTTACCCTACGAAGTACAAAACTCGCCGCGAATAAAAACTGAAATCCCACCCCGCACGATAATTTGTTATCGTTATCGCCCTAACGCCCGCCCGCTACGCCTAACCTGACGTGACCCGACTCACCTCAATTTACTTTTGCTCCGCGAGCTACAGCCCATTACGTGAACGTTATGAAATTTTTTCAATAAATATCATGAACACCTCGCGCAAGTCGCGTGATCCTGCCGAAAGTCGCGTTTGAGCGACCATCTGCCGTGGTAACAACATATTTCCTGAACATATAAACCCCCGGAGCAATAGTATAAACAAATAAGTTGCGTAGGAAACGAGTTTTGTGGTTGGGGTTACGTGAATAATATTTTCTCCGTGGATGCTGAGGAAACCCGGGAGGTGTCGTCGAAATAGCGAATGGAACTCTCTTTCGTGAACGTCGAGCACCCGCATGATTCGGAGCTCGGATGTTCCCGCTGAACGGATCAAGTGAACACGCATTCGTGAGCGTCGGGCAAACGTATGTTCATGCGAGCCGAACGCGTGTTACGGAACTCGCGAGGGAACTCTCTTTCGCGAACTCTCCTGACGGCAGAGGTACACTTGCTTAATGGATAGTAAAACCTTCGTTGGCGAATATGAAAAAATTAGATCGCATCGAAAGATAACCGTTGTTCAACTAGTAGAGGAACTCTCTTTCACGAACATCGATCGAACTCTCCTGACGACAGAGGTACACTTGCTTAATGGATAGTAACACCTTCGTTTGCGAATATGAAAGAATTAGATCGCATCGAAAGATAACCGTTGTTCAACTGGTAGAGGAACTCTCTTTCACGAACATCGAGCGAACTCTCCTGACTGCAGACGTACACTTGCTTAATGGGTGGTAACACCTTCGTTTGCGAATATCGAAACGTTGGATCGCATGGAACGATGCTCGTTGTTCAACCAGTAGAGGAACTCTCTTTCGTGAACGAGTAGGAGAATGTTTATTTGCGAACATTGAGAGAACCAATCGCGTAAAACGACGATGCGTACTGAACGTATCGAGGTTTGTCGAATAAAGCACGACTATTTCGTTCAAGCGTGAAGGATTGCTAAAGAGCGGCATATTTCCTTTATCCTCGCGATTCATTCAAGTCCTTTTCATAACCAAAAGTCAGATTCATCTAGTCCGATTTGATTCTTGTTTAATTAAGCCGATTTGCTCTCGAGCCGGGTTCAAAGCTTCCGTGAAACTACCAATGCTAATGCGTTTTTCCCGCAACCTCAAAGCAGGATCAGCCTTAAACGTCTATTTTTAAAACCACCAGCGGGTTAGTCCCATAATAATACCCTCATCCCTTTGGAGAGAAGCAGAAGTGTTCGCAAATTCGTAGGAGGCGAATAATTTAGCAACGGCAATTCTTCGACGTTCATTAGTTTGGACGCCAAGTAAGCAATAATCCGGATCAATTTGGCGATGCGTGCTTTCGTCAATTCCAGAGGGACGGAATCTGAACAGGAATCCCGAGGGTGACGAGAAAATGGGAAATAATATCCTGGTCCGACAGAACAATTGCGATTTGCTTTTACACGCGTATCACGAACTGTACGAATATAAAGCAGAGCGAAGGGTAAGCTTGGAAAAAATGAAATCGTGAAAAACCTCCGGCGTTCTAATGCGAACGCGAGGTTGAACTTGCGTTGAATTTGCGTTGAACCCTTCCTTGTATGCAATTCCCCCCTATCCGTGTGAAAATCGGACGTGTGAGCGGTGTAAGTGGACCGTATTTACAGAAACGAGTGTCGACGACGACGACGACGAAGTACGCTAAAGCTCCGGGTGCTGGCTGCCGAGTTCCAGATTATTTGCTTTGACAAAGCCACGACCTACTAGTTGTTCACTCATCCACTCTGCTCAATCCAGCGTCAAGTTCCATTCGAATATGGACTGCAAATAATCAAACTGGCGGGGCGTCACGTCGTCTTCGCAGTCCAACACTGTTCGGAGGTGCAGGTACACCTTGTAGGTTTTCAGGATTCGCGACGACATCTCGTCTTCTTCCTTGCTCAACGAGTGTCTTCTAGCTTGCTCAGAGAAATAGCAAACGAGGGTTCGCGGTTCTCTGGCGTGAAATGAGCATGTCCTCAATATTTCTCGTTACGGATAATTTACCGGGATTAATTTCCCCCGGATAAAATTGGCTGCAAAGTCCTCAGCACTTTGAATATTGGGTACGTATGTAAAGCAGCTAGTGCATCAAGTATGAACCAGATTGGAGATAGCTTCTTGATTATCTGCTGATGAGGCTTTCAGAAGTAGTTTTCGTTCTATGTAGATGCCGGGGGAACTGATCAACTACTTGCATAATGTTCATCGAGGAACTCGGATGCAGAGTATCGGGTGTCCGAAAAAGACTGTCGGTTTTATCGTGCCAGTGAGCTGTTTTATTCGTCGTAGAAAGCCTTTTCCACGGAATGTAGCATCGAAGCTACGAGAAGCGTCGTCGTCGAGTAGTGGAAAGACATTAGAGGTAACGCTGAGCGCCAAGTTTCAAGTTTTTGATAAAACGTGATGAGAATGTGTTTTTGAACTTTGCACCGCGGAACCAGAGTTTTGATGACCCAAAAATTCACCGAGGCGTGGAAAAGTTCGGAGTTATCGCTGAACTCTACGATATAAACCGCAGGACCGAAGCTACATGCATATGCATTTGCTCGGCAAATGGTCTGGAGTGGAGCTCAGCAGAAATTAGAGAGAAGCTCTTCGAAGCGCCATAACTCCTCGAAAGCTCGACACTCCCTGGTACAGTCCGTCCACGAGACGTATGAAAGGTGAGGGTTCGTCAAGATCAGACGTGTGATCGCGTTATCTCTGTCTATCTCCTCGAGTCCTCCCACATCGCAGATTCCAGTTGAGTCCTAAATTGTTTTTCCCCGGGGTTATCCGCCCTACTCAGGACATTGCGATACCAGCGTGAGCATGGACACTTAAAACATCCTGCGAGTCATGTGAGAATATGCAACCCAAATCAGTTCCCATTATTTTTGTCAAATATCTACTTCTGCTTTCAATTTTTGCAGGACATAACAAATCTTTGTTTCGAGACGTGCTCGTCTCTCGAGACGCGTGCCTCTCTCACTCTCCTTCCATTCCCTAACGTTGCTCTTCGAAGTGCCGTTTTTGCCTTGCGAAAAATACGTATCCATTTCCGAGAAATGATTTTCGGCTCGGGGAAAAATATTTTTCTCGCGAATGGCGAATGCCTCATCTTTGATCGCCATCGAGCTTGCGTAAGCTCGATAAGGAATGGCGCGCTGGATCTCTTTATCGGCGTCAAACATCTAGCAGTGGACGAGGTGGAATTCTGCCACATTCATCGGTCGATCGCTGGTCCACTGCTACAAAATGTTCAAGGTCAACAGTGCTTTCAGGACACACGTTCCGTCCGCGCCAGGCGGATGCTGACTCTTCGCGTCCAAAGTTCGGAGCAGAGGGATAGAAATCCACTTTCTTCCTTTCCCTGCTCCGAGATGTTATACGGACGACACGGTGATGCTGCGGCTGTCGACGTAATATAAAACTATAGGCTAGTCGGCAGATGTTGCCGCATTTTTCTGGTTAGTTTGGCAGACTTACACGCCGAGGTCAAGGCTTCTGTATCGAGACAAAAGGTTTGAGTCGGATAGGCCACGAGAGTGCGGGATAGTAGAGTTGTTATCCGACATCCCGACTGTCAGTTGAGCTTTCACGAAGCAAGACGCGCCAGGTTGTGGAAATTTGCCATCCGAATTCGTCACACGTGTCAGCGAGGCCAAACATGTAGGAAAACACATCCGGAGATGCGATTCGGGGAACACTTCAGTTCCCCCTTCACTGTTCGGGGGTCGAACAATGGAAGGGAGCTGTAGCATTCTACATCAAACGTGGCGCCGATTTATATATATTTATTTACAGATGAAAAACACCGACATATTCGTTGGTCGTCGTCCAAGCATTCTGGCCGTACACAATTCTGGCATCGCTGTACATCACATCCACCGGCGAGGATTTTTCCACGTTCCAAGCGTCGTCCGACACCAGTTTCATGGAATCGTATTGCGGTTGGCGTGCAAACATCGTCTCGTTTATTCGTTTCCATGCCAAATCTACGGGGTGTCCGGATTACTCCAAAAGTGTTGGCGCGCGAAACGCATGTTTGAGCAGCATGCGGATGGCTGTTTCAGTTCAGGGCTGGAAATTAGGCGGATTTGCGGTAACTGTATCGAGGATGGATCCAATATCCGCCTCGCCTCTTCCAACCCCATGGAACGCGCGCGATTCGCGAGACACCCGAAGCCGCGGGCTATCGAATCAATATTATTCTGATGCAGGGACAGAATAACGCTCACCAAGTCCAATCAGGAAATACGAATGTGATCCGTCTCCTCGTTTATTTTTCAGCCCGTTGTTATTCTCTTTGTTTCGGCTCGTTTTATTCCCGATGTCTGACGATGGCGCTGAATCGATTCGCGGAATTAAACCGAAAAGCTCCAACGCGAACGCGACGTTTCACGTTATACGTTACACTTGCAAGCGCTCTATAAATCCTAGTTTCGATGCTCGGCCACGTTTATCAGCTCCTCATCCCCGAGCGAAGGGAATCCGACGGATAAGCTCGCCGGAATCGACAACATTATCAGATCGGGATTGTTTGTTCGAGGTGCATGCCACGCCCACGTCTGCACGGACAATCTCAAGGCTTCGAAATTGCCGGGGGGAAAACTTTGACGCGTCTGTTCGCCGAGTCTCTGGAACGTCGATCACGATTTGCGATTTTCCACAAACTCCGATGTTACTGCGAACGAATGAAAGCCTCGTTATACGCGTTGGAATGTCGACGTAACAAGATCAATGATGACGAACGAATTCAGTGAGGCGCGAACGTTTCGACGAGACGAGAACATGAGATCGGGAAAATTCTACGGAGCAATGAAAGTCGAGGTCGAGAAGGCGGAGGAAAGATCTCTTAGATTCCTCGGAGATGTTGAAATTAAAGTGAAATATAAAATTAGCAGGAGAGAAACGAGGAGAGGAGGAATAGATGAGAAGGGAACGCGAACGGCGTGATCTTAAATTAGACGGAAACAAGTTAGCCGAGAGTATTTTGCTGAACTGGCACCGTTCGTGATGAGAATTGAACGCTAATTGGTCCGAGTAATGGCATCTCGGTACCGAGCCCTCGAGATGTTCTCGACTGATGATGCTCTCCTGATGGAACGAGTATTAGACCCTTTGTTCTAGATTGCCAAATCAGAGTGCTTTGTTAGGACGAAAGCTACTCGTGGTAGCACCCTGCATATTTCGCTAGTACCCGACCATTCCTACCGCCGTTGATATTCCCTCGGTCTATTGTTACCGCCGTACGATACACGGCAAGCAGCAAACCAAAAGAACCACAGGCCTCGCAGACCAGCCTAAGGGCAAAATAAACAACAATGTACGCCCCCGCCCCCAGATATTGCGCGCTACCCATTAATGGCTCGATTTCCTGAAACGAACGAATGATTTCCAGCCATGCCGATTCGATATCCACGTACCCTCTCGAACGAGAGGATCCCTACGAGGAGAAGGGTAATGAAACACTCGGGATGAAGCAAACAGAATCGAAGACTGGTCCCAGCTACCGGGGTTCGAGGTCTGATCTCAGCCCTTTTAAACACCCTGTCCAGGTAACGAGATGCGTGCACAGGACTGGTGTACCCGTTGAAGATGGCTGCCGTTTAGATATTTGCCATAGAACTCACGAACGAGCAATTAGCTGACACGCGAAGCGTGTCGGTGCCGAAGGCACGTGACACAGTTCGACATACGTGCTCCGGATATGAAGTTATAGGACGAACAGTCGAGCCCATAAGCCTTCGGTCTGTGCGCGTCGCCTGTGTTGGGTGTTTGCATCCACATGGCCATTTGGTGGGTCAAGTGAAGGGGATGTCGACTGGCTCGGCGGTTCGATCGACAAAACCGCTTCAATTATAGCGGCGTCGGACGGTTGGCGAAGCGTGAGTAAGGGGTAAGCAAGCGATCGATATGAACGGTAGGAACGAGTACCGCGCGAGACGAGATCAACAAAGGAGAGATCTGCCCAAGTAGAAACTGTAAATAGATTCGGCGGGGAAAAACGAGTGATGTGTCCTGCAATCTAGAGATCGGAGCCAGCTATTTTCCTCCGCGTTGCACGTGGCGCGGACAGGGCAGGTGATCGAGGACAGATGTTGTCTGGGCCAAATATATCGAATTGGCCGCCGCCACAGATTCTCTCCGTTTCGTCATCGCGATGCCTGTTCGCGCGAAAGCGAATACTCAAATTTGCGTGCTTTGTACGTCGAGCAAATACTTCGTGTTCCAGTTTGTGGGGATAGGCTTTTTCGCCCGAACGGAATCCCGAGCCATTACAGAGACGAGAGGCAAGAAGTTTCCGTGTCTCCGTAGTATTATTGACTTGCGGATAACAGGGCCATCAGAAATCCGATTTCTTGTTTCAAGGCATCGCATGCTTTCCGCGAGGGATGTGGGTTATTACGAAGATGTATCTCGTCTGAGGCTCCCAAAGAAAAACTAGACTCGTGATGGAGCAGTAGACTCTGGGAACGTGAACATCGACCCAGTGCCCCACGAATAAGAAGCATTCGCGATTGGAAGACGGTGCAACACCTGACGTACGGGTTCGGAGCTACGTTGGAAACCGTTCCGTATAGATTCGCCAGCTGAAGCGATGATAATAACGATAATAATAATAATCGGCACGTACCTTGTTACCAACGAGCGTCTATAGGCATAACCTTCGTACAACCTTGAGTCTAATGGTATTGCTGATGCGATCGCTGAAATGGATATGCAAAGGATCGAGTCATTATTACGAGGCATCGCGTATCCATTGAACGATAACCATTCCACGAAGTGGCTTCTATATCCGTGAAACGATATGCATCGACTCGTGTTACGGAGGAGAGTTGAAAAAATCTCTGAATTCGAAGATGCTAGTTGCTATCGTCACTTCGCTGCAGTTTGGAAAATCTATCCAACGGCTAGTGCGAAAGTTGTAATTCCGCATGGTTCGTTCCACCGCATGGATTTGGTAAGAGAGTAATGTGTTGCGGAAGGAAGGCTCCTATGATTCTTCGGAGCTGATGAATACGATTCCATTTACCAGGAGAGACGAGTACAAATACGTAGGTCACACGGATCTTCGAACATCTCCGAAGAAAGGCTATGATACGACAAAGCGAAAGACTCTGTGGTGTGCCGAGGTAGGATGATAGGGAGTGATTTTCCGGAAGTTCTCATCAGGTCTCTTCGTTCGTGAACGACGAGCGGAGATTCTCGGTCCGCAATGCGGGTCGACGCTCTACCGGGTGTCTCCCCCGGAACGTGTCCATACAACCCATCGCGGTAGCGTCCTCCATTTTCCGAATATACGCGGCAGGACTATTCATTTTTTCCATCGTGTATAGACCTCCGCTCTGCGGAGGAGAACCCTAGAATACCCCATGAGTCATCGGATGTAAGAGGACGCGAGGAGGGTCGGTCAAGTGGTACGGAATACGCCGGAATAACGGGGTTTGGGATGAAAAGCTCGAGTGGCGACTTTCGCACCGGTGTCTCAGCGCACGCCAAGTCAGGCCAGTCACGAAGAACCCCATGGAACTGGAATGCTGGAAGTGAATTGGAGAGAAGAGTTAAAGAGGATCTAGCATTGCTCAGTTTGTTGCCTCCATACGAAGTGGGGGTGGAAGCGTGTTCTCTAATAACAATAGACTGGCGTTACTGCGGCGAGTGGTTTCCACTCGTCTTCGTCGTGTTGGAGTATAAAGGGAGAGAAAGGAAAGGTTTGGATCAGATTTTTCACGGGGTAGGATAGTCGGATAACGAGACGCGAGATGTGGCAAGACAGGGACTCGAGGTTATCCACTTGAACGAGGAGGGTATGTGTCGGTCGAGCATCTTGAGCGAATGGATTTGTGGGGAGAATGGATTGGAATAAAGTATGAGACGGGGTCAAATGAAAAGGAATTCGCGTCAAATACTGCCGAGGTTATATTCTGAGCAGCACCCAAGGGAATTCATCGACGTAGTGTCGAGGCCCGTGAGCTGGGTCGAGGAATAATGTACGCAAACTAATCATACCGAATCTAGTCCCCGAAGCATCAGCACCTCCCACACAGCAGCGATTGCACGAGCAGAGACTTCCGAGTCTCTCTGCCCTGAAGATGAAGAATTTAAGAGCCGGAAAGGCAACGGATCGTCCCGCGTTCTCGCGAAGTCGGCGCACACGCGCTATCGTGGGAGAGAGGAGAGTGAAGTTCGATGAGAGAGTACACAGCGGATTCTTTTTACGAAATGGACTCCTATCTCGTTTTCAGCGTAGACGAGGCTTTTTTATTCGGTTAGCGACAGTCGAACCCACATCTTCCGCACGTCTGTAGATTCGAAGCTTAGGTAGAGTCACGGTTCTCGTAAGAAGAGCACTACGTATAGATCCGAGTAACAGCGTCTGTTGTAGATTACTCTTGCGGGGGTTGCCAGACACACTCCGCCCACCCACGCCAACCGAAAACGGCACACACTGACATAATGTACGGCTTTTGTCATGTATCCCTCTTGGAACGAGTGAGAAAGTCCCTGTTGGCACCAGCCACGATCCTTGAATATTAATCAAGATACAGGTTCGCAATCCGAGCAAACAATGTAGCTCCGTACACCGCGAGTTGAACTTGCGAGAAAGTTTGAGCGGATACAATCCGAGAAAATAGCTTGATTTGCATGTAATTAGGATACGATAATGAAAATTTCCTCGTATCACACCGGTGAGGAGGTCCTTCGAGGTGCTACTCGCCCGAGACGGCGTATCGACTGGGCACGATGCAAACTTGGTGTGGTTCTAGTTTCAAGTTTCTAATAAGTTACAGCACGGCACGCAGCACCGAGATACGGTGTTGTTCGCGCAGTGGAAGATGACGTAAAAGAATGAGAGGAACAGGAGTAACATTCAGACCACGTCTCTGAAGCCACGGGGCTGCAGAAAAGTGGACACGAGGCAATAATTTTTTCATTTCTTTTCAAAACTTTGAAAAATATAAATCCAATTTAAAAAGTAGATTCTAAATTGAACTTGAAACGTGATTTTGAAAATAATGACTTAGTAAAAGTTCACCCGCGGCGTGTTTGCCAACGGCTAGACGGATGGCACGTTAGACGGCTGGAGATCGCGCTGGTTACAGCGAACAACACGAGCATAGTTTTTCTTTACCTTTCGACAAATACAAAATTACCTCGGTGTCGAGTTAATTGTGAGAATTTCAATTACGGCGAAATATTTATTCCAGCCCTTTGTCGACTACGTCAGGCGAACGGTGGCGAAGCAGAGTGCGATGTACACTACAATTAGTGTAGGGAGATCGAAGGACGGCGCGGCGCGGAGGTGGGAGCGGAGGAAGAGAGCCGAGGCTTTGAAGTTGGCGATGTACCAACTCGTATATCTCTCTATATAATTCCCTGCTTACCCCCGCCAAAGCAGCGGAGCAAGCCTGGAAAAAGCAGGATAAGCAATTCGTTTCTCCTCCAGAGGTAAAAGTCCTCTTAAAGCGGAAATAGGCCCCTAGAATGTCCCTCGCGCGATTTTTTACCCCCGTAATTGACTGGCTGCAAAACGTAGTCATGCAAATTCCGACTCCAAGCTTTTTCCGGAAGCTTTCTCTATCCGAAACCCTTCCGTGGAGCTCGTTCGAACATCTATGCGCAGATTTTACTACCAAATGTGAAATAATCGGGGGTTCGAAGATTATTCTACGATTCTCGGCTCGCTTCAGCCATTTTCACATTGTTTGAGAACTCGTACTCGAGGATAAGTGCGGTAAAGATGATCTCGCTGAATATTCTACTGCAACTCCGCGGGTAAATCGATAACAGACGAGCACTAATCTCCAGAAAGTGCGAGATCCCAGCCTCGACAGACATTGGATCAAGACTTTTTGGAGCTTTTTGCCTCGCAAGCTCGGTCCAAACGAATGGGATCCGCTGACCATGCTTGCTCTGTACTCTCTCTCTTCCTCCACAGCTTCCCACCAGGTGAGCGTCGAACACGAGACACGAAGTATTGGGAGGCTGCGAATTTTGGTACGCTCAAGCTTCAGGACAGGCGACGCGAGCAGGAAGGACTTTTTGTTCGTGTCACAGCGTCGAGGCCGGTCTGAATGCGCTAGACAGTCTAATCGATTCGCAATGCTGGAGTGGTAATGGATTTGTGAGCAACGCGAGGGAACGTATTGTGTTATTATCTATAGCCTGCCTCGTGCCGTGTGAGGAGCTGTCGACCGCAGGAGCAGTACTTGGCCAAGAGAGGTGTCGTCGTATTTACAGGAAGAGTGATACACTCGTTTCTCTGCAATCTGGTAGAACCTCCAGGCAACTTTGGATCGAGCCGAAGAAGGACGGCGAGCGAGAGCATGATCCATTCAGGGGGGAGGGCTACAAATCGTTCGGGACAAGTGAAATGATCTGTCATAATGTTCCGGACAAAATTGATGCGATTACCGAATAACGGATTCGACGGCACGTGGGCTTTCCTCGGCGATAATTAATGATTATCGATAAGCGCTTAAGACTCGCTAAATCACGCGGGTTCCACAACTTTTTTCACGCTTGAAAAATTGAGTTTTCATCAAACGACGGCTCATTTTTGGCCAGGATACCCTCGATCACCGCGCATGTTCCCTTCCCTAGCGTAACGCTGATTAACGAAGGGCCAGAATAACAATTCAAAATTTTCCTTCTCGGCGATTATAACTCACCGGTGAGTCGATATAACAAGCCCAAACTTCGTTGCCAGTCGAACGGTATGTTCCGTTTGAGAGTGACCGTCGCTATCAAAGACGCTAGCGGGTCGCGGTGATTTTGTGGATTTTGGGTCTGGGGAATCTTTCACCCGGATCAACTTTAACCTTGACCCAGTTTCTCCCCCTGGACGCGAGATGAAACCGATTCTGGATCCGAGAAGCTGCTAGATGGATTTTCGGTCAGTGAATTCGACACCGAGTCTATTCATGGTTGTACCATAACGTGCCGATCCAATTAACTCTGCGATGAATATGATAGGTAGGGTTAATACCATGGTTCGTGACGTAGCGGCGAACGGTCCGACATGGATCGGCGCTGAAGCACCCCTTCCGACCGGAGAACCAGGATTGGTGTAGAATCCTAGCGGCATACACCCTGGATGCCTCATGAATACATATGCCTCTCTAAACCAAGGACAAAACTGTGTTCTATATATAATTTAGCAAGTTGTTAGGGTTGCGAGCTTATCGGTAGAAACGCGAGGGTACTCCCAAGTTTCTACCGTCTAGTTTGACATAACAGCCTCATTATTGTCGTTCTCTCTATGAATTCTCTGATAGAGCGGCGCGGGGGTTCTCGCTGAATCGTTACATCAATCCACTAAGGATGCAATCTCGCTGACAAAATTAACGCCAAATTTCCTACGGGAGATGCCGCGATCGATTGCGGTCCTCGGATGAAGAGGTACGATCGAGGGAGCACTCGGTTCGCGTTACTCGTTCCGAATCGCCTGGAAAAACCGAGGATCCTCGCTCACGGCGTCGATGAGTTCTCGCGCAAGTTGAGAAATTGTTCGGAAATGCAATCGGGAAGAAGAAGCAGGTTGGACCTCGGATGAGTGTCCTCTCGCAATTTCATTTCAGATCTTCATCTGTCGCAGCTGTGCTCCGGGGTGGAAGGCCGGAGGTAAGTAAGGGGATGATTGAAAATTGACGACAGCGTTGAGATCCAAGTGGTTGTCGGCTACGCCGAGCAGAAACTGCGAAGTCGCGCTGCCTGGGAGCAAAGTCGATGGGTCAAGTTATTGGAGAAGGTGGTCCGAGATATCGATTCGACGAGTGGAATCAACCATTTAGCTCCGTGCTCGTATCGAATGATTGGCAGTGGCATTGACTACGCTCCCCACCTCCCTCCATCCTCGTTCGTGACGCGGCGAGGTGCCATATCCACTTTACCCGACGCAAGAAAACACGCTCTTTCCAACGTTGATTCGTACCCTATCAACGGCTATTGGGACCAGTTCTCCTTTCATATCCCATCACTTCGCGCCTCCATCGCGTGATGTTGGGTTTCATGGGATGTTACGCTGAATCCCCTATCCCTAGATTCTCCTCCGCTTTGAGGGAAGCCGCATTGTACCGTTGGGATACAATTTTTTCATCAAGATTACGACCTCCCAGCCGACGTCACGCTATTCGCGAATCCGGAACAAGAGACTAGCAATAACGCGAGGCACTAAACTAACGCCGAAGACCACCCTGCAGCAAGTACTCCTCCTCAAAAACGACCGATGTGATTTTTGAATGACGGGAGCTGAGACAATGGCAATGGGACAAATTGAAACGGCGAATTCTGTGACCACCAAGCTGGTAGGAGGAGAAGCTGTGCGTTAAGCAGCGAAGATGGCGAATGTTCGTTGGGAGTAGCGTGGAAGGCAAAGGGAAAATATTTCATGAAATATTCAAGAAAGGATGATGAGGGTTGTGTCGAGGCTTAGACTATCTTGGTGGAGCCTCGACCAGACGAGGGGGGTGTGGCGAATGTTCGCGCGGACGCAAAATGAGGAACGAGTCACCTCTGAAGCTTGCAAGTGTGAGGTAGGTGGTGTCGCGACGGAAGCGTGAATGTGGCCTAGGGGTAGCGTACTTCTGTGCTTCTAAAGGTCGTGGGGTCGATTCTACCGGCAACGGGAGTAGTAGTAGGCAAGGTAGCCGGTGAATTGGGTGGGCTAGGTTGCAAAACACACAGCATCACTCTGAGTCAGATGAGTCGAGTGTTTCGCGCGCCTCCACACATCTAACAACGCATCCTGGTTGGGCTGCCCAATGGTCGGTGGTCGGACGGTAGAGTAGCTAGATTTTCTTTCAAGCGATAAAAGAAATTTATAGCGGACAACCAACACCGTACGGTATTTACCTTGCTTGGTACGTTCCACATCACGGCATACATTGTTCCGAACGAGAGAGAAGTTGCGAACAGTTTTTTCTTGTAGAGCGCGCAAAGCTCTGACGTAGGAACAAAAACGACCTCAGCATGCCGCTCCCGACCCACGTGCCGCTCGGATCAGCAGTTTGCGCGCCCTTTTCCTCGATCAAGTAAGGTGAGCGTAAAATTTATTAAGGCTCTGATTGCGCCGTCGTAATTACAGCCCAGTGACCAAGCTATCATTATTTTTCCGCGATAAAAATAATGCGAGAGAAAAATATGTTTCCTCGGAATATGCCAGGAAGTGGATATCTAGGTCTATGCTCCCTGAGTATCTCCTGCCACGTATCACGCTCGACACAAAAGTCACCGTCGAGCTTGCGCCGTTAGTCCGGTTTGGCTGGTACCAGACAGGTCGAGGATCAGCCACCAGGAGGCCACAGGACGGTGCTTCGATTTGCGGTTTCAATATCAATTCCACGAATATAATGGAACGGATGATTCGCAGGCCTGCCGTTCGGTGAAAGCGATGACTCCACTTTCAGGGCTACAAGACGGCTGGGGATCGTTACTCGAGCGATTTGACATCGGGGTGTAAAAGGGATTCTAGAGTTACCATTCATCCGAACGAGAATGCCTTCGTTTATGATTTCATATTCCGCCATGGCCCCGATTACTATTGATATCCAGCGTTAACTAGCGTGGCAATGAAAGTATACGGAAGGCGTTATTCCGGCTATACTATTCTTGCGGCGATTCAGAGAAACGTTATCAGAATTGCTTCTCAACTTCTTACGGTATCAGTTCGTTTCAATTCAACGTGATTCGTACGAACGACTCGAGTCGGAGCCAACACACGTTTACGTCTGCCATTGAAATCCTCGAGCCGAGTAGGGGTTTCGAAATGCTCGCGAATTCGTCCGATAATTTCCCCAGCAAAATTGCTTTCACGAATGTGCTTGGAAGTTCTGATCGCCAAGGTTGTTTCCAAGCTGCTTTCAAAATAGCCCTTGGAGAACTGCCGTCATCCTCTTCTCGCGACCGATTGGTTTTTGCAGCGCATGTTAATGTTGCAATATAAATGTTAATTCCGGAGTAAAAAAAAAACTTTGTAACGCACTTCTCCCGATTTGCATGTCCCCGTGTCTCGACAGGTTCCCCCAGATAGGAGGCCAGACAACTGCTTGTTAAACAATAGACGAAGCAGCGGAGAAAAATGAGGCGTAGCTATCTATTAGACCCGCAATATTTTCCCGCAATTGCAACTACTACGTTCGTATCCATTGTTCGTGGTCGAACGAACAATTTGGAAGCTACCAACCAGCTGGAGTAGCACTCGTTGCGCGTGCACCACCCACGTGGCATCACCATTCTTGGGCCAGTTGTTGGAGGGGGGAAAATGCTGCTAGTCGAGAAGTGTTCGATTTCCGTGTGACGAGGCAATGGAAAGGCTGAGGATCGTTTTAGAAAAACATTTAGCATTCGTTGTCCCCGACGAGGGAAGAAGAAGAAAAAGAAGGAACAATGAGATTCCGAGGACTCGACGTTGTTGGAGCTGAATTCATTCGAGGCATCACATCCTGACTCCTCTTCCCTCGTTTTTCTTTCTTCGTTTTTTCATCACCGACAAAACCTGGCGTGAACTTCATTTGTCTCCAGCTCAACTCCGGTCTGACATGCTTTGTTGATGAAGGACGGTTGAAACGAACGTTTCGCGGAATCTGGCATTTGACTTTCGATATTACGTGGGCAGGAGACAAGAGACGGGAGGAAAAAAATATCGCGTGACCCTCCAGCAGCACTAGAGACAATGGGAACGGAGTTGGAGTGACAAAATTGCAGCCATTTTGAAAATTTGAGCACGCAGCGCCGGCACACAGTATTCTGGCATTCCTGCCTTAATGAACTCCATGGCATTCGCGGGAAATGAGTGCGCACACCAGTGCCGCGTTTCGTTCCGGTGATACACGCTCGAATGTCGCGTCACGACATCAAAGCCGGCCTGTAACTTTGTCCGTTCTCATTTTTCAATTCCGTCGATGCTCATTCGCGAACCGGATACGATGCAGCGGAGTAACGAGCATTTCTCTCGCGTAGAGGAGCGAGACATCGGCGTGATCGAGTCATGCGAATGAGAAGGAGGAGAAAAACTGAATTGAATTAAAAATTGAGCGAGACAGGAAATGGATTAAGTAGCCAATAGCCCTCCAGTCTCCGGGGATACTGCTTCTCGATAACGACGGATAGATACGTAGGCGTGTGGGACTGGAGCAGCGTTGATACGGTGTACACTTTTCACCGCAGCTCCGATCAATCATACACCCTCGCCACCCTTCGTGTTCTTGGAAAATGTTTTAAAACGGAGATCGAACGGATGGAGACTCGATTGGTTTTCGGTGCTCGGAGACGCTGACGAAATTGTGTATCGAGAACTATTCTCTGGATCAAGCCCGCCGGTGGTAGCTAATCGCGACCCAGATGAGGCTGGGATAATAAATTTCCAAGAGATACGTTATCCGGATATTGCACCGAAATACCGGGATCGTTTTTTATATCCAGACACTGCAATACCATCGCGGTGCTCGGGTAAGCCCGAACTAACGAGACCCCCTCCCCGGGATATACACCGGAGGGTCGGAAAATCGTAAATTTCTAATTGTTACCAAGTGACAAACGACAGCGGGCGTACAACGCGTAGTTTTTACCTTTGCCCGCTGCGAATCACTTCACATGTATCACCGCGATGTGCGATTGACAGAATTTGAAGGGATGAATTTTCCGCGGATGTTGGAGTATGCGCGCTCGTGGTCGTTGGGGATTTGATTATGCTAGCCATTCGTAGGTGCCAATCAAATGGGAAGCCGCGCCTCGATGGAACCGCCGATACATGCTCTGTGAATTTGGCGGAGAGTGGAGAACTGGAAATGGTCCGTCCGATCTGAATACGAAACGAGGGGGTCGGTGGATCGAGAAGACGGGGAAGGTCGATGGGTCAATAGCGTTCGGTTCGCTGATTCGCAATCATGCACGAGCGATATCGAGCCTCTCGGAAAGAAAGTTGGGATAGATTTCCGAAACTCTTTGTGAGCGAACGGGCGCGGCGAGGAACAAAGAAGCGATAAGACCGTCGAAGGAGAGCTGGGGAGGATGGGGGCTGAGAAGTTCCTTTGAAAAGTGAAAACTAGGCTGGGTTCTCGAGTCTGAGAAAAGAGGTACGATCGACCCCGAGTATCCCGTCGATGAGTCCGCGTGAAATCATACGGAGCCGACAGCTTCGTGCCAGACTGGTCTCGTTTCGCGAACGTCTTCCGCTGTCTCGTTCCCTGGAATCTAATCGTTCCACTTTCACTTCTCTTTCGTCTCTCCGAGCGACGATCATGTACCATCCTCGCAAAGCATTATTCACCGCTCGGTGGGACACCACAATGCAACCACTCTACACCCCCCAGCGTGTTCCACCGCGACGACGAAGGGGAACCCCTTTGGAAATGGATCGGAGGAATAGAGGCTCACAGGCGTAAGTAGTAATGCCATCGCGATGACAAATGCTCGACTTTGTTCCCTCGAGCACTAACTAACAATAATAGCATCCATCGCGGTGTCGATAAAACAACCGTGAACTAGCGTTGAGCCAGCGGTTACGGGTGGGCGCTTCCGCGCGAATAGGTACGCTTATCGGAACGAGCGGACGAGGTTGACGGGTCGAGTTTGTTACCTGGTGAGGACAGAAGTCGGAAGCTCCGTTCGGGAATCGGAATCTGAATGGGCTGTGCACCGGGCAATTCGCTCTGAACGGACTCTCCGCCGGCATCCGAGGCGGTGGATGCGTGTACGAGCCGAAGATGACCGAGTCCATGGGCAAAGGACGGGGCGGCGTATGCTCCAGGGAACGGCACGAGTAGTTGAGCGGTCGACAAGTCGATTCGATGGGTCTTCCCCCGGGACATTCAGCCGCGTGCATGGGCGGGCGATGTTCGACGGATCGACAGCCATGCTCGTGGGTTCTGGCGATATGTTCCGCGCGCGAGTGTCCCGTATGATCCATGAGCCTGCAGGGGTGTTCCATTACTCTGGAGTTGTGATGGTCCAAGTTCCTGAGCGACGCGTCCATCGGATGCATGTGATCGGCGGTGGTTCGGATCTGATCCAAGGATATCACGGGCTCTATCACGGATCTCGCGTGATGATCCATCTGCCTGATGGATTCCATAGACCTCATGGATTCCATGGACCTCATCGACTCCACCGAACGCAGGTTGTGATCGATCGGACGCATCGGCGAGGGATCCGTGGATCTGCAGGACCGTTCCCAGCACCTCGGACCTGGATGTCCTTGGGGAGGAGCCCATCCAGCGGCAGCACCAGAAACACCACCACCACCACCACCACCACCACCAACTCCCACACCGTAAGGATCCATGCCCCCGGAGAACAACTCAACGCGTAAACACTAGAAGGACGCAACAACACCGTTCGGCGCACATGGCACGGCTCGCGGCCCTATCCGGTGCCATCTCAACGCGCGTATTCCCTCTACCCCGGCACGCGAAGGGACTCGGAAGTTTGCCGTAGAAACCTACACCGGACGGGCTGTGGGGATGGCCCTCGAAATTATCACAACGCGAACTAGCACTCGCTGACTCGCGCGTTCCCTCTGCGGGGAAGAACAAGGACGGAGGGCGGATGGGTCGGGGGGGAGGAGAGATCTGCCGTTACCGTGCGATTCAGCGGACGAGTCGATCGAGCTTGCACGGAAGGCGAACCGACGACGATCGGCATCGACGCGGAACTCGGAAGATTCTAATGACCGTTCGAGGAGGACGAAGGACAGGGTGCAAGATGTAGAGCGAGTGCGGCAGCATCCGAACGCATGGCGTCGCGATGCCGCGCTTCCCAGCACTGAGCCTCGAAGCATTTGCACGGCCCCACCACGCGGCACGACGCGCAGTCCCTCCACGCAAACCACGACTCCCTCTTCGCTTCGCTCTCTGGTCTCCGCGTCACCTATAGCCTAGTCGTCCTCCACCGGCGCCTCAGCCTCCTTCGCTTCCGTGGACCGCGATGTTCGCTCGGAGGCTCTCTTCTGCTCCTCCGCTCGTTCTTTCCAGGCTCACGCACCCATACGTAGATCAGACACAAGCGCGTTTGATCGCTCGGAGCAGAACTCCTTGGGTTCCCCGCCCCCGTCATCCCCTTCACGCCGCCCCGAGGGCCTTCGATCCGCCGAGCATCCGTATCTCCGCGATCAAATCTCTACTTACGATCCACGCGTAACTTTAACCGCGCATTGGAACCGACTCGGGGACGATTTTCGTTTGGTTTCGCGAAACATTATCTCGAGTAACGCCGAATATCCATTGCCGTCAGGAATCGAAGCGAAAGTTCTGATAGGGAGCGTTTATCGACGCGACGAGTATTCGCGGCAGGAGGGGAAACCGAACGACTACTAAAGATTCGTGGAAGTTGTAGGCAAAGAGGAAAATAATAGTAGTTATTCGGAACGAAAAACCCATTAGCGGAGGGGTGAACGTAGAACTCGCGTAATATAGGCTGCCAGAGAACTACCCCAATTGCAGCTTCAAAGAAATTTATGTCCCAGAATGCCAATGGCAAACTACTACCTCTTCAGACACGGTTGACCCCGTTTTGCCCCCTTCCACGCCGCTGTCGAGGCCGCGTCTACTGGGAATCGAGACCATGCGGATCGTCCGAGATGAGGGATGGCAAACCGCGAGTGAAACAACTACCCTCGGCAGCCATGAGATTACAATATCTTGATTATTCCGCCAGTTTCTTGCCCGGATCGCCGAGTTTTAAATATCTCGGTGATCTCGAGGCCGGGTGGGGGTCGAAGCCGTCAGTCGATTCTTCGCATTCAATAACGAAGATTCGATAAATTACGCGCGGCGACGCGGAACGCTCCGCATTCCATAACCGCAGACGAGTCGTCTATTCACTTTTCGATCCGTTCCATCTCGGGTTCGGCTCGGGAAAGCGGAGGAGCGAAGTTTTTCCTCGGATAACCATGAATTATATAGAGGGACGACCGACGCGTAATTTCAACTCGCTCCAATTTATCAAGGGGACAACGATGAGACGCACTCGCAACGCGAAAAAGGAACGAGAAATTAAATTTCCGGGTACGCGGTAGCCGAGGACCCCCGGAACGAGCAGCAGAAAAGTTAAGGGTAGCTCTGATCTGAGGAGAAACTCGGCAGCGGAAGATCCTGGACTCCCAACTCGAAATGGCCTTAGCCCCGATTACTCAAAGGACACGTGACCCCCACTCGCGAGTTATCGGCGCGAGGAACGCGACAATTCCGTGGAAGTCCGCACATCTCCGAAGACTGATTGCGAGGGGAGGAGGACTGGCGGGCGCAAATGAAGCGGGACGATTGCGAGGAGTACAACGCTACACGGGCAACTAAGACGCATGAGTTCTGTAGTTCCGCGTCCAATGGAGAAACTCGGAGTCATCTGGTTTCTCAACAAGCGTCGAAGTACGTCGTAGATGGAAGGTAAGTCGACTCGCGGATTGGTAGAATGATCGGATCGTGATGGTGATAAGTGAGATCGGGTCGAGTAGCCACACGCGAGGACGAGTACGTTGGAGTCGAGGAGGAGCTGGTGCAGCGATAGATTCGGTTGGAAAATCGGAAAAGAGAGAATCTCTGCACGAACGAATCAAGGATGCTGCTTACGAGCGCGAGCGGAGGTATGGGACGAGGTGAGGAGCTGTCAGAAGCGGCAAGGGCAGAGCGTGGACTCCGAATCGGAAGATCGATAGCCAGGGAGTCGGGTGAGCTTTACGGTGGGCGCGGGGTGAATTGGGGAACGGAAGTTGGATGGGTGGGGTGGTGGCGTGCCGGGCTAGCATCGAGGGAATACATCCACACGCCCCCGTACGCGGTCCATGCGACTTCCCAGATGGTCCAGTTTTTGATTCGAGGACTTTGGCGTGAAGGATTCGGACGTAGGGTATATTCAGCGCGTGGTCCGTGGTATCGTATTATGTTATCGAGTGATTTCTCGCGCGGTGAGACGACGGATGGGATATTCGGAGAGGGAGAGAGATAAATGAAGGATTCTCGCCTCGCGAAGACTGTACTTCGTCGTAATCACTGTCGCGGGTGATCGTTCATTCTTGATGTAATCAAGTCTCCGAGTAATTCAATTTCGCCAACCGAGGTCGCGGCGAAATTGGAATAGACTGTTTTTCCTAACTTGTCGCGAGGATGCCAACGTGTGTTGCTTCAAGGTCGTCGAACAAAGCCGCGGACCCCGGGGATTCCATTGGGAATTTCGTCGAGACTGTCGCGATGGCAGCACCCGGCGATCGCCAAGGACCCTGATCCAAGATAGGGCGAAAACTCGTGCGAGCAGTTTTTGGACGTTGCTTCGTAAGAGAAATATCACCGAGCTGGACTATTTCTCTATCCAGTTATACCCCTTCGTTCCGCTCCTTCTCCATTTCACCTCAACAACCGATCCACAATTTTTCCTGATCAGCAGAGCTCCGCGAACCTCGTTCCCATCACTCGCCATTCCGGTTCATGCACGCGATAAAAAATGGCCTCGTTCGTCGTTCGCCAGCTAATCGGCTATTAGAGACACATTTCCAGCAGCCTCCAAAGACGGAGAGTGATGTTTGAAGAGTGTGAATTCCGGTCTCGTTCTTTTCGCGTTAGGCCCTTTTCTCGTCGTTTTTCAGGACGCGACGAGCCTCCCAAGCTGCCCACATCGAAACGAGCCTAAATCTGCTAACATCTGCTGAATCCCGCGTGTCCGAAGCGTAGCCGACGAAGACTCCTGCGTTCGTGGCTGCGCCAAAACGTGATGAGAAATGATGTGGCTCGTCTGGTACAAACTGTTTTTCAGCAGATTAATGAGACGGCAGAAGGGTTTCGGGCTCTTCATTTCGCAGTCCTCCGAACTGCTGAGCCAGCGACTCGACAGGTACGGTGTGGGGGGGTATAAAATTGCGTGCGTTGGTATACGGCGGCAGTTTCACGAGTACGCGATTTTCAGTTTATTGCCGGAAAATGGACGAAGGATCCTTATTGTATTTGATCGTAGCTCCGCTTTGGATCTGCTACATCGCGCGTAGCTGTACCTAGCTAAGATGACAAAGAATCAACGTGACAAGCGAGCATGAGGATGGTCGACTAGAGCGGCAGGTCCCTGACGAGAACTTCGAGTACTCGAGGTTTTCCCAGGCCAGAGAAAGCTATGATCGAGAGATTTACCGCCACGTGTTGACTTTCGAGATGATTTATGAGAGGGAAGTCGACACCCGAGTGCAGAAGCTGACGAACTCGTTTCTAAATTCACCTCATCCTTCCACTCCTTCTGCTACTCCTCGCACTAGCTCCTACGCGATTCAACGTGTCGCATGGAAAAACCAACGTGGGCGAGATACAATTTGCTGATGGACCAACTGTGCGAATCATCTACGTGGACACGCTCGATCCTCTTCAGATCCGAGGTCCCGGGGCTGCTGGTATGCGGAGTAAACGTAGACGTGCACTAAACTACCTCTTCGAGTCTGTCCGATACGCGGACTAAGAGAACACTTCGGTGCAGCTGCGCGTTACTCGTCGTCGACCAAAAAAAATCCTCGTTTGGTGGCAAAATGTAACAAAGGGTGGAAACGCGAGGTGGGAAACTATCCGTCAGCAAGACGTGACGAGAAACGACTAGAACATATTTGCCGAGGGTGGTTGGTATGCTCAAAAGCTGGGGAATTTCAATTGCTTTCAGTGCCCCCCCACTACAAATACGTCAGGCGCCATCGAAGTCGAATCGGGCGACGCTGGGGGAAAAGTCTACGTGAAAGTTGACGTTGGCTTTACCTGAACTCGGAACTTCGCCGTGGTACCTTCGAGCCTGCCCGCGAATTCGAACTTACCTGGAACAAGAAAGAAGAAAAGGAATTAGTCGGTGGAAGTCGTGACGGTGCACTCGATGACACGGACGTTTCATCCGGTGAAGTTGGGAAAATGGAATGGGAGCTCCGAAGCGAATACAGAATCAGCCTCGCGCTACTCCACACTCCGGATCCGAGGGCTGAAACGACGCCGTTTACGTCGAATCGCCGCGTAACACCGATTCGTAATATCAACATCAACGTATTACACGATACAATTATAGAACTTAAGACCACGATAAAGCTATACATCGAGGTTAGAGCTGTATCAACGTTCCATTTTAGAAAGGGGTGAGAGAGCCGAGTATTCTCAGAACAAGTATGGGAGAAAGTAAACTGTGCACGTGAAATACGAGGTACGTCGTATGCCGCCAAGAGTTTAGGCTAGTCAACTCCCCAAAACATCATTACCTCTATTCTTCCTACTAAGATTGTCAATTATTTGAACGCGATTATTTCGATGATTTCTGTACAATTACTTGCAAGTATTTTGAAACCGGAATGGTTTGATTCGGTTGAGAATTGCACTGTCACCGACTGAATCCAAAATAGGCTAGTGGGCGAGGGTTCATCCAGTTGAATCGAACTAGATGAACCCTCGAAGAGACGGACTTGGAAATCCAAACTCGACCGAGAAACCAACATTTTCGTGGTGCTTGGAGAATGTTCATACGAGGCCAACGGAGATCCGTGAGTTAGCATAGCCCAAGTTGAAGAACACACCGAAATGTCTTGGGGTATGACCTACGGTCCCAAAATTTCGGTTGTGGAAAAAATCCACTACATACGTTTGTTTGCGAGTAGTCTGTGGGTAGCGTCGGTCTAGGCGAGGCCTCGGCATGTCTTCGTTAGTTACATGCGGGGATTCTGGATACGTACACCGCGTGGTGGACGATGTTGTTTCTCAACTGTATCAGACAGATCGAAAAGTCCGATCGTTTCAGACCAAAAGTCTTCGGACTCCGGTCTACGGCGTGTTTGACGATGAACATGCATGTCATCGTCTGGTGGTTCATTAAGGTGTAGCACGAGACTTCATCGACTAGCAAATGGTGTCGCGCCTAATTGAGTGGTGATTGCACACGTCACAGATGGTTTCGCTCGGGGAAAGTATTGCAATCAGTCAATCAAATAAACGTAGCGACGGCGAGTCGCTGTTGAGTAGAACAATGTTCGGGTACAATATTGGCAGCTTGAATTTCTGTCTAACAGTATCGACAGGATGATGCCATTTGTAAGTCGCGGACAAGAAAGAGCGTAGGCATTTCGAGTTTCGTGTAGGTCTTGATCAGGTATGAAAGACTCGTTAGTCTGAGATGCTAGATAGAAGTTTGCCGAGCAATTTGTTGAAAGGTAAAAAGAGCAGTAGATACAGCAAGCTCGGCTCAAGAGCTTCGTGGCTGTGGCTTTAGCATAGGTCGTGCCAAATAATTGCTATAAATCAAGACATCGAGCGCTACGAGCGATGAATCATGCGAAGCTGCTGGCAAGTTCGTGGGATCAGGCTGGATCGATGTTTCTCGAAACGAGTTACGTGACGTTGGAAGAGAGCGCCGAAGAAATATCAACAATTATTTTCCGGCTTTTTCCGCAGAGCTAGCTGAAGATCTCCATCGCGGATGGATGATTAAACGTTTGGTAGGAGAATTCTGTAGTCTGAAGATTTTCGTCGTTTCTCGTCCGCCAACGTAATTTCTGAGACTCCTAGCTACTCGACTCGCGAGCGGCGCGCTGGGTACTCGAATCACATTTGTGCCCGCGGGAGAAATATCAACGAGGCTGCCGCAAACTTCAAACAATTCCGCAGCAGAGAGAGATCGTTTTTAGCAATAATCGTAAAAGATAATCGTACTTGGTCGCGGTAAACTTTGGCACCTTCGTTATATCGCAATATCCAGATCCAAAAAAGACGAATCTGGCAAAAAATGTGGTGCAGGTGGTGCACCTCGCCGAGGTCGGATTCCGCATCTGAGTACAACATTTTGACAACGGTTTTCGTTCCTTTTCGCGTTTCCACAGGGGATGGAGAGCGGTCCAACGTCGAGGACATTGACGGATGATTCGATATTTGTGCTTTTGAAACGTGACCCAGATTGGAAGTGGGCCAGCAGCAAATGCACTCGCACTCCATCGGTCGAACGAATCGAGGCCCCCGGATTATTATGAGAACTAAAAAGCCCCGAGGGCAAGAGGATTAATTTTCATCCGCAAGCTCTGTGTCAGAACGTTCGAAATTTCCTACGACTTTTCACGTCCTCCCGTTCGATAATTGGCACCGGGGAGCTGCAGCACCGCGCTGGGATTAATCGCGGAAAACGCGAAGGCAGTAATCACGGAGAGATGTTGCGGAGATGTTGCACGTACCTTGATGCTCTGACGACGATATTCTTGCACGCGAGCCTGATAGTACTTGTAGACGTGGGGGCGTAAGAATTTTCTCGTGTCTTCGCCGATCCACTGGACGGGATGATCCAACGTTGGGTTGGGTCGAGGCTGCGGAGCGCCGGGTGACCTTCGACCCAGAGAGCCGCCAGGTGACCCAGCCGTCCAACGGACGGGATGGTGCGACGTTACGCTCAGCGACCTTGCCAAGGGCAAACGAGCGTGATGATGCCTGAAGCTCGACCTGGGTGACCTTGAGGTGGATTGGCAAGTCTGAGCGTGATGGCCGCAAGGCTCGTCGTCGGTGCCACTTCCGTGAAGATGCAGCGAGGAGAGGTGACATGCCGGAAAGACGCGAGGACTTCGTGGGGGAGGATGGTAACAGCACCCGTTCGACCTGACCGTAGCCCCCAGCGGCTCCCTGGTCGCAGGGTGATTCATGGCTGTAGTCACATCCTACTGCTGGAAGTTGTTCGCGGTTCTCTCCACGCAGCACTCGTCGTGTCTCTGTCCACTGATCACCCCTCCGCGAGGGACCGTTCGGGTCGAGGGTGTTAAACGCCACTGATGGAGAAGAGAGGGGGGGGGGCACCGCGCGTCACACGTCAACCGACTGAAATTAAGTTTCCGAATCGGAGATGCGGAGTGCTTGTTATTACGAAGTCGTTAAGCTTCGTGCGCCCAAGTCGAGTCGCCGCCACGTTCAAAGTTAAGTTTCAGCTCGTTGGTAGTACCGGTGCCAAGAGGCTGCTGCCTCGAGAGGGTCTCGGGAAAATGGACGTGAGAATCGCTCGCGAAGATGAAGATTGAAAGAAAAACAACTCGAAGACGAGGGTGACGTGGGGTGATAAAGATAAAGGAGCAACGACAGGGACGACGAAGGGTGGGGCCGGGGAAAGAGTAGAAAGGAGATGGTCGAAGATGGCGGTGTCACTTTTGATTATTAGAGGAGAACCATCTGACGTTGAAAACACGTATCGGCGGGGAAGTTCTCGTCGCGGTTGTTCAGCATACCGAGCCAATTTTTCCGCGAGGCGGTACGCCGTCTCGTCCAAGCGGCCGGGTTCTTCCGTTCTCTTCGATCGACACTGGAGGAATTACGGAGTCAGGACAACTTGCGGAGAATTGCGGAGCGAGTTGCTAAGTTTTTAACGACGTGAAACCGGAGTTTCTTTTTCATCGAATATGAAAGAGTGAAAAATCCTTAAACTCCGAGCTCTCTTCACTTGCGACGGTCTCGCGCATTTTCCGTTTCGAAGTTTGAATAACTGATCGAGATTGAAGAAAGTTTTTAAGTACCGTTTACGTGCCCGAAGAGTTTCGGAGCATGCTAAGGGTTGTCGCGAGATTGTTTACGAAACTGTGTAATGTTAAGGTGATGTCGGCTAAGAGGATATTTAGGGATATGAAAATAGCAATTATTCAGCCGAATCCATTTCAGATCGTAACTTTTAGCGATTCGGCAGAATTTTACGCTCGTTATTCACTTCCAAGGAAAATCTTCATTATAACGATCCATCTCAATTATTTTTCGTAATCTTCTTACGACTACGGGAAAATTCATTTGCTATTAGCTGCCTGCTAAAGTGAGATCGGATATGGTAATTAAAACGGAGCTCTCGCAATCGTTACCCTCTACTCCCGGGGTTTTCACAGCCGAGGACGAATTCTTGAGAGTTCAGTTTCGATCTACGATCGATTCTCTGCCATCGTTGGAAATATTTCTGTTCATTCGCCCTGATTCAAAAAAACGGTCCGCAACGATTGTGGAAAAGTAGTGCATTGCGACAGCAGGGCGTAAAGTGGGTCATTTCCACCCGCCGCTCAATATTACCGCCCGTGTCGAGAATTTCCGACGGAGGTGTGGCAAAAAGAGGATCTCAAAAGCGACGTCTGCGAATAGCTGCCAGCACGCGAAACGTATTCAAGAATGTTCGAGGGCTAAACACTGATCGCGATTGCCAGTTCTCGAATCTATGATCAGAGTGGCGGAAATCTTTCGCAAGCACGCGAGCTATCCAGAAGCGTGATTCGGATCGTCGATGATTCGTGTTAACGTGCTTTGCGTACTCCGCGTAAAACATCCACACATGACGTGTGAGTACAACCAGACGCAAGACAAAGCAGAGTAATCTAATGGCTCCTGCCGGAGACGTGGTTTGCGCGTGGCCGTGAATATAAAACAGGAACAGGTCTACCACCCCTCGAATATTATGTGCCCGAGTATTCAGCCAGCACGAATCCTTCGACTTTGGTCGTAAAACGGAAATGGGGAAGCTAACGGTCACGTCAGCCATTTTTTGTGTCGCACGTTTTGCACAGTCGCTTTGACGATGGCAACTCTGTCGCGGAGCGTTCATTCTGGGCCACGAGACAGAAGCAGGAATTATTCATTATTCGGTGATCCTGCAAGGGTGGGCACCCTTGAATTTATGTATATTCTAGCTCCTGCAGTTTTTGACCAATCGTTATCAAACTCAGCGCATAGTTTTTTAATGAAGTAATTTTTGTGGAAAATTGATTTCAGATGAAAATTGTGACTTCCAGAATGCGAGCGAATTGCCCAGCTGGAAAATGCTCACAACCCTTATTTTTTTGCCGTTTAAAACTTCAGAATATACTCTTCAATGTATCTACAAAATGACCTTGAGATATGAATAATGTATGTATACATTTATGTGTTGGAGAAATTCGTGATAATCGATGCACCTTTTACCCCCTCGATTTAATAAACATTGAGATGGTCCTCAAGGCGGAGGTAAAAATTCGGTCGAGGGTACGAATGCTGCCGAGGTGAGGGCAGCAATTAATCGTTTCCCAGCCGACTACGATGCGCATCGATGACGAGTGGGCGTTGCGAAACGCGCACGCGCCCTCGAAGTGCAATCGCCCCGCATGATCGAATATCGGATGCGGAGCAGCGTGACTTGATGCGGAGCTACGTATCAGGAAAATCTGAAAAAACGATGAGATTCGTTTTTTTTTTTTGCCTTTTTCCAGCCACGCACCGAGTGACCCCTCCGTGTGTATTTTTGGATCAGCATCGCGGTCCGGATTCACCTACGAAGTGGTTGCCTCCGCGTGGTCGTAAAATTGCCAAACCCTGGAGGCAGCTGTTGACGTTGGAGAATCGCAGCAGTTTGTTGGATTTTACGACTATTGCTCACTACTCCGTAGCCACATCTCGATCGAGCAAACGCATCCGATCAGAGTTCTCGAAAATCGAACTCCAAAAGCAAAAAGAAGCATGGAGAGGATGATAGGTGTGCTGCATCACGGAGAGGGAAACACTTGCTGCTGAGAGCTTCGGCTAATGATTTCTGGCCAGGAGATAAGAAATTCCGCCAATATGCCTGAAGTTAACGGTAGCGAGGAAGTTAATGGGCTGCCAAGAATCTCAGGAGCGCGTCACACTTCCGAGTAAAAGGGCGAGCGTACACGAGGATTGAATAATAATCGGAACAGCACGACGTTCATGTTTGGCGTAGGAACGCGCGAATTTCTCAAAAGCGTGTCGGCAGTGGTCGGACGTTGAGCAATCGTCGAGGAGTTCTTCGGTTAGTCGGTGTATGCTAAAGTCTTACGTAGCATATCTGCTGTGTCAAATGGTTGCTTCGTTTGTGCAGAGGCCAAAGAATTTGGGAAACGTGTACGATTCGTCTTCCCGTGTCATCGGTAAGGCTTGCCGAAGTCTGGGGAGAGAGGAGGGGGTGGAGTGAAAATGAGAAACGGGGGAATCGGTTATCGGAGTGAACGAATGAAATTTGAAGAATAAATTGAATATTCGTGGAAAACCCATCGAGGCAGCGCTCTTCATTTTCTTCATCGAGGGTGGGGGAAGAGACGGGATTAGAAAGGCAGGGAAACGAGAACTTGCTGGGCGAGTCGCATTCGGATTTGGAGGTATAGATGAGTCGAGTATAGCCGAGTCTGAACAAGCCGTCGAAGTCGATGGACAGTGTTTCGCGCGCGAGCTTTGAGAATTTCAGCTCCTGATGGGTTACAGCAAGAAGTGCGTGGAGCCGATTTGGAAATTTGACCATAAAAATGGATGCATGTACGTGGTTCGCGTGAGAATCGGGCGAGCAGTCGTAAAGTGACTATCGAGTCGAAGGGGTGTGCCGAATAAAGTGAGAGAAGTGGCATGAGAGATGCGGAGACGAAGGATCAGGGCGAAGGAGCAACCAAAATCGTACTCCGCTTGCGAGTGCGAGCATTCGAGCGGTGGATCTACTCGAAGCCCTTTCATTTCCCCATTGGGAACCTTTTATTCCGAAACACTTGAATCCCCCCACAACTGTTTGCACCCCTCTTCTCGCAGTGTGTCCATATCGCGGCAAGGAGAGCAAGGGAACTGAAGCAGAAGCTGAGACGCAGGTTCAGGAGAAGAGGAGCGAGCAGAGAGAGAGAGAAAGGCGCATGATAATGGAATTGGCAGTGACACAACAGCCTTCTTATTCTACCCAGAGCCCCCTTCTCTGCAGGACCAAAGCGCGGGTACGTGTACCGAAGAACTTCGCAGGCTTAATTCGAGTAGCTCGAAATATTGGAAATTCCCAATCAGCAACGAGCCAGCAAGTCAAATCTGGCCATAAAACCCCTTTCTATAGTCCAGGACGGCTCTGTAATCGGGTGAATCAACGATCTCCCAGCTACGGAAAGCCATTTCGCTAACGAATCTTTGATGGAACCTGCGAATTTTTCACCGTAACGCGACGAAGGCCAGATCGATGGCGAAAAACTGGAAAGAAAAACCGAAAACACGCGGATGATTTCACCGGGAATGGATGAAGAATAGATTAAAGTGACGTGGAATAGCCTTGCGACGCGCCTCCCTACCGTGGACCTTCCATTTTCGGCCCTCGAGGGTCGAGAAGTGTTTTTTTGGCGGTATACTATAGTCTTATACAGCATAGCCCCCACCCGGAAAGCTCGGCCTTACCCAACCTCCCGTGTATGGATGGTAGGTCGTCGGACGGGGATAAGTACCATATCCGGGATGGAATAGCAACGAGGGCAACAACAGGGGTCCTCCTCCGTTGCGTCGAGGCCAGGAATGACAAGGTTTCCAACACCCTCTGGGGTGCCAGATGGTCGAATATGAGATTCGTGATGCCGCGCACCGCGGTTTCCTTCGATTCGGCCGGAGCTGCTGGCGATTTCGGCAGCTCGTGTCCACAGTTCAGAATCAATACCCACCTCGAGCGACAACGTCGAGATTTACGAGAGACAGCACAGAGGAGAACAGGGTCGAGATAGAGGAGTGAGCGGAGAGGAGGGCGAGAACGAGGATAAACGGTATACCAACCGTGGACCGCGAACACGTACGAAGACCAGTGTAAGCAGATAACAACGGCGTGATACGGAAAATAATTAACGACGGAGATTGCGGTGAATGTTTGGGACGCGGAAATTCGTTAGCTGCAGAAACGAATTTCATCCGGAATGAAAACTGCCATAGGCGCTGGCGGGCTGAAAACGTCCACGAAATAGGAGGAGAGGTGTCGACTGCTCGTGCGTTCCGTAAACGCAACGATATATTCTCAGCCACGCCCCTGAAATCGACTGTGAATGTGACATCCAATACCGCGACCCCTGCACAGCGCTCTTACGGACTGGATAGCAATTTTGTAAGATTACCAGATTACCTCCAACAAATGCTTAGACGAGTAAGTGGATCAGGCAAGTCGTGCGGTTGGGATATCTCACTTCGCGTCGAGTCAATCCCTGGATACTAGAACCGCGGACGAAGACGCGAACGCTGGGATCTTCGGGATGAGTATCGCAATGTCGATGAAACATAAGATTGGAAGAGGAAGTTGTGGTGGTCGCGGCGAAATATGGTCGAGCACCACCAACGGCTTCCAATGGGCATGATAACACCTAATCACTTCCTGAACCGGCACGATAACCAGACTAAGGTCTTACAAAGGCCTATCTGAAAAACGCCCCATTGTCCCGCTACCCATCGATCAATGCCTTACCTGAAGTCGAAATAACGACACGAGGATGAAATACGACGCTGTGGCTAGAAACGTGATGAAGACGAGGAAGAAGATGGTTCGAGCTTAAATCAGCTCGAAGCCACGAAATCATCCTACAGATGTGATCTGACCAGGCGAACAGCTTCGAAGTCTAGCTCGTGAGTCAGCGAGCTGAAGACATCTTGGGTATAAGAGCTGAACTAGCAACCGGACTTTTTCGCCATTGACGCTGTAGACCGGTTGTCTTGGAGCAGAACTTGTGGTCGAAATACTAATGGCGGTATAAACTACGAGGTGCGTGGATGGAATAGTGGAAGGGGGTGCTTTCCGCAGCTTCTGGGGCAGTTAAGCCGAGTTACACGGACCATTCTAGGAAGAAGTTCCTAGTTGCTGCGTTGCGTGGATCGAATGGACTTCGCTGATGGAAAGAGGCGAGGACTGACGTTAGGAAATGTGCTGTTTGGAGTTTCAACGAGACCCGTATCTATCTTTTGGAGTTCTATCCTGTTGCGATGGAGAGCAAAAGAGGGAAACAAAAGAAGAAGACAAGAGACGCTTCGCGTTTCTTTCCAGACCCTGACAGATGACTGCATACAGCAACCTGGTGTACGAATATTCTTTACGAACGACTGCAAACAAAGCATCGCGATGACAAAACCTGCTGCCGCATTTTGATGTTTCGCGAGAAAAATGCTAGAAGTAATATCGCAGTTGGAAGAATCGCCTGTACTGGGGGGGGGGGAGCATTTGAAACTGGAAGCCACGAGGGTACCACCCAGCCTAATTTGGCAGCAGGAAATTGGACGAGTGAACTTGGTTGCTCGTGGCACCAACGTCCCCCTGATACGAAGGTAACTTTGAATTGCTAATAATTTAATAGTCCGTGACCCGCGAACCCTAATCTTCATTCGCGAAGCGGTCTTCAGCCCTAGCCAATACCTCGACTGGCCACCAGGCATCTGTAAGCCTCGTGGCATATGTTTTTCTGCTTTTCTTTATCGAAACCCGGACTTCAAAGAAACGAGAAAACTTCAAGGTCACGCCGGATTACATCACACAGATTGATGTTGAGGAAAGTGATGGAAGTTTGACCGCTGGACGTTGATGCTGGCCCAGTTTACTTCTCTTCAGGTGAATCGCAAAGGAAACATGATTGGCATATCCGTGTGCTCGATATCTGCTCGCTCCTTGGTTCCACAGAGGGAATAATCGATATCCCTGAACCTACAACTGTCACAAGTGTGGATCTCCGGTCCTCGGGGTGAACATTTTTCCGAATCGTACTTGGAACGCGCAACCAGCGCGAAGAGTCTTGGAAGTTTTACCCTACTCTCTTCCAGCACATCGTCGTCCCTTCCGGGATTGAGGCCACTATCCTTTTTTCATTATCCTTCGACTCGCGGCGTCCCAGCGAGGAGAAGAGCCGAGGAATAACCGGGCAACCCTTTCTTTTAATTTCTACTTTTCAGGAGATAGAAAAACTCACGAGATTCGCGGGATAGTCGCGTTAATTAAGCGGCCAACAAACTTTTAACGGCTCCCTTCGAAAAATGAGTCCGCCCAAGTTTTTCGGACGCGTTAAAAACACCAAGACAAATTCGCGAACAATAGAGAGGGGGGAGGGGAAGCGGTTGGATGGGTGTACGCTACCCTCGCCGTACCACTCCTCGTCCTCCACCTCGCTTCCCCAGCTGCGACGAATTCAATCAATGCGCCAGCGCACATTCCGTGATCACCCAACCGTCCGATTCCACAAAATTCGAGCCCCGCAATTCGAACGGCTGTTGCACCATCGCCTACCACGTCGTGTGCCCCGATCGCAAATTGGTAACAAACCCAAACTACGAAACCTCCAACATAGTGGGACTGCTAACCAAGATCTCTGGGATTGCTGTCGACTTGGATTTCCACACGGTGGAAAATATGGGAAACGATCCGATCCACGTGCCAGTAGTAGTCGTATGGCAGTAAGCTTTTCATTGTTGTACTATTCTCCTAAGAGCTTGTGTTTCGGTCTTCGGTGTGTTACATGAGATAGATGTGAGCCTCGAGAAGTGTTGGGTATTTGGAGCTGAGAAAGTTTCAAAAAAATATCTAAGCTAGGTAAAATGGAAATATGCAGCTTATGGATGCAACCACAAAATAAAAGCTCTTGGGAGGATATTCAAAAAAAAAAGTGACTACGTACGACTAAAATTGGCTGGAATTTCCGTTCGGAAATCCCAAAACGTAAGCGGATTTCACAACACTGATTTCGTGGCTCGGATGAGAACGTGATGAGAACAGAATGGAGCGGTAAACGAGTGGTGTGAAGAATTGGGATTACATCCGAATCGACGTTCTTATGTGGGATGAAGAAACGAATGATCTGAATTTATGTTTTTATTCCTAGAACCTCGGGATCAAACGTCGTTCGTCATTGGACGGACGAGGAGTTCCAGTGAGAGAATACCGATGGACGAAACATGGATATAATTCCGAATGGAAGCGACGCGGCGTATCTATTAGCATAGCAACGTCGAGGGGAACGAGGTACGGATGTAAAATGGCCCGTTAGAAGTTCTGCTCCAGTAGTCATCGATGCAACCCAGAGGAGCGTCAGAGGCGAGGAGTGGCGAATGAAGCTGGTCCGAATTCGTAACGACTCCTTGGGAAACATTCGAATGCAAAGTTTGGAAAGTTGTGAAAAATCTACGTGAAATAGCCTGCATCGTCATGGCTCGGCCTCAACGATTCACCATTTACATCCGATATTCCGACCACGTCGCGATGAATAAGTCGAAGGTTGGAGTCTAGATCTAGATGACAATCGAGATCAACGGTCTTTCGAATTTTCTCTAAGGCGACGAGATACGTTATCAGCAGTCTGCTGGGCCTTTTTCGCGTTTGCGACTACTAGGCTACTAGCTTTCGTTTGATCGATATCCTGTTCATGTTGTTGAATTTTGCATCGAGGAGTGAAGTTACGGGCAGGATGCGCGAGTTCGTTGGGGGTAAACGCTATGCGAGCAGAAGCGAGTCCGGAACAAATTCTGAAGCCCGAAATGGTGAAAGTTTCGTAGAACGAGTAAACCTCTCCGAGAGAATAATTCCACGTTTAAAAAGCTTTCGGGGATAAACGTTAAACGAAAAAGTTTACGGTACTGTTTTAGGACGCGGTTCGACACTCGTTAAGTGTTGAGGAAATTACGGAGGCAAGCGAGGTGGCTTCGGTCGATTTTCGCAGCACCAGCCAGGGAATACCGGTTCGGAACTGTCCGGGACGCGTTGTGCGGCGATTCGAAACTCGTCGCCGTGGTATTCGGTGTCATTGGAATAGCTGAGGCAAGTGTGGTAAAATGCTTGGAAGGAAACACGTCTACGGGACACCGGGAGAGAAGAGCGGGTACGCGCGCAGTACTGTCGAGCTATCAGGTATCCCATACTTCCTCGAAGGGTACGAGCGACGCACATCGCAGTGAACTCGATGGCACCGTCGTTTGTTTTTTTTCTCCTTTAACGCGATACAATTTTATTAGGACTCAAAATGGTGGCATTGATTTTCCGCGATTCCCGCCATTTCTTCGCGCGGTTCACCCTCCGAGGAGCTCGGAGCCCAACGCGACACACGCGACGACGGTAGTTGAGTGAAGGCGAAAAGAGAACGGAACGAACGTTTCGGGGCGAATGGACGGAAAAGTCGTAAAACCGAGAGATTGCGCAACCATCATATTCACGGTATTGGAGGTCACGTGCGTGGGAACACCGAGCGCCACGAGACTACCGAAGACTACCGTGAAACGGGCCTCTGGCGTCGGCCGCGATCCACGCTCTGCGGCACACTAGCTCTGGATATCTCGACGCCCGGCATCCTCGGTGCTGCTGCTGCTGCTGCTGCTTCTGCTCCCCGTACCCAACCAACCTCGGCGCAACTCTTGCCACCGCTCTAACCTTCTGCCGCCACCTCCACCACCACCTCCACCTCCACCTCCACCACCTCCTCCTCCTCCTCCTACTTCGCTGCCTTCTGCCAACCTCCCCCCGACTACCGCTACTCCGCCGAACCACCACCACCACCTACGCCTTGCCGCGTCACTTCCTTCCTTCCTTTCCTACAACCAACCCCAGCCACCGAGTCCACGGAATGGTAGCTCCCGGAAGTAACGTACCGTCGAGCGAGCCAAGCGGTTGACAGCCAAAAGGGTAGACGTGACGGGGTACACTGTACCCAGAAGACCGATGAAACCCATTAAGCTTCTCGTTTCCGATGTTTTAGACCGATCTCTCGTTCGTCAACGTACTCGCGTCATTTTCATCCGAAATCTCTACGTCCACTTTCGGTACGCGGATGAAAAAAGCTTCGTTCGCACTGTAGTGCGAGGTATCGCGTCTTACGGCATCGATGCCTACGAATACACCGCCGAATCTGTGCACCCATAACTTCCACGTCCAGTTTTCACAGACTCCCGTACACGTTGACAAATTGTATGACAGATGTACACTGGACACACATGAAATGGTGAAAGGAGCATGACTAGGGAAGTACAATTACTTGGGAGTATTTCCAAACCGGAATGGTTTCTTTCGGTTGAGAATTGTATTGTCAGCGAGGTTAAAACCGACTAAATTTGGAAGCGGCCACCGTGGGATGCCTCCGCGTTTGGCTGCACCCCCTCGAGGCCGTGAGTGTCACTCCTGAGAGGCCTAAATCGACGTCTCGGTTTGTCCACGTACCGCGCGTCTCGGAAATCCGCGGATCTACTCCTCGTAAGACGAATGCACATATTTCACGAAGTAACAACCACGCCTCGTCAGATTCCGCGGATCCATAGCTCTAGGGGTGTAAGAAAAGTGCATGCAGCCTGTACACCCTCGCTGAAGATTAACGGCGAAAGAATGGAGGTAACTCGTAAGATATTCTTACAGCTGCACTTGGCATCGCGGTGTGATGTCTAACAGCCGGTTGCACCCCGCATCGTAACACTGAGGGCGAAGTGCGATAAATTCACTTGGGAATGAAACGAAGTTGGCCCAACGTACTTAATTGCTCGCGAGTAATTCGTCTTTTTCAGAATACTCGAATCTCGCGCCCACGCGTTGATTTCCGCACGAGGCAAGAAGTCCGTAATGGGAAAATTCCGTCGTCGGTCTGAAATTTCGCGGGGTTCGAGAGGTGAATAGCTGTTAATTCGCGTCCATAGCGAATGCCAATGCCTTTTACAACGGAGACAATCGGGATTCTAGGTCAGGTTAATCGTTTAACAGCACGTTAAACCGCGACTGTACCCGCTACTGGTCGGGTCAATTGCACGATCAAACCCGCACGTTAATTAGACGGACCTCGAAGCGTGTTTGGCTTAGACATTTGGTTGTGGGGGGCCACATGAACGTGTCAACGGTGCGAGATGTGGCCGAAGCTACTGCTGCTGGGACAGAACTCGCGAGACATTTTCATCTCATGATTGGCATCGAGTTGGTGGAAGAACTTCTGGTTGGGTGTCGTTGAACGACTGTGAATTTACCTGTCGGAAGCTTCTGGCAGGGCTCGACGAGACCTGCTGGGTGCGGAAGGAGTAACGCGATAACAAGCCTTAACGAAGTTAAACGAGCAGCTTGAAGTACTAAATAAATGAACGCTTGATTTTTCCAACGACGAAGAGACGGAGAGGTGAAAGGGAATTACGGAATTTCCGGCACTGAAAGATTTCTTCAGCTCCGCAGTCCAATTTCACGACATATCCGATTCCGATTTCTCTGCGATGCTACAGCATCGGAAAGTTGCGTGAAGTTTTTGAAAGTTTGAACGAACGGAGCACCTGTTCGCCAGTCGATGTTGCAGGGAGCCAGAAATAGGAAAAGGGAAACGGAAATTGAAGGGCCATTAGGATGCTCGTTTGTTTTTATTGTTCGAAATGTAACGGCATGCGAGGGGGAGTCACGAACGAAGGGTTGTGTCGATTTGCTCAACGCTACACGGTAAATCAGGATTTTACGATTCCAGGCATCGCGAGTGGATCGTAGCACATCCACATTCCAGGACAACGAAATCCAAGCTCAGCGTTTAGCGTTTGTGTGGACTTTGCATTGAGAGAAACTCCAGGCTAGGCCACCTAGTCCAAACGTAGTTGAAATCATCTTTGACTTTTTCATCTAGTCAGAATCGTAAAAGCTAGTCTAGTCGAAGTAGTTGTGGTAACTAGTAGTCTTCACTGCGAATGAAATAGTCGTAGCAAATAATCAGAAATAGTTAGCAAAACTAAAGTCACGCGCTGCTGTAACTTTTTCATCAGCCTACAGCTACCCGATTCCAGAAGCTAACACGGCTAGATCTATGAACGATGTTCAGCTCTCAATAATAACGGTAACAACTAGAATCAAACACGGTGCAGTGACTTTCAGATCTGGTTACTGCTACCAGACTTCCAGTGTCTCCGCACTCTCGGTCAACGTGTCTCTGTGAAGCAGTGAGGCTCCTCACAAAAATTGTAGAATCGAAAAATTCTAATAGTTCTACAATCTTAATCATCTTAAATTCACGATTTCCCATGCAAGATGACTGTAGGAAGTCATACGCGTTATTCCTCTTTATATTGCGAAATCAGGGAATAACAGTTTCCTCAACTATTAATTTCCTAGATGCAGCGACCACAAGATCTTATAATGCAAAATTCACCCTTAATCAAACTGACTTTAAGCCCCACGTAGGAGCAGCCACAACTTCAAAGTTACTTCCACCACATCTTCCAGGTACAGTAACGGAATTACACAGTCAAAGTCAATTTTAACTATGTTGCCTAGTCGTTGATGCCAGAAAGCTCAAATCGGTTACTGTAGCTACGTGTAAAGGTGACTATTACCAGAAATCTGGTTGCAGTAACTAGAAAAAGTAGTTCCAAGTGCTTTTCGCGAACAACTTTTTTTTTTAGTCTCCCTGACTGGGTGCCATTTCTCTCAGTGTGGCTACAGACACGAAGAGTCTCGCGATGTACTTAAATCTCGAAATTAAACGCCATCGAACGATTCCGATCGGTTTTTGGGTTCCAAGAGGAGGCGAGCATCCGCTTGTTCGTCTCCTCTCAGAAATCCGCTGGTCTCATCCGCGATCCAACCGTCGCGAATTCAAGGTGAAACAATTTCTGGAACTCGAATCGATCCACGACGTACCACCGCTTCCTCGATATTTACTCGCTAGAGAACCCTTCAACGTTCAAACTCGATTAGGTTCCTCGTGATGTACCGTAGTTTACTACAGCATAATCTTCATGTCACGTTGTCAGCTAACTGGTTTGCCGTTCCGACCAAAATGTACGTGCCCAGACTCGAGAACCTCGTCGTAAAAATATTCAGCACGGATCCGTGGAGAAGTACGGAGCTTGCGGCTGTATTTCACGAGACACACGCCATTTTTAAAATCGATTCTCCAGAGCTCGGGGAATCTTGGAAAGCGTATCTCTGCCCCGCCGTGACATAGATCCCCCATTAGCTGGAGGTTAACGTTCCTGTGGCATACCGATGCCAAAACTGTGCGAAAGGAAACCCCAAAAGGCACACGGTAAACAAATTTCCGCCATTGTGTAAAGCGTACACACGTGTGCGTAGAATATTTAACCCTTGCGTTGCCACCCGAAAAAACTCACCGCATCTGCCACGAAATTCTTGGCAGCTAAAAATAATTACACGCACTGGGTCAATATTTAATTATTCATACTCTGCGAAGGTATTCCTACCCGCATATTACAACTAAATTACGTACAGTAACCTTAATCAGGCATAAAACGCGCGCTGCTGCACCGTAAATTGCGCGTTACTGGGAAACGCTAGTGGTAGAAAAGTTGTAGTTGGATCATCCTACGTTTGCGAAGAGCAGCATACTCGAACGAGAAGAAAGACTAGGAAGTCTCGCGTTCACTGTAACAAGCCCGTTTGTGATCAGCACACAGCGACAATCACAAAACGTTCATTCATTTCGAATAATCTAATCTACAGGATTTTTATCCAACAATCACATTACACAATGTGGTAGCTCTTATTGTTATATACAGCACGTCTGATAAATAAACAATTTGAGATAAATATATATTGTTATTATTTATATATTAATGCATATTCACTTGTTATATTCTTACAACAAACTCGTTTATGATATACAATACGAAAATCATGCTTTTTCTATCCTGGTACCCGGGTGGCAACACAAGGGTTGACATTTCAGTGTGATGATCCAGCACAATCGTTAGTGTTGTTCGCACAGTGGTTCAACACACAATGATGTTATTTGATACTATGGTAACACTTTTTAAATGTTAGTCTAACATTGGTTTGTGTGGTTTTCAACACGGAGCTGTGTGACCTATGGCAGAGACCCGTGTTACTTCATCGCTACACACCGAGTGTGTGGAAGTACCACTAATTTTGTGTAAAAGAGAATCGTGGAGACAAATTTTGTGTTTAGATTGATGGAATTTTTTTTTACCCTGCAACGAAACAGTTTTCCAAGAGAACCGAATCATTGGAACCTTTCTGAGAGGTCATCGCGACGTCGGGGCGTGGAAGAAGATGAGAAAATATGTTCATCGTATTGCTGGGAAGGAAAACTATCGGAGGAAGATTTTCGATGCTGTAACGTTCGCGAATGGTATTTGCATACCAGGGCGACGAGGGAGAAGAGTTGGTCGCGAGTTTTATCGGAACAAGGTACAAAGGAGACGCGAGCGACGATCTTATTCCTGTGTACTCTGCTTTCGTGAGCTTCAAAGACCAACTCGCCTCGTTTTTTTTGTACCCTGTTTTTTCTCACGCGAGTAAAAAAAAAAAAGAAAATCCAGCGAAGATACCAATTTCCCGGAATACATTAGGGCCAACGTCGGGAAACGGGTAGTAGGTAGGTTATTGATTGCCTCCGATATTCCCAGCCGATTACACGCGTTTCGTTTCTGAGAGGCGCGAAGGCTACTCGAACACCCGACACAGAGTAGCCTACCAAAAACCAACTAACGACACGCGTACCGAGTGTTCTCCGCGTAATCGCGAAGACAGGAACAGAATAGCAAAGTCCCAGCTCGGTCAAATTCGAGAACGCGATGGTATTTCGCGCTAACAAGCGTCGCGTTTGATTCTGAGCTTTCAATTTTGCAGTCGCGTGTTCGATCAAAGTAGATCAAAGCTGCGGACTTGCACAACAGCATCGCAGAGGCAGCAGGTATTAAAAGCTTGGCTGCTAGTCCTTCTTATACGACGGCTGTGTTGCTGCCGTATCGTTTCAGCAAAGCTAGTTGTTCGCCTGTATCCACACGCGCGAGTCAGAATTATTTCCGCTCGCGGGGAAGAGAGACAAAGGTTAGTCTGCGAGAGCAGAGCTTTCGCGTTACGATGGTCCGATACGGACGAGGCTGATGGTAACGATGCCTACTGCATTTGACAGTTGCCAATTTATCGAATGTGAACTGACGCGGAATGCATCGCGATAGACCAGCCCAACGACCAACTTAAATGTTGCCGCCCAACCGATATGCGAATGGGGTGCGAAACGACAGGGTCAAGAAACGAGGAGCTTGCAATATCCACTGGGAGAAATTCCAGGCTAGGCCAACTAGTCTAAACGTAGTTGGAATCATCTTTGACTTTTTCATCTAGTCAGAATCGTCACAGCTAGTCTAGTCGAAGTAGTTGTGGTAACTAGTAGTCTTCACTGCGAATGAAATAGTCGTAGCAAATAATCAGAAATAGTTAGCAAAACTAAAGTCACGCGCTGCTGTAACTTTTTCATCAGCTTACAGCTACCAGATTCCAGAAGCTAACAAGACTAGATCTATGAACGATGTTCAGCTCTCAATAATAACGGTAACAACTAGAATCAAACACGGTGCAGTGACTTTCAGATCTGGTTACTGCTACCAGACTTCCAGTGTCTCCGCACTCTCGGTCAACGTGTCTCTGTGAAGCAGTGAGGCTCCCCACAAAAATTGTAGAATCGACAAATTCTAATAGTTCTACAATCTTAATCATCTTAAATTCACGATTTCCCATGCAAGATGACTGTAGGAAGTCATACGCGTTATTCCTCTTTATATTGCAAAATCAGGGAATAACAGTTTCCTCAACTATTAATTTCCTAGATGCAGCGACCACAAGATCTTATAATGCAAAATTCACCCTTAATCAAACTGACTTTAAGCCCCACGTAGGAGCAGCCACAACTTCAAAGTTACTTCCACCATATCTTCTAGGTACAGTAACGGAATTACATAGTCGAAGTCAATCTTAATTATGTTGCCTAGTCGTTGATACCAGAAAGCTCAAATCGGTTACTGCAGCTACGTTTACAGGTTACTATTACCAGAAATCTGGTCGCAGTAACTAGAAAAAGTAGTTCCAAGTGCTTTCTGCGACCAAGTTTTTTTCTAGTCACCCTGACTGGGTGCCATTTTTCTGAGTTGTTTCATTTCGGCGAACAATTCGCTTTCGAATCTATGGAAAATCTATAGGGCAACATTGGTCGATTGGGGAAATAGCGCGAGCCTCATCCACCACAGAATTCCTAATTGGTAGCCGAGCCAATAAGACGTGACTGTTCTGAGGTGAGCTGAAATATCTGGAGTCTGATGTATACCCACCACTTCATCTGGGATCCGTTTGCTCGAGGTTCAAGGACATCGGCGCGCAACATTTTGGCGAACTATAAAATGGAATATTGCGAATTGTGGTTTAGCCAAAAACTGAGGTGGGGTCGTCAGTTATTTAGTAGTCTCCGCAACGTACTACGGAGACAATGCTCGAGGATATGTGAAAATAGGAAGTCTCATTGGTGAACAACTGGAGCCAATTAAAATCGAACTACTCTTGTATAATATCACACTACGGTGTCTTCCCGATCTTGTCGAGCGGACTTAATTGCAATTCTCAACTATACGCGTATCCCCTATCGCGAAGGTGTTACACGAGAAGATTCACACGGGCTAATCAGCTCATCCGTTGGGTTGGAAATGGCTTTCAACGGGTTCTATCCGAAATTCTCGTAACTCGTACGAACGACACGAATGTGTCGCTTGTCTGTTTCCAGAAAGCAAATCACAGATACGTCACGAAGTTACATCGATGTAACATGCACGTAATATTCCGTGACATCGTGTCAATATCATCTGATGCACCAAATCCGAGATGTAACGCGGTTACATCGATGTTACATTCACGTTACATTGGGAATTTTGGATCTTGGAAAATTCCTGGTAAAGTGCAGGCTACTTCGCAGCCTGTGACAAAACGTTACTACCCTCCAATTCGCGAGTTTGACGTAAAAAGTTGTTACGGCGTGTCGCGCGCTTGTTTCTGAATTTATACCAAACGAGATGAAAATGCGGCGTCGATGTGGCAAAGAGGAGGTAATGTTACTGCGAGTGGTCGCGTGGGAATGAAAGATGTAAAACGCTGATACTACAAGAATAATATTGGTATTATATCAACGGAATGACGAATGGCAACGTGAATAAAAGTCTGAGGTTACAAATCAAAGTCCATGTCAACTGGGTCACAGAAGCAGATGGAGAACGTATTTCATTCATGCGTCAGTTCGGCTAAGTCGCATGAAAAACGGGGTCTAAAAATTCATGGGAATACCCAGCGAAGGGTGAATTTGGTGGGCGTAAAAAAATGCTTCGATGCCGAAGAGGTTCGAAAGTGGGCAGCGCATAATCGATTTTATCGACGTTTTGGAGTTGTAGTTTTGCTGCTGGTGGGCGGGGGGGGGGGCTCGCGTAAAAAATGTTCCAGTGACACGGTAGCTGTTGGATCCCGTTATATTAGTTCGAGCCTCGAACAGCTTTCGTCCGTACAAGTTTGTCGTTGAACTTTTTCATCGCCACTTTATCCTGCGACGAATTATTTCCACCATACTCGGTAACCAGTTTGCGCCGTACGACGAAATACCAATTTCTCAGCTTCCGAAACGTTTCCAAGCCGATATAACGAGCATGTAACAATGTTACATCGACGTTACATTGCCCATTTGTCGCGAAACTATGTAACGCCAATGTAACAACGATGTAACGATGTTACATCGACGTTACATTGCCCGTTTGTCGTGAAACTATGTAACGTCAACGTAACAACGATGTAACACGCTTGAATCGGTATTTTCACATTATTTTTTCAACCGAACAATGTTATCAGCTTGTTACAAACGAGTATCCGCGTTACGTTCGGCGTTTCGCGAACGGGATCGATGCATACGCCGCGTAGAAGCCTCGTATGTGCGGTAGAATCGACGGTTGTGGAGGTAAATTTGCGTTTACTCACCCTTAGATGAGGCTGCGCTAAAAGTTCTCGAAGCTCCCGAAGATCAGCACGATCCACGTTTCGCACAGCCGAAAGCTCGGCATCTCGAAGAACCTCGTCAACTTCCCGAGCATGTTGCACGGCATCAGTCGGTGGTGCGCTTGTCGGTGTTGGAACGCGACTCGATATTCGATCGTAAGGCTGCAACAGAAAACGAACGGTACCCAATGAGATTTCGATTTTTCCCATTTTTAAATGCTATTTTCAATGCCACTCCGCGAGTTCGTTTCGCCAAGGTATTCGAAAAATGTACTCGGCGAAAGAGAAGGATACAGGAAGATGGTACCAAAGTTTTGGAAAAAAAATAGTGGGCCGTGTTATTCGCCATTCCATAATTTGAAAAACCATGAAAGCAGTCTCAAAAATAACTCCATTTGCTCGTGGAATTTTTGAAAAAACGGACGTCGCAAGGGATAAAGCGAAAGTAGCGGAGGAAGCGTTTTCGAACATGACACGTAAGCTAGATTGCTGATTGGCCCGAGTTTGCCTGCGATTATAACGAGAGTCGCAAACAAGTCGACAGAAAGTAATTCCGGCTGGGAAAATTGGGTACATGAATCATTCTGCGATCGGATAGGAAAATGTTAGTTGCCAGTTCTCGTTTCGGTTGTAGACAAATCGTGCCGGTGAACTCGACACCGTAGCAAACACACAATTAGCCCAAGTTTTTGGACGATTGATAAACTGGCTGCGACTCGTTCCATCCCAGTGAAATATAATTTGTAGCCGAACCCAACCCTTCCAGGCCATTGCCTAGGGTCAACAATGCTTCCTAGAGATGGTCACGTGACCGAAGTTTCGCAAGTTCTTTGATCTACGAGGGCCTAAAAACGAGCAAGACGGATATTTGTGGAGAGGAGGAGCAGAAGAGAGGGAGACGGACGAGGGTGTCGTTTCGTTTGGCAGAAATGTTTGCATCGATTCTCGCAACTACCCTCAATCACCGGTGCTAAAACTGTGTTTATCCGTAGCCAGTTGCGACACATGCTTAAAGACTCACCAGAAGACTGGCAATTTCGAGCAAATCACCAGCTATTTCCGCATGATTGATGAACATTAGCTGACAGAGGTGCATATTGGCTCGGTGACACTTTCGTCCCATGTCAGCACCAAATCCTTTAAAAATGCGCGACGCGGCCTCGTTTTTCCTGAAGGATGTATCTTCGTTCTCCTAAGAGAACGAAGAGACGGCCGTGCTTCATCGCGGCAAACCTTCGATGATAGTCTATATGCGATGTTGTTTATCGTTGCCACGATATGATTTTCACCGCCATTTTTTCCCGCCCGGGACGCATGCGCTGCAACGGTGCATCACGGGTGCTGCTGGCGCCGCGCGACAGTGGCGCCGCCAACGGCGAGCTTTGCCACTACGCTGTAGCGACGCGAGATAACTACCCTAGCCGCGTCGGGTTCGAGAAAGCCTTGGCACGACACCGGGACAGTTTGTCTTTGCTTCGGTGGAGTGTCGCGCCAAGCGGGAATCCGCGCTCGTCGCGTGGATGCGCAAGCGCTGATTTTACCCTCGGATAAATCGTTAACTCTCCACCCTACGGCAACTCTTCGTGTGCGTGGATGTAGGTGTGGAAAAACGATATACCGGGTGAGCTTTGGAGGTACCGTGGAGCTGTAACGCTACAGAGTCCACGTGGGTCTGGAACTAGGGTGGCACAAGCCACAGATTCGAACGACATGATTGACGCGAGAGACAAAAAACTAGTGAGGGTAAACAGCCCCTCGCCAAACTCTGTCGCGAAGTAGAATGGAGCGGCGGAAATTTCAATCGTGACAAACTACCTCAGCTTCGTAGGTATGCGGGACAATAAGGCTAGACGAACAATGATCGATCGCGACTTTATAATTGTTGAGGTCTCGATGAAGCTACGCGTTTGTATTCTAGGTATGCGGTCGTAGAGACAGGGAAAAGTTGTTGGGCTGTCGAGTCGCCACTGCAATTCAATTCTATTCTACAGAACGGATGAGTCGAGGCATCAAACTCTATATGATAAGATGTAGAGTGGTCAGGATGTGCTGGGGGTTGTTAGGGAAACTGGAATACATCGCCGAATGAGAGTATCGGTACTTGACTGTAGGGACTGGGGATTCGAGTGCTCTCCACATTTCAACATGGGAATGTTGGAGGAGCTGACGCCACGGAGTTGCTGGGGTCGAGTGCGGGTCAATTTTATCGAAATCGAACCGGCCAAACTCAACAAGTAGACGCATCAGAATGCTGATGTACGCCGCATTCAAATCCGCGAGAGTGAGCTGCTCGATACTTTTAATCTGTGGACTTGAAACTCTAGCAATGTTCGTTCTGCGGAACCGTTACGCTTGTCATGTTGATTCTCCACGTTGAATTTTTCCAAAGCCATCTGCATGCTATACAGAACTGGACTGCTCTACGCGTCGGTGCAGTAGAGTTGGAGCGTTTGATCTTTTATGCATGCAGTTGGGAGACTCGAGGCATCGTTTCGTCGTTAGCTTAGTTATTATGATACTAACATCTGCAACGTGAATAATAGATTTGATTTCGATTGGGGATTTTTACTTGCGGGCGACCATCCTTAATGTATTCTTAGCTACTCGATATCACCGCGTGAAGCTCGCGACGATTTGAATCAAGGCTTGTGAAAAGTGTAGAGGGTAGTTTTTGTCAGAGGTCATGGCATCGTATTCCATGCTGCTCGAAGCTGTGGGGCGAACATAAATGGTTTTATCCTCTGTACTCTATATTCGTGACGGACAAAATGTCTTGAGGTTCCAAAATTACAAACATTTGTGGATCTCTGTTCTTTTCCAGACTTTCACAACGGTAGTTTCCCATTTGCCATTAGAAGAGAGTCCAGCCGAGTCTGGAGGAAACAATTCTGCACCTAATAGCGTTGACTGCATAGAAAGGCGAAGGGATACCTCGATGCTAAGTCAGCGTTCGCAGCTCTCGTCATCGGCTTTACCAGAGAAAACGGAATAATGGACAAGCTATTGAACCCACTTGGAGTAGAAAGTTGAAACACCCTTCCCAAGGGTCTGGATGACCCACATTCGATGTCTCGTTTCGAACGAAGAGTGATCGTGACTTACAGCAGTGAAGCTGACTTCTTGCAATTCGGTTTTGGAATCTCATCCATTGGATCACATATGGAAAACGGAAGGGACAACGGCATGGATTTGTACCGGGTTCATTATTCTATGTACATGAACTGAGTATAAGTACGGTGGGATCAACCCTCGGCCGAATATCTTCATAACCCCCCGAGACGTTCAATCGGTGATAAACGAGCTTTACTACTTCTTTATAGACTATTTTCTATACCCTGTACCCTCTCTACTAATGCCCGTGACTCTGAAAGGCTCTGTTTCGACCTCAGTTGCACCACAAACACTGAATAGATGTCTGACCGACTAATCATACTCTGCCCCGGCCAACCACAGCTTTCATTCATTTCCAACGTGTTGTAACACACAACTCGACAAGCGCGATATGCTTCTGGTACTATATTAGCTGGTACGTGGATTTTTACTGAAATCAAACGAGTACTCGAACGACATTTCTGAATCTAGCAATCCTGAGCAAAGTTGGTAAACTCATCAATAGGCAACCAGACGACGTTGCACACTGGCATCTCCGAGTATTTTTACTCCTGCTACTCGAATATCTATGAAACCATCATCCAAAGCCACCTGTTTCAAGCAAACCACGCAGCAACGCGTCAGGTTCAATAACCCAAGAAACGAGTGGACAGCGAGTATCGAAATGAATAGAAACGGAGAAATATAATTGCATTCCAATGGTAACATTTCGAAATTTCTCCTTGACGTTCCTAGCTAACGTACCGTGAAAGGATGGGATGAACACAGTATTGGATCTAATCGCAAGTGAAGATGAATCGAAGAGTGTTCAGGCTCGCCAAGTAACAATATCGTAGCAGCATTAAGCATTGGTCCGAGTTCGTTGTTAGATCTACTTGTTGGAAAACACACAGCTATGAGACTATACAAAAGGTGGAAAAACCCATCTGCCCGACATAGCTCCGGGGCGACAAAACAAGATGAATTGTTTACGAGCTTCAATCTTTCGTAAAACGAACCGCAACATTCCAATGGCTAATTGGGTACAATAGAGTTCGAATCTATCGTCCGGAATCTCCGTTCCACATCACATCCGGGGAAGCACATCCAACGCTCTCTTTGTATACGACAACAGACTATCCGAGATCGAGACAGTGGCCAGACAGTAATTTAGTACGGCTCTACTCCACAGTGATTTCCCTACAGGCTATCTTTTTTCCATCGTAATTTCTGGTAGCACCGTTCATCACCCACCTCTCCTGTTCTCTTCAGGCTACACTACGACTATCCATTTTTCCCAGAGTTGGCGCATCATTAGGCCACCAATCATCTCCACAATGCTTATGCTGAGATTCGTTTTTCGACGCTCGTTCGACCTCCGTCGACCCATTTTTTCACCACTCGCGACACAGCGACAGCGGGTTACGTTCAGATGCGTGAATCGTCGAATGGATTCGAATTTTGACGGATGACTAGCCTCGCATCCGTATCGCGACTTGCGGCTTACCTCCAAAATTGCTCTGAGCTGTAGGTCGTCCACGGTGGATAGAAGTTCCGCGCGCGCCAGTCTCGCGCTTTCCACGTCATCCAGAGAATCCAGAATCCCAGCGACAGCTCCTAAAAAGGGATAAGCGATCCATCAATACAGGTTTGATCAATATCATGCCAACGACAGAGAATGACGAGACAAATATGTGTAACGCAGAGTCAGTTCCAGCGCCGCGGCGCAACAAACACGATCGATCACTGATTTTGCATTTCGAAAACACGATTCTCTCGTCACTGACAGCCGGTCTGTGGCGAAATGAGCAGTGTAATCTACGACTAGATTCACAGAATGGAAAATTGTATAATCAAGCTCGTGAGAATTACGCATACGTATTTGCATATTCAGACATGAATATTCAACGCGGTTAGAATTGAAATGGGGTTCCGTGGCATGGCGATATTTTTCATCCGGCGCACGAAGCTCCGAACAAAAATGTGAACGATTTTCTCACAAAAGCGAATGTTTCTCTGGGTCCAGACTGAGAGAAAGATACCCAAGGGTTTCAGGTGACTAACCTGTCGTAGTTACTTCGTCATCTTTTATTTTCCGCCTGGCATTAAATTTTTTCAATTCTTCTATGGTGTCTCCCAAGTGCACTCGAGCCACTCCCTTGTCACGGTCCTGAAACAATGAACCGAAATGCATTTCTGTTGCTTCCAAAATCCACTGAGATTAGGAGCTCAGTAGCAACAATCTTCTGGGAAGACGAGTTGTCAGAACAAATCGTACTCACCCTGAGCCATTTGTGATTCAGGACTTCCTGGATGGTGATCCTGTGGTTAACATCAGTGTTGAGCATTCGTTTCAGCAGATCCTTGGCCGTTTCGCTAATCGAGTCCCAAATTGGTGTGTCCATCTTGAGACAAGATTGAAACGAAGTGAATCAAGATTTGAACAAGAGAGAATCGCAGGTAATAAGTTACGGAAGCGTGAGGAGTCTGGGAGATGGAAAGAGGCACGAAAGACGAGTCTAGTACAAGAAAGAAGAATGTGAACAAGTGGCAAACAAGAGCATCGATATCCATCTGCCAAGTGCAGTTGTCCCAAACTCGGTAGATATTTCTTGCGGAAGGTAAGATACAGAGCTGAGATGCCAATTGTAAGTGACAAATGGTCGAAACTTGTCCAACTTCAGTTTGTATGAACAACTCAATTTGTATGACGAGTCTCTTTTCTGATGATTAGTCGAATTTTGGAATAATAGTAATACTTGTTTGAGCTAGCGCTCATCTGGTCTCGCAGCGTTGAGATCCAGGAGGAGAAGGGTTCTGCAAGACTGTATAGTCGGAGTAAGCAAGGAGGCGAGGTAGTAGAATGGTTGCTGAGAACTGAGTCGCAATACTTCATCCAGTTGGCAGGACAATTTGCAATAATGTAATTTACGAGGTAGGGTCAGTCTGGATAGAGGAGGAAGAAGTTTAGGAGTGACGCAGTTGGCCTAACTGAGACGTTGCATTGAAACGGAGAGAAGTGGCTGGCAATTAGTTTGAGCGTAACCAAATTGTTTTGCTTTCGAGAGAGATGAGAATGATGTACATCTTCTTTCGTTCACTGAAGCGGAAGGAGCGTCTTAAACGACTTGGTAAATGAGTCTGAAGGGGTTTGGTGTTTCGGCGTCGGACGAGGGGTGAGACAGGGTGATGGCAATCGCAAGAAAGGAATAGAAGAGAGGAGAGCTACTCCATACAGACCACGGTGGGTCCGGGGTGAATCAGAATTCAGTGGTTGGTTGAGTTGACTTATCTCTAGCCCTCGCCAGAACCTCGTGCAAAATAGGGAGATAATCGAACCGTGGATTTTCTATCCGCTCGCGAGAGTTCGTAGCTACTCAAAAACGCGTTTCGATCTCGAAGGGATGCTTGGAGTAGAGTGGATAACGTAAAGGATGCGCGAGGTACGAGTTTCCCCCTCAATCGCGGGTCGAAGTCCTCGCGCCTTTCGACCCACATCAACAAGTACTCGAGAATATCAACGTACCTGTATTCGGCCTCTGCAAATGGACTCTCTCAAACGTTCTCGGGACCCGGCGAAGGGGAAACTACCAGTCAGCAGAACATGGAGAAGAACACCAGCAGCCCAAACATCTCCTGCCTTCCCGTACTGCTTCCGCTGGATCACTTCTGGTGCCATGAAATGTGGGCATCCGACTCGTCCTGTTCACCCAAAAATACTAGTAAAATATTTGCGGAAACGGGCGGAAGTTGGATCGGAACCCATGATGCAGCGAAACAGTTGATCAGTGCAGCCATGACCATTCTTATTGCCAACACACTTCCAGACAAGCGCAAAGAGGTGTCCGTAGCTTTCTTCAGCTACTCTCAGATCAGAATCCGAATTTACAATCGGAAAAACCCTCGGGCGGATTGAAACTACCATCGTACTATTGAATTATCGTATTATTCGCAAATGCAGCTGGTATCCAGAGTTGCAGCGTATTTGAGTAAGCTAGGGCTTCACCCGACCACGAAAGCAGTTTGGGTTTCCGCTTCTTTGCATTATCGAACGGAGCTCCGGCATCGATCTGTGCTCTCCCCCTCCCTCTCTCTCACTCTCTCTCTGCACGGCAGAACATCGTTTCTGCGAGCACACATAGAGTCTACCTAGTCCTCTGGCAAGACTATTTTTAAGACGATTCTCATAACAAATCAGGAATACAAATGAACACGAATCGCGAGGTTATTTTAAGGCGGATCTGCTGCACTGATCAAGTCTTTCGCGTAGTCTTCATGTTTGGGCTGACGCTATTTGCAATGGAAGACCGAGTATACAGTTTTGATCAGATGTCGAATGATGAGCATCTGTGTATGTTCTCGAATGATCGGTATGCTTCAAGCACGAAATATCCAATCTCTCACTGACTACTCGCTCTTCATCAACGTCTCATTGGATTATCGGTTGCACCCATGAGAATAATGTACATTCCGCTTCGAAAAAATGCAAGACACGCTTAGTAATGCTGACGTGAAGCAGAAAATAGCAGCAAGACAAGGTTAACTGTAACTATGCGAGGACCGACACGGACTACTAACACAGCGATAACGTAACAAGCATCGAGCTATTGCCTTCTTGGTGACGGAGCGCATCCAATACTATATATACATATAGCGACATGATGATGATGATGATGATGCTCATACACATACAGATGTTGAAAATTTCATACTTGCCTGAGGGTTGTAGGAGGCTAGGTGTAAATTGTTATAGCGATACTACTGAGATCAACAAAATTGAAACAGGTATCAACGTGACGTCGATCATTCGACTGAGTCAGCAGGTTGCACCCCGAATCATAAACCCCAGGAAACTTTCTGCTCTCGGATGTGCAGTGATATGGCCATGGCTCGATGAAAAGCTATTGCACCTCTTCAAAAATGCGCGTAGAATGAAGTCTACTCAAAGGTTTTTCTATGGCCTAGAGATGTTAGACTTCAGCGGTCAGAGCTCAGCGTATAAATTTCGGAGGGAATAACTCCGAGACTCCATCATTGTCAACGAGGACAGATGTTGCGTAAAATATTAAATCGGCAACAAACTGCTTGACCCTCGTCTTCGCGAAGTTCCCAAACGGAGGTGAGTCCTGCACTGATGGTAGGGATTTTTCTACGAACGTTTGACGGATCACGGAACAACGGCTCCACAGAATAGACTAAGCCGAGATGAGGACGCTACTACTCGGTTCATCCCTAACTCATTTTCGACAAGCTTGATGCGAATGCTCATTACTTACAGTCGGAGCAAGTGAAGTTACAGTTTCTGGAAGGACTATGTTTTGGTGGGCAGCCTTCTCGAATAAATCGTGGAATAGGATTCTTCTCATTGGGTCGATTAGGAAGAAGTCGTTGCTTCAGCGAAGAGTTGAGAAATCCCCAAGATGGAAACGGGAAATCGTACTTCGATTATTTGCAGCACGAAGTCGAGCTTAAAGGAAGTCTGTCTGTCTGGAAGAGGGAAACCGTGAACCGCGGAGTCTTTGAGGTTGAAGAGCTATCGCGTTTCGGTATGGCTGAAAGTTCTGTAATTGGACTGTTCACCGCTTCTCTTCTTGGACACTAGTGAAGAGTATCTTCATGCCATCTATCATCGTTTAGCGAGTGCTAACTCTACGTTCGGATGCACCGTTTCCGGGTATATATATGTGTTTATTCATTAGCGTCGAACGCCGTCTCCGCGGAATGTGAGAGAGAGACGAAACATTCCGCTGACAGCCATCTCGATGTGGAAAGATTTGATTCAACTACCCCGACATCTCAGTCCTCTCACCGCCATCAACTCCGCTGACAGCTCCTATTAATACTCCAACATCCGCCGAAAGGTTTGCCCTGCTCCATGACTCGTCTCTTCTCAACTCCTCGCACGTTTCGAAAGGGTCCTCTGCTTCGTCCCCGTACATTACCGTCTAGTCCCACGAAGTGCAAATGGGTCTTCAGGGTTCTAGACTACGATACGACTCGACTAATATCTACTCAATACTCCTAATCCTAGCATCTCTGCTAGCCGATGCGACATAACAACTACTTCTCACGCCACATCTAACTACCCATCACAGGACAATCACGCGAGACAGAGGTACAAAGTTGACAATACTACCACTATTGTTACCACGACAGTTCACAACTGTGGCCGAATCGTGCGACCGCAACGATTCGGCCCTATGGCCACAGCCACGACTAGCCCACAAACGACCAGATTCTCTCACCATCCTCTAGTCTACTAACACATAGCTACAACCTCTTGGGACTGACAACGCTGCTTGTCTTCCCGCAGCCTCTGGCAAACTTTTCAACTCAACCCAAGTGATAGATCTAGCGGAACACACAACTCCGTCGATCCAACTTTCCCACCTGGGGGTGTGACCGGCCACGAAGACGCAGCGCGGCAACGGAAACTCCGTTTCAGAAGCTTCACGCTACTCGGAGCCGAATTAATGTCCCGAAGACGTGTCGGCGAAGCCACACGTTTAGCGAGGGAGGGGAAAGCATCGACTAGATCCCGGTTCCATCCTTTCCCCGCTCTCTTCGTTGTCAGCTTCGGGTATGGACAGGCCAACTCTTTCGTTTCTACTGCACTGCAAGCAACAACTAAAGCTCTCTCGCTAACTATTGCTCTCGGTGCCAGGTTACTAGTAGTCAGTCAAATAACGGATACCGATAGTGTCCTCGGCGTCGCTGAATACCGAATCCTCGGTGTCTGTCAGGTCATCGAAAGGAAAAGCGCACTCGGCAGACGACAGTCCTATCGAAAAGAATAGAGAAAAGCAATGGATAGGCATCGTCTCAACTGCGAATACCTACTCCAAGAATTGTTCGTTAGCTCTCAGGGTGGGGGTTCCCTGTCTGAGTCGGTGTAGATGACTCAGGCGAATGATCGGACGAAAAAAATCATGCGAGGATGATAACTCTATGAGATGGCGAAAGATGGTAGCGTGTGATTGGTAATCACAGTGTTATCATCGTTTGATTGGACGCACGTTTGATCGATCGATCATCGGATACTAATTGGGCGCTGACGGAATTTCTCACGTATGTGCGACTACATTCGAGTGATTATCACTTCGGAGTTATCTGGCGAACTCGTCAACTCCGAAACCCTCGTCGCATCATCGATATTACCTGTAGGCGGTCACTTCAATTACCTTCAACACGCCTGATTGAATACAAAAGTAGAGATTCGATCTGTCGAACGCGAGACTAACCAAACCCCATATTTTCTACTTGTTTGTTTGTTTGTTTGTGCTGTTTTCCGACCCCACCTGGATAACGACTGAGGCAGGCTAATTCGGGGTTTTGGGGTAATTATTAAAGGCCTAAAATTACGAACAGAGATGAAATAAAATAAGGATGAAAGAATAAAATAAGTATGGAAAATGTAACGAATTTAATTACAGTTCATGGGATCAGATTTTCGCAAACGATGACTTCGCGCGAATTTCAGGTAAAAGTAAGTCGCGATAAATTGTTGCGATAAATTAATAGACGTAGAGACGCGTAGACAGATATTGAAAGCTCCGGAATCCGGAGACATCCGACGACTAATACCGTCGCCCGATGATAACTGGGGCTCTGATCTGATGAGTGGATTCAATTAGCTTTACTAATTGGATTCCGCGATTTTGATGTGGCCATTCCTACCATCGTATAACCGAGAGCTCCCCGGGACTTTATCTCTCTCCGAACTGTATCTCGGAAAATCGGAGAGCAATTTCGCCGAAAATTAGCGACGAAAATTCCACGACGCCGACACCATTTTTCCAACTTATCGCCAAAATTTTGGAGAGGCATATTTTCGAGAAAAAAAAAAATAAAAAAAGACAAAAAAAAGATGAAACGTATGTCGGGAAAATAGCACCAGGCGAGTGAAAAAAAATTGTGGGACCTAACGAGCAGCGAAGATTACTACCAACCGACGACCTTCGCGATAGAAATCGCGGCAGAACGCGAGTCTGTCTATTAATAACTGTTTATATAAACGCTTCGACCCTTGATTCGAGTGATCGGTTTCCTGGCTCTCGACCAATATCTGTATACACATCTGGCAGACACTCGGCTGGGTCGACGATGCAATGCAAGCGCGAACATTTTATCATTCTACGTGCATCCATGCCGTCGATTCGAGAGGCTTCTTCGCATCGTGGAACGCGAAGGATGAATTGCGGAAAAATGATTCCAGCCTGTGGCGAATCTGCCGTGAAAACGAATTCCGGATCGAAATTGAAATTCGATTGTGGATAATGCGAAAAATGGATCGTGGGACGAACAGAACGGGGGGAGGGACAGGTTTTAGAAAATGTAGGCTCGACACACGAATGCGTCTCGCAGCGGAGCGACGAAACGCTAAACGCGATGCGAGTACTGCAAAGAGCTTTTTTTTCGTCGCGCGAAGTCCAAAAGAATAGAGATGCGTAAAAGGAAGTTGTGAGAGACAAAGAAAAACAAGCATGGCATTTGTATGACAATGGTTCGTCGCCCATTGTGTTTACCACGACGTATTCGACTTCCCTTTCGCGTCCCATCGTTTCGAGGATACGAAGGGCGTTTTGTTTACGGACACATCGTACTGCTCCTACCACGATAACGTAATTATTCACTGATTGGTTGCAGGCTAACCCATCGTCCAAGCCCCAAAAACCTTCGCTGCCAAAATCACCGCCGAGCTACTCACATCGCAAGCACGAATAGAATAGGAGTGAAAATACAACAACACGATGCGTCTCTCTGGATCGTTTTGGAAAACCGATAAAATGTGAAAAATTGTATACAATGCGTTTCTTAAACGAGGTTTGTTTCCTCGCCCAATCGCGAGGAGAGACAAAAGAGAGAGGAGCGAAAAATCGAAGGGTAAACTGAGCAGAGAAGAGACAGGGGAAAATCGAGCAAACAGCAGGGTGAGAGAACAAAATGAAGGTCGACTAATTTCGTGGCAAATATTACGAGATTGTGCTGTAAAGATAGACAGACGGAAGCGGAAATACCGCTTTGGGTAACGAAGTAGCCGAAAGCGTTTGCGCAAATAAAAGAGGGGAATGCTAGGGCAGACTAGTATCTTTCGAGCACTGATGCAGCAGACTTGATGGGTTCAACGTTCCGCGTTTCATTTCGAAACGCGGATATCGAATGTGATGATAAAGCAAGCGACAGGCAAGCGATGCATCGGTGGGCGCGGGTACAGGGTGGACAATTCAACGTGACCACCCCAAATGTCTGCGTTGCTGTCGGAGTTACGACATTTTCTGAAGAAAATGTCCAGAGGTCGTTTGATCGGTGTCAAAGGGCTAAAATAGAGCGGCGAGAAGCTCGTTTGCGTCAAGATCATAGTTTTTGCGTTCTCAAGGTCACCGATGGTTTTTCAAATGGGGAGATGTTTTTTTTATGTAGAGCTTGCAGCTGAGATTCGGACGAATCCAACGACCTTGAAGGAATTTTTCGCCAGGATAGACGTGTAAGAATCGTTGATGCGACGTGTCCAAAAATGTGTGGAGGTTGGTGACCCAAAAACTGTGTCCTTGACGGAGGTGAGTTTGGGATACGCCGCTGTATCCGCCCATCGAAAGCGATTGAGTTACCTCGCGACGTTTTTGTCGTAACTCCGAGGGCAACGGAGGTATTTGGTTGGTGGCGTGAAATTGTCCGGCGTGGTGTATATGTCGGGGATTTCGATAAGCCGGGGAACGAACGGGGAGTCGAGTCCGGGAGCGATGGGCAGACGAGCCGATACAGATTTGTGAGCTTCGGCTCGATTTTGCAACGACAATTACCGCGACGCGGCGCGAAGGAGCTTTTTTCCGAGCGCTCGCGTCGCCCGGACTCGACTCGGAAGATCCGACGTCGAACTTCGTTTTGGATTCTCGTGATTTTTCGGGGAAGACAGGTGAGAATTCGCAGAGAGAGAGATACAATGCGCGGGCAAATCTCGTGCGAATTCAGCGAGAGAGAAATTCGACGCGGAATCCGAGGAGAAATATCGGCGGTGAAATGCGAGGGGGTGGCCGATGTGGGGCGAGGAAGGATGCGATGGAAAATTCGATGCGAAGGGGGTTGCGGGAAAACATCGCGGCGAGGTCAACGAGGCAACGATCGGGCGCGAGAGCTGAGTAATAAAGTAAAGGTCCTGCGAGGAAGCGATGGACTGATTGGGAGTGAGAGTAGGACGAGGCTGTCGTTAGAGGTAAGGCTTACCCTCGGCGTCGGCCTTCAAGTAGAGCTGCCCCTTTGGGCTCAGACTTCGTCGATGCTCGCTCGCGAAGCATTCTGTATTCATTAAAATCAAATACCGTTAGAGAATTGCGACTTCTGTGGCGTCACATGTTTTTCTTTCGGTTCGTACGTTCCCAAGAAAACGACCGCGCGACTACACGTTCCTCCACTCCATTCCCTTACGCCCTCGGATGTAACAATTTCGCGTTGCCAAATTCTTTTTTTTTCCTTTATTTTATTTTTTTTTGTTTTTTCTTAATGTCGTCGAAAAAAGCCACCTCAAAATTTCCAATTCATTTCGTCGCGTTGGTCGTGGAAACTGAGAATGGAAAGGGGTTTGCGAACGAGAACCTTGAAGAATGCGCTAATGACGTCGAGTTGACAATGTGTAAGTGAACAATATAACCCGAAACAGAGTCCCCCAACAAGCGTATGATTACAGAGACCAAAAGTTCTTGCACGCTGAAACCGAATCTGTGCCATCATCCCAGATATTCTGACCTCAAAATACAAAAAACTGGGTTTTTCGCTAATTTGTGGTTTTTTCTCGACGCAAGCTCATTTTTTTTTGAAAACTGAAGAAAGCATCGGAAACTACTACTTTTACCCTTGAAAACCCTTTTTGATTGCTTGCGATATATTCATTTTTCGCGGAGATATCGGGCAATGGAGTTCACTGCTGTATCGATGAGACATTTTTTTTTAAGGTACAGGTGATGGGTAGGTATCTCTGTTTTTTTTTAAGATAGCTGGATCTGAATTTCACCTCAATATCGTTTCATCGAGTCAGATTTTCAAGGTTTCCTAACCTAGAAAGCCTAAATACACTATTTTCTGCTATACTGATTGTGAATTCTATATAATGTAGCATGTGGGCACTGGAATTCTTCGTTGAAGAATGTCACAAGAATATCACAAAAATTAAGAAAGGGTTTTGAAGGGTGAAAGTAGTAGTTTGAAATGCCTTGATTGGTTATCTGTTCGTTGCCCTTTTAGGTTAGAATGTCTCGGAAAGCTAGGATGATGGGGCAATTCCGGGGTCAGATTCGGATTTCTAGGTTTTTTTCTTCGTCGGCCTGTATTATTCTTCCATTTAGTTTAGTCGAAAACGACGCGTGCGATGAGTCAGGCGAAGACGTGTGTCCTGCAGGAATGCGGTCTATTTTCTTGTCAAATGATAAAGGTCGTTGTATAAAAATGACCGAGAATGGTACAAGCGTCGAAATTCTGACACGAAACACCGAAATCTAGATATCAGAAAAGGAATATGGACTATGCTGTATTAGACTTTAGCATATAGGTCACTCCTATCTTCGCAGCCCCGTTTCGGTGGTCTTGGCGGACTCTTACGAATATGCTAACGTCTTATGCACTATAATCCGTATCTCGCGCGACGATCTGACGTTTCGCAAACACACATGTACCGAGAGAAGATGTTTAGTGCGTCTGCCAATAAACGAAGCAAAAGATCAACGATTTTAGTGGGAGCATCCAACATTTAAACGAAGACATCGAAAACGGTTCACGAGAGAACGACGCATGGTTCGGATCAGAAAAGCAACACTCGGATTCGTGAAATTGAAATCCCGTTTATATATCTCGTGGACCCCGTCATTTGCGGATTAAGGAGCAGCATTGTTGTTGTTGTTGTTGTTGTTGCTCGCAAATCCGAGCGGATCGAGGTGGAACGATACGGCGAGGATGAGCAGTCGATGGGCAACGGGAATTGGGGAAATTGGCGATGCAACAGGTCGAGGAAAGTAATTGAGAAACGATGATGTTTGCACGACAGGTACGTCAGACGAAGGAGACTAGTCCGAGTCTCTATATTAAGAATTGCACTGAAAGAAACTTGACACAACGTGAATGTTGCCTGTCTGATCTGCTCGTCGACGGAAACGAATGAGAGGAAGAGAAAACGGCGAGCCTCGCGATCAAAAGATTCGTTACTTTCCGTTTACCTTGGATTTCGTTGTCATGGTTCGAATCGTCTACTGTACACAGTAAAAAAAAATCCGTCAAATTTGGCACAAAAATTCATGTTAACGACTTTTCCCCCACAAAAGTAGTGTTATTTAGTGTGGTTACACAGAACTAGTGTTATTTAGTGTGATTACACGGAGCTATTGTTATTTAGTGTTGTTGCACAAAACTAGGGTTATTTAGTGTGTTGCACAGCATTAGTGTGAGGTGACACAGCTCTGTGTCGAAAGTAACACAAACCGATGTTGAAGCAACATTGAAAAAGTGTTACTTTGGTGTCAAGTACACAATAAAGTGTTAAATAGTCTGCACACAAATTTGCACACTTTGCACGATGACGGACATTTTTTGACTGCGTAGCATGACGATGCGTCGTGAGATGAACATAGGAGACTAGGCGATTCGAGATGTGACGTGTATGGTTTTTGGGCCTCTCAAAAAATATTCGTCGGATTTATTTTACTGGTTAGTCGACGAAAGTCGAGAAAACTCGAGAGTCACTCGTTACTCTACGGAAAAGTCGCGGAGAAATTATTTAATCCGAGGAAACAAATCACTTCTAACGTACCGATTCCGTTTGGTTGTGACGCTGGTAATTGCACGGCGACTCCGAATCCTCGAAGCTTTACCGGAGCGGAGTTTTCTCGTCCTGCCAGAAGCGCGCATTGCGGTTTCAAGTTGCGATGAATGATGTCGTTCTCGTGGCAGTAGCGTAGAGCCTCCAAGATTTGTCGCATGTAATGACTGAAAGAGTAAAGTAAAGTGGAGTAAAGTAAAGTAAAGATCCCGGACCACAAGACTGCGCTCGAAAAGAAGGAGGGCCCTGCCCTCGCATGTACTGGCTCAGCCAATATGGCGGACCAAATATGATGCATGAAATTTTGCGCAATGGGGGTTACTGGTTCTCCGATTATGAATCTACGGTCAGAATTTTGAAATTCGAAATAGCGGGTCCAATATGCCAAACTCTGCGAATACTCCTTTAGTAACTCATAGCCCCCCTGTGTTTAAGGAAGTGGAGCTTCAGATATTGAAAAAGCTTCAAATTTTGGCAGCCCAAAATGAGCTGGGCCCTCCTCTTTCCACAGCGTTGTCGTTTGTCATCGAGCGTCGTGATTCGTCAAGAAAGTGAGCTCGCTTGATAATAGCTGTGGGCAAACAGCGAACGCACGTAGATTCTATCGGCTTACCTAGCTACGACTTCGCTATAAACGAAACCAGCTGTTGCGCGACGTACAACTTCGAAGCAGAGATCCGATCCGTCCATGCTGTGGAAAATGGAAAATTCATCAGGATCAGTTTCACTCGTCTCCACATTTTCATCCTACGATCGATGAGATCGATGCGTTTCATTTCCACGGCTCGAATCGATGGAGTTATTAGTCCTTTTGTGACCAGCCTATAAATGGTCTCGCGTCCCCTGCGGCCTCCCACCTCACCGACCTTTGTGGAGACCTTTCGTCCCCTAAAATGCTCCACATTCGTACGGAAGCGTCGCACCTCGCGCAATCCCCCAGAACCGCGAATAAACTTTTCCGCGTTCCATAGAAAATATTACGGTCAGCTCCAACGTTTTTTTTATATACTCCCTTCCAACAATTTCGCCAACAGCTACGTTTCTCCGGTTGCTTTCCACGTATATATATGAGACATTCCCCTCCAAATCGCTTTGAACAATTTGAATTTGGGATCTCCTTCATTTTTTTCTCATATTTTTAAACACCCAACCAGAAGCTATTTGACATTTTTCGCTTTTTCTCTCACAACTTCTTCAAAAATGGTCCGAATTCAAACTTCTTGCTGCCAAAATTTTTGTCTTCTCGCGTACTTTTCAGAAAAAAATACGAAAAAATTATTCAAAGTATTTTGATGCGCGATTTTTGAGTTTGCAACTTCAAATCTCGTTTTTCAGGATGTACTTTTTATTTCAAACTGTCGTTCTTTCTACGAAGTTGACACTGGGCTCGTGAGAATTGCTACGTTTTTCGTTTCCAAAAATTCAAATTATTCAAACTATCCCGTTTCGCGTGGAACGCCCCGTACATCCGCGTGTAAAAATCACATTTGATTTGTTCAACCGTACCGAAAATTGCATTGTACTCAGAAATGGAGTAATTTTGTGGAAAGCAATTATAGCAATGAATTGAAGATACGGTAATTAGAAAAAAGAACTATTCATTATCGCCCCCGTCGATTTTCGCAACGTTCGCGAGCTATCAGCTCGAATTAAACGGTGATTCTCATCCAACTTAGTTTGGCACCGGTTAACCTCGCGCACGATCAATCGCTCGTTCAACTTGGATCGCATCAGCTTGGGCTTCGCTGAAATTTCCACGCGGAATTCGCGACTTCCAATTGTTTCCCCGTACATTTCCATAGTTCTAAGCAGAACTCACGCGAGCCTCGTCTAATCGAGGCGGCAAAGTTTTTTCCTTCGCCGCAAGATAAGACGCGATGTATTTATTCGCGAAACGCTACGTCGAAGCCGTTGCGACTTTCGAATAGATTTGTTCGGGGTGAATAAAATTGACTAACGTTACCGGAAAACACGTTTCTCTATCGAATTTAGCGCGTTTCATACTCACTATTCGAATACCATATAGAGCATTCCTTCGGAACTGTAAGTTTCCAGGAGCTCGACGATGTGTGGATGCTTCAGCATGTGACATATCGTTGCCTCTAGTTTCAGATCTGCAAAATAATTCCGTCTCATTATTAACGCTGTGCGACTCTGCAGATATTCGGTCTAATAAAATCGCAAATTCCGTGAAATTTGCACAGTCTAACTTTTTTTTTAGCGATTGGAAATCATTTTTTGACGAGTCAAATGGTACATTTGTTCTTCTTTTATTGCTTCTGGCAATTGTTAAGGTAGTCGTCGCGCGGCACAATATTGTCAAAAACTACGAGCTGGTGAATATATTTTTTTTTTTTTACAAACGATCGCAACAAAACATGAATTTTCAGGTAGATTTTTTATTAGAATTAAGAAACTGCGACACGCGAACAGATACTCTCCATTACTCTCTGTGTTAAGGATCCGAACTCTAATTACGAGTTGGAGATAGTCAATCAACTTCAAATTTTAACGACTGCTGTATTTTAATATCCTTCGTGAGTATACAGCAATTTCGAAGATTCTGACACTATGCTCCCGGCGCGACGACCACCTTAAGCCAGACTACGTGAATTATTTTGACAACTATCGTCGAGTTTTCGCTTTTATTTCGCTTCAGAACCGACGTGAAATATTCGATGTGTGGGAAATTATTCAATTCGACGATTTTTCCGACCTGTCGTATGCAATAGATCGAGAGTATGGACAGTGTACAGTGGGGTGCGTACAGTGGGACGATACATTTAAAATTAAAAGGCACAGCTTTATCGCGTGAAAAAAAATGACCTTGACTGGGTATTTAAAGGTCGCGACGAATTTTTGAAAAACTGGGAAATCCGGAAAACCGGTTTTTATAGTCTTTATTTTCCATTTTAAGTGTAACGTCTAAATGGGCCACTCTAGTGCACGCACGCACGCGCGAACTTATGGATGATAGTGTTTGTAATGATGGAGATTACCGCGATTCCGAACTATTCGATCCGACTGGCCTCGAATAATTGGAATTATCACGTATATTCGGCCGCCCCTGCTTAATATCGTTTTTCACGAACGAAATCCCCGAGTCGCATTCGCGGTGAAAAAGCCGCGTCGAGCTTTTTCCTACGAATCGTTGCTCACGGTCCGTGAGGGGACTCCGGAGCGGGAGATTAAGAGCAACGATTAAAAACACGACGTTCCGGATGAAAAATAACCCGGGCAAAGCGAGCGAGAAGCGGTATTAGGTGGACGAAAAACTCGAAAGGACGTTGTTCGCCGCTTACGTGTTCGAGCTGTTCGAGCAGATTAAGCGAGAAAATACGAGCAGCGAAATACGGAGCTCGTAAAAATACGGGAAATCGTCTAGGAATAACAAACTTTCTCCGAAATTATACGCCACGGATGTCGCGTTAGCCTGACGGAAACATTTCTCGCCGGAATGCCGAAAAAAACAAACGTTTCTCGCGGCTCGTTTCCAGAGACAAGAACAGTCGTCCGATCGCCTCTCAAAAACGGACAAAGAATTGTCATTTTTGTCGACAAATGATTGTCGAAAATCATTTGCCCGATTATAATGTAAATTGCGCCGATTCTCATGGGAATCGTCACGCGTTGGACACATTTTTCGGGAAATGTGTGGAAAGTGAATTTTTACGCGTTGTCCAGCGAGAGGTTTGGAATTGTAGATCAAAGGTGCGAAATATTTGCTCACCTGCGGTACTGAGTCCAGGACTAGACGTAAACTTCGCGACGTCGACGATCTTCACGGCGAACGTTTGACCGGTCTGCCGATGCTTGCATTTTCGCACCACGCTGAAGGGACCCCTGTAAAACGGAGATGGGAAAAAGCTTCCGTTAAAACTAGTGTGCTATCGAAGGTCAGCTTTCAGCTTTACTATTTATATATTTATTTAATAGCGTATTAAAAAATGGTAATATAATACAATTTCGTACCATGCACTTTAGGCAAATTAAATGCTGTTATTTCTATTTTGCAATCATAGAAGAGAAGTAGACAATTGGAAATCAACAGTCGTAGGTGGACTAGAATAATTTATCTCGAAGATTGGTTAACAATTGATTGAGAATCCTTTTTTCTTCCTTGCTTGTACGCAAAAATAATTAAAATTACACGTACAACAGCGTAGACGAAGTGCACAAAAATGTTTTGCTCAAGGTCGCTTCCGGTGAAACGCAAACTGCACTTCCGTAGTAGTTTGTTCGGTGAATACAAACCTTCGGTTTCGGTCAAATCATTCGCTGATTTTGGCTGAAGCCGAATGCGTGGTCCAAGGTGCCTTTTAAGGCCGAAGTCTAATCTTCGGTCGGACGCTAATTAAAATGGGTCGTCGTGCCACGAAAAGGATATACGATCAACGAAACAACACGAACAGGCTAATCGACGCGAAGTGAAGTAACGAAGTTCCTTTCCTCCAGTTTTTCTCTCCCGATTGCTTATATTTCTCATTTTTCATCCGCGAGAGCCGTTCGATAACCAGCGCCGAGCTCGAGCCTCGCAGGGACGCCGCAAAGTTTCCGCGTCGCGGAAGAAAAGTTGTAGCATTGATTGATGGGTCACGGAATTGGTTGCATTGTCCAGCGCAAAAAGGGATAACACGCGGAAATATCCGTAGAAGCGTGCACTACAATTATGGTCGGACGGGTGTAAATTGGGCGAGCGAGCAAAGAGCAGAGCAAAGTCCACTGATCAATGGTGCGAATTCGACAGACTAGGAAGGAGTTTCCGAATTCACATTCTGGGAAGGAGGATGGGTCTAGTGGGCTTTGTCCCTGCGCCCAATTTACACGCGAGCTCGAGAATTGTCGCCCAATTTGCCATCACCCCTCGGGTCTTCTACGTCTTTGCGTGGGAAGACGTGGCTGTCTCACCTCGAGTATCCCCTACGTCAAGTTGGCGACAAGCTTTCATCCCGGCCCAATCTCATTTCTGGGACTCTCCTCGCAAGCCGACCTCGTTGCATCCAGATAACACTTACGTCTCGCGTTTTACGTAGGTACATATGAGTTGGGTATAACAAGAAAAAAAGAGTCCTGCTCAAGGGTGGATTTGATACCTTGCGGAGATTGTCGATCCCCTGCTCTCTACGAAGCACGACAATTTTTTTGTCGTCTAATAAGTTTTATACCTGGCCTACTTGGCCTACTGAGAAATCCGCCCCTGATCCTGCTCTCAAAGATCCAGTGAGAAATAGCTTTATTGATGGGTGATTCCCGGGAAACGACTTGCTACAACGACGAAACGTTTGGGAATTCATTGTTAAAACCGTTTGCCGAAGAGTGGGATACAACTCAGTTGGGATGCTGTAGCATATTCCTGTCGGGAGATTGAAAGGGATCGCGTGACGCGAATGGGTGCTTTCCAACTTCAAGGATCACCCCGCTGGATGTGGCCTGTTATTGTCGAGCACAGCTGAACACCGTAACCAACACGATTCGTCTCCATTGCTGAGGATGAACTACGTTCAAAGCTTGACAAATGAACAGCAGTGAATGGAGGATAGCGGAAGATGACCTTTTTCTCCACAGCAGCAGAGGAGCACATGGGAAACGGACACAACATCGCGGAATCAAGCACTGCTCCCCTATCTACATATCCAAAGAGAGTGGTTCACGCGTTACGCAAGATTAGCCAATTCCGATCGTGCTATTTTAATTAGAACAAGAGTGCCTGTAGCGAGTGGAAGAAGAGAAAAACGCGGAGTTATCTCTAGAGATTCGACCCATCGCAAGCATTTTTAGACCTCCCCAGGCATTCCGCGAGCGTTGCTAGCGGCGACGCACGTTTCATCGTGTTCTCGTGACAACGGTGAGGCACGTCGACGGGGTATAAAGCCAGGATATACGCGACAGTTTACGAGGTGGCAAGGATGCCGCGAAAGAAATGTACCGCGTAGTGGAATAATTTCGGAGCACTAAAGATGATGGATCAATGTCTACAGCAATTGGAGTCTAGGCTAACGACCTATACACTCTCGGTGGTTGTTCCCGCATTTAATCTCTCGCGGGTTAATGACGCGTTCGGAAACCGTCCGTGAAAGGAGTGAGATCACGTGGCTCGAAGGATACCCTATTCATCGGAAGCCCGTTCGTTCGTTGCTGCGAAACTTCTGAATCGTAGGGCAGCACACCACCGTCCGAAGTAGACGCTGGTGTGAACCCTGAGGAGACAGGGTCATCGCGGTGTAAGGAAACGTGCTGGGTTGGCTTATCCTGCCGCGGTATCTGCATCCCCCACAGCGTACCACTTTGCCCGTTCTTCGACCAGCAGGTACCAACTTTCATTAGCGATCCACGGTACATACTCAAAACCCAACAACCTCGACAGTTGCGCCGGTGTATCCTTCACCACCCGACGTTTCTGCCCCGTGGACAGTTTTCATTCATAGGAAGGCCTACTCCTCGCCCTCTTCTCCCTCGCGTCTGACACTGCTCTTCTATCGATGTAGCACACCACCTCGAGCAGTTCCGTGACGTGAACCGTAGTTGTTCTGACGGCGTTCCGATAATCGTTAGCTTATCGAATGCCGCGAATCGTCGACTTGGGTCAGGGATGCCATGGGAGCGGGCGGAGGGCTGGATCGTGATGAACGATAGTTACGCGATCGACCGTGTGACGTCGTCGAATACCTTCGCAAGCTCACGTGGCACGGACTTATCGAGCATAGTTGCGCGGATGGATATCCATCTTGACGAAGGTAGGTACGTGGCGAACAAAAGAACTACGGAGAGAGGGATAACACCGTTGATAGTAGAAAGGTAACCCGACTGGGGGGAGAGGGGTGTGATGTACGATCGTAGTAATCTCGATTGTCCTCGGTCAACTAGAGACACATGACTGGCGATGCAACGGTTCTCGTAGTACTCGACATGTTTGCACTTTTCTATCGCCATAAGGAGTATCGCTGTGAAGAGACGAATGAGAAGACTCGTAGGACGACTACTATCTACTCGTCGCATATTTTTCCCGATGTCCACTAATTCGGGGAGAGAGGAGCGATTTCCTCGGAGAAGAGAGGAGCGATTCCCTCGGATGATCCAGGTCCGAATTGAATGAGAGGCGAGTTTGTGGAAATTATCGATGGGAATGGAGAAAAGCATCGATGCTTTTGACGGAGCCGGGCTGAAGTTTTCATTAGGAGGGGCGATGCATGCTCAGGCGAGGCAGCGTAAAGTCCGATCAATAAAGCACATTCGGAAAGAGGAGAACGAGAAACGCCGGAGACGCGGGTTAGAACCAGTGGAAAGCTATTTGCTTTCCGTTATACTCTATCACGAGGTCTCGGCGATAAGCCTGGGAGGGACGAGGTCTTGGTTTCCCGCCCGCCCCAAGCATTTATTCCCGTCGAGGTGTAAGGTTTTTTTTTGGGTTTCTGTTTTCTTCTTTTTTCCCGATACATTTTCTCCATAATTCAAGGCGGTGGGGAAGAGTTGACGATGGGAGACTCGCATATTGATATCGCGGGTCACGCGAGTTGGGGAAAACAAACGAAGAAGGAGAATTCGCGAATTAAGGTTAGATCCGAGCTAAGAATGGAATTGGTTAGCGCGGAGAGAGACTCTCGTGAGATATTTATCCGGCCACATCTCTCCGCGGTTTACGGGGGAAACTCGTTCGTTTGCCTTTTTACGGTACCCCGGAGTTGCGAACGTTCGCCGACAGATGGCACGCGACAGTGGCGCCCGCGCGACTACTTCGACTCAACGGTTCCCAACTTCGAGTTTTTTTTTTAAATTCCAATTCACCAAAGTGTCCTTCGAAAATACAGATTTATCATCTATATTGTGAATTCGATGGGCCATTTTTCCAGAGACAGTTGGGATAAATGAATAAATGAATGAAAATCGCGTCTAGTTGGAGGTGAACTTGTATGGAAGATCGTTTTTTGGGGCAACACCAATTTATTGGTAGACTGGAACTGGTGTGGGGAATTTGTGGTGGGTGTTCGTTGGTAAATTGAAACGTCGTTTAGGTCGATAGTTTTCGAACGTTTCGACGAGAATTGGGGTTTTAATTTGTCGGGGGAGAGGTTGTGCCCGATAAGATCGGTGTTCGGACGAGGGAGACACGAAAGCGTTGAGAATCCGGGTCTCGTATGCGCGCTTTTCCGCAGGGGAACGAGGCTACAGCTATAGGTCTACGGATATACGACGTACCTAACGGGGCAAGCCGACTCACGTCAATGACTCACGCGGACGAGACCCCCTCCTTATTTCTATCAACGTTCACCTTGACAAACATTCGTTTCCCGGCGCCACGAGAGCCTGAAAAATGTACCGGGGCATCACGTTTCCCTGGAAGATTCATTGGCAGTTAAATAAATTCTTCAGACGAAGGACAATCCCAACTTCCTCGAGCTTCCTTCCCTCAAGCTCTCTCAGCTATTCAATATCACCTGTCACTTCTGTCTACCGAACGAACGGTTCGTGTTCCCCAATTTACATCTTGGCATCGGGCATTTCCATCGCCGCTGCTAATTCTTCCATCATCCTCACTTTCTCCGCTGATATCCGTTTTTTGTTTTGTTGCGAAACGCTAAATCCTTCTCTACTTTCCATAAGCCTTCCACTTCCATTCCAAAAACCTTTCGATGTGCGTCGACCGAAGTTCTTTTTCGAGCAACATTTAAACGAGCTGTTTCTGAAGAGTATTCCCAAGAGGTGAGTATCACAGGTACAAAAGCAACAATAAAACAACGAGATCGACCGACAGATTCGGAATTTAGTTCGGAGTGGGTTGATAATGGGCGAGGGTATTCCAGGATCGTGTCGAGTAATTTCCAATTATTTCATCGCCTCGCCATTGGTCGTCGATAAATCATTTCGAAAACTATTGTCCCGGCAAAACAAACGAAGAACCGCCCAGCTGGACGAGTTCCAATGCCCCAATAAAGCTCCCCTCGTTCGTCAAATCCACCAATAATAACAGCAGCATCGATGATAATATCCACGTAATTCGGGTGGTTGCATTTCTCTTCGCAGACACATCATGTGTGTGTTAGTGTACGTGGGATGCGCAGAATTTCGTTGCTCCAGAAATCATTCGACAATTTTCCCCGGGCAGGTGACTGTCAGAAGATTTAAAGAAACGACACGAAGTCACGTTGAGAATGGTTCGTGTCTTTCGCCTGCAGCAGCGAGTGCCGGGGCTCTCGAGCTGCATCAATGGTGGACGAGAGATTCGGGCTCGTGGCTCTTCGTTCTAATTAAGAAAAATTCTTTTTTCCAACGGTATTCGTTGTTCGTGAGTTGCGAGAAAATTAGTAGAGACGAGGCGACCACGTGGCTGTGCGAGTTCAAACGAAGACTGCGAAGAGAGAAGCCGGATATCCAGGCTACGCAAAGAGGAATGATACGTGAAAGGAACTAGCTGGGAGAGGAGAGAGAACGTAGAAATGGAAAGATATTCGGAGGAGAGAGACCGGCAAAGAAAGGGGGGAGTAGCAGACGTCATCCGGAACCGCGACATTGGACAGAACGCGAGACATTCAAAGTAGAGATAACGGTAGAGACCGGGAGGGGGAGAGAGAGAGAAACAGAACTTTGGCCAATTTCGTGGGCAGAATAGCTTTTGATAGTCGAATAAGACGAGTTTGGACAGGATATCAGTGATAAGATACCATATCTCGGATAAGCTTCGGTTCTCAATTGAGCAGAATAGTCCAACGGTTTGATAGTCGCGAAGCGTTTGTAGCTCGAGCATCATGTTCACGGTTCCAGTGATCGTATTCGTAAACGTCGTAGTGATAGCTTCCATCATAGTTATCATATGCATCGAGAGGAACACTATCGTGCCAGCAGCGATAGAGGGTAGGTACCCATAGGCGTGAATATGGCGACGATTAGTCAAATTGTTCAATAAATATCGGATGAGGATTTGTCCCAGTTTGTAGTTGGTATCAGCTGCGATATCTCTACGACGCATGATTCGTCAAAAATTGTGACGCTATCGAGATCGAGGACAGCCATAGCATCTGGCATTGGCCAAATGATTTATCTGCTGCGCGTAATCCGACTGCAATGACACAACTCAGGTTAGACGCTGAGTGAAGACGAATGACGGGGTTCCAATGTTTCAGGCGGGTGCACCGCGTCCATCGCTTCTGACCTGCGTGAAAATTCGCCATTGATCCTGGTGTCAAAAAAATTGGGGACTGCATTCCGAGAGCCGATACGTGGCTCCGACGAGCTAAGATTCGAGACGAGCGAAACTGTTCGCTTGGTTTGTCCAGGGGAAGATAACTACCTGGTGAATACCGGCGAGAAAGAGGCCGAGGCATCGTGCGTTATTGACTCGACGTTCAGAGTGGATTACGTGGAGTACCAGTTTACCGACTTCGCGTGTAGCATTCCACCGAGGAGTTCCGTAAGAGCCGTGAATCGGAAATGTCTGGGCTCTCACAGCGAATACGAAATTGGGTTCGTCTTCGAGGAAGATGGGGCAGAGATGCTGAAGACCATGGAGATATGTCGCGATGACGCGACGCTGCAGACCTACTACTCGAAGGCCCGGCTGTCTGCGGGGGTAGTTGGCCGACAGCGCAGAGAAGAGCGTAGGGTTGTTGAGTGGTCGCAGGAAGCAGGCTTATGGCAGAAGTACAATCTGACTTCCATTTACAACGCGAAATCCTTCAGCATTCCGAAATCAGCGGTCATCGCGTCGAGAATCGAGCCGCGAGCTGCGCCCGAGCGGACCTCGTTCAGACTGAGACCTGGCCAGTTGACTAGCAGCGAAGACTTCGTCTACGATGCAGCCCAGAGCAGCGCGTCGTGGTACTCGAATTCCGCACCGCAGTGGACATCGTTCGATGACGGCAATTGGTTGCGATTAGAGGAGGACATCAGGAATTTCGCCGCTAGGACCGAGACAGAGCTGGACGTTTACACGGGGGTTCACGGCATAGCAACGCTACTGGGCGACGATAACCTGGAGCATCCCTTGTTTCTGGTAGACTCCGGAGCTGTGCAGGCTTTGCCCGTGCCGAAATTTTTTTGGAAAATCATTTTTGACCCCAGTAGCGGGAGAGGCACAGCTTTCGTTGGTCTCAACAACCCTTTGCTCAGGCCTGACCAGCTACTTCTGGACTCTTACATCTGCGACGACGTTAGTCACAGAATACATTGGCTCACTTGGGATCCTGACGAGCAGACTTCTGGAGTTTCTTACGCATGCACGATCGAAGACTTGCGGAAGGTTGTGGCAACGGTACCAGAACTTCGCGTTGTTGACATCTTGACGTGACCGTTTTCGCGCTCTGTTGGGTCGTTTTGAGCGAGGGGCCAACGAGGCATGGTCCATAGGACTGTGACTACTGACTGCAAGTCAGACTCGTTTGGCTTGGGACACAGAGGAATGGCATTTTGCCATTAATATCATTCCTAATAAAAATCCCGACGTCCGTGACGACGGTTGAACGAACATCGATTTTAAATAACATGTCTCGTCTGTTTCTTTCATCAGTTGGTATCGCAACGTTCAGCCATATTGGTTCAGCTCGAATCTACCTTTTTTCTCGTCATTTCTTTTGGACTCTCTACAGTTCTTTCGTCAGAGAATGCTGTTGATCTTGTTCTTTGCGAACGCGAAGGCGCGTTCATTAGATATTCCTTATGGGAGCAATCACTTCCATTCGCCAACTATCGACAAAGTCGACGAGATTACGTAAGATCTCGCGTTTCCGATCACGTCTGACGGAAGTCGTCTCGAAAGTCGACGCACGTCGTCTAAGTGAGCCGGTGGCGACGGTAACATCGTCGCGCAGCTTCCATTCGCCAAACGAAGTTCTTATTAAAGTGAAAGGCGGATTTTTTGAGAAAAACAAAATGCTAAATGTTCTTTATTCCTCCAGTTCGTGAGAATGCAAAACTACAAATCATTAAGTGTGTCACAAAATAAGTATTTATTCAAATTTCACTTGTGCATGTTCAGCTACTATAAATAAATAAACATAGTTCACTTGTTTGCATATTTATTGTTTCAAAGCTATACATTATATCATTTATTTATGGTTCTTAGTAACAATTAAAATTCAATTAAGGATGGGAAAAAATTCCCAACTCAGACTAGTCCATATTCGAGTCCCGATTAGGGCTCGTCAAATAGGGCAATGACCACCGCGCTCGAAAAGTGCAACGGTTTTCGATTGTTTATACTCTTACCCACAAAAACATATTTTTTGGAGAATTTTTTCCAAGAAATTCCGGTTAAGCCAGGATGTATGTCATTTTTAAACCGTTTCTGACCACTGTGCGACGCGTTTACACGCGCGGCAATCGAATCACTCTCGACTCGAGTGTGGCAATTTCAGCAACACGCTCGCGATAAATTACAACGAACAATCGTAAATCAATTAGGCGATGCTACGCGTGGCGAATACAATGAGAACTCTAACCCTCCGTCTACCCCAGCCTTGACTTTCCACATTTTCAGTGAATCGTTAATAGCTCTGCGCGCTACTCGGTTAATCTATCGTTGTGTCATATTTGTCACGCGTAAATCGATACCCAGCGCTGTGCAATGACGCAAAGTGCGGGCCTTTGTTTTTCCTCCGATTCGAAGCACGTAATAAACTCGTTGCGTCCGAACGTTTACGTCACGATTGCGTACGATGTACCCAAGTTGACCTAGCCCAAATTTAGAGCACCAAATGATTTCTCTGGACTGAATCGTTACAAAATTCAGACATGTTTCCCACTAGTGCCGTTCCACGAAGTTTCTCTGTGCCTTCCATAAACGGGGGAAGTTGAAGAATTATACCTACGCAAGTTTAAAGATGTGAATGATGCGTTTTTTTCGGACGTGGCAATGGTTAGATTTTCGATTCTGGCTCCTCAATCACACACCAGAGCAGCATCTTTGCCGGTATGGGAAAAAAACTATAGAGGCTCTCACTAGTAACTCACAAAACTATTGAGGCACTCGGTACTTCCTCGAAAATTGTAATAGTTCGAGTGGATATTCAATAGTTCAGTCAGTAGTGACTATGGAGTGACTATTGAACCTGTGTAGTTACTAGGAACTACTGAAGACGTTCAACTATTGGTTCCAGTGATCCTTTCAGCAGTGAACAGGTATCATTAAACCACTATCGTGGAAACTATTTGTAATTGTCTTCAATTATTGAAGTGATTCACTACATTGGGTAGTACTACTGGCGGAAACTAGCGGTACTACTACTGGTGGGGGCTATTGCCAGCACCACTGGTGGAAACTATGGGTTGTACTACTGGTGGAGGCTATTGCCAGAACCACTGGTGGAACTATTGAGCGAGTAACGACTGTTGTAACACAAAATTAGTGTTACTTTAGCATACTTCGTGTACAGTGATAGGGTAACAGAGCTCTGTGCTAAAAGTAACACCAACTAGAATTGGTGCAACATTGAAAACGTGTTACTGTAGTATCAAATAACATTTTTGTGAGTTGAAAAACGGACTCTGAGAACAACACTAAAGATTACACTAGAATGTTAAATATTCTTCACAAAAATTTGTACACTTTGCACAATGACGGGCATTTCTGACGGTGTAAGTCATATGGAAGGATGACACGGATCGAACGAGCACGCCTCTTCGTACGAAGGTGTTCCATATTCGGCTACTTTATCCACTTCACCGGAGAACGGATCTCCTGAAATTCATAAAATGTCCCGAGCTGTTGCCCGTCGAACCGAATGCTTTACTTGACGAAGCGAATAACAAGAGGGTCGGGTACGCGGATAAATGTGAATCATACTTGCCAAAAGCATCCCTAGTGGATGTTAAAAAAAGCGTGGGTATATGAAAAATGCAATAAATCTAGGCCAGTAAGATTTCAATAATAAACATTAAATAGTTTCCACATCGTAAAGTTTCAGCGGCAACTTGCCGCTTTTTTCCCGTAACATAAACCGAACGCTGCGAAGACTAACGAATAGTTTGATTTCCACCAGATAAACTTATGGTCAGACTATGTTTACAGTTCTTTTTATTTTTATTTTAACAATTTTTCTTTTTCCCCAGGATGATCGAGGGAGGAGGAGAATGAATTCACGATTTCTGGTAATTCTAGTCATTTTACGAGTATGCTGCCCTCTGGAATCAGGTCGAATGACATAACAGAGTTTGAACAGATAATTGTTGATTTTGCTTGCGTTCGCTTGTTCCACGTCGTGGACCCCAACGAAAATGGTGTTTGGCCAGCAATTTGTCGTTTCTCTTATCTGTACATCTGTACGATAACGATTCGATTGTTTTATCCTTGCAATTCCCTTTCCTCGAGCAGGATTTATCATCGGGGCAACGGAGAGCAGTGTTTTGGATGGGGAAGAACTTCGTTGCCGTGTAAATTACGAACGGCACAACGAGATTGAACGGACGTGAAGAATGGTTGTGGAATTCTCGTTTCGTTTTCTAGAGTTACCCAACCGGTTGTGTTTCTCGCTTGGCACAGTTCCAAAAATTGATTGACGCGAGCCTTGACCGTCGTGTCGTCGCGCACGACGTTATCATAAGTCTCTTCTCATGTTAGTGTGTCTCTCGCATCGACCAACATTCTACTCCTACCGATACACGTTCTCTCCTCTTTACAAATCTCTGACTAATCCTCGCATTCAGAATACTCATTCCGCCTGGGATTTCGCGATATCTGGCTCTAACTACTCTGCGCTTTATCTGCCCCTCTCCTCCTATCCTCTTCCTTCTCGTCGTCGAACATCCATACGCGAAACGTCGCAGGTGAACGACAGTTTCCGGTAATTTCGAGAAATCGATAGTGTGGCTCGCTATTAAAAAAGCATCAGCGTTCTCAGCTACCTTCTCTCGTGTTTCGTACATTTTTAGTCACGAACAGAGGCGAGTAAATTTCGTATAGACTCTTTCTACACATTTTGTTCCATAACTCCTCTTGACTCGAAGATGATTATCCAGCAAGACTTCGTGCCACGGGTTCCAAAATTGTCGCCTCAAATCCAAATTGGCGAAGACAAACTCCAGAAAATATGCCATCCATGATTGTAATTCTAACACAATTCACGATCGTATTTTTGTATTCTTTCCTTTTTTTTTTTGAGGAGATCTCGCTTTGTGATATTTTTAAGTGGGGTCAAAACCCATCTTTGCATTTTTCCACTCCGAACTCTTGCTTTCATTGGTCGTTTAACGGTCGGTGGGACGAGATAGCGTCTACGGTCTACTATTCCGAAAGTGAAACTCTCATCAGTGAAGTATGCACGGTTATCTCGTGCCCCACTGTTCGGAATGCTTACGCCTCTAATAAAGTTACGCTCGGCAGAGGCAGAAGCATAACCGTTACTAATAAGATAGGCGATTGCGTTCAGTGATGCAGTTGTAAGTAACGTCGCAAGTTGGACAATGGCTTCGGTTGTTTGCCGGAAGATGGTCTCTCTCGCCACGAGTCTACGGAGCATTTGTACCAAGAGTCTCAGGACACGTTAACGTCGTTAACTCGCATCCTTGAACGACATGCTCGTGTGATTTTCATTTTAAAATCACTACGCGGTAGAAAATTTTCCATCGAATTGAACACAACAAATTGTGTCGACGACTTTTGTTTGCACAAATTTGCACAAATCAATGTCGGAGTAACACATAAAAAGTGTTGTAGCAAAGTTGGTATTCGTAGAACTGGAAATTTGCTGTCTTTCTCTTCGTTTTTGATAAAGCGTGAATTGTCTGCTCGTTGGTGATGAAATTTGCTACAGCTTGGGGAGAAAATTGCGCCTGGGGATGGTAAAGAGTGATGAAATTAATACCGCGAGTCGCGAGGATCCACGTTACGTCTCACGCGCCCAGCCACTTAACTTCAATTCACGAAGAAAGGCTCGTAGAGCTTTGGGTACTAAAGAATGTATTCAGATCCAATGAACTTATAATCGTCAAACGTTGCTTCTTCGTGACCATTCAATTCGGCGCTTTTGCAACGACCTCCGTCACGTTGAACGACGAACGAGAAGCTTTGGAACAGCTCGTCAACCAACGTGAGTCGTGAAGGAGGATGAAACAATAATGCGAATGAAAACACTCGTTTGTCGATGCTATAAACCGAACATCTAGCCTTTGAAGCCCTGAAGAGACGATCTCTTATAGCTCGTTAAGTAGTTTCTTTTCTCCGCGCCGTTCGACCAGCTTCGATCGTAATCGATATTTTATTATACGCAGGTGACACGTGCTTTCGCGAATATAGAGCCACAATGAAAACTTCCACGACCCATCAGGCGCCACTCGTTGGCCCAATTATTCTACACTCGAAGACTTAAGACTCGTAACGACGCGTGACCTTGAGCCACAGAATCTTGCAATTACCCGATGAATCTCGGTAAAAATGGGAATTATGCTAATCCTACAACCGTGATAATAATAATAATAGTCCTTAGAACCGGGACGGAAGCTCGTAAATATTCCCAGTTTGCAGGAAAGTGCAAACAAACGCGAAACGAACGTGATCGAATTTATCGTGTCCTCCCATCTCCATCTGAATTTAAATTCCAATTTCAACGAATCTGCATTTTTCTCCGAATTCCAACTATACCCATTCGTAGTCTCCATAACTCTCAGTATCAACAGTCCCGAGGGAAATAGATAGGCAAGATAAATAGGCGATTCGACTTGCTTTATTCCACGTACCAAATCACTCGTGGAACGACCACGAAATTACCAAGTTTCAAAACAATTTCTCAAATAATTTTCCACCCAACATTCCGGGAAATTCCAAAAACGTCGTTTCGCCAAAAACGCACCGTGAGCGTCCTTTGAACGCGCTTTTACGTCGAAAATACTTGGAATTTCTCTGCGAAACTTCGCAAATATAATCTGCAGAACAGTTTAGGAGGAAAAAAAATCAATTTCGTCAGTCTCTTCACCTAGCTACGCCCTCGGACGACTCAATTAATACGATTCGAGTATCTACTCCTTTTTCAGAATAGTATTCATCGTAGTTCTCTCCAACTACCATGGGTTTGGCATTACCATTTTTACTGCCCCATTCTCATCAGTATTTCCAAATCGATATGATCGTGACGCTAGTATTGCTCTTTCGGTTTTGATAACGAAATTTCCACCTCGCATCCTAATCATTATTGTTAATACCGTCGCTTTGGAATTTTCCCGCAGCAATTTTCATACAGTTTATCGCTATTGCGCGGAGGTTAGACAGTATCGACGACGTCATTTCACGTTCAGTACCGTTGCCTGGCCATTACTACCGTCACGTGATTACCGTCGCTACCAACAACAGTAGAGTACTATCTTTGCATCGTTGCAACCACGATTAGCGGTCGTTTCGCGATTAGACTGTTATTGCCAGCGCAAACCGCTGCATAATTTCGTCGTTTTTTAATTTTTCCATTTTTCGCATCGTCATTTCCGAAGCGTTAGCGTTATTCTACAGTTTTACATATCAAGTGACGCGACGTCCGCGTTACTACTCATTTGTAACTCATCGACCGGAGCATTTTGTTTTTTTACATACTAATTAGGCAGTCATCATCGTTACGTTACTATTGCCAGGTAGCCTCGACGAATAGTCAACGTTTCGTCGGCACGGTTAATGGTTTCTGTATTTCTGTACGTCGGTCAATCGTCATTCGAACGGTGGTCAGTTTTCGTTCGAAGGACGATCAAGGTCGCGTCGCGGGGAATCGGCAATCGGTCGATTTACTCACTTGCCGATAATTTCACCGAGCTCGTATACATCGTCGAAGAGAACCTCGTCCTCTGCCATGACTATAGCGAGGTTCTCGTCTATCTTCTATGTACGCCCAGATCGACCGGTATTCCGTGGTAAACGCGGCGTGGTTTCCCGGCGACAGGCTGGTTGCCCGGTTGCCAGTGTCTCGCGCGAACCGGGTTGATGTTCACGGTGTGTCGTCGCGTAGCGTTGACTCTCCCTCTCTCTGTCGCTCCGTCCGTCTATCTCTTGCCTGCTCGCTCGCCCGCTCGCTCGCTCTCTGTCTCTATTGGTGGTTAGTCAGTCGTGCACGGCATCGCCGGTCGTCAGATGTTTCGCTGTCACTCACGCCGCTGTCGCTTCACGCACACCGCACCACCGTTAACAACGAACAACAACAACACACGCGCGCGCGAGGGACTGGTAGTACGTTACCACCGAAACACCGTTGCGACAGAATACGCGACACCACTTTCAGGGAGCACTGTACCGTGTGCCAGAGGAGAGAGACGTACTTGGTCCGCCGTCACGAGCGCGCGCACGAGCAACACCGCCTTTTTATTCGCTACGCTTAGGGACGTAGGTGTTAACAGGCATCGCGCGGAAACGGGAAGGCGGATGCGATAACGACACGCGCGCGGACAGATTACGATGTGATACGATGTGATCATCCGGATCGAGTGTGACAAATGGCACGCCTCGCTGTCAACGGCCGGGAGCTCTGTGTGACACAACTCTCGGAACTTCGGACACCAACCACGACGTCGAAACCGTTGCTCGTAAGCGAGACTGGTTGCATAAAACACGGCGGCTACAGGGCGGCTGCGACTGCGCTGCGCCACCGAGCCTCCGCTAACGTGCGCCCCGACGGGAATCAACGAGCACGGGCCAGAGGCACAGCTAAGATTTCGCGTGGTGGGGCGTGTCTCACAGCCTTCTCGATCTACGATATTCACGAGTACTCTTGCGCACTCTCGCGCGTCTCTCACAATCGAATTCTGATCGTGGAAAGCAACGGACACAGAGAGGCGCTGCCGCCGGGCGGCGATGCTTCGGGAACCGATCGACAGATGTCGTTGGCGCTCGCCTGCGAACATGCTGCGAACGAACGAAAGCTCTTGTTTTCCAATGATTTCTTCCTCTAGCCTGGATACTCGAATTCCGATTTGCGGGTTATTGACGAATGCATGTTGTCGATGATGCAACGTAGATCGTCGAAGCGATGTACTTAGGTATCTTCTGGAGTGACTAGAAAAATGAGTCCTCGTTGATGGCTAACAAGTTAGACGGTCGGGGAAAAATGGACATTTGGAGACGGGAAAATGTAAACAAAATCAGATTTGAGGATGATACGATGAGAATTTCGGTGTATCGTAGTAAATCAGCCTGTTTCTTTCAAGCTAGCTGAGATATGTTCGGCGTTTTGCCCAAAGATATCTCGCGCAGGTGATCGGTTCCGTTCTGAGACGGGACAAAGTTAGCCTTAAGGACGAACCCTGCTGTAGATGTATACGGTAATCGATTTTCCTGCGCCTGTCAGAGAAATTCGAAGCTATAATCGCATACCAACGAAACTGAACCAACGAATGTTAAAAAACTACGAATATTTTGATGCAACGTGAGACATGTACGTTGATCCGCGCTATGGCGGTGCAAGATGGTCGAGCGTCACTGTAGACAGAGTATTGATGTCGAACTACTGTCAACAGCGAAATGCGAGAGAAATTATAGCCAGTGAAATGCCATAGAAAAAAAGTCATATTTCACTTTTCTGTAGCTACCACTTCGTGGTCAATTCCAATTTTGCAAAATACCTGCGGCGATGGAATTTCCAACGTGACTGAAGGAGGAGGAATATTTAAACTGCACTCGAGGAAGTCTTTGTAGGAATCAATTGACGAGCACCCATATTTTTTTACTAATATTTTTAAAATATTTTAATTGTATCGTCAGTTGTTACATCTATCGTTATAAAAATCTGTAAAAATGCTACGATCAATGCAGAAATGGCGGATCTGATGTTAGCAAAAACGGAACGGCGCGACATGGCTATGAGGAGTGTGGGGAAATACGATCCAAGAATGGATTTGACTACTTACTGTTAGAAAAATATTCGTAGTTCGCGAAATTATCTATGTCTTATCACAGGTCATTTCCATGGGGGTTTATTTTTAGATTGGTCAACTTTTGCCGGCAATTTTTGAGGTATCGATACGTATTCCGCGTCCTCTTGCACGGAAACCTGAAGCGATAGAAGATTCCATCTTAAGACATGTTGAAACTCCATGACAATGGAGTTTGGAGAAAACTTGCCTCTGAACTTGGCTGCCAAAATACGCTACTCTCTTCGCTCGGGAAGCTTTCTTCTTTTTTCTTGTAATGTTTTCTAGGAACTTCCCTGTACGTTAGCGGGGGACTCTCGCGGTTCTCGCTGCAAGTTGCCGTCGCGAAACTGGACTTTGGTTGCTGCATGTCCAAAATCTAGATTCGTGAGAAAATTAAAAAAATCATGTTCGATCAGAGCGAATTTTTGTTTCAGTTTTTGAGAATACATAACAAACTCGTGTATCATTGTCGAGAAACGAGGAAAAACTTTCTTGAGGATTTCAAAAGAAAATAAATATACAGACCATTTTTATGTATCGACGCAGATCATCCTTCGACTGATCCTTCCGACTCGTCAGCGGCGTCTCGTGTCCTGGAACGTTGAGTAGCGAGGTCGTGTCACGTTCCTGCGATACCTGATTCGTGGGATAATGTTTGGCATCGATCATTGGCATTGATTGAGACTCTAGACGCGTTGGCTCCACGACTTTGGTCCCGATATTCGGACTCGATTCAGACTTGATTGGGTGTTTGGCGTCGAAAAACTTTTCAGCATGAATCCGCTGTATCGGAGTTAGATTTTCCATGTTGCCCCCTGAAAATGAAAATTTGTCGATCAACTTTCTACCCCGATGTTTGAGAACCTTTGAGAATATTCGAGTAACATCGGGCATGGGTGAGGACGAACCGGATATAATTTTCAATGCCTGTTGCCACTGCTTCTGCATAACAGAATGCAATTGTTCGGCTAGCAGCGTCTTGTTAGCCTGTTGCGAATTTAATTTCGAGTCCAATATAGAGATTTGTTGCATAGCCTGAGCTAATTGTAATTCGGCAAGGCGTTTTTCCTCCTTGTGCTTCTCTTCCAATAAATTGATCTCCAGCTGATGTCTGGAAATTCAAAAAAATGGGCTTGAACATGATTCTTTGGTCGCATGTTAGGTGATTGTCGAAGGTTGAAGATTCTGGATACGTCAAACTACATCGGCGATTGATTGAGCCAAATGCTCGATTACACGTCTCTTCAACGCTTCGCAAGCAGATTAATTCTGAATCCATATTTATGCGTACTCCAAATTCCACGTTCGACATCCATAACTACGCCACCAGCGATCGCTAACGAAACTTCATACTTATCAAGAACGCTTTTGATCTTTCGAGCAGCGCACTCAGCGATAGCTCGCTGTCGGCTCTCCAATTCGTTCTGGAAAACAGTTTCCGCAGCGTCCAGCTGCGTCTGAAATTCTTGCAACTTTGTCTGCACCACGTCGTCGACCTGCTTCTGGTATACCTGTCGCAGTTCCACCCTCGTTTTCTCTTGCTGCGATGCTAGCAAGCGAACTTCATCCTTCGCCATCCGCTGCGTGAAAAAGACAAGTTCGATGAAATTCTAGTCCAGGCTCCATCGACGAAACAACAATGACCGACAGAATACCTCTGCGTTCCTCGACTCATCGATAGCAGCGAGCAACGAAGTCTTGTTTTGCTCCAGGATTCCATTGCGATTCACCTCTTCTTTCAGCTTCAGTTGAAGGCTTTCCTTTTCTTGACGAAGAACCACTAGTTCGGCTTCGCAGGCGTCCAGTGCCTTGTGAATCACGCCCATCTCACCTCTCACTTCGCCACCTCTGAGTCGTTCTCTGTTCACTTCTTGTTGAGTGCTCTTCAGAACGTCGCCGAGCTGTTGATTCTGATCGGATAGTTTACCAAACTCAGTTTTCAACTGGCTATAGCGTTTTTCAGATTCTTGGACAAGAGACTTGTAGCTCTCGAGCTCGTCCGCGTGACTCTTCAACAAATCCAACTTTTCTGCCGTCAGCGCGTCGCTCTTCTCCTTGTAGCCCGCAGCCAAGTCCAGCGCCTTCGACAATTCCCCTTCGCACCGCTTTATCTGTGACGTTAGCTCGACAATGTCTGCTTCGTGTTTTTCCTTCACGCTCTTCAGAGTCAAATGTAGATCCTTCGATTCTGCCTCCAGAGCTTGCCAACGAAGTTTCAACTTCGTCCAGGAACTTTGCAAACGATTTATCACCACGTTCTTCTCGTTGTCTACCCTCACAGCTACGGCGACTTTTTCTTGTTGCTCCAGAAGTCGTTTTTGCAGTTCTTGAATCAGATGCTCGCAATGCTAAGCGTAAACACATGAGAAAACGTTACTGAGACTGAGACCTCCCATTGGCGGTTCCAGACTAGACTATCCACTTGAGACCCATCGACCAAGCAGGACCTCGAGCTAACTATCTTACCTCGCGTCTGAACTTCTCTTCTTCCAACTTTATGCGCAGCATGTCCTCTTCGGACTTGTTAGGATCGGCATCCCAAAAATCTGAGAGAGTCAAAAGGCGTTGCGGCTTTCTACAACAGTTCAGTGATAATGATAATGGATCCTGGAGAGTCATCAAATTTACACCTGCAGAATCATCAAAGTACCTCGAGGCTTCGGTGTTTGTACCGACGTCTATACTTCCATACGCGGTGGAATAATTATGAACAAAATGCTGATCACTGGGACAACCGTTCAAGTTACTCGTGCTGTAAGAGTTTCTAAAAACAGTGGCACGATGAATCGATGATGGCTCTGAACGTGTGGAATGCGTGATTTGCTCACCCATCCTCGAACGTTCGTTGTCGGACAACTTAACATTGTCGACATCATCAGGATTGCTGGTACTATTAACAACTGCTGGTATTTGATCTAGCTTTATTATTTTCCGCTCAACGTCGGTACCGCTTTGTTCGACGTTATCACGATGCGAGCGCGCAAGTTTCTTCAGTTCCTCGAATACAGGTTGAGCATTGAATCGTTCGGAAGTATCAGCTCCTCGGTAACAATTTTGCCGCCAAATTTTGAAGTCCGATATCATCTTGTCGGTCTCCTCCAGGTGCAACGAGTCTTCGTCGAATGGCAACGAAGCTTTGGAAAAGTTGGACGGATTCTTTGGCTCGATCAAGTGACAGTGCGAAGTGGCACGGGTATCGCGATTCCTCGACGCTAATTCGAGCCTTCGCGCCATAGTGTCGTTCGGTTTAACGTCGGTTTCAGGATGTAAGCGGAGCACGTCAGCTCGAGGCGCGGTTCCCTCGTTACGCCTGTTCAACTCAACTTCGGCTGATTCCATCTCGTGCAACAATTCATCGACTTCCGCTAGCTCCATTTCTCTAACAGATCGTTTCCCTAACGACTCGAGCGTCGCATTTGCTGAGGGTAATGAAAAAGATATTTGCGTCGATGGTTTGGGTACTTTGTTAGCGTCAAGATACGTAGCAGATCGGGTTTCCCTTGAGAGCTGGGACATGGCGCATGCATGTGAGATCCCAGCGAATTTGTTGTCCAAGTTTGATCCACGATACAGGATGGAAGGTTCTGAGCAGGATTTTAGAGGGTCGGGATCACGCGCGATCCAATTAGTATGATTTGTGGATTTGTAAGCGTTAGTGCCACTGGCCGAATTAGCAAACGAGGAGGATTGGTCGTCGGGATAGTTTTTATTAGTGAAAGGGGAGAACTGATAGTTGCTGGGAGTAGTCGGCACCGACGAAGCCTGGCCCAGTTTTACAGGAGTGTTTTGCAGGGTCGATATCTGACTTACTGATCCACACTTATGCCTGATAGATCCTGAAGTGTCTTTCCCAGCTTGGGATACCAAACTGGGGTACCAATACTGAGACGCTTCCACGGAATTATTTAGAATGGACGTATTCAGACTCGTATCCTTGGATTCGATGATCGATACTCTGTTCTCCAGGGACTGCACGTGGTCTAGTAGCTCCGAGACTACGGTAGTCGAAGCTCCTCGAACACCGTCGGATTCGTCCGAGTCGGATGTCGGTACGAGGAACAAATCCGGTGGAATGAGCAAGAGAACGTCAGTGTCGTCTGACTCACTCATGGTCTAAACCATTTTGCCTATTCGACTATCGAGACTATTCGAGGTTAGGTTTCCCTGGTTCAGGTTCTCGCGGTTGAAAATGGACGTTGAAACCATGAGAAGTCACAAATGATACGAGTAATTCTCGACTATTCAACGTTTTTACGATCTACCCGAACCATCATGACGAGGCAAACCGAGTTATCTTTTGAGGTTAGCTTTCGAAGGCACAACAAACGGCCGTTGGAAACAAACGAATAAACAAGCCGATGAACCCGAACAACCTAACCTGACAAATCTCACCTAACCTGAAAATCTCTTCACAGGTGGTCAAGAAATTGGCGCCAAATACAAAAGTACTTCGTTATTTCCAATACGCAGTATTAGATATTTTTATCAAAAAGAAAATTCAAAACCAATAAAAGACCCCATAACAAGTTACAATAACTTGATTATCGTAGAAGTTATGCTTATTTTAAGAATATTTCTTCGAAAATCCATAGCTTCGGTATGGATTAACAAAAAATGAGTTTTGGCCAAATGGCGCACATCCAAAATGGAAGGAAACAGATTTGCCTAGAAAATCGACAGATAATTGTTAATAACAAAGAAACTGAGCAATATGAAAAAAAAAGCTTACGTAGTCCCACAGACAATGTATTTTTCAAGTTACAGTCAGAATTTCAAGCGAATCGGTTGAGAATTGTCCCAGTTATGAGTCCGATCAACTTAAAAAATACAGTTCTGAGATAAACGCGTTTAAAGTTTCAAGTTTTAACGTTGCCTACCTGATGGACTTGTACTATATTTTGGAAAACCAGTACTTAGAGATATTTGCGAACCATAATGGTTCCGGATACCATGTTTTAAAACAATGAAAAAAAATAGATTTTTCGGAAATTCCAGGGGGGCCTGACCCCCCTTAAATCGAAGATCGTGGCAAAAATGTCGAATTTTACAACGCAACCACGTATCCCACGATTAATAGATACGTGAAAGATGGAACAAGAAATGTTAGAGCCAACTAATATTATAGCTGTTCTGAGGGAGACAGAATTATTATCACAGCTGCATCAACATATCAACTTCATCGGGCGAAGATCAAGAAAAGAAACGAGGTGGCACGTGTGTTATCAAGCTCATTGTACATATCATGCATGGAACGTAGAAATCAGTGATTAAATTTGGAGAAAAAAAGGGTCCGACGAGGATGGGATTCGAACCCACGCGTGCAGAGCACATTGGATTAGCAGTCCAACGCCTTAACCACTCGGCCACCTCGTCGCGTTGTTCAGGACCTTGGCATTGCGCGTACCAAAATTTGGTTACAACATTCGTTATCAAAATTCGCGATAAGCTACGTCGAGGTCGACAAACACTGGCGCAATCTCTGGAATTTTCCTCGACGTATCATGTGTATCAACAGCAGCTTGATTGTTGGGTGTTATCTGTAAGCAAGCGATCGAAGGCATCGAATCGTACGTTATGCCAGCAAATCGATTTCCCAGCGTTTGTGACACTTCCAGATCCGCTATCGATCTCTGGTGCACCTGAGCTTATAGAAGTAAAAAAAAATAAGCATTGAAACTGGTGTCAGCGGTGGGTTACACACGATGAAAAAGAAACGCAGTCTCCGTGACTGAAAAAACAAACGACAATCGGAGCGCCGTTTTTTTATAGTTGCACAAAAGAAAGAATTTGAATGCTCTAACGACAGTCGACTGTTTTCTGGGAAACAAGTCGCTGGCAGAGCACAAACGAGCCACGTGACTAGCAAACAGGTAACAAATCCGCGTTTGCGATTATCAAATGCTTAACAAAATGGTCGTTGAAAAACAAAAGAGAAACGGAGCGCGAAATGGCGCAAACTTCCAACGCGACTGTCGACTGTTTGTCGAAAATGAGCTCTTTGCAATACGAACAAACAAACGCGCGAGCAAGGGCTCTCGACGAATATTCTATCGCGATCGTCATCGTTTTTTTTTTTTACCAGAAAAGATAGTTAATGAAAACAAGAATGTACAGGAGTTATAATTGGTGGAGGCTGGCAACACTTATCTGGCAGCCAAATCTTTGCCAACAAATGCCCAAGACTCACGAACTACATGGCAAATTTCAGCGACAGTTTCTGTTTTTCGCATCAAAACAAACGAGTCACGGTACTGCGATGGCGGATAAAGATTAGATCAATTTCCAAATCTCATCATCGATGTTCTCTATTGTTATGATCCATTTACGACAAGGTCAACATCGGTGATGATTGATTTAGCGAAACAGTTTATCCAGATTTAGCAGTGCTGTTTCAACAAGACTCCGTGGCGCAACGGTAGCGCGTCTGACTCCAGATCAGAAGGTTGCGTGTTCAAATCACGTCGGGGTCAAAGTGATATTTTTCCGTTGGAATAATTTTACAAAAATTAGTTTTCCGGGACAGGCTCGACCACCCGAGCATTTTGGGCTATCAAGCCCCGTTTTTTTCCCGCGAGTGACGGAAATGAGGTGATACAAAGGTGGACAAACCGACAAACATGCCGGCGAATCGGAGGCCAGTGACAGGAAACGGCGGAAAATCGGCCAATCACCAACCGGGGACGATAAAAATCCACCACAGAGACGGCACAAACCGAACTTGATGGACCTGATCGACAGGGAGGAGAAAAAACTACTGAAAAACGAAGGCTAAACGGTAAAGCACGATGTAAGACCGAACTTGTCAACTGCCAGAAAGAGGGAAACGGGACGACAGCAGGAGCATAATCCTCCGATGTCACCGCCACCCAGAACCACGAGGGATGGCAGACCGTAAAAAGACCTGACAGAGCACCGACGCGACAGGAAACAAAGAAAATAACGATTAGCAATAGATATGAAATGCTAGAGGACGACGCTTCGGAATCTACCAAAGCGGATAACGACCACACCGAGGTAACTCATATACCCGTCAAGAACACAACACTAAGCATGTTTGTACAGAAAAACAGCGCGCAGATCAAAGACTTGATAAACCTATTCGACACCGAACTGAAGGACCAGAGCGATTACAGGCTAAGCTCACCAACAAACGCTACAGTTGTCAAAATAACGATCAAAAACACAAACACATACCAAAATTTGAAACAAACGCTGAGTGACCTTCACTACTTCACGCATACACCAAAACACCTCAAACCAAAGTCAATGGTTTTAAAGGGAATAAACAGAGGTTTTAACGCGGCAGAGATAGAAAGAGAGATTATGAAAAAGAAAGAACCGAATCTCATAATCAAGAAGGTCTTTGCGGCCCCGATTTAACAGCAAAGGAGGCCAAAGCTTCATAGTACAGATCGACCACAGCAACAAAATTGCCGAGCTAACCAAAATCAACGTGATAGCGCATCAGGTGGCAAGATGGGAACCACTGCGACGGCAAAAAAATTTCCAATGCCACAAGTGCCAGAGATTCGGACACGCCAGCGTTAACTGTAACCTGCCGTTCAGGTGTGTGAAACGCGGTCAAACGCATCCGCCGCAAGAATGCCAGATCCCGAGGGAGAGCGGGAAAGACTGCATCAGGTGCGCTAACTGCGACGAAACAGGCCATCCAGCGAGCCATCGCGGATATCCCTATTACAAAAACGCGCTAAACGTCGTTAAATCGATTAAGACATCAAAAGGACGCACCGACAGTCAAGCAAGAAGACCGACCAATAGTCAGACAAGAGGACCGACCAACAGTCAGACAAGAGAACCGACCAACAGTCAGATAAGAGGACCGACCAACAGTCAAGCAAGAAGACCGAACAACAGTCAGACAAGAGAACCGACCAACAGTCAGACAAGAAGACCGACCAACCGTCAGACAAGAGAACCGACCAACAGTCAGACAAGAGGAGCGACCAACAGTCAGACAAGAGGACCGAACAACAGTCAGACAAGAGAACCGACCAACAGTCAAGCAAGAAGACCGGCCAACAGTCAAGCAAGAAGACCGACCAACAGTCAGACAAAAGGACTGACCAACAGTCAGACAAGAAGACCGACCAACAGTCAGATAAGAAGACCGACCAACAGTCAGATACGAAGACCGACCAACAGTTAGACAAGAGAACCGACCAACAGTCAGACAAGAGGACCGAGCAGGCAGGTGCAAGGCAACTTGTCGTACGCGAGGGCCACGCGCGTACAATTACCGACCGATACGCCCCAAAATAACCCGGTACCAACCATACCGACCGAAGCCAACCAGACACCGGCGAACCAGCGGCCCAAGGACCACCACCACCGTGGCTCCTTCACCTCCGAAACGACATCCTGAACAATATGGAGAACGTGATCAGGGATATCAGACGTGAACTTCACGAAAGAATTGACAACCTGTTGGTGGAGTTGAACGTAACCGAAACACGATGGACACCACATTCCAAACCCTGAAAATAGCGGAGGTCAATGCTAACTCCATCGTATCGAATATTAATACACTGTACATATGCTGACAAGAAAATAAAAAAATGATTAAAAAAAAAAAAAAAATCCAAATCAGATGGTTGCGTGATCAAATCACGTCGGTCCATTCATCATTTTTTCATTTTTTCGTTGAAATAGTTATTAACAGTGTTAATGATATTATGGTTCGTAAAATGATACATTTTAACAAGACTCTCGGTCAAGTTTGAATCCATCTCTACCTTCCATAATCTGAGTTTCTCGTTTGTAAACCGATGTCAAATTAATCCTATCCTATCCTCGTAGATCCTATCCCTAAGCTTTATTTTTGGATGTCAAATGTTAATACACTATAGTATAAATGTATTATGATTGAAAAGAGCGCGAAAATAATTTCCAGGCTATTTCTGAATATTTTTACGATTGATAATGGGAATAATCGGGTAGCGAGATCCAGTCGCTGTCGGAAACAAGGCTTTTGCGACAACGAACAAACGAGCTTTGGCAGCGCAGGGCAAAACAGTCGGGAAATAAGGTTACGCGTGATTTCTGATCGAAATTCAAGGACATTCTGCGAGAGAAAAATTGAGATTATGAATGCGAATTCCAAATTTGAGGATAGCGACGCTAGCTCCAGCTCGGGCGAGGGTCTGAAGCACGATGAAGATGAACATGCAACGAAAGAGGGCCCGGGAACTTCGAGCGGAGAAAGGTTAAACTCCCCAGAGACAGAACCACATAGGAGATTGATCGTTAAGGCAGGTTCAAACAAACCGGAAATAGAAGGAGCAAACGAGATGTCCAAGAACGAGGAGCCTCGGCGGACTCCGATGAGGAATCCGTCGCCCGAACGGCACGCCAGTATTTTCAAACTGTATTCTCGACAAGGGGCCACGAAACCGTTGGTTCCACAGGATTGGGGAACGGAACCGACGCATCATGTGAGGACGGATGTCGCGAAGGTATCAACCGAAAATGGCGAGAAGAAGAGAAAAGGGATACGACGAGTGTTTTTCAGAAGAAACGCGAAGAAGAAAACTGAAGGTACATCGCGCTACGGAGGTCGTGAGCCTTCGGCGAAAGTACCATCTCTCGCTGAAGATTTCAGGTTCGTGCCCGATCCAGATCCATCGTCGTCTGCTGCCACGCCTCGTCCTGGCACATCGAGGGCTCGCGAGTCTGGCGGGTCTACCGCGAAGGAGGCCACGAATTCCGTGGACGAGTCACGTGGATTTCGCAAATTCCGTGGCCTACAAATCCCAAGGTTCCTACGTTCGCAGAGCGCTAAGAAGGAGGAGTCAATATTGCTGATATCTACGCTTGGCAGTACGAGGAACTCCGAAGCAAGGTCAACCAAGGCTGATACTACTGCTGCTACTACTTCGTTAGACGCGAGTGATATATTCGTTGACGAGACGGAAGTCGTCGTGTCTTCCGTGGACAGCGACAATTTCGATAGCGACATCGACGTGACGATGGATCAGATCTCAGACTTCTCCTTGATTCACGAACCCCCCGAGAAGACTTTTCGTCAGGGAATCTCGTCATCGCGTAAACGAAGACGCTTGGAGGAGCTGGAGCGAAGGATACGAATAACGTCGCTCGAGAGAAGAAGAGGATTAATTTCGAACGTGGATTCCATCGATGACGACATTTTAATGGGAGGATCCGAGTCCCCCGTTGGATCTAGCTACAGTCCGCTTGCCACGAGCTCTTTCACGGAGGGGTCACGACTACCTGAGGACTACCAACCAGATGCCATCACAAGAGACCCCTCGCCGCAGTGTTCGACGTCTGGTAGGCCAATTGCGAGTCGTGGGGCAGTTGGGCTTGTCACAAACAACGCGAACGACGGGGGGCCCATGGGCAACGAGCAAACAATGCTGCGACCAAACCGCATCCAATTCTCAAGGTCAACCGCAAATGCGGATGAAGAGGTCGTCGATGAGACTGAAGAAGCTAATCGGAACTTGGCAGCTTCATCGTCAACCGAAAACCATGATCCATTCGTCTCGTATTTGGAAAGATTCCGAAGACTACTTCATGATATTAGAGAACATGCTATCCATTTTTTTCGTACTGCAGCAATGAGGAGTCATCGATTTTCTGCGATTGATGAAGAAGAGCGCAGTTTCCTGTGGCGATTATCACTCGCAGCTGTTATCATCCAGATTGGGAGTAAATATTCTCCGACGTTGTGCCTTGGCGATGGAGATCTGTCCTTCCAAATAGGGAGCTACGAGGCGTTTCCGATGATTCGTCATCGAAATACGATTGACCTTGGGTATTTTCCATCGAATTTGGCGCGAGTATTCCTGGGTCGAGAAAATCTGAGTGAGAGGCAACAAATTCACTTTGAAAATGCTTTGAAAATGGTCGTATGTGTAATGATATTGGCGAGCATGCTGCTGCATCTATACATGGAGTCTGATCTGGCACATCTGAGTCGTTCGTCGGAGTACAAGAGGAAGAAGCGCTTGCAATTTTATTGGTCTGATCTGGAACGCGACACTGATGATTTTTGGAAGAAAATACCAGCAGAAGACAAGTTCTATTTAGTTGGTGGTCAGTAACGGGTTGTGGAGATTGCACACCGAAAAAACTGATCACCCACCCTATTTTCATGGTTGTTGTTATTTTTTTCGATCCGAGATCGAGCACTCGTTGATGTATCGCGAATATCATAGTCTTACCATTTATTCTCCAGATTCTTTGAAAATTAAAGTATTTTTCGAAAATATTTCAAATAGCCTATTTATGTTGGAGGTTCGGGACGGAATTGTGCAGTCGAGGGGCTGATTGGCATGACCATTTTTGTTCTCTTTTCATGTTCTCTGAAACTTGTTATTCTCACTCTTTAATTCGAATTAAGTACAACGGTTTTGCATATTCTCGAAATATTTTTGGGTTTGAATTGACGTGGGCTTTTAATCGACGAGCATAAAAAAAGTGAGCATCACACGATTCTCAGGCTCCGGGGAGATTCGAACTCCCGATCTCCTGTTTACTAGACAGGCGCTTTAACCAACTAAGCCACGGCGCCGTTGTGATCGTGATTAGCCGAGCATCAGCCGGATTTCAATTCCGAGGTAACGTTACAAATTGTGGCCGGGGAAATAAAAAAAAGTATTTGTTCGAGGCAGACATTTGAAGGAGACATGTTACCGGTGTACAGATGTCTTTGAAACTTCCAAAACCCCTCTCCAAACTTCAATAGCATTTGTAATTTTCAAGTCTCTATCGGGATTCTCACATATAATGAACAGTTATACAAAACCATTCGCAGCACCTTATCGCATGATTGTGATCGTGCCAAAAGCTGTTACAAAGGATAAGAGGAAAGGAAGATAAAGCGCATGCTATATTGGTGGTATGATTCCCGGCGGTCCTGGTTTCAGATCTTAAAATCGTCGTGTAGCTCTGAGCACCACGAAAACTCTGAGCTAACATGAACCTAGTCCATTCGAGTTGCTATAGATCAATCGATTTGGTTTGTCGATGCAACAAGAAAAGATATATGATCATGTGACCAAATGATGGAAAATATAGACAGCGTAATTAATATTATTTCCAAGAACTTGGAAAAATTGTAAAATATTATCTTTTGAACATCACAATCTAAAAATGTGATGGTAACATTCGTGTAGTGCGCACAAAACAAAATATGCATTGTGATTTTGAGTTTCATTTTTTAAACATAAATGAAAATTGTTGACCAAATAATAATACTAGACTTGCGAAAAATAAAAAATATTCCCTAGGAAATTGTCGTTGCTCGTCGCATCATTCACACGAATAACAATAACCTTTGTTGCAGTACTCGATGCTTCGTAACGGAAAGCAAGTTATGTATTCGATGAATTATCGATATTTCAAACAAAGTTTGGTAATGAAAGAGAAAATCGGTTCTCTGATACGTCGTATCAGGTGTATCAAAATGAACTAAAACTGCAAGTCACAATAATACATCAACAATCACGAAACGTTAGTTCGTGATGCAATCATGTCACGCGATAGAAAAGAAAGAAGAAAGATAAGATAGGCATCGGAAAAACTAACAATCCAAACCATCGTGTTAATTGTTAGAATTCCGAAGTACTGCACCGCATGCGACTCACCACTACAGCAAACTCTTCCTACTACTTGCAAGTACTACTTCGAGATTCGTCAGTCAGAGTGAAAGGTATCATCTCTCAAATCAATATTCGCCTTCGTTGAAATTGAATTTGCTGACTAGATTATGCACGTCGTAGAAAACTGATGTTCCTATGATTGTTCCAATTAAACTCCTAATCACAACACTTTCAATCTGGCGATATGAACCTGGAACAATTATCGATTGATACAAATTAATGATTTGATCCAGTGCAATTCGATTGTCAATACAAAATCAATTCCCAAGTTATACGAAGAACATTGATCAATGATAATAATGTTCATTTAATAGTGTAATCATATCTCGATATTCGAATGCAAGTTATCATTCGTGATTCGAGAAGAGAATAATAGATAAGCAATTTCGTGATAAATATAAATCACAATTCAAACTTCCACTGATTTCTCGTTCAATGTTTGATGAAAAAATATAAGAGCACACAAATAAGATAATAAGCTTACTTTTCAAGGAACAGCAATATTGTTGCATGTGTGAACTGCGTAAGTAGTACCTCTGACGTGCCCAACCACAGAACGACAGAGATAAACGAGTTGAAGAATAGAAAATTTGCCATCACTGCATCTGAAAACAAAAAATATCACATACGATGAATATATTTGGCAGAACACCACAGATCGATGAAGAAAATTGACAATCGTTGGATTCGATAATGATCGTAGGGAGTAGGAAATTACAGGTGATGTCACAATATTATTTTTGTGATATCTAGCTGCTACATAACGTGACAGGAAGGTGTTACGTACCGTTCGTTATGTGCTGGTTACAGGTATATAACGTATTGCCTTGCAATACGACTGTTATGCACATGACGATCGACGAAAACAACGACGAAAAAGAAATGAGCCGATACGTGGAATACGATGGAGAACGATGAGAATCGTTCTTAGAATACGCGATTCTGTTATTGTATTTTTCATCGAGTGTAAACACGTGGCGCGACGCAACACGTTGCATGTATGACACGATAGAAAATACGTCGTAGCAAAACACTGACGATTTTCACGATAATATTTGATAAAATGTTGTATTGTAATAATAAATTGACTTACTCAATCGTTGTGAATCGATGTGTACTAGTATGAGCGAAAAGACGGTGTAATTCGAGAAAAAATAGGCGAAGATCATTCGAGGCGGCACAGCGAGGCGCAGCGCCACGTCCGATCCGGTCACCCGCCAAGAAACAAATGCGGTCGACTCGTGCCAATCTACTGCATGGTCGCGAGCGCTACCCACCATCACCCACCCTCTTTTGTTTCGAAACGTCATGGCGTCGCGTCGCGTGTGCGAACCGTACATCACAGCATGTCAAGGTGGTTTGATCGAAGAATATTTGATTGTTGGACGATACAGAGTAAGTCATACAGTCATAACGAGTTAGTCACCGATTTCCCACCAAATTAATCCACGAACGATCGTATTTCTTCGCTTAGAAGTTGATAACAAAGTACATTCGTTGAAATTGAACTGTGTCGATGTGTTTGACACACATGGATATATCGAGTGTCTTCGATATTCAACTTTTTGCGCTACGTATAACGACTGACGTGCATGATGGTGAGAATATTCATAATTTAGAGCATGATTAGGTTACGTGGCGTTTGCCTAAGAGGGTTATAGCACCTATCTCGTCGTAAAAATTCGTCGTTTTTGAATACGTCGTACGAGGTTATGGATTAATATACACCTACGTCCTTTTAGATCACATTTATTACATCATTTGAGAGTACGTAAACATTTTTTACAACATTTCTTGAGGCTCGGTAAGGGCCGTCCAGCGCATCAACTAAAAAAGTGCAAAATTCAGTTTAGAGGTGAGCGGGGTAGGCCACATGACGAAACTAAGAATTTTCTTGTACCATACGTGCCCCTCTAGTGACTGAACCCGAGGAATTCCACGACTACAAAAAATTAGCGAAATGGCGTCGAAAAAACGTAAAATATATGACGATTTTTCGTTTTTTTCCCCTTTTTCTCGACGCCATTTTGCTAATTTTTTGTTGTTGTTGAATGATGTAGGTTCAGTCAATAAAGGGGCTCCTAATGTCCAAGAAAATTTACAGTTTTTTCGTGTGGCCTTTCCCGTTCGCCTCAAATCGTGGTAAAACTTAGATTTGCACTGTTTGCTCTTGACGAACTTCAAAAAATATTGGAAAAAATATTGTTCTGCTCTCACATGGTGTAATAAATGTGCCCTAAAAAGACGTAGGTCTATTTTAATCCTTAACCTTGTACTGTGCAATCAAAAACGAAATTTTCGGACGAGATGTGTTACAGTCCCCTTAACAGTGCGTCGAATTTCATCCGAGTCGAGAGATGAGAAAGACACGTACGCCATTAGCGTGGTCAGAAACGACATAGCAACTCGTACAATTCGTTCGCTTGGAGATACGAAAGCTGCGATGTGGACCAATACAACATCTTCGTGTTGTCGGCCGGCTTCAAACGCGTCGTGGGCGGCGTCGGCACGTTTGATAGGCGTTATCGTTCACTCGCGACCCAGGGACGTCTATGCGGCTCACGCGAAAAGCTGCGGAGAATACATTCGAGAAACGGCAAGAATTGTGATAGAACCGATACGCAGTTCTATCTGTAATGGTTTCTCGAAGTGATTCGAAAATGCTTCTGCTGTTATTCGTATTCGCATGCGTGTGACTGAGAAAGTTGCGGCACGCACCTCTATCAAGCTAGAAACACCACATGATCGAATCGAATTCTGCGATATCTGAGAATTAAGTGCTAATTAGATGCTAATTAAATGCTCTATTGCCGAATTAAGTGCTTTTCATCTTTTGAAAAATACCCGTGGTGTTGCTAGCTTGAGATCATGCTAGAAACACCACAACCGAAGGAGGACCAATTTCGAAAAACTGTTTCGGCAGGAATCAAGTGCTAATTAGATGCTAATTAAATGCTCCATTGCCGAATTAAGTGCTCTTCGTGTTTAGAAAAATACCCGTGGTGTTGCTAGCTTGAGATCATGCTAGAAACACCACAACCGAAGGAGGACCAATTTCGAAAAACTGTTTGGGCAGGAATTAAGTGCTAATTAGATGCTCTACGAAAATCCATCGCCCGAATTAGGTGCTCCACCCCTTTGATTTTTTTTTCTGTGTCCGCTGGATGTCGAGAAATCCGGAAAACACGAGTAAGACCCATCGCAAAATCATGCAAAATCGATGTTTTTGCGATTCTCGATGTGTTCTGGTCGTCGGACAGCATCGGGACCATGCCCAATGGATCCAAGTCGACCCTTGCGGATCCCAAACAGTACCTGATCTTATATCTATGTCCGCTGGATGTCGAGAAATCCGGAAAACACGAGTAAGACCCATCGCAAAATCATGCAAAATCGATGTTTTTGCGATTCTCGATGTGTTCTGGTCGTCGGACAGCATCGGGACCATGCCCAATGGATCCAAGTCGACCCTTGCGGATCCCAAACAGTACCTGATCTTATATCTATGTCCGCTGGATGTCGAGAAATCCGGAAAACACGAGTAAGACCCATCGCAAAATCATGCAAAATCGATGTTTTTGCGATTCTCGATGTGTTCTGGTCGTCGGACAGCATCGGGACCATGCCCAATGGATCCAAGTCGACCCTTGCGGATCCCAAACAGTACCTGATCTTATATCTATGTCCGCTGGATGTCGAGAAATCCGGAAAACACGAGTAAGACCCATCGCAAAATCATGCAAAATCGATGTTTTTGCGATTCTCGATGTGTTCTGGTCGTCGGACAGCATCGGGACCATGCCCAATGGATCCAAGTCGACCCTTGCGGATCCCAAACAGTACCTGATCTTATATCTATGTCCGCTGGATGTCGAGAAATCCGGAAAACACGAGTAAGACCCATCGCAAAATCATGCAAAATCGATGTTTTTGCGATTCTCGATGTGTTCTGGTCGTCGGACAGCATCGGGACCATGCCCAATGGATCCAAGTCGACCCTTGCGGATCCCAAACAGTACCTGATCTTATATCTATGTCCGCTGGATGTCGAGAAATCCGGAAAACACGAGTAAGACCCATCGCAAAATCATGCAAAATCGATGTTTTTGCGATTCTCGATGTGTTCTGGTCGTCGGACAGCATCGGGACCATGCCCAATGGATCCAAGTCGACCCTTGCGGATCCCAAACAGTACCTGATCTTATATCTATGTCCGCTGGATGTCGAGAAATCCGGAAAACACGAGTAAGACCCATCGCAAAATCATGCAAAATCGATGTTTTTGCGATTCTCGATGTGTTCTGGTCGTCGGACAGCATCGGGACCATGCCCAATGGATCCAAGTCGACCCTTGCGGATCCCAAACAGTACCTGATCTTATATCTATGTCCGCTGGATGTCGAGAAATCCGGAAAACACGAGTAAGACCCATCGCAAAATCATGCAAAATCGATGTTTTTGCGATTCTCGATGTGTTCTGGTCGTCGGACAGCATCGGGACCATGCCCAATGGATCCAAGTCGACCCTTGCGGATCCCAAACAGTACCTGATCTTATATCTATGTCCGCTGGATGTCGAGAAATCCGGAAAACACGAGTAAGACCCATCGCAAAATCATGCAAAATCGATGTTTTTGCGATTCTCGATGTGTTCTGGTCGTCGGACAGCATCGGGACCATGCCCAATGGATCCAAGTCGACCCTTGCGGATCCCAAACAGTACCTGATCTTATATCTATGTCCGCTGGATGTCGAGAAATCCGGAAAACACGAGTAAGACCCATCGCAAAATCATGCAAAATCGATGTTTTTGCGATTCTCGATGTGTTCTGGTCGTCGGACAGCATCGGGACCATGCCCAATGGATCCAAGTCGACCCTTGCGGATCCCAAACAGTACCTGATCTTATATCTATGTCCGCTGGATGTCGAGAAATCCGGAAAACACGAGTAAGACCCATCGCAAAATCATGCAAAATCGATGTTTTTGCGATTCTCGATGTGTTCTGGTCGTCGGACAGCATCGGGACCATGCCCAATGGATCCAAGTCGACCCTTGCGGATCCCAAACAGTACCTGATCTTATATCTATGTCCGCTGGATGTCGAGAAATCCGGAAAACACGAGTAAGACCCATCGCAAAATCATGCAAAATCGATGTTTTTGCGATTCTCGATGTGTTCTGGTCGTCGGACAGCATCGGGACCATGCCCAATGGATCCAAGTCGACCCTTGCGGATCCCAAACAGTACCTGATCTTATATCTATGTCCGCTGGATGTCGAGAAATCCGGAAAACACGAGTAAGACCCATCGCAAAATCATGCAAAATCGATGTTTTTGCGATTCTCGATGTGTTCTGGTCGTCGGACAGCATCGGGACCATGCCCAATGGATCCAAGTCGACCCTTGCGGATCCCAAACAGTACCTGATCTTATATCTATGTCCGCTGGATGTCGAGAAATCCGGAAAACACGAGTAAGACCCATCGCAAAATCATGCAAAATCGATGTTTTTGCGATTCTCGATGTGTTCTGGTCGTCGGACAGCATCGGGACCATGCCCAATGGATCCAAGTCGACCCTTGCGGATCCCAAACAGTACCTGATCTTATATCTATGTCCGCTGGATGTCGAGAAATCCGGAAAACACGAGTAAGACCCATCGCAAAATCATGCAAAATCGATGTTTTTGCGATTCTCGATGTGTTCTGGTCGTCGGACAGCATCGGGAATTTTTCAAAAGATGAAGAGCACTTATTTCAGCAATAGAACATTTAATTAGCATCTAATTAGCACTCAATTCTCAGATATCGCAGAATTCGATTCGATCATGTGGTGTTTCTAGCTTGATAGAGGTGCGGCACGCTTGGCCGAGAAATACATCGAGCCTGGGTTGAGAGGTGTCGCTTGCGAGATCCCCTTGCTCCTCGACGCCGACTTCTCATTACATTGTCGTGCCACGTTTGGTAGGTAACATACTTGCGTTATAGTTCCGTGCAATATAATCGCTAATAACCACGAATCTCTCGCTTTGATCGAACCACGCGCGATACGCGAGTGTTTTATTTACAAAGTACATATTTTACATACATTCTCGTATATTCTATCGAAACGAACATGTATATTCACGTATGAATTGTACACAATTGTACATTTTTACTTGATTTCCTCTGTTTATGCTCTCGAATGTCATGGCTTTATTTCTAATTCTATCTAAGAAATCTGTCGTCAATTTTTATTGAATTATTGATTATGCACAAAGTGTTTGATTGGCTTGAGATTTTTTTTTATCAACCCTTCGACTGCACGTTGGGTCATTTTGACCCCAGGACATTCTTCGTCCAAGTGTGTAATTCTTACCGCATCTACCGTGCTGAACGAATGTTTGGGCACCTCATTTTCGTTTCTCTCGAAGAACAAATTTTGAGGTATAAACTAAGGATCGTTTACTACAAAAAACGTCTGTACCAAAGAAAGATAAAAAGGTATATTTACCAAAATACAACAACCCAAAAACCTTCTGGGGTCCGATTGACCATACACGCAGTTGGAGGTTTGTGGCGGAATTGTACAGTCGAGGGGTTAATTAACATTGCCGATTTTCATGTGATGTTCCCTGAAACCTGTTATTCGAGTATTTTAATTCGAATTAAGTACAACGATTAATCGAGGAGCATAAAAAAGTGAGCATCACACGATTCTCAGGCTCCGGGGAGATTCGAACTCCCGATCTCCTGTTTACTAGACAGGCGCTTTAACCAACTAAGCCACGGCGCCGTTGTGATCATAATCAACCGATGATCAACCGCCAATTGATTAACAGATTACGTCACAATAGCGGTTCAGAGATCACGGGCAAAAAAATGAATCACACGATTCTCAGGCTCCGGGGAGATTCGAACTCCCGATCTCCTGTTTACTAGACAGGCGCTTTAACCAACTAAGCCACGGCGCCGTTGTGATCATAATCAACCGACGATCAACCGCCAATTGATTAACAGATTACGTCACAATAGCGGTTCAGAGATCACAGGCAAAAAAATGAATCACACGATTCTCAGGCTCCGGGGAGATTCGAACTCCCGATCTCCTGTTTACTAGACAGGCGCTTTAACCAACTAAGCCACGGCGCCTTCGCAAGTATGGTCTTAGCATTTAAGTTTTATACTGTTAAACGCTTGTTTCACCGAAAAGTTATGTATACGACGCAAAATAAAACATGCGTATCTCTGTGCCGCCCCTCATCGGGGTGATACATCCTTCATCGCGCCTCCCATGATGCATGGATCTCAACTTCATCCACAATGCAACGCCACTTCACAAATCAGCTCGTGCAGCGTATCGCTCGCCATCCTCGGATGTCGTCAAGAACTCTAGACAAATAATCCCGATCTACTGATACGGGACAGTCCAAGTAATTCTAAGAAAGATATGCGAACAAAAGATTTCTCAACACGTAGACACCATCGTCTCGAAGCGGAGTTTTGCAGTATTTCTGGGTTCGAGCCACCCATTCGCGCACAGGAAATCAAAAAATCCAAGAGCATATCGCCGAACGGCTTCGCTGTGGCAATAACTTTTCACGATTGACGAAACGGTTCGCATCTTTATCTTTACTCCGAACCCGTCCATCTCATGGCTTTTCAAATCGTAGTCTCACGTCGTTTCTCAGATACCAGGAACTCATGAAATAATGCAAGCGCCGGCGCTCGATGAGTAATATTCCAACAGCTGTGACAGATCGGAACGGCCATAAATTTGTAGATGTAGACCTTTCCTTGTAAACGACTCTGATTTCTCACAAATTCTAGCACAACTGCGATCATGTTCCTTACATTCTAACAAGAAACGAACACATTTACCTCAGATCTTTGATCTCAAATTTTTTGATCCAAAATCAAACCCAGATATCTGCTCAGTGTACAGTGATGAAAGGTATAATATAGTCGTCGAAAACCAAAAACTATTTCGAGTTCCACGATCAATGCTCGTAGCTTCACTTGTCTTGCTCATAAACGCCAGGCATATGTCAAGAATAGATGACCCACGCAGGGTGTAGCTAACGATAGGTGTAACTTTGTAATTTGGAATGTAAAACTCACGACTTTTTGTACCATGCATCGAAGAATGTGACAAGTGATACTTCGCATCGTATTATCATAAGACTTCGCAGCTGCACCGGCGATAAACTCCAACTGCTGTGAAGACATTCGACAACAGGGTGCCTGGATACGCGACACAACTGCTATACGAATAAGTGGGAGAAATGGAGGGAAAGTGATCGTTGTGAAAGGTATGTACGTTAGAAACGACAAGCGCGTTTCGTTTCGCACTTTTAACGCTAACTATTCGATACCTGGCTACCTTGATACCTTAACTTGGATAGAATGCAGGTAAGTACAGTACATACAATGTAAATAGGTAACTTCAACTTGAATTGCAACGAGACGAGAGATGAGTCTCGCTAAAAGTGGTCGAGAAAACTGCTATGAAAATTCACGTGTCGCGATGCAGAAACGCAATGCTATCACACGATACGCCCGCGTGTAGCTCGTTACCGAGTTTGAAAAACAAGACTCGCGGCTATATCTACGACGACCGTTGAACATGGTCGGATAAAAAATGTGTAAACTTTCCCGGTTTCGTTACGTAAGACAGTAGACTTCGTCAGTTCTCATGTTCTCCTGATGAAATGCGCGAGCTGATTGAGCCTAAATGATTTTGATTGTTAATCATCAAATGGTGGACGCTTCGATGAGTGCAGACGAGATGGACAAGCATTAGATCGTGCTCCGAAGTTCATAACCATCGAAGCCAACGGATTGCCTCCTGTGCTCATCCCCTCTTCGCTCGTAGCTGCTCGGTCGGTAAGGCCAGGACCAAGACGCTCTTGGTTGAGACTCGTTCACTCCTCACTCCTCCACACCCTCGTCGGTAATCGCTGGAGTGCACTCGATGGAAATACCAGAAATGGATCGGATTGATGACTCTTCTCACATCCGAGGATGCCAAACACATCGACATTCTTCTATTTTAACAGAGAAAACGTCGAGTAACTTCGGAACACTGTCGCTCACTCTTCTGCTGCTGGATAATGATTGCCACACCGATATTCCATGGTTCACGAGCATCAGCATCAATATCCATTGATCGTTTGTCGTGGAACTAAATGCCATTGGCAGATTCTTCAACAAATGATCAGCTGTATTCGGTTTTCATCTAGTCATCGTGACAATGCCGTCTACATCTTGGCAATGCCAGATGATAATATCTATGGATTTTCCAGTACGAATTTTGCCCGAAGAAACTGTGAATACCAATCGAATCTGACGCAAATTCAATTGTCAGCAGCTTACTTCAAATGCCACGATGATGATGCCTTTTCAACGTGTGCTTACACGACTTGGTGACAGCGCAATCAACGTCGAGGTAAATTTTCCGATAAAATTACCACTCTGAACTGTATTAGAGGTAAATCGCAGGCGTATCAGGATCATGAACGTGCATCAGTGTCAGTGATACGATCGGTGACTCCAGGAGCTCGTGATGCAACGGTACGGCGGTCGGGCGTAACGATCGGAGAAACGCTTGCCACAAAGAATGTGCGATGAAAAAAGGCGAGCAAGAGTTATGACCATATTAATGGACCGTTGTCGAGGTATAGTCGCTACTGGTGTTGGTAATTGAATCATAAATGGCAGTGAACGAGGGGAGATAGCTCGCAGTTAGCGGACAGAATGGACATAATCAACAATTTAACTGTAGAAGTATCCGGAGATCATGAATGGCAGATGGCGTTGCGAGAAGCAAGAGAGTTCGCACAGTCGAGGCATTCGACTCTTGACTTCTTCTGTAATCCGCGTATCGGAAAGACAGAATTTTGAGGAAGAGCCCCACGGGCCCAAGCACCTCTGTGACGTAACGATCGTCTATTGGTCGTTGGAGATCCGTTTTCATTCCCCATTGGTTCATTGACTCCGAGCTAGGACGAATTTCGGCCAAGGAACCACTCCGCAGCTTTGGAGCGAAATCCGAACGGCGTGTCGCGACTCCGCGCGAATTTTCGCCTCCGAAAACCGGCTAAAATCAACGATTTGAGAGGACTACGAGGAGAAGAGTCGCGATCTTAACGAGACGTTGACACTATTTTCCCGAAAAATGAAATCAACGTACGTCATTACACACACAACGAAGCCTCTACGCGTTGTCGTCGCGTCATACATCGACAAGTGCGCGCGCATCGAGCCGCTGACGGTGGAACGAAACACAATCATATCCACCTCCCAGTCACGATACCTGTGTCATCGCGGCACGGTCATCAACGTCTCTTCGCGTTTTCCGACAAAAATAACACACCGAATATACATATAGCCGCCAACGCGAGGAGGAATGGTCGCCTTGTTTTTGTTGGTCTCCTGCAGGCCGCGATATCGTCCACCTGAATACACGACCTGGCTTTATCGCCCACGAAAACTGCAACTTCCAGATAACGCGTGCGTATGCGTTCCTGTTGAAAAAATTCCTCATGGGCGAAAGTCAAGGTACGATGATGGAATATCGCCGCGAGAAATTCACGAGACCGATGCTGGGGCATGGGCTCCTGGTCCGAGGAGGGGCAGAACGAGACAGCCCGCGCGAAACACGGCTCGAACATCCGGCGTAACTTCCTTCCTCGACATTCTGTTCTCCTAGTCACTTCGAGCTCGTATGCGGGATGTGAGCACGCACCGTGCCACGCTGTTTCTCGTGGGTTACGAGTAACGATCGCCTCACGCGTCGTTTTGCCACGCACGTGATGCTTGTTACATGTAATTCCAGGTAACACTACATTCCAAAGTCCAGCCCTCCCCTCTCTGCGGCCACCGCCGCGACTAATTGCAAGAATGGTCAATGTTCGCGGAAACGGCCAACTTGTGACAAACAGGTTTCGGGTACTATGACTACTACGGTTGGTCAACGTTTATCTTCATACGTATTACCAGCAGCGAGCCGACTATACGCCGGAAGCCCGATTACGGCATAACAATGAACCTTCAGCGATTCACTGAACGACTTCAGTCAAAATTCGTGAATTTGAAGTTCTTGTGCAGATCATGATGAGATTTTTAACAACTCACCCAAATGCCCCCTGCCCGGGCCAATCGGGACAAAATTGATCGGACTCTGACCTGTTATACTGCATGCATGGAGCAGACTTACACCCGATTGAAGCCGGACGTGGGCGAGTGCAACGATAATAACTATTAACTGCTCTGCTAGTCAAGCCCTTACAGAACATGATAGTATAATCATGCGAGGCTTCATATTTGGATGATTTTCGAACGCTTCATAAAAATACGATGAATCTTCGAAAATACGAATGAGAGGAGAAGAAAACAGAATCATTAGCGTTGGCTACATCTGCATGGAAACAGAACACAGGCAAGTTTTTGCGGTCGAAGTACCTTATGTCGTTCCATTAGTCACATTTTCTTCGGAGAAATGGCATTGCGAGTTAATTCTATCAGTAGAAGATTGATTGCTGCTATTGATGATGACATAACGCTGATGTATACACGGATCATCTCAATGTCGACTGCTGGATTGGAGGTGAATAAAAAAAAAAAAATTCGCAGTCGGTAGGACTCGAACCTACGCTCCCAGAGGGAATCTGATTTCTAGTCAGACGCCTTAACCACTCGGCCACGACTGCTCCATATTGGTTATTTTGTGCCTCGGCTCAGCGTGTTTTTTGGTGTTTCTATGAAATAATTCGAAGATTCTAGTCCAATTCCATCAAGCATTGACTTGTCAATTACATTACAATGGAAAGATAATTCTAGAAGGCGAATTCCCACGCGCATGAACTTGAAGATGAAATCTGCTGGGCAAAGCCCACGTGACTTGCTGCCTCGATTTCAAAGCTCACAACAGCAGTATCATCAAATCAGACGCCTCTTTCAGACAGGGTTCTGTGAGTCTAAGAATCTACTGTCCTATAACCATTTCTACAGAAGAAAGTCTCTGATCATATGAATGATGTTTCCATAGAACCCTAGACCCCTAGACCTTTCCATATCCCAAGAACGGATCCCATTCGGAGTCGGCACACTTGACTCTAAACTCGACATCCTCGGTCAATTTTGGTTAGTCGAATGCCGAATATCCTGACCCGATCACAACGAAGCCTGATGTCGTAACTAGGTGACAAATACCTATTCTTGTTCATCGAGATAGCATATCTGAGCATTTTTACACACTACTCCAACGACCATTGTCCAGTTATACAACCTCAAATTAAATTCAACAAGACTCCGTGGCGCAACGGTAGCGCGTCTGACTCCAGATCAGAAGGTTGCGTGTTCAAATCACGTCGGGGTCATACGAAAGAGCTAGCAGTTCAGTTTTTGTCATTTTTTCTGACTGCAGCGTATGTTGCCTCACCTGGAACTGGAAGTCTCTACTGAAACTTTCCTACCAGCCATCTTTTTAGCATCATCGTAGCCCGCGTACCTCTACGTTGTAGAAGGCAATTTATAGCCTTACACAACTTTATGCGCCGTATACGTTACATCTGCGCATCACTCATCTGAGATACCTGGTTGTCAAATATGTCAAATATGTAACATAACCATGATGCCATTTCGTAAAATATCCTCGGTATCGGTTGTTCTCGCACGACTGATAAGAACAGAGCAGTCGTGGCCGAGTGGTTAAGGCGTCTGACTAGAAATCAGATTCCCTCTGGGAGCGTAGGTTCGAGTCCTACCGACTGCGAATTTTTTTTTCAGCCTCTCTTCAGAATGTCCTCCGTACATTCGGCAAAATAAACATCAACAGTTACTTGGAATTGTGGTTTGCGTCGTGAAACCATGTGAATCCCCTAAGTATGCCCATTTTTAGTGTGCTGCTTCCCATGTAACGCGTTGGTATGAAACGAATATACTTCGTTTGTTGACGTGACAAACGGAACATGAAATATCGAGTTCATATGTAACTAGATGTTACCCGTGACTTTTCCCGCATGGACTTCTTCAAGGTGTGCGTTGTGACACAACCATCCGCAACAGGCCGCTTGCGGGTTCTGAGTCCGCGCAACAGGGAGCCCTTGTGATATCAAGTCATTGGAGGGGACAGCGGTGGGACGTACCTTCCGATGCGGCGACGGTGGGGAAGTGGGCCGTGCGCGTGCGTACTGGACACTGCTTTTTTATGTTATTATGTTCGCGCGGAACCTTGATTCTATCCCTTTTCAGTAGCTTATATTACTCCTTATAACATGAGCTATCTACCTGTGAAAGTCCCGTCAAAATCCGTCCAACCGTTTCGAAGATTAGCCGGAACAAACAGACAGACAGACGGACAAAAATGATAAGAATCGGTTATTTATTACAAGTACCGCCTATACCATCATATGCATTAAGTAAAAAGCTGCTGTTTTGACATTACAAACAGACACTTCAGTTTTATTTATTTGTGTAGATAGGTGTTATGAAATGATGAATGTACAATTCGGCGTGTCATAGCATCCACATCACAAGCAAGTCACGTCACCTGACAAGTGATAATTTGTGAAGTCCTGCATTACGCTACTTCGCCGTGTGACCACCTTATCAGGGTTCGGCCCCAGTAAAAGAAGGTCATAATTTCCGTTACTGGTAAGCCGACTCCGTGGCGCAACGGTAGCGCGTCTGACTCCAGATCAGAAGGTTGCGTGTTCAAATCACGTCGGGGTCAAAGAATTGAATTTTTTTTGTTGCAATACTTGCAAATAACAACCAGACCGTCGAATTCGACGTAATGTCGTGATTCCTCAGCCTTATTATTCGCTGAATCCAACCACAAACCTAAGCTCAGTCGTATATTCTGGCTAGCATGTCATCGATCCAGGTACAAAGTTATCACACCTCGTTTCCTAGCATTTTTCTTCTTGGATTTTCATGCAGTTGAAGCCAACCGTGTGAAATTGACTGTTCCAGTACCTGTTTTTTGAATGGGTCGGTCAATCTCATCTCGTATAAAAGTCGTGTGGCGTATCGACAGCTTATAGATAACGGAATCATGTCTTAGGCAGGATAGCAACGTATCTGGTTGAACGAGGTGTATGATATGGTCTCCTAGTTGAGGTTGCGTCCATTACAGTGTTTCTACTGAAAGCTAAAAGCGCTGCAGGCAGAGCGCGGTAGACTATCTCGTAGCGCCGAGCTCTTGTACCCCATGCTATCCTACTGTGTCACTAATCACATCGAAGCTGGCGCATATCGGTTCAGCATTGATTCGATTGATTTCCTATTGGTTACACCTCCTCGGCGTTCATCCGTATCGGCGTAGCCTGAAACCCTGTGCTGCCATTTCGGCCCCCCTGCGCCCCACTCCTCGTCCCAAGATCCGCCACCTGAGGAACTGATTTGGAAGATAACGTTATCCTCACCGACGCAAATAACTACCGATCATCGCGCTACAAATATTTGAAGAAGCGATTGAAACTCATAAAAGTGTTAAGTGCTAGCCGTTAGCACATCTGTACAGCCCGAAGGTCTTTTCGGTACCACGACGCCTTACTAATAGAAACCAGTATACGGGAAAAAAGGTTCGTCCCACCATAGAGGTCTACGCCATTCGCTTGTCCTCGGAACACTACTCGGTGAATAAATATGCTTCCAATGACCCTGATGACTTCCAACGCCGGCACGAATGTAGCTCACGCGTCGGGCGTGGTCCGGGGTGGCATCTCCCTCGCGAACTTTCTATCAGGACAGCAGCATTTGCCGCTGCGACGCCAGATTAAACTGTGTGTATCCCGTCGTTCTGTTGTATGCTTGTACGTTTCCTGTGGTCTCGATTGTTTTTTGCACCGAGGGCTCGACCAGCCTGGCAAGAATCTGCCCCCTGGTAACTGCAGGCTATCCTCTCGCTTTCCAATTAACTTCTCCTCGGTATGAGACTTCGTCGGACGATCGATAAGGACTCTGGCAGCAGATGCTGCGGACGCAATGCCGATACGGCGAGCCCCTACCGACAACAACTCCAACAGGCTTTCATCCACCCTGAGGAGATGAGGGTAAACAACGAGAACTACACCACCGAAAGTCACTGTATATGTACATCGTGGTAACGTCGTCCCGTTGTTTGCAAAGGGTCTCTTTACTGCAGTGGGGCTAAACTCATCTTTCGTGGTCATTATTATTGTGCAAACGAAGAAAGTAAGAACATCCCTCCCGGTTCTCAAAGCAAACGATATGCCTTGATGGTAGCCTTTCAACAGAGCGATTAAAAACGAAGCTATTAACGATCAGAAGTTATGCAAGACCTGCGTAGAGATTTTGTAAAGAGTATGAGAACCGATCTGACAGAGTCCTGCCTTTGGAGTAAGTGGCACTTCTATACGGCGGCTGACTGGATCATCGTATGAAATGTGGAAGTGAAAATATGGAATTGGCATGAAGATCCAATTGCTTTTAGAGAGCCACGATTTGTAATTACCGCGTCTTTCGCCATCTCATTGATTCCTCGAGTTCCGTTCGAAGACGGGACTGGCCTAACGTCGGCACGAACTACTGCCTAGTAGAGCTTCCACATCCAGTGCCGGCGATCTCGTACACACGAGGAGAGGGAAAGAGAGGAGAGAGAAATAGATGCGAGTCGTGAAACGCATACGTACATAAATCCATGAAGAGACGACGAACCTCCTAACTTTCTCAGCGAACGTAGTGTCCTGATAACTGTGAACCACAGCGCCTCGATCCGACGCAACCCATTGGGCCCTTCGCCGAGAGTGGGTCACGTTGACCGCGTTAGAGCTACGAGTCACCCTCTTGGTTCGCCAATGATGTTTAGGAATTCGTGAGGAAAAGAGAATCGGAGACCAGGTATTTCGCGACGGGGAATCGAATCGAGGCAGCAAAAAAGGTGTGGCAGCGGTGGGATTCGAACCCACGCCTCCGAAGAGACTGGTGCCTTAAACCAGCGCCTTAGACCGCTCGGCCACGCTACCTCATACAGGGTGGCCGACTATTTATCCACAAAAAACACTCGTCGAGTCTATATTAAAATTTAGCTATTTTCAGACAACCCAAAACTAGGGAATGAGTCATCGCGTATTACGAGAATATTTGTGTGCTCGATTGAAAGAAATGTTGAATTATTCACTTACACTTCGTGACAATCGGGGTAACCGAGTTCCCTTTTATACCAATACCAAGAGCTTCTTTCTACTCGAAAAAGAAACCAAGAACCAAGAACCTTGCGGCCTTGAAACTTGCCTCACCTCCTCACACGTAGAAATAAGACATGGAAGTCGTGGCTCTGAAATACACTCGTGTTACACGAAATTAGTGTTATTTCGGCACACTTCGTGTGTAGTGACAAAGTAGCACAGTTCTGTGTTAACAGCAACGCAAACCAATGTTACAGCAACATTTAAACAGCGTTACTATAGTGTCAAATAACATTTCAGTGCGTTGAAAAACGGATCGTGAGACGATCAGGCTACAATGTTGAAAAGTCTACACATTTTTTCACACTGTACACAATGACGAGAGATTTTTTACCGTGTACCCGACGACACTCGCATCGATTTTTTCGGTGAACAGTGATGAAAATTTGGGGGATTTTTCAACCTTCGCGTAAAGCAGGATTTCCTTGGCTGCGTTTCAACGCCACGGCTAAATGTGTCCGTCGCAGCGGGGAGCAAATGTGATGAGAAAGAAAGCGGAGATCGGCGTATCATATCGAATAATTGGCGCGAATGTGGCGCAAGATTCGGGACCGGCGGAACATTGCTTTCGAAAATCGACGAGATAGATTCACCTAGAGAGTAGAAGATATATCCAGTTACCGAGCGGGGATTTTTGTGCTTCCAACGACGTCAGGCACGAGTAGCGAGTATGCGAGTAATGAGTAACTGATCCATATATAGAAGCGCCCCCAGCGTACACCAACACAGACGCGTCGTTGTCACGGTTATATTAGGTGGACGAAGCCTGCGGTCCACACTTTTTGTGCCGCTTTACACCCAACGGTTTTCATCTGACGGAAACTTCGTCCTCATTTTCATTCTCTACGCCGCACAGAAATTAACCGAATCGCAAAGATGCCGGGTCGTCCGCTTTGGCAGGTGAGTTTCATCGGCCTCTATACTCCACCCCATTCTACTTCACCCTCCGAACAATCGTCTTCGTTTATATCAATCGTAATATCCAATCAAGCCGAGCAAAATCCAATTCTCTCGGGGCCAAAAAACTCATCTCTTCGCAAAAAAAAATTCGTTTACCCGTTTTTCCGAAAATCTCTTCGCGAAAATCCGTCGCCGTAACTGTCCTCCTCCCAAAAATATGGCTCTACTCTCTCCACCAAAAGTTCACCCGGAAAAATCCCTATTTACTTTTGTGCGTATACAATTAATTACTGTCCCTGCTGAAAATGACGATCGATTCTCCCGAAGTTCCCGAAAATCTATTTCGTCGTTTCGAGTCATTTTAACACGCCCAACCTCAACTGTTTAATGGCTTTTTCTCATTAGTATCAAGTTATAATTTTATGATAATTCCTCGTGTGGAGAGTATTTTCCGTCTTTATAGAAGTAATATGTATGTCTAGTTCAGATAACACTTGGTAAATTTTTTATTTTTTTTTGTGAGAATTTTTGAAAAAGTGTCTTCGTTCCAAAAAACGCTGGAAACTGTTCTCTTCCTTCCGGAAAGTCGAATCGTCCATGTTTTTTCGAGACGTGAAATTGGGTTTTGATTATATAGAGTTGATATTTCGTGATCGAGGAGAAATATAAGAAAAAAAATGTGATACCGCTTCGGAGTTTTTGCCCAGAAATTCGCGGGCAAAACATGCTGCTGCAGCAGATCAGCTGTGCTTGACAGTTCCACGTATCAAGTCGCGTTTCAGCTACGCTATGTGTAGGGCAGTGTGCAAAGTTTTACTACGGTTCGATGTCAAACAAAACCGTGTGCAGAGTCTCATTCATTCGTTCGCACGCCTCACCAGCTTCAAAAATCTGCGCGCACGTCGCCGCAAATTTTCCGGGATATAATCGCGTTTATTCGAATTTTTACACGGATTTGAAAGTGAAAAATGGAATCAACGAGCGCGAATTTATTTTTCTCTCTTCTGTTCGTATCGAAATACACGTTAGTTCAGGAGAAAAATGATTTTTCATTATTTTTCCGTTCTTCCGAGAAATAGTTATTTTTTCAACACATTCGGCATTTTTTTATCAGCTCCGTTGCGCGTTTCTCGAGTGTGTATCGCGGATTCGGGGTGAATTTCGTTACGCTAAATATACGGTGACCCAGATTCGTTGAGATGTTTTCAAAATCTGCTTGCGAAACGGTATCGGACCACCGGATGGATAAAACCCGGCCGACAAATATATTCGCGCGAATGCGTAACACGTTTTCGGATATTTTGCCTTTCTGCGCATGCAAGCAACGAGAATTCGCGGCTGCGGTCGATTTTCCTGGAACGCAATTTCTGCTAAACTCGAAATATTTCTAAACCTATGAACGACAGAACAAAAAACTGCTAACAAAAAATGGAGAGCGTATTGTCGTCTTCAAAAAAGGTTCAGTGCCTCGTTCGCGTAAGTGACATAGTTTGGCCGTAATAACGAGAAATGTACAGGAAAACGGATTCCGGGGTGTACGTATGGCAGTGGCGCGCATTTCGGTGAATTACCGCTAAACCGTTACAGTTATCGGAATAACGGATAAAACCTTTTTTGTAGAGAATCGAACCAGCTTCATGATTTGTTTAAAGTGTTTTTCGCTCCGGTCCATAGTTTCGCAGATATGGCCGGGGCTTTCTTCCCGTACTTCGAGCAATCAAGGGCCAACCTTCTCCAAGATCCTTGGAGGACCAAACGATTCGAATCCAACCCAACATCCGGTTTCCCCCGTATCGAAGACGTAAAATTCAAACTTCTGTTGTTCGAACATTCGGCATGCGCGGCGAATAGACGGTTCTATTATCGGGGTTGAGTCAGAAAAGCTCCGTATTATTTTCTCGCGGTTTCTAATTTTGGAACACTCGAAAAGAGTCGAATATCTCTCCTGTAGCGATTCTCAGGCTGTAAGTAATTCTCGCATTACCGTGTTTTTTCGCCGTGTAACAGCCGAGCAGCAACAATACGCGTCAGCGATTGCTGCATTTTCTGCACCCACGCCGCACAAAATTAAATCATCAGTCGAGCAAAGCCAGTTGTTTGCGCGATTTCATTGCCGTATGACCTACGCAAACCTTGCAGTCGCTCGAATTTCTCTCCGGCATCCAGAAATAAATCTCGAGCGCGTGGCATGCCAAGATACACATGATTTCCAATTAAAATTTACGAAACACGACTTGCCAGATTTCATTTTATTTATAACCCGCGAATAATCGCGTATTTGTCCAATACTTTGGCAAAAATATACATTCACATTCACCTGCAAAGACCTAATCTCACCTCAACACTGGTAACACTGTTCCAAGTCGTTGTGCTGCTCTCTGCTCATCCACGCTAATTAACGACCTTCTCCTGCTATTTTTCTCACATTTTCGACACTTCGAATCAGTGTGTGGACATTCACCTCAATTTTGGACCCGCAGCTGTAGAGCATCCTCGTAGGGTCGCGCAGTGGCCGATTTTGCATTCGGTCACTTTTTACCTCGCCGACGATGCAATTCTCAACCGAATTGAACCATTCTGGTTTTAAAATACTTGCAAGTAGTTGTACTTGTCGGAAGTCTTGCTTCTTTCCGGTTTTGGCTCGTCGAATCGCCGTGTAACGACAGGCAACGTCAGAGATCGTCAGAGGCTGTAGCACGACCTTGAAGCACGTACTGCTCGTCGGCTGTCTATAGCGCTAAACCAACTACTGAATTCGAAAACAAGTTCACGAAATCTATACCCGTGTTTTTTCATTTTGAATAAAAAAACAAAAAATTTCTAAACAAATTATGCAAAAGTTAAGAAGTTAAAACAATCGGTTCTGGGGAAAAATAGTGGTAAAAACCTCACTACAATTTTTTTGTCAGAGGTCATTTTGCCAGGGTAAAATAGACTTAAACAATAGCACGATGGGAAGTGAAATAGATAGATAGACACATAAATTTATTATGCAGTGGCAAGCTGTGGGGCAAAACGAGTATACAGATTTGAAAACAGTAGTAGCTTAGGAAAGGTGTATCGAGAGACAAGTTCGTGTAGGTACAATTTGATCGAACAATATAGTAAATGATTAAACAGTGTAAATGAATTCAAACGGTATAATAAACAAATAAGATAACAGCGAATAGTTCATGAGACATTGTAACATTTTAACATTCTAACGCACGCGATTAACAACAGCACAACTTTGCACTCAGCATCACTTTAGATAAAACATTTGCATAAAGATAGAGAGATTTATCATTATCGACAATTTTCGACACCATCTGGAAAATAGCAAATTTTTAGTTTAGGCTATTCAACTTCAAATGAACTATTGAATTCACAGGTAATCCAAAAAAGAATCAACACCTCTAATTTTCCTACTATAGTTGACAATTATTTAAACAAAGCTATTTAAATAATTTCTGACGGTCCCGATCATTTGACGAACCAAAACCGATAAGGACAATTACTGACAAATATTTTAAAACCAGAATGGTTTCATTTTATTGAGAATTGCAGTGTCAGCGAGGCTGAAACCGACTGAATCCAAAATGAATCGTTTTTGATCTTCATTGTGTAAAATGTACACTTTTTTGTGTAGAATATTTAACAGTTTAGTGTGTTGATACAAAGCAGTCGTTAGTTTGTACTAGAATAACACATCCTAAATGTCACTGTAACATTGGTTTGTGTTACTTTTAACACAGAACTGTGTTACTTTTAACACAGAATTGTGTTACTCTCAGCACCGAGCTGTGTTACTTTTAACATAGAGCTGTATGACCGCAGCATTACACACGAAGTGTGTTGAAATAGCAATAATTCTGTGTAAAACAAGTCGTTGGCACACATTTTTGTGTTAAATTGTACGGAACATTCTTCACTGTGCAGAGCTACTCGGAGTCTTTACGTGATTCGCTCCTCTGCGGCAAGAACGATTCTTTCATCGCTCTCAAATATTACACGCGTATCAGAATACCATCAAAATCTCACGTCAACACAACAGTGCTGCACGCTGACGATAACGTCAAAAATAGTGCCAACGAAGATTTTACTTTGTTGGTATTGCACTCGATTGGCACACGTCCGCGTCGCAAGGTGATCTTGTCTCGTGGAATCTTTTGGAGAACAGCTCGTAATTCTCCGTTTACCGTCTGAAATTTATTGCCTGGCTCTCGGCCAAATTCTCGACGGTGTTGACATTTCTCGCGGTGTCACTGATTACATTGTAATTCGACCTCGATTGCCTCGTGACAAACGAGCCGAACTTTGTCACGATTCATCGTGGATGACGATGAACTCGCGAAAACTGTTACGAGGATGCACAATGCGAAGGGTTTCAGGAATCAGGAAGACAATCATCAATCACATGGAATTTTAGTGTAAATGAAATTTATTCAGTACAGTCGTTTCGTTGTAACAGATAAGGCACCAGGTTTATTTTACGAAAGTGTTCGATGCTCGATCACCGATTTAATATTTATATTCTCTTAACTATTTATAACCTTACGATTTTAAGTCGCGTATCATGAATAATATTCGCGTCAGAGTTCCCAAAAGACAACGGAAGTGATCGACATTTGTCCAGCCGTGATGCTTTTTTATATTTCGAAAATTTCTTGTATACGAGTTCGTTTGGATCCCGATCTGTGATAAATAATACAGAATACTCGTCCTGTAGGTGTGTTTTTATAAATTACATATTCGTACGAACCGTGCGTTGTGTCGAAGCGTAACAGGTGTGAAAGTGTAGTGTATACGAATGTAACGTGCACAAATATGTAGTGTATGATAGTGTAATACGCACAAACATGCAGTGTATGAGAGTGTAACGTGTGTGAATGTGTAGTGTACGAAAGTGTGTTGCACAGTAAAACATTTTCCGTCAAGTTTAACACAAAAATTCGTGTTAACGACTTTTTTAACACAAAATTAGTGTTATTTCAACACACTCCGTGTATAGTGATAAGGTAACATGGCTCAAAAGTAACACTTACAAAAGTGTTACCTTCGTATCAAAAAACGTACTTGTGTGTTGAAAAACGAACTGCAAGAACAAGGCTAACGATTGTATTGCATCAACACACTGAAACGGACAATTTTTTTACTGTGTACGTGCGAATGTGTAGTGAATGGAAGTGTAATCTGTATGGGTGTGCAGTGTAGGGAGATGTAGAATTTTCAAATGTATAGTGCGGGGAAGCGTGTAAAAACATGCGTTGCATTGCTCGTGTAACGTGTACTTGTAGGATGCTTAAGCATGTCGCGACGCAACTTGCTTCAAGGCACAAGTCAGGCACTGACAAATGCCGGCAAGATTCTGGTCATTCGTTCTACTTCCCATTCAGAAATTGGTGGAAATCTGAAATTTCACTTGCGGAAGTGAAGGCTCACTCGAATCTGTGCTGGTATAGTGTACGAATAGTGATGCGTAGCGTACGTGTATATATGTATGTATGTAGAGATGTAGGGAGTAAGGACACTAAGCACACGGCTACGTGAGTTGTTTGGAGTGCGGGTGTACGAATTTGTCAGGTGTGTAAATCTTCGGTGTTACGAACATGAAAATGTAGGTATATGATACCGTTGCGTGCTCAGGCGTGAAGTGTATAGAGCTGTACTGTGGACACGGGCGAAGTGTACAAAGTTTCGTTGAGACGTGTACCTACATCTTTACCGAGCATGCATGTGTGTACAACGGTGACGATGCGTGTCGTGTGTGAAAGCCTGAAGTGTATAACGAATCTCCAGTGTAAATGCGAGTAAAGTGTAGTATGAGTGTTCACTGTACAAAATTCGATACGAGATCTCGGTTTATTCGAAAGTGAACCGAACGAATCTTCGTTGTATGCGTGTGATTGACGTGTGCACAAGTGTTCAGTGTGCAGTACGAATATTTTCAGTGTACTAGTGTATGAGATGTGGTGTGTGCAAATGTGTGAAGCGTGCAAATGTGTAAAGTGAACCGAACGAATCCTCGTTGTATACGTGTGCGTGACTTGTACACAAGTGTTCACCGCGCGGTACGAATATATTCAGTGTACTAGTGTATGAGATGTGGTGCGTGCAAATGTGTGAAGTGTGCAAATGTGTAGGGTGTGAAGTGTTTATACGTGCGAAGTGTATAGACGTGCATATTGTGAATCTGTGAAATGTTTGTGAACACAGAGCATTCACTCGTGTGCAGTGTATCATCGTGGCATTTGTTACGTCTGTTGGAGGATGAAGCACGAATGTATAGAAACCGTATGGTTCGATGTTTGTACTCAACGAACGAATGTATGTATTAGCGTGCATCGTACGATCGTTCAGAATAGTTTTCGGTACGACTTACAGCGTTGGGTGTACGATGTGTGCACGCGTGTGCGTCTGTGCGTGTATGTCTGTGCATAGTGTTTTATTAGTGCAGGCAAATGAAAGAGTGTAGTGTACGTTGATCCTGTGACGAGTGTGACGTCTAGTCGTGTAGTGTTCGCTGTGCATTTGTATCGCGTGTAATTCGTGTACGTGTGCATGCGCGTGAACGTGTTCGTGGAAATAAAGTTGGTAAACGATTTTTTTAGAAATGCGATAATAAATTTATTTCGACAAAAGAAAATTTGGAGAAATTTTGATGAGAGTAATGACAGTGTTAGTGATAGCTTATTGTTAGCGTGAGTCGTGTGTGTATCGCGTACATCGGTGGCTACAATATAAATCAGACTGGTGCGAATCCGAAAAAAGCGACAGAAAAAAACCGCGAATTCTTGGAAATCAGGACGCGAATCCGCCAAAAGTCCACAAAAAATGATCGACGAGCATACGTAAAAAAAATCACTACTTCACGGTTATTTCACTCGTCTAACGTTTGCTCCGTATACCATTCTCTGATTATCTTTCACGCTCGTCCGACCCGAGAAATATCCGATGAAATGTTTTCCTCAGCTATTGCGAATCGATGCCATTTCCAACGAGCGTTCCTCGGGTCTCGTACATTTTTGTTAAATATCCAAACCCCCGCCCAACGCGAAACGCGCGATTTCCTCGCGGGTCCCGGCCCCCCCTCCCCTCGCCCATTTCCTCGGGTTTCTCAAATTTACATGTGTCGAGTGTTTCCGAAGCCACCGTGTCCGCTCTGGCTGGCGCCCTTGTTGTACCCCATCTGCAAGTTCAGTTGACCTTCGTGAGCCCGAAGCTGCTCCTCCGTGAACTCCCTCTCGTTCTTCTCCGCCATTTTGGGTCCCAGTCTCGGTCCGGTCCACTCGGGGTGCTTCTGCGTCTGTTCCGGACACGAAAAAAACGTGTCATTGCACCATACAACCCAGCCACTCCATGTTAACTCAAAAAATGTTCATTCCGCCTTAATTTACACGTCAATTTTGGCTTCAAGAATCTTCGTTACCGCTCTGCATTACGAAAAATGACTCTAAGTATATTGCGACCTTGACGGAAAATTCCAGGGAAACCAGGAAAATTTCCAATGCATTTCAGGCGCATGCGAACACGAAGTCAAAGACACTGACAATTGCCACACAATTTGCATCTACTCCGCGCGCAAAGCCACTAGTGAATTACAATTTTTCTGAGATCCACAGTTCTCAATTCTAAAAACTGATAGTCTCAATCGTCAGATCTTCTGCAATTGAAACGAATTTTGTCCCCCCCTTGATAAAAGTTCGAACTTTTCAAAATTGACTAAAATAACTTTGAAATTACAACCAGCTTGAACAAACGATGAGAGAAAAAAGCTACGAACAATTGTTTATTATTAACTATGAACTATCAATAGATTGGTACTCACGATTCTACCCAGAGCGTACAGGCACAAAGTCACCTGGGGTATGTTACGTTTTTCGAAAAGATCCGCCGTTTGGAAAATCTCTTCTTGCGGTACACCGTAGTTTTTAATGGCAGCCTGGAACCTGCGGATAAATACGCGAATAAATGAGTACTTTCTTCAACGTCCGATCATCGCGGCTCGCACTCGCCTCTGTACGTTCTCCATGAGCTGGAAGTTGGTCCCCTTCGTTTGGATCTTCTTCACGGATCCGGGTGCCAATTTGTTGATCAGGTTGCAAAGCACGACGCCATCTTTCAATATGTCTTCGTAATTACCAGCCGGTAGCTTCTCGCCAGTCACTGCTTCTATCCAGCTCAGAATTTCGGCTTCCTGTTCCTTGTTACGGGGCTGAAAGTCAATGTCCACATCTTAGTTACCGTTCCAATTAAAATTCCACAACCTCCGCAACGCCACAGACTCATCGCGAGGCTTGAAACTTGTTGTCACTTGCTTCGACCGATTTGTTCGGCCAACCAGCACGGATTCACCGTATCCCAAGTACTCCTCGTCTCTTTGAACGAGGAAGTCAACGCGAGGTCATCAAATGCGGTTTAAAAGTGTCCGCCTCCAACCCGGAATAGATCTAGAACTGGAGTCGCCAACGCGTATTGGGTTACCTCTCGCTCAGTGGGTCCAAAATAAACACCGGTCGATCGAGGTTGAAAATGTCCAAATTTATACTCGAATTTATGCTGCTCGATCGGAAATGTATTTTGCAAGGAGCAATTACCATGATTTTTCCAAGAATACAACGTTTTCCTATTTTAAAACGAGTCTTTGCATATATGTCGACGAAACTTGTCATCGGCAGTTGCTCGTCATCGCAGCATCCATCCGCCAGCTCGGCCAAATATTTCACGGAGGGACACTAATGACCGGTAAGCTATTGTAAAAATCCCACGCATCGAGGCACAAAACGATGTCGTACGAAAGAAACGTTCAAAACGAGTATTCGCCACCCAACCATTTCGCCTGTCTCGTGACAAGTCACGTGATCGACCAATATTCCATTCCTAAAGATGAGACCATCGAACTTGTGTCCATCCTCCTACCAGCAAGCATTAATGGTACACAGTAAAAAATTTCCATCAATCTTAACACAAAAATTTGTGATCACAACTTTTTTTTGCACTAAATTAGTGTTACTTCAACACACTTCGTGCGTAGTGCAAAGGTAACACAGTTCTGTGTGTTAAAAGTAACACTAACCAGTGTTAAAAGTAACACTTAAAAAGTGGGGCAAAATGATACTGCGGGGCACGATGGGACAATTTATTGAACAAGGGCACTAACGTGAAGGGTCCCATTTTACCCCGCAGTTTTATTTTGCCCCGTACTTCCCTACCATTTTTGTGCGTAGAAAAACGGACTGTGAGAACAACGTGCTAGGATGTTCAATATTCTACACAGCAATTTGTACACTTTGCACAATGCGGGAATTTTTTACCGCGTACAGAATCCGGCAACATCGGTGTTCGATTAAATTCTATTTATACCTACCCAATGTAAATCTATAATCCACCAAGCTTTCGCGATACTACTTCGCTCTTTGCGTCAATCGGCCTATATCTCCTTTTTACTTTGGCCGCGAGCATCATTTTTACGCATCCTCGGTCTACAAACAGCTGCCAATATCTCCAACCTCTTACGAAATATCATTTTTCCGCGCGAACGCCCAGAATACATAACCAGACTGTCGACGCTCTTTCACCGTGTCGATCAGCGTCAGAAACGGCGATGATTAAAACGCCTGTCGTGGAATCTACGGTTCAGCGCGCTGGTATAGCGTGTCAGCCGGTCGCGGCGAACACTCGACAGCGAGAGACGAACGGTGCGGGGAGCTCCTAGCGGTGAGGCGTCGAACTAACATCGCTCATTCGACCAACTATCGATAGTTTTGTTGAATCTATTCCGTCTAGGCCTCAAAATTTATCCTCTAATGTCATTCTCGAGACTTCAAACTCGCCGTGAAGCAATAAATGCAACGAGATGGACGAAACATCGATTACTCGGCGAATAGACGATGGTTATTGAATTTATCCAACGGGAACGAACGTTATATAATCCAGAGTACGTGCAACACTGTTGTGGGAAGTTACCGGATGCTAGTTCTCTATCTAATAATAGTCAACGCGGAGTGGAACAGGGAAACTGTCATTATTTTGAAAATGAGACGACTCGAAGCAGCTGCCACATCTTGGATCACGCGTCTCGTCGGCTAATGTGCATCTCGCGGAGCAGACTTGAAAATCAATTACCGTTGAAAAAATAAATTGAAAAAAAAACGAAGTCGAGGATCTAGTCTGCCTTATCTCAATCTGCAGGCTCGATCTATTAGCGTGGTTCGAGTGAATTCGAAAACGTATATCTCGCATCGTATTTCGCGTGTCAAATCGTGTTGTTCCAGCGAATCGGCATCGAGCCAAGCGAGATACCCGCGCCAACTTTCCTTTAACGCGCCTCGGATTACTCTTATGAAAGTGTACCAGATTTTCGCTACCAGTGTAAGCGACACGAAACAACATGTCGCCAATTTCAGCACAAAAATTTGTGTCGAAAACTGTTTTACCCAAAATTAGTGCCACTTAGTGTGATTACACAAAATTAGTGTAAGGTAACACAGCTCCGTGTGAAAAGTGATGCAAAGTAGTGTTGAAGCAACGCTTAGAGAGTGTTACTTTAGTGCGAAATAACATTTTTGTGCGTTGAGCACTGGACTGTGAGGACAACACTAGCGATCACACTAAAGTTTTGAATATGCTGCACAAAAGTTTGTGCACTTCGCACTAACTTTTACTGCGTAGACTAATCGACTGGCTATCCAATTATGGGAAATAAGCAGGGAAAATTGAATTTCCTGCTCGCTGCATCCGTGGACAAGCGAATCCAGAATTTCTCAAATAATTGTTGTCTTAGTATTCGACGCGCGCGCGAGATGCCGAGGAAATATGTACGGGACACTCGGACGAAAATATCAGGGAATTTCTAGACGGCGTCCCGAGGGAGGTCGGATCGGAGATACTCTGGCCAGAGGAGTCTGCTCGAGGCCACGTGGAACTTGTCGAGATTGGGAGAAAAAAACCACGTTCCGTTTCCCTTTCTCTCCGATAACGAGTTATTGGTACCTATCTTCGGTGCCCTACACTCGCGAGGAAATTCGGTGTGGATAAACTGCCACGAGCGTCGACATTTTTCACACCATTCCTTTGATCCACAGCTGCCAAGACTGATCGAGAATACACCGATCAAAAAAGTAATAAATGTCACGTTAACGTCTTCTCGAAAAACGGATCTTCATATCCTCGTTTCCTCAGTTTATGGTCTGTGACCTAAATCTTTTCCACTTTTTCCGCATTTACATATACATATAAATCATATATATATATATATATATATATATATATATATATATATATATGTATTCGTTTCTGTTCAGAATTTGAACTTGGATGTTTTTAGTCGGATAATCGAATTTTGGAATTTGTTGTATTTTCGCGAACGTTCATTGACGATTCCCCCAGATTGGCATCGCTCAACTCGACATTCTTATTCATTAATTTTTGTGAATGAACGAGGATAGTCGAGCTGCTCGACAATAAATAACCGCGGAGCTTTCGAAAAAAAAGCGAAAGTGGTTTCAATGTCGATAGAATTTATTACCTCGACATTTTGCTAACCCAGCTTGCTTCTTACTAGCTTTGGAGCAAGAATTGAATAAAATGGGAAAATTGCATTTTTTTTCGTTTTTTGTTTGTTGTATTTTTTTGTTAATACCTCGCCTGGCCCAGATGTGATATAGCCATCGCGCGAATGGTATATGGTTTATGGTTATTTCGAAACGTTATTTACGTTGAGTTATAAATACACCGGATGTGCGAGGTAGCCAGTGGTCGAGTTCGCGCTTATGTCAGACTGGGACTAGAGAATCTCGAGCGTTTACGAAACTTTGTTTATTCAAATATTACGCCTTCGATTGATGAGCCGAAAAATTAACTTCCCCGAACAAACGAGAAAAAGGTCTACCGAAATTATCGCATCATTTTCCTGCCATTCGCGCTGGACAGGGTGCTTCATTTTAATCGCTCCGGACGAATATCTCGAAAAGTAAAAAAGATACAAGAAAAAGTCGCGTACTAAACATGAAGGATTTCGAGGGGGAAAGATGATGATGGTCTTGCCGTTACCGAGTCGCTTGTTTCAGAGCTGCTACCTCCTTTTTCGATTTGATCAACAAAATTTTGTAAAAAATGATTTGAAAAAAAACAAAAAATTCAATAACAACGCTTAAACAAAATTAGAATTCTTCTGGCTAGTCGTCTTTGAATTAGTCTTGGATCTCGCTGTCAGATGCTTAGAACCAAAACATTCGTTTTCTATGTAAAATCGAAAATTCCTAGCCAAATCTCGGTAATGGCCAAATCCGGAAGTCAACGCGTACCATCGTCATCTTGCCCCCTCAATACCCTGGAAGTTCTGTATGTAACTTTTTCTTGTATCTCTTCTAGTTTTCGAGATATTCGTCCGAGCGATTGAAATGGATCACCCTGTATATCGTCTACCACCCTTTCAAAACCACGAACAAATCATGCATTTTTTACTGTGTTTTCAACTTTCAGCCAGCTACTCCTTCCTGCGAATAATTCCACTGTTTCCCGCGGAAAAACATCGTGAGAAAATTCAGTATTTTGTTGATAAGTTTGCTTAAACGAGATGTACAAAAAAAATGGTATGATAATATTTTTCGTCGAAGTAAATTACTTTTCTGCGGGAAATGGACGAGCGATTGACTTATTGTCCCGAACGAATGCTCGGTAAAATTCGAAATGCTGCCTCGAGCGCGGAATGATAAAAAATGAGGCGAAAAATCCAAAAAAAGGGGAGAAATCGAACGAATTTTGGGAATCCAGGATTTTGGGAGAGAATCGGTTATTTGGCGAGTGGAGATTGGGGATAAGAGAACGGAGAGGCGGGGGGAAAAATGAGGGATATGATTTTTGAGAAATCGAGAGAAGGGAAAGATTTGCGATGGTTAAAGGCGGGGGGGGGGGGGGGGGGGGAATGTGGCGACAAGGGATGCGAAAAAACGAACGTACCGGCATGTTTTGTGGGTTGCGTCGCGTATCTCACGTGGAAATGTGTCGAAGGTTTTCCGGTCGGTGTTCCCGGTCAGAGTGGAGACTAAATCCGACGCCGTGCGTCGCGACGCTATATGGTACCATCCCCTCCCCGTACCATCCCTCCGATGGATTCTGGTAGCGGTACTTTTTGGCTGGTTGCCATCTCGTGGGTATTCCCACGTTACCCCACCGAACCGCGCTTATCCGCCGCGACTCGTCTCTCGACTCTCAAACAAATCGAACGAACGAATAATATTGTCGTTTTATCGAAAAAAGCAATTTTTCTCACATTCCTAAAGTTTCCATTAGGAAAGTAAATTGTGCTGGAAAAAAAGTAAAAAAAAAATAGTAAAGTAAACTTCGAATCACGCTTTTTTGCAATGACATAAATTTTCTCGGGAATCACTTTAACCTTATACTGCAATTTTTCCTTCATTTTTTAGTTCGCTTTACCATTAAAGCGTGTTCTTTAGTTTTGTTAACTATAATCTATGCTGCATTTTTAGTCCAATCTATTAAAAAATTGTTTCCTCAGTTTTTCCAGACTATAATGTATCTTCTAATTTTTTAGTTTCCCAAAAAAAATTAATTTGGATTTGGGAAAACAGAATTTAAAAAAAAGTAGGTCAAAATCACGTTTGGAGATTTTGTTACATGCAAACAAACAAACCTACGTACGAAGCTCATAAAAGCGTAATTACGGGTTGATGGGTGCAAATCACTAATAAAGTAGGAGAAAAATCTGTGGTGATGGACTTCCCTCGATTTTTCTGCTTCTTCTTCTCACCCCTCGGCGGTCACACTGGTTAGAATCCACTCGTCGATCAAAATGTACAACACTTCCCTGCTTCGAGTGGGACTATATCCGCCATTTTTTTTTTTACCACGTCAACATTTTATTTCTCATAAAGCAATTTTTCGTGCACCATCTAGAATGTTCAAAGCGTGTTCAGTAATTTTTTGAACCACTTCGGACCGATAGTTCGGTCACAATCGTTTTTTGGAAACCGACCCAGTGTTACCATCGTGATTGAATTTGGGGGTGTGACCACGAAGGGTTGAAGAAAAAAACGAATGGCCTTTTTTATTCCGATACCAAGAACGTCGTACTCTGTGATTGCGTTGTTCGAGCGACTTATCATGAAAAATAATCAACCTGGAGTAACTAATAATAACGCAGGATCACAAACCTGACGAAGGAAGCATTGCGGGCCAGAATTGGTGCACCTCGCGTTTCAGGGCACGCTGAATTGGAATCCGGTGTCCATTTGCCCCCATCAGGTCACGGTCAAGGGCATTTCAAGGTCAAATCCAGAGGACCCTGTGGAAATACGCGAATGTACTACATCTTTTTGAGGTCCATAGCGTTTGACCTTGGAATGCCCTTGACTGTGACCTGATGGCTCAAACGGACACAGAATTCCAATTTAGCGGCCTCTGGGACATTTTTTGCTCGATTAGGTTTGTGGTCCTGTGTTATCGGTCGGCGAAGAAACGGGTAAAAAAAAGAAAATCGGAGAAAAATGTCTGCTTTGTGAAGATTGATTTATTTGAAATTCTATTTGCATGCAAGGAAAAGTGATTTTTTAGCGCACTTGACTTGAGCGTAAAAATAGGTTCAATTTGGGGGCGGGGGTTCTCAAAAAAAGGCATCGAAGGAGACGAATCTACCAGTCGTTAGACGATTTTCAACGCCTCCAGTGTAAAATCGTGAAACGTCATACTTTGCGGCGCGATTTGTTTGTGGATTCTCGTGGTATTTGCGAGATTTTTTTGATTCCGCGCCGTGCAGTTGTATTCCGATGTCCGACAATTTGTTTTCCAAGTTCAGAAATAGCCGTTCAACGATTGAGATCCGCGAGTACGAAGCCCCCGCCCGCTGCGTGGCATCGGAAATTGAATCGAAGGATTCCAAAAGTCTTTGGTATACCTGACAATAAATAAATTATGCGACGAGAAAAGATAAATCAACAAATGGAATGCTCTTTGCTTGGAAGATTTACATGTTTGAATACCATTTCCTCGAGCATTTCACGCCGGTCCCCGATTAATCTACCCTCATTTCAGTTTTTCCTTAGAGTGAAACATAATTTCAATGCAACAATAAAAAACGGAGGCAAATTTTGTCACGATTTTATTTTTTCTCCATCCGAATTCGTTTACGTTCTTAATAATAATTCATTTCCGAACAATTTCAATTCTGTTTAGTCAAAAAGAAAAGTGTGCACAAATATGAACCATATGAACTGAAAGTCAAACGGTTATTCTCTTACGTTAAAAATAACGCGAAAAATTTGGGAACACTAGCAGCGTATATATTTGCCGATCGTTGGCAACACTCGCCACATTTCAGCAATTCTGTACACGAAGTTACTGGCGCCACCTGCATCGGTACCATTTTTCCAATTGTCAATTATCTCGTAGAGGTATTTCGCCATGTTCCGAGTGTTGGATGTTCATATCGATAATATGTCAACTGAATATCAACATGTCAACTAATATTAACTATTAGCCACCCGATTGGGTACCGTATCAGTTATACGATTAGCATTGGAGTGCAATGTGAAAGAGACGTGACAACAATTTCCAACTGTTATGGAAAATGTATACAGCGTTCTACTAATTCTTTCGTCGATACACGTGGGATGCAGCGAATTATCGGTGGATTTTTTCCTACGGTGTTAATGGAACTGCACTCCAATTTCCGTGAAAAATATATCTACATTATTCTAATATCAACGTCAAATCCTGGGGCACCACGTTGAACAGGCTGACATCTAAAATGACTTCGTAAAATTTTTACGATTTTCCTTATAACCGGCATAAAATTTGGTCGTATTCCATAAATAAAAGGAGCATTGCAAACAGGGAAGGCAAAATGCTTACTTGGGATCCCCGAAAAAATGAGATAAGGCGATGAAGAAGGGGTATGGGACTATCGGGAGTGTGGGACCAACCTAGAAATTGCGAAATACTCTTGTACATCGTGTTTTTTATCGCGCGAGCGAGCAGGTTTCGATTTTTGGCATACGATGGCTGGTCCCCTCCTCTGGCATGGGTAGGTGTAAGTGGAGAAGCTGCGTGGATCGCGGATGAACGACGCTTGGACCAGATGCAAACGCCGATAAGTTTACGTCGTAATTTCTGGACGGTGGCCATTCCGTATTCGAGAGATGAGGCCACCAACCATTTTAGATTTTGTCAATCGCAAACATCTACCCAACCCAACCCAACTTTAACGCAACGCCGAGTGTCCAATTTTCCATGCCAATTGTTACTCTTATTATATTTACATTATAAATAAACAAACAGCGACCTCCAACCGGCGTATCGCGGTTGTCTCTACGAAAATTTGCAGCTACGAAAAATATGCACGTCTATTTTTACCCTAGTCGAGTCCACATTTTTCGCACACATTCATCGTCACACTCGTTTCCAATCTCGCGCCACTTTCAATGTCGAGAATGAACTCTCATTGCCTGCTTATAAACAGCTTTATTGTCAGTTTTTTGTTGTTGAAAATTTCCTCCCGTTGCAAAAAAAAATTGTCAACTCCAAAGCACCAGCTATTTGCCAAGGAAAATGAATGCAAGGAAATGAATCGCTAAAAAAAAAGAACCAAACTCTCCGAAATTTGAGGACGTGGACGACTTAGGATGGGTTTTTTGCAATCTCCATTTTTTTCACGCATTTTCCACTGCACGAATGCAATTTTTGAAAATTAGACAACGAACGGTAGGTACATATTTTCTAGAGAATTTTTCGAAGCGAATGCAAAAAACCCCATCTCAATCCGTCCATGTCCACAAATTTCGGAGGTTGAATGGTCCATTTCCTCGCCTAGTTGGGCTTCGCGGTGGTAGAAGATAACTTATCTCTCGCTCCATCTCCGTCTCTTTCTCTTTCTCCGCGATGCTCGCTCTCACTCGCTGCCTGACAGTCACGGCGCCCCGAGCTTCGCGACGGCGCCGCTACATCGCGCAGCGCGTCGTCAGCTCTCGCGAGCAAAGTATCGTCAAGCGTTTCATATGAGTTCCCCGAGCCGCCTTACTCGTTAGCTTTGCGCAGTGGCGATATCGTAACCAATGAGGTTCTACCGAGGTGCGATTATTGCTAGTTGAAAACTTTTACCAATACCCCGCCATGACGATGTGAAATACCATCGGCTAAGGCAATTTTTGAAAGTTTCTGCGGAAACTGATTATCTATACTCAAACATAATCGATCCAGCACCTGGACACCCAAGTATCCCGACTAAATTTCCTGACCTATGATAGACAATGAACCTTCAATTCGATGGTTCCAATACTCAGACGGTCCTCGTCGACCTTACTTCGGTCACAATACTCAGGTCGTAGGTTGATGCGCGAACATACAACAGGCGACCTTTGTCAACCTACTACAGTCAGAAAGAATCCACCTGCAGGATCCATTCTCCGCCTGCAAATACTATAATGCACCTTTGGTAACGTTTTTAGATTGGTGAGAAAATTTGCAATCTGTCGGTAGACCAGCCCTTTAGACGCTCCCTAGTTTGGGGGTTGTTTTTTTAGTAGGTTTTCAAATTTTATTCCGTACTATTTCACGTCTGGAACCGCAGTGTATCGGGAATTGTAGGTCAATCGTCGAGATCTTTTTTTAAATCGCGATCGAATTCGTGTTGTTCCACGTTCCGAAGTTCGACCAGCCGATCGTTATAAATTGCTTAACGATATCGGAAGACTTATACGCGGCGTCCGATCTATTTTTCTTCGCAGGAAATCACTCGATCACGCAGGCAACACCTGCGCTCGACAGAGCATCGCCCACGCTACGCATATTTCAGGAAAAAGTAGTTGTGTACGTTTACGCAATACCGTTTACGTCAACGAGCACTGGAAATGTTCGTTTCGACCGTGACCTAAGCGACAGACTTAGCGTCTCGCGAGTCGTGTATTTAAAAATCTATTATTCACTCTCATTTTCCGTTTCACATCTCGTCTATGCTTCGTTTTCCATACATACACGTTAATCTAGTCGAGCTCGTTAATTGTTATCGTTCCATCGATCATTTCGAAGCGATCGAGTGACGAATAATACTGATTTATCTTTTCCTTGGGTCACCGATGTATCAACACATCACAACAAATCACAAAAACTTCTAGAGACTCCCCTCTCAAAAATATTTGTGGATTTTACAACAATAGTCGATTGAGGTTTACATTTCAACCCCAAAAGTCAAACATTAAATCCATTTCACAGTTTACTTCAGCATCCAATCGGCTGAAACCGAACTTGCACTAATAATAGTGCATAAAATCGAACTTTAAGCACACTATTGCGAGAAAAAATTGAAGAGAAAAACTTGAAAGTGTGCGCGTTGTGTTGGAGAATACAAAAATAAATTCATTTTGACTCTCAAGTGTACGTGTGTAAGGATATCAAAACAGCAGGTGGATACACCACGTAAGAATTCCCTCGCGATTGCTCGGCTTGGGGTTTTTCGTCGGTACAAAAATTTTGGCTGAACGCGTAGGTGAAAATATATCCGCAAACACTGCGTGAATTTCAAAGTGCAAATCACAACTCGCACAAGTAATCGATAATTTCTCATTAATAAACGATAATCGAATTGAAGATATTACTGAAAATAACGTCCGATCTCTGTCTGTTTCAGGTCGCTGGAAAGAGGGAACCTGAACAGGAAGCTGAAGCTCAACAGTGGATCGAACAGATTATCGGACAAAGATTTCCCGCTGGTAAGTTCGACGAGGCAACGGACTTGAAATGGCAATTAAAAAATTGACCTCGTCGGAAATGACTCCGATAAAGGTTCAGGATGCCAGGGTGAAATATTCGAGAAGGTGGGGGAAACAATTGATCGAAGAAATGATGGGCTGTTCTCGGGTCTTGATTATTTTTGGAACTGAGAAACCAGAGATTAGGCGACGAAGTCGAATGTATATATTGATAAACAGAAAAATGACGATACAGATAAGGCGATGTAGACGGTGGCACGGCAAGGTCGGAATAGCTGCTCAGAGATGGTGTTGTCAGCTGTATGTTTTATTGATCTTCGATACGAACTTGAGGGGAAGTTTCGCGTTCTCGACAGCCACATCCATGAATTCCTGCTCCGCGGGGGCAGCTGAAACCGCAATCTTGTCAATTTCTCGAACACCCACCCCTGACCTTGAAATCGCATTCGGATGAATCCCGAACCCGAGGCTGCGATTTTCCTGATGATTACGCGAAACTCGGCGTCGTCCAGCTCATCGTTCATTTTGCTAATCCCAATGCGGTTGGTTTTCATTTTTTTACCAGCGTTTCGGAGCGTTTTTCAAATTTTGCGATCCGATACTCCTGAGGGACGTGGATTCCTGGTCGATGGAATTAATGCTGCACTCTAGTCACGTCGATAGCGACCCTTCGACCCTTCGGCCAATCGTACCCCGCCGAAGGGTAGAATGCCACTTCAACGACATACTTGCCTGATCCAGGCGTCGGGCGCGTGACGTCGATGCGATGACGTGACACGATCGAAAATCAACGACAGACGAGGTTAACGAAATTGTCGAGAACCTGCCGGCTCTCGCGTACTTTTTGAACACGCTTTCAGCAACTTGCCACTTATATACGCTCGTTTGCACGGAACAAAACCTCCAAACCCGATTTTGACCTAGTCCAAAACGTCGAATTGAATTGAAACTTCGCACCCCTATGGAGGACCGACGACACTACGAGAATCTGAGACGGAACAGATCAAAAAAAATTCTAATAATACAATTTTAAAATTTGTGAAAAACTAAAAAATAAGAAAATAAATTATAGCTAAAAAAAATACGTTTTAATGGTAAACCGAACTAAGGCGTAAAATATAAATTTTAATGTACGAATAAACTTCTACTCAAACATTTTTACACTTACACAAAACTGTACAACTTTTAACTGTGTATTCTTGAGACACAAAAGCAACATCAATTATGTGTTTTTATGTGGAGAGCCACGCATTTGGGGAGCACGTCAATGATCATTCAATGGATTTATCCGGATAGTTGGAAGTTGAGTCACATTCCATGCGAGACAAATGCACAACGCAAGCCTAGTACGTTACAACAGGGCATTTCATTGAAAGGCTTGGTTGTTCCCAACCTTTTTGGAACAACCCATAAGAATGATCGTTTAATTTGCGCGCGAGCCGTATAGATTCGTTGATAGAAGGTGGAAGGAAATTCCGGTACGCCAGGTGTTTGTGAATTGTGTGGAGTAGGGTAGGCCCCTTGGTGGTGTGCGATCTTGTTGCCCGAGGGGTAAAGTCGAGGGTTGTCGACTCCGCAAAGTGGCAGGATACCCGGGGGTTGGTCGTACCTCCCGCAAAGGTCTGCATCCCTGGGATTACCCGCGCCTCGTTACGTCATCGCGCGTTATTCGCGATTATTCAATATGGCGGCCCGACGGTAGCGTCGACTCTTCGCGCCGCATGGGTTCCGGATCGTGGAAGCGCGCCGTCCGTCGATGTAGCAATTGCGACGATGTCGGAACTGCGATTGACGCAGCGGACGTGGCGGAACTTGGCATACAGATAGATGCGCGAAGTGTGAGAGGTTCGCGTAGCTGGACACACGAATCGTGGAGTATTCGCGAGTCGCGCCGGAAAGCGATTCCTGAACGGTAATCGTTCCTGCCACGCGGGGATGTTGGAGGAGATGACAGGCGATTTTTTTGCAATTTTTTTTATGGAATTATTGATACTTATCGACGAGGCCTGTAATAACCTCTACCGACAACTGTAGTCCTGATGCTTCCATGTCAGCGATGGAGGTGGCCAATCGGACGAACCACCCCCACTTGCTCCGCGACGCAATGGATGGTCCCCACTTCTCGCATGTATCAGAAATCCTTGGGGAGCAAAGCCGTCGCTGTTCAGTCATATCAGCGACAGAGCCCGATGCTGGTAGGCCTCGAGTGCCACTGCGCTGAACAAGAAGGAAATATTAGTCTCGATAACTCGAGGGTTATGCGGGTCACCAGATTCGTTCTGTGGCCTCATTCGAGTAGGTAGATAGGCCGACTCAAGACCCTCTCCCAAACGCTGCCAGACCAACGATGTATGTACAATCGCAAGCCCACGAGTGGTACGAACACAGCCTGTGAAATAACTTGATGGTCTTCGAATAGAAACACGGGCGGATGTAATCCCTTGCGGAGATTGACGCTCCCCTACTCCTTATGAAGACAATTATGTTGTCGTCCAATAAGGTTCATTCCGATCAAATATATATCAACGTTTGAAGAGGTGTTGTTAAACATTTGATGTTGCGGAGTACAGAAAGCAAGCCGAGACAAAGGTTGAGAAACAAGTTGATATGGTTAGAAAGATGAACAAAACAAAGGTGTTTCTTAGAAGGCCTGTGGGCTGTGGTAATACGACGGATTCCTCTTCTCCACCGTCTACGAAAACTAATATACTAGTGGCAACAAAAATACCCACTACCGCGGTACTATTATCTGTAGCCTGTAGTAGAGCAGGATCAAACTGATGCGCTTGGACTTGGAGTAAGCTAGTAAGCAAAGATCTAGCTCGATGATTCATACTGTTAATAACCGCAATCTCCGTTAGAGTACGTTTTTGTGAGGTGCTACGGGCACATTTTTGAGGGTTTACACGTTCGCCGTGCGAGTTCCAGAGCGTGCACTAAAAAAAAGTCACTAAGTTTTGCTTTACTCGGCCTTTCGGCAAATCCGCACCTGAATAGAAATCCGTACCGTGATCTGGCACAGAAATGCGGACGAACTAGTCTGAATTGTACGATGGCCTTCACGGTTGAACTAGACGAGTGGCGTTACGTCTACTGTTTCGAGATAGGAAGTACTCCAGGTAAAAGTGTGTTGGCATTAGAAATGGATCCGAGGTTTTGTGATCGTGAGAATACGAGTAGAACTACGGTTTTGGAAAGAGGCGTGAAGATATTTCTAATCTGCTGTTAACTCTAGGAGTTTGGCATCGAGATCAAAGCTGTGCGAGGTGGAGTTTGGATGTGGATGTTTGACAGGGTCGGCTGATTAGAGAAATCGATAGCAAATGCAGACACATCTGGGAGTCTGGTTTGAAATAGGGTAATATCGATGTACGGAGCTTAGAAGTGTCGGAGGAATCGCCTACAGTTGTAGACGATGGCCGGTAATTTGTTGTCGAGCAAGTGAGCAAGCGAGGAAGAGAGAGCGAGACAGAGAGAGAGAGAGAGAAACAGAGTGAGCGGGAGGTCGAGAGAGCGGTGGGGAGGTGCTACGATCAGCCCACTCACCTCGCTTTGTAGAAATAGAAAAGCGGCAGCGGAATGTCGAAGGTCTTCCTGTTGGCCTGGTGGATTGTGCTAAGATAGAGCAACGCGCGCTCTCTAGCGCGTACTAGCCGATGACGTCTGAGTCTAGGAGTCGTCGGAATAACCATAGGGCAGAGCAACTCCACGTCGAGATACGCGCCGGGTCGTCGCGGCTTTTGATGTTCCTCGTTCCTAGAGAATTCCACTTAGATACAATTACCTAACCGCGAACGAGGATCGCGGTTACACTTCCGTCGACGAATGCTGTCCTGGTGCATATCGCACTTGCTACTATCCGAGTCTCGGATGGCCTCCGACCAGGTCCCGCATTCCCGTCTTCCTACTCCCAAGAAATTCCTGGAACCGATGTGAGCCTGATCCCGAAAGCTCCGCGAGAGCATGCCAGTCACGATCGGGGATGCCATTTGCAGGACTCTGGAGGGTTACACACCCGGAGTAAGTGACGTTGCCCCAGGAACTACCGTCGACTTAACTCGTAGCTCCCACGTTGCGTGGACCCACCTCGTTTGGATCCAGTATCCGTCTAGTCCACGCGAATACTCTTCGAATTTGCCCCAACGTAACTCTACTCTCTCATCCCTCGGGGGTACCACTCCGTCATTATTGCCAGGTATCTTCAACCGATGACTTAAACTACTGCTGCTCTCCTCCACTCTCTCTCTACAGCTCTGCGACCCCCCGTCGTCTTCGTCCATGGGTCAGATACGATTGACCGTTCATCGTCGTACCTGCAGTAAGAAATAAAGCAGGACATGGATGTAGTTTGCGATGATTTTGGTACCGCGCAGACGCAATGCGTTGGAAATGCTTACCCCGGTATGAGAGTTAGATATTGATTTACCGTCAGAAGTTCGTCACTTACCGTCACGGGGACACTACCTTATCAGGGACTCATGTTTCAGGACACAGCCAGGCGAACGGTTTAGGAATGGCACGCGGGCCAGAGGCTTCACGATGATCGTACGTGATCCTGTTGTAAAATTTCTACCATTTCGCCGAGGTTATCCATATTTGGTTGAACGAGGCGACTGTGAGTCGGGACACGTTGCTTCGATACGAGGTTGACACCCGAGCGCTAAATGTCAGTCATCTGTCCGTCATAGCAGCGCAGGATGGCCCGTTACACCAGGGTACCAGCAGACGTTTGAGGGATTTATGGCTTCGGCCACCAGCCACAACAGTCGTTAATGACGTCACGCCGCGAACGTGTCGGATTCACGCCTCTGCGCACCCCGTTTTCCCGCCTTTTTCCCAGCGAGTCGAGTACTTCCCCCCCATTTCGAGACCGGAAGCGTAATCAACAAAACCCTTGATAATCTGTTTCTGGAATAATTCATCGCGCTGTTGTGGGCAAATCCCTGGAACTCCGAGCCTCCAGGTTCGGGATGAACCTCGCACAGTGGATTTTGGATTCAGTCGGTTTCCACCTCGTTGACGATGCAATTCTCAACCGAATTGAACCATTCTGGTTTTAAAATACTCGCGAGTAATTGCACTTCTTGAGAGTCGTGCTCTTTTTTGGTTCGTCCAATCGTCGCGAACGTCAGAAACTATTTAAATAATTTTACAAGTAAGTACAACTGCTTAATAGTATTGTGAAACCAGAATGGTGTGATTCGCTTGAGAATCGCCTTGTCAGCGAGGTGAAAACCAACTGAATCCAAAATCGGCCACTCTGCTCCGGGGCAATACATCAATTCCGACCCCCTCTCTCATCGGCTTCTCCGATTCGATGCTCGATCCTGTACACCAGCTCTTTGGACGCACTTCGATTTCAAGTCTCGAGTAAATCTATGCGAGTTCCCGAACTCGTGATCCATTCGCATCGGCCTTTGAGTCCAGATCTACTTTATCGGTACCTTGATACGGCTGCTCGGTTATCTTGGAGTGGCACACCGTTCCGTTTATACATTTCTGATCAGCAAGGAAAGTCTAATGACTCCGCGGTCACCGCATATTTTCCACATCGCTCGATCCCTTCAACCTCGAGAAGGTTGCTGCCTCGTGACGTCATTGCCGCGGCACTCCGATGTACTAGGATAGCAATACGGACCGAGGGATGAATTCGCTCCTTGTGACGGCGTACCACGTTGGTTCCGAAATACCGCGAGCATTTTCTCACGACGCGGACCGACGTAACGCCTCCGCGACACCCTTCTACGCGGAGTGGCCCTCCAGACGTCGAGATAGCTTGTCAGCCGTCGATCAGAAATCCGTCATTGACGTCATTCTGAGACAAACCTATCAGGATTGCATCGCCGGTGCAGATTTACGACCGAGGCAACAAGTGGTGGTTGTATACCGGTGTCGCGGCTGCGTCAAGTTATGCTCGACGGACAAAGCCACGCATGCGCTACGCACCTCGCGTAGTAGATATCCCACCAGCTCTTCACGGAACTCCGAGCAATGTGCGTCTTTACGTCAGCACTTCGTGCTCTCTACGAAGACATATCTGCAACGCGCCAGATCCGTTCTGCGTCGGAGATCCATTACAGGATTTCATTCCCAGCTAATGGTTACCCCTTGGAATAGTGAGATACCAACTCCATGGTCTCACTGACCGCGATAGGTCAGGTTCTCGAGTATCGAGACGAGCCCACGAGGCCATGGGCGTTCCTGTGGAATCTGTCCTTCAATATCTCAATATCATCCCTTTTTAAGGGGTTCTCTTCAAATCTTATTTAGCGCAATTTACTTTTTGAGACGCGATAATGGCATCCAATTCACCTTCTTCTGAAGATTGGTTTTGACTGATGTACTCGACAAATATTCTGCTTCTTGGTGCGTCCAGGTCGAATTTTCCCGACTTATCCGTTGACAGAGTCAGTGAGGGTAATGCTTAAGGGTGAAGTAATAGATCTCCTGCAACGATATGATCTCGCTATATGTAACCCTGGTCGAAAACCGAACCGCTGCCATTGGGGATCAATAACTGGCTTAAAATCAATGCGTGGCTAACGTCCGCCCGCGAGTGCTTGGCCTGGCGTTATTGGCAATGGAAGCTCGGGAGCGAGGAAGACAGGATGGGTCTAGCAGTGACTGCTACCTGTTGCTCGCCTGGTCGTAAATTTAGTCCGGGGATGTTGTCCTGGTGAAAACCACGCTTTTGACATCTTTATGACGACCCAGTGACGTTTAATCGATAACAGCGGGGTTGCGACCTGCGTTCTCCACAATTCCCAGACCATTGGAAGAAACAACTGATCGCGAGCTTAGAAATAGGACGGTTTGGCAGGGGTCACGTGAGATCGCTCTCAGGACTCGCTTTGTGGATGATTCCAAGGTCATGTCAGCTATAGGGCACGAGGGAAGAGAGTGTATCGAGGTTGAGGTGGAACAATACATCCGTTCTATTGGCATTACGACTTCGGATTTCATGCGAGGCGTGTACCAGTTGTAAAGATTATTGATTTCGTGTCAAACTGTCGGGACGTGACGTGGCCGACATGTCAACGGAGCAGGATAGCATCCCTTTGAAGAAACAAGGTGCCCTCTTCCTGTTATACATGCGGAAACACATCCGCAAACCTAACGTGGTCCGCGGTTACGTGACGTGTCAAGGACGCTACGAGACGTTTTCCGTGTTGGGGCGTCGTCTCCAATGTACCAGGCCACCATCCGGCGAGCGATTGTGGTAACGATACTCGTAGTCCTTGAATACGAAGAGTATCATCGTGCGTGAACGTTTGCCATAGTCCACCGCAAAACAACTCTACTACGCGAATACTCACCCAAACTGCAAGCCAGCCGCGTCGGCAGTCCACCTTTAAATCAGACAAAGTTAATGTTAGATGACGCATCAGGGTGCAATTATCTACAACTGCGCGGCCTTTCACGTTATTCGCTTGGTCTTAGGCGGAAATTGTAGGGAAATCTTTGCTCGTTGAAAGTGCTTCTAGCTGATCTAGCTTCTGTGAACCGTGTCATCGGCAACAGATCTTCACATGGCACACATGTTTCAAATTTTCGTTCGAGCACCCTGATGATGCGTGCTCAGAACCGATTCCCCAAAGCATGGTCGTTATCATCGAAGTTGTCATTCATTGAATAGCTTGGAGTTCCATATCCAGAGGTGCGATCAAACATGTCCGTCTTTTGACATCTGGATTAAGTTTTTTGGACATAACTTCTTACCTCGCGGGATGTTTGTCCCGAGTGACGACGGAGTCAGGCTCCCATCGATTTTACGTCACCTCCTTGCTTTTACGACATCTCACCCTGTTTCCAAGCTACCAGGAATCTATCGGCAGCGATTGGTCACGGAGACTGAGCCTTCGTCGTCCTTTCTCCAACGCAAACTTCCCTCCTACCGCGAGAAACGTCTCTTTCATCCCAATATCCTCCGCTTCAGCTCGTAACAAGCGGATCAACAAGTGTCAACGTACCTTCCTTGGCTAAACGTGATGCTACACGGATACAGAAAGCGTGAATGAAAAAAATGGACGTAAAGGACACAAACTTTGTGTGTCGGCTTCACGTGCATTGAAAGGCCAAACTTCGCGGCGTAGACCTGCTGAAAACAAAATCTGTTCGGCATGCCTGGAGATGAGGATAGTCGAGGTCGGTAGGGATATCCCTTCGCGAGTATCGTTAGCCGTTGTGCTCGTCAATTCCAACTGAAAAAGTCCAGTTCTATTCGCCTGATGAAAGGATGCAGTGATTTCTCAGATTTCCATAGCTTTTCCACGAGACGCGGACCATCCTTCCAGGGCACACCTGGTCTCCTGGTCCTCTTGCAGGCTGGGGACGTCCCCAGGGACAACGGAAACATCCCTTCCGAGAAACTCCGACTGATCCAGAGCTGTTCTCGAAAAATGGGCTGCGAGCCCACTGAGACCCCTGCTCATAGACGCGTGGCCAGAGCGTAACGTGCAACGATTCGTGTTCTCCTGATACCTCGGTCGGAACATTTGTTCTTTCCCAGATGATATCAATGTCCTCCTCTTGTCTCGTTCGTGTCGCTTGTTTCGTTCATGTTCGTGAAAACGGCGAAAGATTTCGATGGGACCCGAGGAGGCACAGCTGTGGAGTGTTCGCTACAACGAACCCTGCGTTGCACCCTCGCGCGACAGCCCCCGGCAGGGTAGGACTATCGCGTTTCGCAACGAATATCTACGATTTCTTCCGAGTATCACACAATCATCGACGTAGTACCATGTACCAGTCGATATCTCGAAATACTTGGCATTCGAGAGATCAAACATCAAAGACCCCTTGCTCCGATCGACTGTCGATTACGTGTCATTGCGGAAAGCGAAGATTCGACCAGTTCTATACCAGGCGAACAGATTTCGGTGCAAGCACACGGGATGGCAGCCTTGAAATTCGTTCCGAACCGAAACCACGTGATCCGAGGTTCTTGCGGGAATAGGCTAGTAGTATCGCGAGTGTCTGACTCATCGGTCAAAATGTGAAAGGGGGATAGGTGTTTCAGGCAAACCTCCCATGTCTGTCACAGTCAGCTGTGCCATGACAGTCAAACGTACACCAACGGTAGTCAAGAAGATTTGTTATCAGTAGCTTCCATGCCGAAGTTCAAAGCTTCGAGTGACAATCGTTCGTGTCCTGTACTGCGGACTTGCTCGGTATTCGCAATCTTCGATTGAGAGTCTCAGCATTACGATCAAATCTGCGGCGCCTATCTTCTGCTGGAGTTGCTGATGCGTGTGTACGGTGAGGTGGGCCACTCATTGTCAGCTTGGGCACGGAGGCTGGCATCTTACACCCGGCACTTGTATGCTCTCTTAGTAGACTCTCAACTTTCATATTCATAGACGTGACATATATTTATAATCCTATTAACCGAGCGCCATTCATGTACGCTCGCGGTAAATCCGACGCGCGCATACGTATCGGCGCGGCTGCCACACGATGGAGAGGGTAGATCGCGTGTGTGGAGCTGAGACCCCGTGACGTACTCCCACGTCAACGTGGGTCCCTGGTCTTCGAGAATCATATATCCACCAACGGTCGCCCATCACTGATCGCCGAGGTCGTTGATCGGCGTTGGGTGCTGCTCGTTGTCGTCCATGGTACGGTAGCAGCACTCCGCTCTCATCCGGTCGATAACGTACTTAAATGCTCTCGATACATCGACATGCGTTTCGATCGAAGGTGATGCAAACTCCTGCATCCCTCTGCGTCCCTGGCCTTTGGAGACAAGTGCCGTCGTCTAGGTAGAACTAGAGCGTAAAAAATGCCACCAATCTTGGTGTGAAATGTGCTCGGCGTGTAAGACGTACTTAGCGAGAACGAGGCGCCGCGGCTGGGTCGGTTGGGAAAAAAGACGAGGGAATGGAAGGAAGATAGTCAGGCGATTGACATCGTGGCAAGTTTGAAGAAGATCCGGGAAAAAATGGCATGCCCCCTTGGCGAGCCTCTTGACGGAGCGGGACTCCAGAATCTGAAGCGGGTGTACGAGACTCCGTGGCATTCTGCAGCTACGAGTCCCGCGGGCATACGGAGATCCGTGAGCCAATACACGCCGCGTGCCTTGGGGTCACGTGACCAGGCTGCACCGGCCGATAAAAAATATTATTTTCAACTTCAATTTCATCTTCTGGAGTCCTGGTGGCTCTGGCTTCTCTGGCATTCTTCGAACGAAGCTTCAGCATCTCTCTCTTGATACTCGACTTTATCCCTCCGTATCGCCTCAACTGCTCTCGACCTCGCAACTTCGCCGTGCAAATAATGGACAGCAAGTCCCACAATTACGCGGGCGATTACGGGACCCTCACCCTCAACGAGAGATTAGATAATGCCTAGAGTATCGGTGCTTGCGTGAAAGTCACACTGAGTGATTTGTGTGATTACAGGTGTGAGGTACGAGGATGCTCTTCGCGATGGAATCATTCTCTGCCAACTGATGAACAAGCTTCAGCCCGGAACCATCTCGAAGATCAACACATCTGGTGGTGACTACAAATTCATGGACAACTTGAACCAGTAAGTCGATTCGCACCCCAACCGCAGAGACGAGCTTCAACCGAGGCCCGTTTGCGACTAGAAATACGGACGAGGCGTGGATTTCGTCGGTGCATGACGCTTCGCTGACGGCATCGATTGACGTTTCCTATGATGGTTCAACTCGATAGATAGCCCAGTATAGTTAGCCTGGTCGACTGGCTCTTTCGACTTTATGTTCTCTTCGTATCGTTTCGACTTTACGCAATCGACAAAGTGTTTTGCGACAAGGCATCTCGACGTGTCGCGATATTGATATTACGACCGATCGCTAATCGGGACTTTCAACGCGTCCATCGAGTTTTTAGTGGCTCGTGACAGCACTGAACTGGTACGCTCAAGCAAGTTCGTTTTGCCCTAGGTCAGACTCGTAGGCCAACTGTCTCCTTCCTATCGCGATAAAGACAAAAGCAAATAAACGCTGCGGGGGATATTTACGATCGATAGATAGCGTCACCTCGACTTGTTTAATGGCGTCTGCGTTATAGCTGCAAACTTTCGCCGCTACTGCCACCGTTTTCGTCTTGGACGCAGCTTGTAGAGATGAACGACCAAACTCATAGTCTCCTGGTAATTAAGCACTAACAAAGTCTGAGGTCGGGATCACAGTTGACGGCTAGTTGCTGACTCCCCCGCATGTGATTGTCAACGACTCGTCTACGAATACGCCTATGTACCCCGCGAAGAGCCTAGACCAGACCCCGATCTACGGATCTACGGTTTGAGAACCTAACAAAAAGTTGACTTTTCACAAACTGCTACGATCCTGATGAGATATTTGCGTACGAGGAGGTAGTCCAGACCGACGACGTTCACTCGCTTCTTCGGTTTGGGACGTAGTCGGTCAAAATTCCTGGTCAAGATTGCCCATGCGCTTGGGTGAGCCCCTACCGAAGCCTCTGGCTCGCGAGACGTGGGATGGTAGAGCGTTTCGCGCAATCCTCATACGAGTCAGATTCTTTGGTACCTCGCGTGATTTATTAACATATTCAATTGCGTGGAATTTCTCAGTTGCTAGTAGAAAAACATGACAGTGGATTTCGCTTCCTTCAAGATTGTCGGGAACTCTGCGTGCAGCGTCGATGAAACGTGGGGTCTTCAGTAGCATAGCTCAGCAGTAGCGGATGCGAGACGTCCGACGTTTCCAGGTGTGTTGAGTTGGGGTCCGGATTATTAGTTCCTCATAGCACGAGTGTCAGGATGGTCCGTATGCGCGCAGGTCCCATCTACGTATATCAAAGAACACGTGTTCGTTTCGCCGCTGTGCGTCGACCGCGAGAAACGTGACGGGCACCGTTCCGAAGTAGTGGGAGGATGCGGATGCGCAACGCGGCCACTCCGAGCTACTCCCTTTCTACGCGAGAAACATGTCGAAAGAGGAAGAAACGGCGGGACGAAGTCTCGTTGCTACTTTGCCAATGCGCGCAAATATCTCGAGTTCCGCGATCACGTCACACGTGGATTCATGCTGCTCTAGTAGCTCTCAGTCCGTCAGAGTTGGCCTGCTTCACCCTAGGAACGTTCCTACCTTTGGCCGTAGGTCGCGGTCTCTTGGCTGCGCGCGAAGACTAGGCTGACGTATCTGTTGATACGAGTTAACAGATCTCCTACAACTCGTTGGATTACCTCTGCAGCCCCTCAGGTTTCGGCGGATTTGCTCAACAGAAGGTAGTCGAGGGTTGGGGTCTGACAATGCGGCTTCGAGGAGGACTCGAGAGACGGAGTCCAAATATTTGCTGGATTAGCTGAGAGAGAGTGTTCAGAACGAAACGGATTCTCCTTCGTTCGCTTGATCATGGGGCTGATCCTGAATGGAAACGCGTAGAACCGAGGAGGCCATCCGAGGACTGCTGAAGTCCATACGATTTGCAGCGCTGGTCGGTGCTCATATGCGGTAGACGCGTCGCGAACCAGGAAATCATCTTCTGTGCGAAGCTACCCTGCATTCCTGACCGTCGACCTCGAAATATTCGCCAATTGCGAAGCGACTCGCGGTGCTATGGCTCTTGCCATCTCTTGGGGTCCTGGTTCTTAGAGATTTGAAACGCGTCGATTTCTTGAACGTAGTCAGGGTTGCCGTCATCCGAGACGGTTAGATAGTTCTGATGTCATCTGGACCTCTCATCCGTTTCTCCTTCGCGCCGTCGCGATCTCGGTCATAGGTGTTGTCCAACAACAATTAACTAGCCGCGATAATTAACGCCAAAACAATAGAAGCGCTTCACTAACTCGCGGCGAGGGTCAGGCAAACAGCTCTACAAAGGAGCCATCATCGCAACTCGCGATGCTTTGTTTCAAGTCGCTTTGTCCCGCTGACACGAGAGCTTTATGCCATTCTCAATACCCTTGCTCACCCCGTTACCTCCGAGGCATCGAAATTGTCGTGATGGAAATCTTCACCTTCTTGCTTATGGTGTTTTGCTGAACAGGCGAAGTCACACGAGGATTCCTCCTTCGCGCGAAACATACTACGTGTAAAAAAACTCGACGAGTCGAGACTTTTTTTCACATCCTGCGTAGTCTCGTCACGTTTCGGTGTACTGTCTTACTCTCCTGACGACAACTCGACTTGTTTCAGGTTCCAAAAGGCCTGCGTCAGGTATGGCGTCGCAGATGTGGACCTCTTCCAAGCAGTCGACTTGATGGAGCGCAAAAACATCGCTCAAGTGACAAATACCATCTTCGCCATCGGTCGCACGGTGAGTATCCGACTAACTCCGACTACCATACCTGTGATGCAACTCGATGACTCTCGTTCGTTTTTCGCAGACGTACAAACATCCGGAATGGCGTGGCCCATGGTTGGGCCCCAGACCAGCGGAAGAGAACAAGCGATCCTTCACCGAAGAACAATTGAGGGCCGGTGAAGGTCTCATTGGATTGCAAGCCGGCAGTAACAAGGGTGCTACCCAAGCTGGTCAGTCGATGGGAGCTACGAGAAAGATCATCCTAGGAAAGTAGTCCGAAGACTGTGTACGTGGATTCCGCTCCTGAAGCCTCGCGAAAACCAGCTCGTCAATCATATTTCTAATCGTTTATTTATACACTGTGTTTTCTTCCCCAAATTCTGGCAGAGCATTGCAAACAAATGTTGTGTACAAGGGCGTCCAACTACTCCGTCTCGTCAAGCTATTGAAACTAATCTCGCAGATACCAATCTGCACTTTGCGAACCTCTGTAGTCTTACCCAATGTCGATTTCGAGAAAAGTATGATGTAACTCAAAACAGGGAGGGCACGCGTGCTCTTCTCCGTTATATTACCAAGACCAAACACATCCACCCATTCACAAACCACAAACTAGCGAACTTCTAAAACTATATTCGATACAACAAAAGTAAATATTGTTTTTCCATAAACGTGCGAGATTAATGGTCTCCCATTGTCATCACATGACGTAACTATCCAATGCAAACAACGCGTCCTCTACAGTCCGCCGTAAAGAAAAAAAACAAGCTAGCCCATTGTCTTCTAGACAACAACGCACTTGCATAAATTCCACTTTACATTGTAGTCCATCTATCATAGTCTAAAAATACACGGAATCCAAGAAAAAAAAATCTGCTCTCGCCGATGTTTCAGACTCGTCTCCTTGAGACCGTCGTTACCAAAGACACTCCAAACCAAACCTTCCTACAACAACACGATTTCTAGCCTATTAAGCTACTGATCCAACTAATTACTCTTACAACTACTATCCATTCCAGGTCAATTGTTTTGTAATGCCTGATGCGAAAACCATGTCCCCTATCAACCACTCGTTCACCTTCTTGTTCATTTGTTTACGATTATAAGTAGAAGAGGAGGTTTTGCGAGATGGACATGAGAAGAATGCATCGTTTCGGCATGCTCCTTGCATACGCAACTATTGCCAGTAACTATGGATAATTATTCCGCAGCAAAAGTCACGAGTGTAGCAATAGGACAAGATTTGCGTCGTAACATCCAATGACCTTCGAGTGCATCCGTAGATGCCGATCCGTCGACCTTGGCATTGATGATCGCGCATCCTGCCTACCGATCTCTCGCCGCCAGCGGAATCAATTTACATGTAAACCGGTAGCCGCGACTCGATACGCGTCTTACCATCTTTGGGATCAAAGCCACGCGCGGGTTTCGCACGACAAAATGGCCGCGGCGCGACACGAACCACAGTCGCGAGGGAAGGATACCGCAGAATTCCGATTATAGAGTCTCGAGGCTATTTTCATCGGGCTATTGCGGTCCCAGACCGTCGATATGCTCCTCGCGCGGAGGAACGTGATACTCGATCATCTCTCTCTCCGCGGTCGCGGTTGCAATCGAACGTGTAATGTGTATCGCTCGCCGTGAGGCAGGCCAGTTTCTGAGGACCCCCTTGACTAGGAAAACAGCATGCAAGTACGTATGTACGCTCGCGTCGATATCTGTCAGCTTAAATTAACGTTTCTAACTCTCGTATTATACTGTCCTCGTAAAAGGGGAGCGCTGCGGAGTGGCCGCGCCGCGCATCAACTCGCCCCCACTTTCGCCGCGGTACCGTCAACCGCGTACATACGAATCTTCTTGCGACACGCGATCGTTCTTTCTTTGTAAATCTTCCTGACCCGCCAAACCAGGACGCCGCAGCCTCCCGACGTCGTCTCCATTCATGGATGGGATTGGAACGGAACCGCAAGTTTCGCAACGACTGTGCCGCAAACGGACTTTATCATGCAAACTCAGAGAACTCGTTCGCGGTTGCGGTTTCCGATGGAAACCGGCTCAATTACTGTAATCAAACGATCCATGGATCATCGTTTGTCACGCGCTTCTACAAGGCGAGTCAACGGACGCGAATAACTTCGCAGTTTTTCCATTCTCGCGTCTCTCTCCTCGCCTCTCCAATCACCACTTTTCTCGAAGACGAACTTATGCAGGGAAACCAATTCGAAAATGAACGACTTTTTCATCCCAACCTTTTCCTCTCCGTTCTCACGGGTTTTCAGCGACGAGCAAGTCGACGCCCATTCATTTCTCCATCCCAGTCTTATTATACGCTTATTTTCCGCGAAAACGATGAGTCGCATTGAAATTATGCACCGCAGTACATTTATAAGCAATCTCACGACGCACGTGATTAATCGCAGATAAATAAACGACGCTCGTTTCGCTCCTCGATTACATTTTACGTTTCAGCGCTCCTCGGAAATGACGACTGGTACCGAATCGATCCACGAAATCAAGTCGATACGCGTGTCAATGGTAAATTATAACTTACCATAATGATTACAACCAAATCAGCATCACTCGCTCGGAATCCCACATCTTATCCAATTAGTTACAGGTTCAAGGTCGATTCAAGATCAATAGCCAGCATTTGTCATTTGGCAATTTTCTCATTTTCTATTTCCATTTCACGTTGCAGTCAAATAAATGGCAAGTCAGTTTGGATTTTCGGAACACGTAGACCTGTAGCTTTTTAGATAGTGATGGGCATACTTTAAATAAATTGTTACTCCACGAATATCTTGGAATTGTGGACAGTACTCTTTTCTCAAAGGTTTCAGGCTTGAAACGATTTTGACGTCGTAAATCCGCCATTCCTGCACAGTTAATACTTTGGTATCGAGTATTTAGTAGAATGATAAGTATTAAGTACTTTGATATCTGGTATTTAGTAATTTAGTAACAGACCAAATCTCAAATACTTGAATGCTTAGTACTGAAATGAACCTGGTAATCTGGATATCGTGATATTTTATATTTAGCTATTTAGTAAGAGCTGAATACTTCAGTATTTCAGAAGGTAGTATTTAGGAAGTAAAGTTTTGCCTTAACACTTAGCTTCAGGCACCACGAACGAAGTGGCGAACGCGGAAGGATCGTTGTCGCGCGAATTCCTTCGGGAAATCTCCCGAATTTCTAACCGCCTGTTAACGGCGAGTTCATTGGTACGTTTCCACGACGCTTCGTGCCCCAGAAGAACTCCAGGACATCGGCCCCCGGGTCACGCGTCGCTGCTCCAGCGGCGTCCTGCGTTCCTGTTCGCGCGTCGACCTTACTCGATCGACAAAAGTGTTTTGCGACAAACGCGACAAATATATAAGTAGGTATGCCAGTCGAGACAGAGTTTTTTAACCGACTCTCTCCATAAATAGGTTTACCGGCGAGCGTAATACCACGCTTGTCATGCTGCCCTGTGACTAATATCTAAAAATTCTGAGCTCTTTTACTCCACCTCTCATCATCGGCGTCTCTGGGATATATCTACTACTCGCCGGTTCATCTCATTCCTCCGACGACTCTCGTCAGATGAAACTCAAAGCTTCGGGAAAATGTTCATGGCAGGTAAGAAAAACAACAACAAAAAAAGCTGCAGACCAACCGAGAATCGCGCAGACTTTGGCTCGAGGACCCTCCGCGTGTCCACGAATTTTCTCCTAGGATCGGCGCTCGATCCCCGTCAATGGGAGAGCCACGAGTGATTGTCAATCAAAGTACCTCTTTGATTGCTGATACCGAATCAGGAGCATATATGAACATAGAAACGATGTCGCGGAACGGGAAGTTTCGTGAAACTGTGAGAACTTGGCCTACACGTTTCTGGCCGTCATAAGACCCTACTCGACGCAGAGCCCAGTCTTCTGTGCAACGCGACACCGAATTCCTTGCCCGATCCATCCTCTCCATACGTATTCCACGTTTTCCATACGACAAATGTTTTGAAAACACTTTTGTCGCACTTTTAACTCGCGATTATTAATAGGGTATCATGAAGCGCCAACGGTGTCTTCTGGCCCGGAGCCAATCTCTCATCGCGTACCAATCAACGCTTATAATTGCTTGGGAATAATTATTGTAATTCGACTTACAATTAGCGACAAACTCATTCATGTTTTCCGCCCCAACATCCGTTCCCTTCGAACGCCGCATCCCAACCCCTGTGGAACTCCAACTACGACTACCCGAACGAGTGCGAAGAATCGCGCCCACGTTCACCGATCAACCGCAGCATCTTCACCGAACAACCGAGTTCCGACTTTGCGCTGTCAAAGTGGCCGATGAAATTCTTACTATTTCCCCATGAAAAACAAACGCTGGAAACGACTATGCCTCCGTAGAAATATCTTCTTGAATGGCCTTCGCTTCAGAAATGATGTACAATATAAACACCTCCGAAACTCCCTCTCTGCCAACTCAGCCACCTATTTCCATCGAGGTCTCAAAAATACCTGGAAAAATTCTGGGTGGCTGCTTGAAAAACTTGGACATTTTTTCAAATATTTGCCTGGAACGTTTCTAAAAATTTGCCTGTGGCCCTAGTACTGCGGTACCAATGACACCAGGTACGACAGTTTTTTGCCCCCATAGGAATCGTTAAACATTGGCGCTGCTGACAACAAGTGTAGCTGAAAATGGAGACCCAGGGTAAGATAATTGCGGTGAGTAGTAGTGAGCCACCTTAGACCCTCTGGCTTGGTTACTCTGCAGCAACCCAGTTATGAGTCCCCTCGTTTACCCCCTCAGAAACTCGCCGGTACTCGACCTAGTTTTGCCCGATGGAGAACTATTTCAACTTCAACCTCAACGAGCCCTATTAGCATACCTCGAGCCTCTCATTACATGATTGCCCACCGTGAGTGACCCTTCCATTTCTCAATCAGCATCGCAGCGGACAGCACCGGATCCGTCACCCCTCGTCCGAACAGCCTTCAAACTTGCCTCTTCGGGGTCTACAAAGCGTTTTTCCAATATCCCGATTGGTAATAACTGTCCAGCATGTCCCAAGTTTCTTATCGCGGTCGCACCGCGCGATGACCTTGGCGCGTAATAAGGTAACGCCATCAAGGTCGATGGCACCTCAGGCCAACGGTAACGTCAAGTTTCAACGCCTTGCTGACATTCTTGCGGGCAATCGACGAGGTACATAACGGAAGAATACTCGACACAGCTTGACGTCGCGTGGCGTAAGACGTCACGAAGACCTTGGGGTAATTATTCGGTAAACGTATTTTTCTTCCATCGCCGTCGTCTCATAAATTCCTAGTCTATGGCTGGACAAAATTCTTCCTGTTCAGGCGAGTATCGACCAATTAAAACTTTCTTCCGGCAACTAGACGCGAACAACAGATCAGGAATTCAGGAAGCCTGACGAGCTGCCCCCTCGCCGTAATGTGCGGCGCGCGAAAACGCAAAGTTTCGTCGCGCTCGCCCCCCAGGAGCATGGTGCCCTGTTATATACTGACGAAATAATGTGTCGAGACTGATTATGTGATTAAGAGATTTTTTCTTATATCTGGTGAACGTTTCTTCAGACGAATTAAATTTAACGTCTATTAGGGAAATATACGTCGGATGGTATTCGACGGAATTCGTACGTCCCACGGAGATTCGGGCGATTCATGCTTTCCTGATCTACTGGCAGACGAATATCTGCGCTTAATTGATGACTCGACGCGAACCAACGTTATTTTACTTATATCGGAGCTCGAAGAATTTGCGCCGCTGGGAAATTCTCCTATCGCTAGTCTCGCCCGTCAAACCTAACGTTTGTCGCTTCGGAAGGTGAGAAAATTGTAACAGGAGGGAATGACGAGACTCGGGTATTATTTGACCAGCGTGCTCTAATTTGCACGAAATGACGACGATTTCACTCCACGGAGAACACACCGATCTCGTTACTCGCTCGAGTTTCTACCCTCAAAAACAAAACTCGCGCCCTTGCGCGCGCAGCCATCGAATCGCGGCGCCAAATTCGAACGTCGAGTCGATAAACGATAAATATGCGGAAAATTCTACACGTTTATCGCGTTCGCCCAGTTGAAAAAAATCCATTCGCTTATACGTATTTGTATTCCATTCGAGATTACGACGTTGGCTCTCGTTTCGTTGTCATCGGTGCTCCGACGATTCTTTTGTGCCTCGCAGATTATCACACGCGATGTTTTGTTTCTGCGATGACTGAAAGAAAAATTCCGACAAAAAAAGCAGAATCGTGGTATCGTAAATTCGTGACTTTTGTTATCAAAACGCCGTCGGCGTGATAATTGTGCAAATTGACGGAGGCTCTTCCGTTGCTATTGAATCATCGCCACGTGTCGGAGGGAATAAAAACAAACGTGGATTTATCGTGGTATTCGGTAGCGGGTATTTATTTGTGGCCGAATTTCCCTATAGGACAGGGAGGCCTGGGCTGAGGGCGGCAAAACTTGGAGAGTTTTTTCTTTTAGTACTCTGTCGTATGGGGATTGCGATTATTAGAAGTTTCAATCATCGAGCTAGATCTTTGCTTACAAGCTTACTTAAAGTTCAAGCCTATGAATTTTATCTTGCTCTATGCTGCAATCTCCGCAAGGTGTTAAACCGCCTCTGAAACGGTAGCAACTTCAAGAACACTCGATACTTAAGGTAGTTAATGATTGCAGTAACGCTGGTGATTTTCATTGCCGGAGCTACCTTCGTTATTTATCATTCGTCGCCGGCACGTCGGTACGAATAAGATTCTGCCCTTGAAGAATTTCTCACGTTCTCCTTAAACAGTTTCCGACCGGACGAAATAAATGGTGATCTGTCGGCGATAAGTCCGGAGAATATGACGAGTGTGGGAGTAGGTACATTAAGGTGGCTTGGTCACTTCGGGGACAAACGACAGAAATCCGTGAAATTTAGATACGATGCCAATAAGGTGTGTCAGATTCATTTGCAATCAAGAAATACCACAGTTGACGAATTACTTTTCGAGAAAATTGTTTTTTTCTGCTACTGAAAGTACAACTTATAAATTTCTATAAACATTTTTTGCTGGTACATTTCGGCAATTTTTCACTCTTTTACTTAGGTATGTCGGTAATAAGTATACCTATGAAGAAAAAAAACGGCAATAACCATTCAAGACACTCGGCCCCTCTTCACATCAGACACTCAAAATTATGTGTAGCCTTGATTTGACAAAAAAAAACAACAAAAACGCGAGTCGACTAAGGCAAACGAGAAAAGAATAACGTAAAAAACGTGATTTTGTAGCCGGTACGTAGAAAACATACGGAGAAAAGCACAAAAACTCGTCGTCGCATATCGAGGTAATATCAGCCCACGTAGCTGCAGCAGAATCTGACTTTTCCAGTTACGAGATACCGAACGATCGAGGTCGAGCTGCCTACGTAAAGTTACGGTTTCTCTTGAGAAAGAAGGATCGACGCGGCTTCGAGTATGATTGTGAATAAAACAAACTTCGTGCACAAAATTGGAAGTATAATTGGCGACAATTTTCTAGAAAAGTTACTAAAAATTGACGAATAATTAAAAACAGAATGTCGCGATGATGGTAAATCTACATTACAATGCGATTGCATCCCTTCCGAACTTTCTCGCTCGGGCGACCTATAGTTCCCCAAAGTTTTTTGTTTGTTTTTTTACCTCTCAGCAGGTATTATTCTTTACTTGGAAAAAAATTGCAGCGGGAATATATATTTTGTTAAATAAATCATCGGGTTTTTAGGTAGGACCAAAAAAATATCACCTAAAAATGAAACTACTTCGAAAGCGAACGGCATGTAGTTCGCGCTCCGGCCGCTAGGGTCGAGAATTCGGAGAAGTTGCTGGAAACTCGACTCTATCGCATCTGGCGGTCAGGGCGAGAGGCACGAAACGTTCATTCACAGGAGTCGTAGATAAGCAACGTACTACACACACGCGCGAGCGTACGTACGACCGAGTCCGCGTGTGTCACGTCCATTCGGTTGTGTACAGTTGTATACATGCGCGAGAGACAGTGTTCGACGGACCGTCGCGACTAATCTCAGTAATCGCCGTTCTCTCGTCGCGCTCGTGTCTCGGTCGTTGCTGTGTGTGGCGTGTTTCTATAATAAAACGCGAAAATGGTCGGTGATCTTGTTCCTACATGTTAAACGTGCTACGATCATGCTGCGTTGTTCTGTGAAAACTGTGAAACGTGATGCTTTTGTTTTGTCGCCGTGAGCTTTCGTACATGTGACACGCGTCGATTCCGAAAGGCGAGAGTTTGAAGGTTATCACGCGTAATAAGAATCTCTAGAATGTATACGAGCCTGAAAATATCGTTTAAAAATAACGTTATGGAAACGAGACGCGAGAAGACATTCGTTCTCATAAATGGTTAACGATAAATGGCTGTTTTCAGCCCGTTATCGATATATTGACACCCGAGGATTCGTCGTCGTCGTCGTCGTTGTAGTCATCGTCGTCGTCGTCGTCGTCGTCGTGTACCCCAACAAAGTTCATTTCTCTAAACATTTCCTTCCCTGTCTCTTGTCTTGCTATTGTCTGTTCGATGTTCCTCACGCCGTCGTAGACAATTCTCATCTTTTTGGTTTCCTTTTTCACGCATTACTCAAGAAAAAGGATAAGAAAATGATTTCCACCTGCGGAGATGTCGTCGAGATCCCTGGTAAGTCCACCGGTTATAAGCTACTAATTCGCTTCGTTACTCGATTCGTGATTCTGGTTTGTACCCACGATACAATATCCGCACCGAACAAAGTTCGAACAACCTTCGACGCGTAACCCTCGAGCCACGCTTCGCTATTTACAGCAGATTTGCCAGTGTTTCTAGTTCTCATAAAATAGAACTGATGTATATCACTTGATTCCTTTGCATGGACACGTGAATTCATGTATTCTTCGATGAAAGCGTGATTACCGAATCGCGAGATCTATCATTCTGTTGCGATACACGTAGTTGTATGTCAAAATAACGACTCTTTGCTGTCTTACGTTACGTCCACACGCGCCGTAAGATTGGCGAATGTTGCCTTTTACTTTTGCGTACGATTGCATAAGATTCGTAATGACCCTTTGCTGACCAAGAATGTGATCTGGCTGATAATGAAACAGAGGAGATCAATCATAGGTCGCGCTTGAGATTTGCATTATTTACTTTATCGGAAGAAGCAAATGTTTATTGTCTATAAATTTGGGTATGATGACGATTTACTACCTTTACAAAGAAACAATATTCATGAAATAGTGGAATTAGCTGCTTGTTGATTGATATAGGCGTATACAAACTTGTCATCAGTCTAGTTATCTCTGGGCTTTTCTTCGAGTATACGAGATTTAGTAGAACTTGAGTCCGCGCCGATCTTAAACAAACGGAGACCTTATTTTAAAACGGTCTTATACTGTTTTAGATAATATGCGAGCGAATGATACAAAATTCTAATCATTCTTGTCTCCTTATCGACTATACTACTTTGACTATAGAATAGTTACGTACGGTTTCTTTTTTAATTCACGAATCGTTTATTCACCAAATTATCATACGCTGGTTACCGTGTATCAAACAATGATCATCGCAGCGAATGCCACGTTCTTCAGATTTGTTGGATATGCCAAGCTATCGGGGTTTTGGCACGGGCAGGCAAAATAATTCTGTTTGGATCCTTAACGCATAAAGATCTGTGCTTTACGGGTGTTTTCTGAAATTTTGTTGGCTCGCCGCATCTAGAAACACTTGGCTCTGTAACGTTTATTCAAGCGTGAAAGAGATAACTTTGTTTTTGAGATTCCAATGTCTTTATGACCAAACGTGCAAAAAAAATAAATTAAAACAATTCCTCGTTCTTGCCAGAGTCCCCGAAGGCATTAAGACCATACACATTGCTACGCAATTCAAAAAGAAGTTTCTCATTGGTGGTGGCGTTACAATGAAGTTATAGTATTATCGTCCATTATGATAATAGCTTAAAAGATACGGTGATCTTTTCTTCGTATTCGTTTGTCTACCAAAACGTTGAAAAATTCCTACACCGTCCCAGTTTGACTGATTTCTAGGTCAAGATAGTCGTTTTCTGTGTTGTCAACAATTATCCAACGTTATTGCATTGAGAATACGCATTATTTATGCAACATCGTTTTTGAAACACTACAGTTATGGCAGCTCAATCGGGTGTCGTGGAAGCTATTTCCAGTACCGATAGCGTCGGTACGCACAGCGACATATCCGGACACACTACTGTAGTTGCCCGACCAAAAATGGACGTTGCTTGCGTTCTGGATTTGCAGCAGCCTCAGAATCTATCGCAGCGCAAAAAGGCCCTGGAAGAAGTCAGACAAGCTTGTAATCTGGTGAATGCTAATCTACATCATATACAGGTAATTGTTTCTTGGTTCTTTCTAATATAATCGTTCGATTCAACTTGTTCGCGGATGTATGGTTGCATAAGATTCTGCAGAAGTTACAAGTTTGATGGGATCCCGATATAACTTGGCGTATCGAGTAATTTGCAATTCGTTCGATCGCCTCGACTCACGAGATCGTTGGTTTCATTCGCAGTTTGAAAAGTTGGACTTCGGCGAGGCTAATGTCTTGGACACCTTTTATAATGCGGATGTAGCTGTCGTCGACCTCAGCATTCAGCTGCAGCAATTGGCGCTGTGCTATCATTTGGGAATCAGAGACAGTCTGGGAATGAAGGAAAATATCGTGTTGCACAATGACATCGACACCGAGGCTACCATCAGGCTGAAGGTGAATATAGTTATCTTAGCGAAATTCAAACTATCTGTGTACGGTTGTTGATCGTAACTAAAGAATCTTTAATGAAGAACAACTTCGAATTCACAATTTCAAAAATCAGAATTTGCTGCAAACTGATTATCTGCATTATTAAAAATGTGGGTTTAAAAATGGGCAATTCAACATGTCGGAGAAATTATTTAGCCCCGGTAAAATTTGGTATGCAAGAATATATTTTTTGTTGGACCCTCGATATGCATCTGTGTTTGGAATTGGAAAATTAAACATGGCGACTTCAAAATGGCGGATAAAGAAACGTGAAATTTGAAATCCGCAAAATGATGATTTTTTTCTCGCCATCGCTGTGCCATCACGTTAAATTGTACGAGTGGTTATGGAATAACGATACGACGCGGTGAAATCCAGAGAGAAAGTATAAAATACCAACGGTACCGTGGGAGTAGAATACAGAATTAAGGTATCTCCAAAAATGAAAATGATAATGGAAAACATTGAAAATGACAATTGCTAATTGTGACTCTATGTAATAATTAAATTGATGGATCTGCAGTGATAATTAATTCTTCGCGCTTATTGTTTCTCCACTGCATATTTCTCGCAATCAGAAAATAATGTCCACTCGGTGAGGAACAATCTCTACGTCGTGAAAGGGTAAATACATAACTCAATTGCCTTTTGTATTTGCAGAGCGTAGGAAGTAGCGTAAGAAATAATGCCCGTCGAGACCTTGGCTACTCGTTAGAACTAATATAGAACCCAGAGTAGTACGTTCTCAATTATAGGTGGTATTAATAGACACCTTATAATTTGCTCGCCTACCATGCACACTTCATGGACCAGACGCCGATGAGATCTGATTTTTCTAATTACGAGGACTCCGATCTGTTTTATTAGCAGAGCTCTGAGATTTTGCTCCATCTACTTGTCCGCATATATTTAATATCGCGTTGTGAACTTCATGTAGTTGGGGGAAAAATGACTATTATAGCAATATTAACATTAACTGTGAAAATTAAGATCAACCTAATTGGTAAACGATTATGAACAATTTCCGATTACATTTACATCGCGTTTGGAGCTTGCAACCATTACAAACCGGTTCATTAGAAATACCAGAGTACCTGTTTCGTTGCTCGTCAGAAAGTCAGCAACTGTGAAGGCGTAATAAATTTGTAGTGATCGACGTAGTGAATGTAGCAAAAGAGAGATAAGCTCGAATGCATTGTGATTTGTCTGTCGACGAGCCAACAGGTTTCATTTGCGTAGTGGTGAGTAATGTAGTGATTGATATAGTAAATGTAGAAAATATCACTATGCATTTATTAATACCGTGTCAACATTCGTTCAAAGTTACGTGCGAGTAGTTCCATCGTAATGGTCAGTTTAAAACTGAATGTAGTAAACGTAGAGTAAATGTTATTCCAGCCTCATTGTACTGATCTGCGATTGCAATTTTGGAATATTTCAAATTGTATATCACCGCGCGAACAGGTGTCTGTGCTACTGCTAACTTGTTTTCATTACACATCGTCAACTAGATATGTTCTTAACTTGTTATGAAATGTGAAATCGGCGGGCCTTTCAAACTCGCATCGGCACAAATGTTTCCTAGTTTACTGAATTATCGATAGCGGGGCGAGTGGAATAATATTGCTGGGTATGGCGACCATTTTACGACCTGCATAATCATAAATGTAGTTTTAAATTTGTCGTACCGTTCAGATTCGCGTGGTTCGCCACTTTCTCGACACCTGATACGGAGCACCTCAGCCCACTCCTCTCTCCTCTCTCTCTCTCTCTCTCTCCATCATCCTCTTTCACACACATACACAGTCTCTCCCTTTTTCCATATCAACGTTGATTCGGAAAAATCTTGATCTGGTGGGAAAATCATTCTATCCGTATTGCTAGTAGCTGCTTTGTTACAATGAGAAAAAACTTCCTCTAATAAATGAAATTAAATAACAACATGTAATAGTACTTGATGAGAATTGTATAAAATAAACTAAATCTGTGAACTAACATTTATTTACATTTATTTATCGAAGAACTTTAGTTGTAAACATTTTTGGAAATGTTTTCTTTTCATCCGCAATTAAAAATGCTTCGACTGAAGTATGACTCCACGTTCTTAATATAGATATTCGTTCATATTAGCCATGCTGTCTTCCATGTGAGCTGCATGCTATTTACTTACTCGTCCGCTTCGAGGTAGGACGTTGCGAATCAGTCCTCGAAAAATTGCAATTTCAAAAACATTACTGCAGTAATTTCATTTCATCCATAATCATCGATATACTTACCCGTAGAAATACACAGATACTCTGAAATGAAAGTAAGTGCTCGAGATAAATCGATGGAGATCGGGTCATCGCATTTTTACAAACGGCATGACACTTTCCTAAAAGTTTACCTATTATGCTCATCGATCGTTCGTTGTATTTCTAAACTTCTAGTTGTCGTGCGGTAACTATACGTTCGTAACGTATAGAGTCGTCGAGTGTGGTTCGTGCGTAGCTACTAGTCCGGCAGCAACGAGGGTGACCGGCGAAGAAGTGATCGACCCCAAACAGCATTTGACCCTGAAATTGAGAAAGATTTTTCAAGATGTGGAAGTCCAATCCAAGTGAGTCAACTTTTTCAAATCTTAAATTATTCTATCAAAACGAGTGAAAATTACAATTGTAATAAAAATTGTAATTTTATGGTCAAATAAATTATCAAACTTTCTTACAAATTTTAGAGCGCACATGAAGGAAAAGTTCCTAGCAGATCTGCGCAAAGCGCGTGAAGCTTATACCGGAGCAGAGTTGTCGAGAGTATTAAATAACATGAGAAAACGGTTGGATGACCCGAACGTGCTCTCCGGCGAAGTATTGCTCAACGTTCTCTATTCGTTTCGAGAAATACAGGTAAATTCTGAAAAACCGACTCTTTTGGTGTAGGGGCAAGTGTTATGATAGATGGGAATTGAATGTAATGCAAGCGAGAATCATTATGTTGCTGTGAAATAAAATGATGAGAATCTGCTAGCTGTAGGTATCAATTTCGATATTCGTATTGTTGTAGGATTACGATGCGATGGTACAGTTGATCGACGACTTGCGTGCCATACCGAATCATAAAAATTCCATAAATACTCCAGCTGTTCGATATTTGTACGCATTCGCTTTGAACCGAAGAAATAAAGAGGGCGACAGAGAAAGAGCATTGAGAGTTATCGAAAAGGCTTTAGAAAAAAAGGAGAATCACGTTCCCGACATGGTTTGCTTGTGCGGTCGAATTTACAAGGATAAATTTGTAGAAAGTGAACATACGGATCAAGAGAGCCTGAAGAATGCTATCCGATGGTACAGAAAAGGTTTCGAGGTAACGACAAAATGTTGTTCTTGTTGTTGTTTTCCAATTAGGTATTGTTCACTTTGGTCTGAGATTTGCTCGAGAGACTTTTTAACTGACCATTCGGGTGGATAACTTTGTTCAGGTACAACCTAACGAGTACGCTGGTATAAATTTGGCAACGTTACTCGTGATAGCAGGTAACGAGTTTTCGAAGAGCGAAGAGCTTCAGCACATCGGAATGGTGTTGAATAATTTGATAGGGAAGAAAGGGAGTTTATCGAGTTTGAAGGATTATTGGGACGTGGCAACCTTCTTCGAGATCAGCGTTTTAGCTGAAGATTATGCCAAGGCCATACAGGCAGCAGAGTGCATGTTTAATTTGAAACCGCCCAACTGGTAAGCATTGGAGTAGCAGGCGATACGATTTCTCTACATTTTCATGGAACGTCGATTATGTTAGGTACCTGAAATCCACGATAGGAAATATATCGCTGATCGGTAGATTTCGAAGAAAAAATCCGGACTTCGAAGTTACGAAGGAAGAGAACGTCTTCAGCTTTTGGATCGATTACTTCGTCGAAGCGACGAAAAACGAAGTTGGGGACAGCATTCGATTTCCGGTGAGCTTCTCGATGGCATTTTTGGCATTTTCAGCTATTGGAGAAATGACCATCGTTTCATTTTGTTCCTTCAGCTTTTGGTTTTGGAACCGTCGAAAATTCTTATGCCAAGTTACGTCATGGTGAATCTTGGAGCGGAGGAGAAATCTATCCAAATTTTGAATCTCTGCCTGAAAGATAATTGCAAGGAGGTTCACGACTGGCTTTTCACTGCCAACATGATACGCAGCGTCAGCTTGTACAAACGCGACGAACGATGCCTCTTTTTGTACGTGCATCAAAACTCTGACGATTTCCAAATGTACCTGCCATCGAGTCAATGTCGACAACGATTCTACGACCTGATATTGGAAATGACGCGAGATCAGGAGGGCATGGTTACAGATCTCGACGCTTACTTGACCGACGATCAAATGAAGGTGAGAATTTGCCTGCAGAAGAAAAATCAAAATCACAAAATAACTCGTATGTACTAACTGCAATACTAACAATTCATTTCCCCTCGTCGCACGTTTCCTGTTACGCCCCCAGTCGACGCTTATCGTCTATGTACACGCTTGTCACTAATAACATTACGATTAACGATATAAGATTCGTATTTGGGTTCTTTTTAGATATTTCATGGTCTACAAACTTTGCTACTTATATTTACATTCGGGATTTCCAAGCACGATATTTCAATCGTAATTTAGAAAAAAGCACGACGGTGCAATATATAAACGTTGATAGTCGAGGCTAAATAAATATTCACAGTTTTCAAACATTGTCTTCAATTTTAAGATGTTCTGCTCCGCGATGCTCGACTATCGACTTGTTATGCTGAGATGCATTTTTTTTCCAGTTCGAGTACGAATTGGACGATCAGATGAAACGCATCGTCCTCGGGAAAGGAACATACGGGGTCGTGTATGCAGCTCGCGACCTGAATACTCAAGTGAGAATCGCCGTGAAGGAAATACCAGAACGAAACGTCGGTGATGTTCAACCGTTGCACGAAGAAATCAAACTTCACAGTCAACTGCGACATCGCAACATCGTTCAGTATTTAGGATCCGTCAGTGAGGATGGTTACTTCAAAATCTTCATGGAACAAGTTCCAGGAGGTTTGCATTTACCGTTCTATTTATCACCGTCGTGCCCGATATTGCTTGGACATTCTGCTCTCGAACGATTACAATGACTCAAGCAAATCCGATCCCATTTTAGGCAGCTTGTCAGCTTTACTCAGGTCAAAGTGGGGACCGTTGAAGGAAAACGAATCAACGATATCTTTTTATACCAAACAAATTTTGGAAGGCTTGAAATATCTGCACGATCAGAAAATTGTACATCGAGACATCAAAGGTCAGATTCATCGCTACCCTCATTTATCCGTCCGCAATGATAATTATATTGAAAAATAAACTCAAAAATGGGTATATAAAATTCAGGTGACAACGTATTGGTCAACACGTACAGCGGCGTTGTTAAAATTTCGGATTTCGGAACGTCCAAACGACTGGCAGGACTTTGTCCAAGTACGGAAACGTTCACCGGTACCTTGCAGTACATGGCACCCGAAGTTATCGACAAGGGTCAGAGAGGCTACGGAGCTCCGGTACGTACCCTTGACATAATTCGTCTGTCGCTACATTCCTCGATACGATTGAGAAACCGCTATCGTCTACCCTCTCCCGAAGCAACGTTTCACTGCCTGAAAGCAGAGAATGATCCGTGACTTATCTGGTATATAATGCTGCTCCTAAATTATCGCACCCACATCCCAGTGTCATTTCCCACAGCTACGAAAAATGATCGCGCTCAGTTTCGAAATTATCCCAGCCATCTCCTCACTTTTCGCGAGCAGGCGTCGCAAAGAAAGCAATGTCAGCTAAAAGATCGTCTTACGACACCTGACGATTGATGGTGCAGCGTTTCTTCCTGCGGCGGCGACTCGCGACTTTAGAGATATTCAGTCGGAAGACCGTCGACGTTGTGGGAAAATCGGCTTGCACGATGTCTTTGACTTTTTTTACTTTCAGGCCGATATCTGGTCCCTTGGTTGCACCATAGTGGAAATGGCAACGGGAAAACCTCCCTTCATAGAATTGGGATCACCTCAGGCTGCTGTGTTCAAAGTGAGTCTTCGATCGTTTCACCTCGCGCCTCGTGCACGTTCGTTTCTCAAACGCGGTCCTCGATCACCGATGTCAATTTCTCAACCGTAGGTCGGCTATTACAAAAGTCACCCCGAAATCCCATCGGAACTGTCGGAAAAAGCGAAGAAATTTATTCTCCGTTGTTTCGAGCCAAATCCCGATACCAGAGCAACGGCTGCCCAGTTGTTGGAAGACCCTTTCTTGCCGGAGTGAGTATGTTTTTCGCAACAACGAAACAACAATACTAATGAGAATAATAATAGCCCAACGTTTTGTGTTTCCTATCCTTGCTGATGAGAATTTCTAAATGTTACTAAATAGAAAGAAGAAAAGTACGAGGCTACCCGTAGCTCCAGACTTTAGTCGGAGTATTTCTGTGCCAGCGGAGCGATTAGATCGCCTCGGTAAATGCGACAAGACGAACAACAATCACATCGTGACGACGCCACCGATCCAATCTTCGCAATCTGACGATTCGTAAGTGTGATATGGTTCATCCGGATCGGCTCATTCCGCCGATCCTTTCGCGCGATGCTTTGTCGTTCGACGGCGCTTGAGGCTTGTCATAAAATACCGTACGTCTATAGTTGTACATTTCTACGAACGCGTAAGCGACGTATCGACTCGAGGAAACGCAAATCTACATTATTTTTATCAGCACATCTCGTTGTTGACAAATGCACGGGTTTGCGGTCACAGGCTCGCGTAATTAAAATAGAACTCAATCTGCGTTGAGAGATGCCGCAGGACGAGAGGGGAAAATGCTAGATTAGCTTCGACTTACTTTCCATACGCTTTCTCAGTCGTGAAAAGAAACGCGAAAAGACGCGAGCAGTGGTTTCTCTCTTGCTGTTGTTCTTTTATTTCAAACTTCTTTTACCCTCGACGTTTCACCATGAATTTGTGTGGATATCGGACGACCGCTGCGAAATTTGGGATGCCCCCGACGTTTTATCCTCGTGTCGATGTTGACGATTGGACTTTCAGATACACATGGTGAAAATGTCTTTTCGCATTATATTCAGCGTTTACAAATTATAAACGGAGAGTTATTTCACTCATTGACCTCGATATCTGAAGATTCTCTGAACGCGCGCTACCAATATTTGGTTCGAAAGAGATGTATGGTGTTCGGGAGATGGTGTGTCTCGTTTCGTGTGCTTCGGCGAACAAAATTCAGAGGAACATGTTTCAAATATCGAGGTAAAGCTTCCGTGGAAGCTTCTCGCGTAGCAAATTTTATAGCTTATCATAAGTTATTTAGTATTAAGCGCGAGGTATTGGTTGATATATGTTGTAAAATGTAATGAAATGTAAGTGTCGTGTGTAGCGGAGGGATAACCAAGTCGAGCCCGTTGAGAGAGCGCAGTCCAGCCCACCTTCTTTCTCCCATCAGCATGCCCACCGCCCTTTCTTTCAACAGGTATGGTATGCTATTCATATACTGTCACACAACATTTGCTAAGTCGTTGACAAAATTCTACTAGCAGCGTGTGGATATTTCGAAATTTGTTTAAGATTGCAAACTATAAAAGACTTTCGGCAGTGGCAGATGAAATTTACCTACGTTACTTTCATCGCGCTGAGATGAGATCGAACCGCGTACATTTTTGTATCATGTGCAGCTCTGTGTGCTTTGATTAATCCATTCACCGCTTTCGCTATATTCGATTCGACGTTAACCCAGGTGTTTGGAATAAAGATTGGACAATTGAACGACTCGATTAGAAAATCTGAAATATTGAATCGCTCACTAGACTTAAATCATTGATCATTTTCACAAAGTTTCTAATACGTCGTAGCACACTGGGAAGTACACCGTCCATCGAAACGAGCGAGACCGATACCGTTGGGGCTACCATGACCAGAAGAAGCTCGTCTGGTGGATTATTATCACCAGAAGTAGAAATAGCCGGTATTCGTCTTTCTCAATACATACCTATATCAATGAGTATAGTAGTAATTTATTAGTTGCTCGAACAATTTCAATTTCTACGAGAAATCAGTTTTTCCTAACATTCGTCCACGTGCACGACTTTTGTACGGACGGCAAATGGATACACAAATAAATCCTCTCAGGTCAATCGAGTCATAAAGTTGGCGAGGAGCAGGAAGGTTTCTACTTGCTGAAAAAGGACAGTCAGCGGCGTATGACGCTGACGAAGGTGCTGAGTCAAGACGAAGCAAAGATATGTCAAGTTTGGTTGAAGAGTATTCACCAAGACGTCGGGCAGACCGTTCTCCACATGGTGAGACGAGCACGTTTTAATAAGCCTCGTAGAATGCGTCTGTTTAGATAAGTTGTAAATTGTCACTTCCTGGACTACGTCGATACAACGATGACTCCTCTCCCGTTCTAGAACCACCTCGAGCTGCTGATGCGTGGCCTGAGAGATTACATATCCGAACCAAATCAGGATAGCATCACGTTGGCTATCAGAACGTTGAAAGAAGACTTAGATTTCGATTCGACAGCCATAAACCAACTTCACCTCGCTATATATCTTTTCCAAACAGCGGTCAACGAGGTTCTCAGACTGCACAGTATCAAACCGCATTGGATGTTCGCTTTGGATAATCTAGTCAGAAACGCTGTACAAGCTGCCATCACGGTCTTATCTCCAGGTAGAGTTTGTCACTCCCTCAAGTTTGTCGATTGTCCAACACCGCTGATCTTTCCATCTCGTCGACAAGTTTTCAACTCCGACTCCTTCGAGCCAGAGTCCATTAGCCACGAATCGAGCACTTTTAGGAGCAAAAAATGAATCACTTGGGAATAACAACGAAACCAAAAGCTTCGAGTAGCTCGAGAGATGAGAGTTATCAAGCGAAGAGGCAAAATTACAGAGTAGCGTGGCTGGTTGAGAAAGAATTGAATCACCGACTTTTATCTTTATTTGTTTTTGTATTTACATTATTAATCATAGCCGACTGCTTGTGTGTATATGGGTCGTCGTGACCGTCATCTAGTAGCTCAATATTTACATTTCTACTCGTTTCCTCTAAACGTTGTGCTAACACTAGCCGCTTTGATTTATTTTCACACCATAGATAGAGACTTTAACAAATTCTAAGAATATCTAGATATAGCGTTGCTATCGCTGAGAAATATACCATAAGTGGTCGACGCTTCAGTTTTCCTCCGACCATCGTTGGCCACGTAACGTCACAAAATTAATGACCGGGAAGCAAGGTATCATAGCTGTGGGCTCGCGGGATCGTGAACACGGGAAATACGTTTATCTTGGTCTTTTCCTTCTATTGCACAGAGCTCGGCGCGAATTTGCTGGGACACGAACGAACCCAGTCCAACGCGAATGGACCAGAAGAAGGATCAGCTTCGGGCGTATCGACGGTGAATTCTGTGAAGTCTCACAAGACTGTCGACTCGACGGACAACAAATATTGGCAGGAATATCACGAACAGATGGGAGCTCTGAAGACTGAAAACATGAGACTAGTGCAAGAATTGTTCGAGAACCAAAAATTGTATCAAACCATATTGCTGCAGGCATTGGAGGAACAGAAGGCTCAAATCAGCGCCTTAACGCAGTATTGCGAGTCCATGAACAGGAAAACCTCAGGACGAGAGTCTGGGTCAGTTGGCAAACCATTATTTCCTCTTTCCTTGTTTTCTCTACACGTGAACTTCGTTCTCGTCGAATATGTGTGCCGTATTCGTTTGTTGATACTTTGTTTATTGCTGTGATAAAAAATGTATGAAAAAATAATTCCCACACCAAATATGCTTCTTTTTATTCATAGAGATTATTGTATTACAGCTATAGCTCTGCTATATCCGGTCGTGACTCTGTTAGTCCTCGTCCAGCATTCCTACCACAAATTAGCATCTCCAACACCAGCAGTTCGAACACCGCCACGAAACTCACCGAATGGCTACAAGGTCTCGGCGTTGACTCTGCGTCTATAGACAGGGTAAAATGATAAAAATCATATCTGCACATTGCCTTTACTTTTCCAAAATACATTGCCTTTTTCTCTCCTAGTTTCTCTACGAAGAATACCTCTTGGAAGACGTCCTCTTCCATGTCAGTCGAGAAGACATTCGCAGGTTGAACCTCAGGTACGTCGCTTTGACTTGAATAATTTGCTTTTCGAATATATTTCTATTCTTATTTCTTATTCCCGTCATAACTTACTCTGTAATAAAATTAAAAAAGAAACAAATTGCGTTGTATACATAAGAGACCAAAAACGTTCACAAAACTAAGATAGTATTCACTAATACTACTATTGTTACATGTGGTAGCTTTTATTATATTTCCTTTTTCTTTTTTAAAAAATGGTCTTTCTTTTTATTATTTGCTTCATTATTCGAGGCTACAAATTGAAGTTTTCATGTTTCTAGGCAGCCGGTTGCATAATGCTTTCAAATAATAAGAAAATAAACGACCATCCAAACCGCACAGCTTAGAAATAATAAAAGCACATACGAAAATCTCCATTTTCACTTTTTTTGCTCGGTAAAGTTTTGAAATCTTATTCCGAGGAAAAGTTGAACAAATTTTTGGTGTAAAACGTTCATTGCCTTGACAAATACACAGGCGGTTTAAAAAAAAATAAAAAAAATCATCAGTTGCCCTTCAGAATTTTGCTACTTGGGTGAAGAATTATGTTTTTGATTGGGATTTCTTGCAGAGGCGGTATTGAACTAAGGATATGGAACGCAGTTCTACAACACCGAAAGGAAAACGACGTTTGAGATGGGAGAGTGCTAAGGATTCCGTCGCGAACGTGAAGATCACAGCCGGCCGCGAGGCGTTACATTACTTGCGATCAACGTCGAGTCTTCGCATATAGAAGCAGATTCGTTTCTAACAAATAATGTCGCGAAACGAGGCGAAATGTCGCGTACGATTGTCTCTTGGTCGTCAAAGGCGCCGTCTCGTCGCATCCCGTGCAATATAATCAAGAATTTAGCTGCCAAAAAAGCGAAAGAACCCGCGAGGTTCCGTCGTTACGTAGGTACACTGATAGGTGAAACGCGATCAACGTACAAATAATAAAACACAAACAAACAAACAAACTGCGTACATCTTTGAATTAATCGTTTGTCAATTAACAACACGTGTAAATATTAATAACATTCTACCAAAATACGGTAATTAATTTACGTGTGTCTATGCGTGCCTGATATGATACCATACATACTTACAATTATAATGTATTCTTTCCCCGTCAAGTGTTATTTCGCGAATGGTAATATACTTCTTTTCATCGCACCGAGATAAATATAAATTTCATCGAAACGATGAAGAAATCCACGAGTATCGATGGAAACGACGAAAACAGTCGGAAACTAAATTGGCAAATTCGTAGAAATTCTACCAGAGGAAAATAAACAATTGCAAAAGTGTAAAATTGTAGAAAGATGAAGTATTTTTTTATTTTTTTTACGAATTCTATTCGATGTTCTTCCACACTTTTTCTTCCCTATCGACGTGTTTTTGGAAAAGTGTATTACCAGTCGAGAAAGTTCGTCATATTTACGGTTTATCCGCGTTTCAAATCGATGTAAAAGTACAAAAATCCAATTCTTATTATCGTAATGTTTGCACTTTTATTTTTGTTCTGTTCTTCTTCTTCGCGAAATTATAATGTCGAGTCAGAATGACTTTTATGCTTGGCGATGGCGCGAGTTCAGAAATTATCCAAACAACTTTTCTCCATTTCGCAAATTTTTATTGAAACAACGAAGAGTGCCTTCCTATTACGTAATTAAATAGATCAAAAGTCTGTCGAGCTCTGTGCGATATCGAGTACCAATCACGTTCCTCGCATCTACATATTTTTCGCTCGAATTTACACGAATCAAGTATATAGACACTGGATTTGCAGTCGATCCGGTGTAACAAATAACAACCAATCGTCTTCCACGCGACTCGAATTAAACTAAGCGAAATCACAGAGTTTTTAGATTTCGATAGAATAATATCATTCGGAAAAATTCGTTCGATGGCCATTTTTTTTTTTTTTTCTAATGAATTTTCTGTCTGATGAGAACATGATAAGAAAATTGTCGAATATAAATGACGTTAATTTTGAAAAATGTTCCACGCAACCGAATATTTTTAAAGAAAATATTGTTGATGTCAAAAAATGTGAAATTAACATTTGTCGAATCTAAATCACTTCACCGAGACTTTGTCGAACAGAAATAATTCGAAGAAGATGTTCCTAACTCGAATAATACATATATATTTTAATTAATCAAAATTTGTTCAAGCAAATGTGTTCCATGACAACCCGTTGAAATTGCATTTTTTGATTGAATCCTATTTCGATTTTTAGAAAATCACAAAGCATTTGCCGAATGTACATCGTTTTAGTAAAAAAATTGTTTTTTTAAATAATTAAAAAAAAAATACATTTGTAACAGACATTCGACCAATAAACGTATTTGCAATAAAGATCTCCTCGATGTGAGTTATTTTACCATAGGTAAAACCGTAGATTTCCAGCGCTAAAACACTAGTGGACCCGGCGAACTTCGTTCCACCTCAGAATCCATAATTCTGTCTGCCTGTCTGTCTCTCTATCTGCCTGGCTGCCTGGCTGCCTGGCTGCCTGGCTGCCTAGCTGCCTGGCTGCCTAGCTGCCTGGCTGCCTAGCTGCCTGGCTGTCTGTCTGCCTGGCTGCCTGTCTGCCTGGCTGCCTGTCTGCCTGTCTGCCTGGCTGCCTGGCTGCCTGGCTGCCTGGCTGCCTGGCTGCCTGTCTGCCTGGCTGCCTGTCTGCCTGGCTACCTGTCTGCCTGGCTGCTTGTCTGCTTGTCTGCCTGTCTGCCTCTCTGTCTCCCTATCTGACTGGCTGTCTGTCTGCCTGTCTGTCCGTCTACCTGTCTCTCTGTCCGTCTACCTGTCTGTCTGTCTGCCTGTCTGTCTGCCTGTCTGTCTGCCTGTCTGTCTGCCTGTCTGTCTGCCTGTCTGTCTGCCTGTCTGTCTGTCTGTGTGTCGTAAGATATTTTCCAACTTACTTGGCACTTACTGTTGTAATTTGGTAAATGAACTCAATATCGTTATAAATTATAGCTTATATGTTATTCTGATATACAAACAATAATACTGTAAAGTTTCATCAAAATCCGTTCAGTAGTTTTGGCGTGAAAGAGTAACATTATCCATACATCTATACATACATACAAACTTTCGCGTTTACAATAGTAAAGTAGTAGGATATCAGGATTATTTGAGAATGAGTTTTACCCCCCTTCCAATAGTTCATTTGGCGCTATCTACAGTCTACGATCAGTACATGCTTCAAAGTTGCGCTAGTCTCCGACGATTTCTGACGTTTCTCGACGAACCCAAACCGGAAAGGAACAAAACTCTCGTCAAGTACAATTACTTCGCAGTGTTTTAAAACTAGATTAGTTTAATTCGGTTGACAATCGCATTGTCAGCGAGGGTAAACCCGACTGAAGCCAAAATCGATCACTGTGCGGCGTCAGAATCTTTCAAGAAATTTCAGAAACCCCGAGAAGGGGCGAACGAATGGTAAATAGTAATCGGATTTTCTGGGAGCGTTGTTCCATGGTTCTCCGAAATTCATTGATTTCCCCGGATTGGCATGGACGACACGTTCGGGTCTAGCATTATCTACCCACCCGTCACAGATAAGTAACATTAATTCGAGCTGCGTCGGGTTCAGCGAGAAAAAAGGAACAGCCGAAAGATATCCTGCTGTAACAATCGAAAGTAGTCGATCGATCCTCGCAGACGAGTCCGATCCGAACTTGCACGGAGGGAGCAGTTTCGATGCGAGAACCAAAGCTTTGGGTGTCACCACCAAAGACTACGGTTAAGTATCGCCCAACGAAAGATTTGGTTACGACGATCAAAGCTAATTTGTACAGTAGGGTGCTCCATTTGCAACGAACATTTTTTTTTGTGCTGACATCCGAAAATATGGCTCCTCGCATTGAAACAAAAATTCCCTCAAAATTTGAGCCCTTCATTTTAATTTTACGTACTTCCTCTCGATCGCTGAATTTTTCCCGTTTAAACAACAAGTAAATGTGTAGTGTATTATTATGTGAACAATTTGTAGGAAAATATTCGGTAGGTTTGATTTTTTGGAAATTAGAAGGTCCATTAAATTTCGCGCCGCCGAATCCGCAGTGCTCGTAAAAGTGAACGCGAAGTGATCATAGAAGAAGCATTACTCGGCGAAATATTGGCAAAGCTGCTTTGGAAAATGTCAATAATAAATATAACGCGTAGTTGCTTCGGTACAAATAACGGTAACGGCGAAATTATACGAGGCGAAATGATGTACCGTGGCATTTCCCAGAATTCATAACGTATTCCGGGGACGTAGAATAAGAGAAAAGCCTTGATTTTTTTTAACTCGCGACCCTCGATCCCCGTAGCTTTCAGCTCGCAACCCCATCGCGGAATGACTGATCAACGAGGCTACTGGGTTAATACGAAACGAACGGCATCGAATCTTCTTCGTATTTATCATCGGTCCCCCGCCTAGATGCGAAATATAAAAGGGGGACGAGAAAATACTTCTGATTTCTGGCATTTCGGTCACGTGCGTCTCTCTGCCCCCATCTGCGAAATTATAGAAATGAAAAGTTTCATCAAAAGCTCGCGAACGTCGCGAAATTGTAACGTTCCCCGGAAACGCCTATCTCCGCGTCCCCATGAATCCGAAATTTCGAAGACTCCGTTACAATCAAACTCTACGCTACCAGACTATCGCGATCATCATCCTCCTCATTCGAAGACGACGTGCCATTTTCTTCTACCCTTTATTTATTATTATTATTATGATTATCATTATTACTATTATTATTATTATCATCAGTAAATTGCTTATTCTTTTTCGACTGCTGAAATGACACGGACAGAGACGTTTAGAGAGATTTTGCCGAGGAACGGAGAATCAATTCGACTCTTGAGCAAAGAGGAGATCAGAGAGCCAGAACTCGTTTCTATCGCGAGTAAGTACCGAAATGGTTCACTAGGAAGCCAATGAGTAAAGTGATCGAGGGTAAATCCTGATGCCCGGGCAGAGAGCGCAAAGAGGATGCGAAGGGAATTATTAGCGGAACCGTAACGCAGGCTCAACCCTTTTCTGAAGGCCACTTGAAAAATCTGTCAGATTAACAGTTGGTCAATGTTTGATTGGATTAATGACTATTTGGGGAGGTCCATGTATTTATTATTAAACGATCAAACTTCACTCCGGGAAAGTGAAGTTTGATCGTAACGATGTTATTCGTTACATTTCGGACGTGGAACGACGGGGGTGGAGATTTTCGAGGTAGGAGAAGAACTGCAATCTGAAACGATAGTTCGAAATAGGGCGTAGCTGTATTAGGTACTTTAACGCTACACGCGAAGGGTGTTGATGTATCGCTAATGTTGGGGAAAAAATAAGTCGTCGACACAGATTTTTTGTGATAAATTTGAGGGATTTTTATTTAGTACTGTACGAGAAATAGGACAATGACCTTGAACCGTACGATGCGTTTTTCTCTTCTTTTGCGGGGAAGGAATTCGGATATCATTGCTCTCGTGATACGGCGAGCAGAGTCGAACGGTTTGGCGTCGATGTTGAATAATTCCTCGTCGCGATAAGGGCCCTCGCGATTGTTCACGCGAAACGAAGAGAGTCGAACGATCGAGGGAAAGAAAGACGACGAAGGGAATGATTTAATGCGTGTAATATTAAATATTACCTATTCCGTTTTGCTGCTCCGTTTTACATATCCTTAGCTGGTGGAAATACGTTCGAATGAGGGAATCGGTCTAAGCGGAGCGGCGGACATCTTAATATATACGCCAAGGTAACAAAGAGGCATTAACATTTTTATTTGCGAGAAGCGCCAATCATAAGTCACCAATACGTCCGAGCCCTTTTTATACGCATACACGTACACGCGGTCTGACTGGATCTACGGGGTACCCAAACGAACGACTTCCTTTTTCGAATTGCTGATGAGGGGGAGGCTCGCGATCAGCGCGCACCGTTGCTTCTTCGACCCCCAATATCCGACGGCTACGAGAGATACGAACGGAGCACGCCGCGAACTGAAATAAAAATTGTTCGATTGTCGAAGCACTCTCAGTTTCCGTACGATATACGAATTCTTAACACGATTTCATTACCTTGGTTCGTATGTTTCTACGTAACAAAAGCTTCCAACGCTTATCCATCTGTCTATCTATCTATCTATCTATCCATCTATCTATCTATCTATCTATGTATCCATCTGCCTATCTATTCATATATCTATCTATCTGTTCATCTATTCATATATCTATCTATCTATCTCTCTATCTATCTATCTATCCATTTATCTATTTATCTATACCTTGGCTGTATCTCAGTCATCAAACAAGAAGCGAGAAGAGACGTGATGGTCAAGTGGCAGGAATCGTGGACAACGGCACCTCACAGACGATGGCCATAGAAGCTGGTCCAGAAGAGCGCCAGTATGAGGAAGTGGACTACTTTGTGATTCGGGTGCTGTCTGGACATGGTTGCTTCCGAAAATAGTTTTACGAAAGGAACCGGACGATCGACAATAAATGTTTCCACAGTTTCGAAGTAGACTACGTGGAGCATACTCTGTTCTTCTGTGAGCTTTGGAAGAACATCAGGGGCAACTTCCAAGAAGAGATGCGGAAAACGTTCAATGACCAGAATATGATGGCTAACCTGCTAGACCGATGGAGACCACAAATGCCCATACTGAAGTAATGCGAAGGCCGTTTTGGGGACGTGCATTGCAGGGAATGGGGTGGTTGGTTTTTTAGTCAGTAAGAATCTGACACTACCTGTAACAACCTGGGCGTCTTGCATGGGCTCCGCGGGTGTCTCGTGCAAGATTGTTCCAACTCCAAAAAAAATTAATGTCGTTGTAAAAAAAAGCGTGGGGTGCTTTGTACCGCATTCTTACGCTAACTCTGCATTTGGGAATAAAAATAGTAGGAGACTGTAAGAATTGATATGGAGCGCACACGATTTTTTATTTACAATGGCATTAATTTTCTCGCTAGTCACTTTATTCTTATATTGAAATTTATTTTCTACTTTGTGGTTCGATTTATTATAAAAGTGTGTTTTTTTATAGTTTTTTAGAATATTATTTGTTCTTCGTAAAAATTGTCTAGCTGCTCGCGCGGAAGAGAAAGGTTCGTGATCGAAATGTTGAAATGTGCGGAGCAGCGCGAACATCAATGGACAGATAATTCACCTCTTTTCATTTCGATCACAGTGAATTTCGGAGCCTATTATTCGACGGGGCAGCAGCTGCCGACAAAGCGATGCATTCCAGCTTTATTATACGACATACGGCGGGGGCAGGAGCATGATATAAAAAAAGATTATTAAGTTTATCCAGCCATATTTTGCCTCGGAGAATGTATGAAAAATTCGAGGCTGTTTAGGAGACTGAATAAGGATTGGGCATGATTGGATCTATTGTGCGCTTTATTACGTACCTGCCGAATTATATTTCGCGATACATCGGGCATGCCTCGCAGAAATCGTGGTGGTCCAATTTTTCCGGATACGGAATTTTAGCGTCTTCGTCGAACCGTTCAACGCCTCTTGTCCCAGAAGTAATTAGTCCCGGCTGCAAAATTGTCAATTTTCGTCGGGGAAGATGCTTTCATCCCGCGCACCCCTCGCCCGTTAGAGACCATTCCGCAGACTCCTTTATTCGCATTTTACGTACTTTACGCGTCTTGCCTTCCGTACCGAGGAGTCAACCCGTTGTTCGAGACAATAATTCCGGTAACGGGTTTATGAAAAGTGTGAGGTAGTTAAATAAGTTAATTCCAGGGGTGAGCGGCCAATCGAAAAATCCTCGCGCTCAAGTTCATCGCCGCATCTCTCCGACTCTCTCGCGCCTCCAACCCTTTGCGAACAAGATTCTCGAGACATTCGCGTCTGTTCCATCCCGATAATTTTCACGGTCCCAGAAAACTGAACGATTCGGGGTGAGGAGAAGAAACAAAGGAGGAGTGAATACTGCATTACGGATAGCAAGGGATCAATAAAAATGAACGATTGGTAGTTTTGAATGATAGTCATCGAGTTTATTTGATCCACTGTGTATGATGAATGTTATTATACAAATATACATATAATGATTGAATGCCGCTTCGTTTTTTCACGTGATTTGACGGGTAGAATCGAATACCGTTGGTCCCAGGTCAATATCTGCACCAGGAAAGTAGTAACGTCCAAAATATCGACTTTCCGAAATCGCAAAAATCTGAAGCCTATAGCCTTCAAAAATTCTGGTTCTTCGACACATCTCAGAATCGATCGCCGATTCGTTTTCTGATGTATTTTGAAGCGTAGAATCGAATGGCGTAGGTTCCAGGTCGATATCTCAATTAGGAAAGAAGTTACGGCCAAAAAACTTACTTTTCGAAATCACAAAAATGGCAAGACTATAGCCTTCGAAAATCTCAGATTCTCGACGCATCTCAGAATCGATCGCCGATTCGTTTTCTGATGTATTTTGAAGCGTAGAATCGAATGGCGTAGGTTCCAGGCCGATATCTCAATTAGGAAAGAAGTTACGGCCAAAAAACTGACTTTTCGAAATCACAAAAATGGCAAGACAAGACTATAGCCTTCAAAAATCTCAGATTCTCGACGCATCTCAGAATCGATCGCCGATTCGTTTTCTGATGTATTTTGAAGCGTAGAATCGAATGCCGTTGGTCCTTTATCGCTTATCTCGTCGAAATTGTCAGTATCCAATATAGACACAGACGAACGTTGGACACATCCATTTTCGAGCTTGCGAATTCTCCTTTCCGGAGATTCGTAAGAATCAATCCACATCGATCTGAAAACGATGCACACACAAAAACCGTTGACTTTTTTCGCATCATTCGAATCGAACGACGAGTTCGTCGGTGAATCTCTCTTCATAATTGTTCGCGGGGTGGCGATGCGAATCGAGTTACCGAAGTTGGAATCCAGTTCCTCTCGTTAATCCATCGGCGAATTTCACTCGGTGAATTCCGAGCATCTTTCAACAAGCTCCACTCTCCACGGTTAAATCCGCGCCGAGGTTCGCTGCGATTACGTTCAGCTGCCGCGGCTCCATCCGCGCAGCATCACCCAAGAAAAAATCCCTCAGATAAGCCAGACGAGATTTATCTCGCGTTACCGAAAAGATTGCGCGTGGAATAGAAGATGACTGCCTTTATACTCGCAACGTCGATCCCGCTGCGCGTGGAAAAAGTATATAAAATCACGCGATTCCAGCCGTATGCACCGTTCATTTTACAACGTGCGAAATTGCGAGGTCGTAAAACCACCGAGAATCGGAAAGTCTAATGAAAAGAAGCTCGAAGAAGGGAATATCGCCGCGCGAGGATCGACAGTTTTGCCCAAGCGCCACCCTCGACATTTATCCGACGCGACGCACAGTGGATTTTGGATTTAGTCGCTGACAATGCAATTCGCGACCGAATTGAGCCATTCCGGTCTCAAAATACTCGTAAGTAATCGTGCTCCTCTATACTAAGCTCGACTCTGGTAGCACCATCTAATTACCACGTGGCCGATAACAATTTTTCAACGAAGAGCAACGGAGAGCAACAGCCCGAAATGGTCGTCGTCATCGCGTCGAAACGATCGACAAACGGGAGATGTAAATTCGCAGGGTAGGTAGGTACCCCCTGCGACTCGGTGCTAGGTGGTACACCTCGAGAGAAACGATAATCCCAGCTCCGCTCAACTCCGGTTTCAAAGAGGATCGAGAAGGAGCGATGTCCCCGGACGTCTTTGACTCTGACTGATTGCGACGACGATGATATCTGTGTTGCTGATTAGCCCTCGGCCGTCTCGCCCCCCGCCGCCCCCCGATCTTCGTTATCCTCCCCATTCATTTTCTCGCATCTTTGCTGACTCTTTCTATATTTCCATTCGACCAACCACCCCTCCTCGTCTGTTTTATACTTCCTCCAGTTTTCCTCAACTTTTCCTCGTTTACTACCCACTCAATTTCCTATCTCGAACTCTTCGTCTTCTTACTTTTACTCTTATTACTTTATCACTCATTACTCTATTACATACTACTAGCTGACCCGACGAACGTTGTCCTGTATTAACTATGAATACTCAATCTATAGATCTATTATCTAATATCAAATTTGTATCTATAGATCTATCTATCTATCTATCTATCTATCTATCTATCTATCTATCTATCTGTATAAATAAATCGATTTATTCACTGCTCTATTTATTTATTTTTTTCAATCGCGCCAACTGTCAAACAACTGACAGTTATGTAGGTAAAACGCCATAAGGTTACATTAGAGAAGTTAACGAGGTCGTTAATTTTGCTTAAATTTTCTAATGTTCCGCGCAACTTTCTTAGCTTTTTCTTTGATAAAAACCTTCTCCCGACCGTAACAACCAGGACAAAAAAAGAATTGGCGAAATTGGTCCAGCCGTTCACGCGCGATGGCGTGACCATGGGAAATAGGGATTTATTTACCTACATTACTATTTGATTACCTTATCTCGGTTATTCTCTTCTGCCGTCGATCGATGAGGAATCTGGACGCGCGGATGGCATTCAGCCCGGCATACCGCGGCGTCAACGGACCGCCGCGGTGGTCAGCTCGATGTGTGCGCACCGAACGGCGAACGAGCTGGAAACCGAATAACGATAACGATAACGATAGAAAATTAATGGCATTCGTATTTGTGTTTTCGAAGAGTTTGTATAAACATCGGACTCGAGTGGTAACCCGGGCTACGTTGCGCCGCTCTCGCTCAAGAGAGAATTCAAACAAGCCGGTCTCGCGTGTAAATACTCGTTAATGAATTAGTCGGTGCGATTTGGTTTCATAAAATATTCCGAACCCCCGACCACCGATTCTATCAGTCTCCACGATACCGCCAAATTTACCGATTTTTCGCCTACAAATTTCTCGCTGTCGCATCGAAAAATTATTCCACGCGAGAGGTAACGAATATCTCGACTGAATTCGAATTTTAATTGGTAATTGGAAAAATAACCAGCCGGGCCGATGGAAAAAAATGAGACACAATCGAATTAGCTTCACGATTTTTAACAGTCTATACCAAGCTATTGAAAGCGTATTAATCCTAGTCGCTTGCTTGGGGTCCAGATGACCCGACTTCAACTTCTCATAGAAGATGAATAAATTGTTTCTACATCAAATTTCAAATTCGAGCTCACTCTACAGATCCTAAGGTACCTTCAGCAATTTTCTCGTCGCAAAATTGTCATCGATGGGACAACGTTCCAAAGTTAGTTGGGTCAGGGTGACCCCTCGCAAGTAACGTGGAAGTTGGGGTTAATATTCCGCGAAAAAATAATCCGCGAAAAAATAATCCGCGAATCCTTTTTTCGCTAGCAAAATTAAGGGGGAAGGATGCTGCGAATATTTGAGAAGATTGGGAGCTGAAAAATAATTTAACGACGATCTTTTGTTATCCATGCAAACGCGAAACGTTCGTGCGGTAAAACGAGGACCTACGCGTTCGTCGATCGTCTCTATCCCCTCGTAAAGTCGGTTTAATCTTAATAATCTATTATCCCGTCTAGAGGACAACGAGTGCGAATTATACGGCTGAATATCCAGCCTCTTTGCGACGGTGTAGTGAAATTATTATTCGTGTTATGTCTGCCGTCAGACTTTCCACATAACGCGGGAACTGTTTCGCTGATAACGCGATTCCGTCGCGAAACTTACTCACCGGAACATCGAATCATGATTCCATAGAGCGTCGGATCGGCGGGGTACGAAGAAGGAAATTGGAATGAGATTGAGAAGGAAGGAAGGAAGGAAGGAAGGAGGGAAGGAGGGAGAGTAGGAGAGAGAGAGAGACGAGAGAGCGGAGCACTCGAGGCAGAAAGGACGATCGGACCGAGGAAGGAAGGAAGGAAGGAAGGAAGGACGAAATCCGAAGGAATTACAGCGCTGAAGAGCCGATCGAACGAAGACTATGTGAACAGTGGACGGATTCGCGACTACGAGAATCACCCCTCAACCCCGAGCGCTCTCGTCGTCGCGAGCAATTCAACCGTCTCGATGCTCTTGGGGTGTACGAAATTGCGCTTCGTTTCATTTCCGAACTTCCTTACCGCCTTAACAAAGAGATATATCGCATTCGTTTACCGTAAACCATGGGAAACTGCGTGGAGATGAACGCAGCTCGACACAATTCCACCGATCGATCAATATAACCCGACATTTTCCTCATATTCATTCGCGTTTCAGGAAACTCGATCAGCGTTGCGCCAACCAGAGTAAAAATAAAAGAACAGCGGGATCCTACAAATTATGAAAAAATCATCGTGCAATATTTCAGCGAGACGAGCGTACGATTTCCTCGAATACAATGCGATTTTACCAACTCAGAACTGGTTGGAAAGAAATGATACCGGTTGAAAAACAAATATAGCGTAAACTTAATTATTCCGAAAATGAGCAGTTCGAATAAAAAATGTACACCTCTTATTTTTGACTATTGCTGAGAAACATCCATTTTTCGCAAGCTATTACTCTGCACAGTGAGAAGAGGTCCGTCATTGTGTATAGTGTAAAAATGTGTGCGTTAAATACTTAACATTTTAGTGTAGTCGTTAGTGTTGTTCTCACAGTGCGTTTTCCAACACACACAAATGGTATTCGATACTAGATTAACACTTTTTCAATGTTACTCTAACATTCGCTGGTGTTACTCTTAACACAGGGTTGTGACACACATTTTACTGTGATCGTAGTGTTGTTGTCACAGTTCCTTTTTAAACACGCACAAATGTAGTTTCGTACTAGATTAACACTTTTTCAATGTTACTCTAACATTGATTTGTGTTACTCTCAACACAGAGCTGTGTTACCTTATCACTACGCACTGAGTGTGTTGAAATGACACTAATTTTGTGTAAAAAATAGTCGTTAACACAAATTTTTGTGTTCGATTTGACGGAAAATATTGTGCTGTATGCTCTGAGTATTTTAAAACGATACGAGTTCGTAGACTAGACGAAAGAATCGGTAAATTAAATGTAAGAGTTGCGAAAGACATATTTTTCCAAAGTTGCGTTTCCTTTGCACTATTGAAAAGTAATAGTTGAAGAAAAAATGAAATATTCTGTTTGTTGGCAACGGAAAAATCTGCATCGACGTATTCGGAAAAAATGTAATTTGGAGCGGAAAAAAGCGATTTGTGGAAAACTATTGCGCTTCCGGAATTCGGCGTCGCGTCGTGAGTGGCGCCGCGTTGGTGGAGCGTCAATCACCGTCGGCACCTGCGAACACCAAACACCTGGCAGGTGTTTGCCGAAGGTTTCGCGACTGGTACCTAAACGGTAAGTGCAAGCAGTGCGTAATCATTGTGAATTAGTTTCGGGGACAAAACTGTTTTGCGAATCGCTAGGCTGGATTTCCTGTTCGTCGATGCCAATGTTCGCCAGAGGTGTGAAATCCAGGAGAATATTTATCAGCTACGTCGGTGAGTAATCCAAAAGCTCGAGCAGTTCTGACCAATTTTAAACGAATTAAGACGTCTTTCGGTCAACGTTTATCGCGCGCGATTTATCGATTGGTCTCGTTGTCCGATGTACAAAAATCGTATCGTGCAAGTAATCGACGAATTACTCTATCTTCTCCGCATAGAGTAAGTAAATCAATACGGTATTACTATCGGCAGCGAAACACCCCATCCGACGGCTAGCGCAGGCGAGAACCTTAACCGTTGCTAGGTGCTGTTTGCCTTGTTTACCGGTGTTTCGCAGGCGTAAGGCGCACCCGTCGACTCTATAAACTACCAACCCCGTTTACCTCCGCCTCCTCTCATTCAAACTACCCTCGGATATGTCGATATCGACGACGACGACGAAGATGCGAAAATTACCGTTATCACATGAATAGAAGACCATCGTTCGCTTTGTCTACAGAAAGATCACGAAAGCCTGTACATAGCACCCGAAAACCGTTTGAATTTCTACGACAATAATAATAATAACAATTTGGAACTGACTTGAAGTAGTTTTCGGATTTTTTGCTTCGCTGCATTTTTAACGAGTCTCTTGAACCATGTCGCAGAGCTCTGTTAACATTGAGGATCGTGGTTTGCGATGGATTGGATACCGGGAGTCACGTTTCGTCCCTTGGGACGAAAAGATACGGTACATTGCGCCACTAGGGAGGGAAGTGGGCTGTTTCAGCCCGCCCGAATCGAAAGCAGCAGAGTGGCGCAATGTATTACGTGGCGTCTGGCGAACATTTGCGAGTTTCCGTCAGCGCGACAATTTGACTGCAGCAATCACCGAAATGCCGAGCATGTATAATACGTACGCGCGCGTGTGTACGGCGATGTATGAAATCGAACGTTCCTATGCCCCGCTACTTCTGGATTTTACTTGCAAATTTTTATCGGAAGAGGGACAGGCTTTATATTCCATTCGTTTCGAGAGGTGTCTCGAGCTACGGATTTCCATTGAATATAGAAACACATCGAAGCGGAATTGTTTTGCATGTACGCTGCTAAGTTATCTGGCGAATCCTCTTCGCCGGAGTCCCGAGAGGTTGTTTCGAACCGTGGAGAGCTAAGCCAGCGCCAGGACCTCTCGGAGAACTTGCAGCGGTGGGGAGAGACAACGGAGGCATCTCAGTCTCCCCCCGTCTGGACCCCCAGCGGGAACAATGGAACGACCTTGAAACGAGCCATCTACAAATTCCACCAACAACCACATCTCTAATTTCATGCGATAGAGAAATCGAGGAATTTTATTCCACTCGAAAATTTCACACGCGTGCGAAATCCGCGGATCTCCTCGCGTTAACGATGCAGCTTCGATAGAAAGTCTCGAATTTCGCGGGACACGCGTAGCGGGACTCTCGACGTTGAGTGGAACTTTTTACGCTCCGACGTTTCCCAGTTTCCTAATGCGAATTCTAAGGGAATCGTTACGACGAAGGATCAATTTTATCCTATTCCCCATTGTCCCAACGCCCGTTCCAGGCGGCACAATGACACTTGACGAAAACCTTAACTTTATTGACTCTTCCTACTTTAAAAGCCAATCAAATGCCTTCGATATCCACCCTCCTCACATCCATAGCCCCTGATTTTCCTTCCCCTCCACTCGACGATCTGCGAGTTCGTCAAATGAATATATTACGCCACTTGAATTCGGCTATTTACGACTCGAAGCGTGGAAAAGATCTGGCCGGCGAAAATAAAATGAAAATGCTTTTAAAAAAAAATGTATCGCGTCGCGAAAATATTCCAAGTAAACTTGAACCGTGCAGAATAATCGTCAACACTAACGGGACAAAACTGGATACTTTTCTTGGATCTGCATTGGAACTTTAAGAACGTAAGCGCGAATGTTATAATAGACAATAGTAGAACACGTTTTCGGAACACTGACTAGAAATCGAAAAACAAACACGAAGAAGATAGAGTAGCTTTGAAAAATGACAGGTATTATCATCACAGAACATGAACACTAATGTTGGAAGACACACTAGTAGCAACAAACACGCAGAAACGGTTCTTCAAGGACGAGTCACTATGACACAGAATTTTTCGCTTGCAATGGGGTTATATTTTTATATTCGTACTTTACATATCACTACAAAGCTCTAGTAGCTGAGAATCTGCGAGGTTCTCGAAGGATTCAATTCGACTGTTTGGGGCAATTCTCGGGCAGGACACAGCCATCGCCCACGTTGTCCGACAATCTCACGTATCCGGTCCGACATTTCCAGTAAAGTCCATTCTGATAGTCACAATCCTGCAACAAGACCGGAATACGAATTGTTAACGACCTACGAATTCTCGATACGCGGAACTAGCAGATACAGTGACGCAATAGCGAATAGATATTGCGCACGTAGATTGTTCCTCCCAGATACTTCACACTTCTAACAATCATATTTCATTATTACTCACACCGCCGCAGACTGGTGGTTTTCGGTTGCAGAATTTATCACAAGGTTTACATTCCGTCAGCTCCTGATTGGGTCCGTACTCGGCTGATACTGTGGAAAGATTCGGTCTCAGTCGCTAAAAGCTCAGTACGCGATACAGCGTTCGGTTTCATGTCCGAGGAAGTCTATTTTCCGCGAGATACAGTGAACAAAGGAAGCTTTTCGTCGTGTAACGTGGAGTTACGCCGATGCACACGTTTCGAAGCTACGTGGCACCGCCGGTAGTCGCAATGCTGTCGCCATGTTTGGCATGACGGTGCAATGAGAGCAAAAAACGGGTAATTTCCCACGACATTGCAGGACACAAACTATTTTCGACCAGTGGTACGAGAGAAGTTGATAACACGGCGAGAATTAGCGACTCGCGTTCTCCCACATGCGTCCATGCTACACGACAAAAAGTTCCCCTACACTCGAAACACTAACACTCTATCGTTGTTAATTTCCCATTCTAAATGTGTGCAAAAACTGTTCAAATTACGAACCGACAACGCAATTGGACTATTCGCCGAAAATCAATTCGTACGATTTGCGTATTTGTGAATATGGTATTCGTCAAGACATCGTTATTGCACGATCGGGTGACGAAGAATGTTTAACTTACGGACGGTATGAACAATCGCCAGAACGAAGAGTATCGCGCCAAGTTTGAACATCCCGCAAATGTAGAGGCTTCCAACTTTTCTACAACCAAACTTCATCGCGCCTCTTCTTTTGTAGTATACACTAAGTGCGCCTATTTCGCATTTAAAGCGATAGTTTTGTGCGCAACTCGCCAACACGTTTGTTACGTAACTCGGTTCTGCCTCGTATATAGAGATACGCGATCATGAATTGGAAAGTAGTATCGCATAATTATAAGGACTAACAGCGCATTTAGGTGGCAATTCGAGGATAGTGACGGTGTACTAGTGAAAGACACCGAAATTCGGTACCTACACCAACGAGAAATGAGAAACACTAACACTAACTATCATGACATTGGCACTAACAGGAAACCTAACGAAAGGGAAGCAACAGGATCACTGCAAATAACGACGTTTTACAACAAAAAAAACGTAAGAAAAGAGGACGAGCAACAGATCTTGGCGAAACACTATTAAAGCGAAAATCAACGTGATCGAAATTACGAGAAACATAGCGGCCGATTTTCACGATCGAGTCGTTTCTTTCCAATGCTTTGACTTTCACCCTCCCAAAGTTACCTGAACGATGTTTCGATGGAAGTTGCGAGTTGTATTAAAGGATCTCGCGATCTCCTTGATCTTGCCTGAAAAAATTACAGGGATTGCTTTGAAAAAAAGCCAATAGCGTCCCTCAGCTTTCGTGGGCGCACGTGACACTCTTCTTTCTCAAAGATCCCACCGCGATCGTCCTTTCTGTCTCGCATGGCAGCCGATTGCCGCGAAAAGAAAGAAGGAAAAGAAAGAAAAGTATGACGAGCGACGACATCTTGGTGGTGGTAGCAAGTGGCACTCGACTCCGGCAACGTCAGCACGTCGCAAATCGCGAAATTCCGTTGCGAAGCGGGTCTTCAGCGGGAATCGAAGCGAATAATATCCGAATATCGAGACACTGGGCGCGGTCTGTCGCGGTCGTAAACCAGGCTGATATGAATGCGGATGACTCAATTTTCGAAGTTGCCGCGTATAGAAACGTCGGCTTAGAGTTGCGCCGCGAAAATTCTGCGGGAAGTCGACGTTAATCATTTTTACGAGGCTCCACCCCTCGATTTTCCCACATTTTTCGTACTTCCCACAAATCCAATCTAGCATAATTTGTATTAATATTTTCGCCACGATTTTCTTTCGACTCGGAGACTTTAGATTTTGTATTTTATAGGCCCGAAAACGTACCCGCCGTCGGACCAATGAGATGGCAGCCTCGAGAAACAGCAGCTTCGATTCGACCCCTCGAGAAAAATGCAACGACGACGACGACGACGACGACGATCGGGCAACGTCGAAGGAACAACGAGGAACTTTGCAGGACGACAAGCTCGAGGAATTCGAGAAGATCCTTCGAGCGATGATGGAATCGAGATGTCCATCTTCGGAGGACGAGGAAAACGGAAATGACACTGGAAAAAAGGGTACTTCTTAATTCGTGATCTTTCTTTATTTTTAAATATAATTTGCTTCATCAGTACCATCGAAATTTCGATCAATTTTTCGTCCTGTGGAAATAATTCGTCGGCATCATGCAGGTTTTCGACCGTTTCGATTATTCAAAAAAATAAATACTTTTTAAGCGTGCGATACTTACTGCGTGATATTTTACGAGGGCTTATCGAGAAGCAAAGTCCTTCGAGCTGAAGCTGAGGGTTCCGTGGCAATTATCGGACTTTTTCGCTGCTACACTACGAATCGTCGAGGGGTCGTGTACAGCGAATGCGGGACGAATACTCGCGTATCTCGTACTTTACGTAGTAGCAAACGGGGAGGGCAGGGCGAGTGGAAAGACGTTAAGCCGCTAAACGGAACCACATCGTGTAAAAAAGGATTACGGTCCGTATGTATTTTTGGGGAAATAAAGGGCTAATAAGGGCCAAGCTGTCGAAGGTGCTTCGAAACGAACCGATTTCCATCGAGCAAGCTGTCGGGAAATGTTTTTCACCCGACCACGATGAAATGGCCACATTTCTTCCCTGCCAAGCGGGCGGAAAGTAACGAATTTCCGACCCGCGGGAGGAAAAATGGATTTTGGGGGCAAAAGAGCGCGTTTCCTCCCCAGTAGCGTGGTGTGCTACTTTTTCAAGTGGTCCGAGCTACGAAGAGGTAGAAAATATTACGGCATGTGGGTTGTCCACGTGGAATTCAACGATTTACGAGTAGTTTCGATTGAAAATTATTTCCTGCTTAAAAATGTTGTCACGCGAAACGCGATGTTCGAGTTGTGTGAAATCGTTCGTCGATTTCCCGAGCGATTCTGGAACGGTGAATGGTGAAAAAGCTGGGAAACGACGTGCCAGATGCTGCTGGGAGGATAACGAAAGGAGAATTAGGATCCCGCTTTGGCGAGGCGGATCCTGGGCGGATTCGGGCCGTCGAAACGTCCGCGTAAATTTAACGGAGATTCGAAACTAGAATATTCAACCAGGCCTGCAGGATCTAAATTAAAGTCATAAAATGGCGAGAAACCGCGACACGGCGAGGTGTTTAGCGGCGGCGTACATTTGGCAGCGTGCACTACACCGAGGGGCTGATACAACTGGTAGAAACGCCATAATTAAAATAATAAATTGCGGCTTGGTGGGCGACATTTTAAACTAATTTACAACCACTATTTTATGTATGGCGCCACGACATTGCCCCCGAAATCCGTTGCCGAATTTTGCCTCGACACCCCAGATCCCACGTTCTGCTCCACTTTCCATTCTCGAGTAGATAATCGACGAACGAGCAATTTCTGTAAGAAAAACGACCATTTTCAAAACAATGTCGAGGGAGAATCAAAAATCTACGAATCCAGAATTGAGATGGGCAAAAAATATCGCGATCAATTTACTTGGCACGTACGAAGCTGTGCACTAAAAAACACTAGAATTAATCACTCCTCGGCGATGAATAATTTTGGACGTGGACGTCGAAGTGTATGAAACTTGGAAGTCGCAGGAGCAGGAGAAAATTGTCTACGCGAAATATCTACTCGAAAAAAATTGCTGGAGATATTTCACCGAGCTTTCTCTGTCGTCGGCACGAAGCTACGGAGCTTTTCGTTCTTTTCGCACGAATAGATACGTCTTCGGAACTCTTCGAGACGATATGCGAACTCTCGAAGCAATATGCGATCTCAGATTACCATAATGCCGTTCGTCACATAAAGCAGCTAGTTTACCCCTCCCCGCGAAGAAGCGAGCTTACGCCGTCGGAGTTGGGCTTGCGTCGCCAAAGGGTAGATGTCGCCAGAAGTTTCTCTTCATCTGCTCTCGACGTTTGCTTTTTAGGCGCGATCGTTCCAAACGCTTTTGTCAGCTGGGTACTCGTTTTCGAGCTTTTTCCGGAATGACCCCTCCGTTTCTTGCAAGCACGGTTCCAGCCAAAGCGCTGCACCGATTTTGACGAAACTTGCAGGGCATTTTCTTCCTACCCAGAAGACGTGCGAATTCCATTGCCGACCAGATCCGACGGGAATTTCCATCGAAATCCAATTTCTCAAATTTGTTTTTGTTTGTTTGGTCGCGAAAGCTCCCCGCGCGCGGGCGAAGCAGCGCTGCAGCGCGACCGCCACTCGCGAGAAAGTTCCGCGCAAAGCTCGTCGTGAAAAATGACACCAAGTTCAAAACCCTCTAAATAAGAAATCACTCTCGACTGTGCGACCACATTATTCACTCTCTAAACTCCGAGGTGAAATATCCCCGGAGTCGCGAGCTCCGTCATCAATTTCCGTGGCGTTCTTTGCAAAAATACTCGCATGTATGCGCCGGGCATAAACAGTTCCAGCGGAGAAAAATCACGGGATTGCCACTGAGAAAAGTCAACGACCATCCTCCTCTTCTCACGATCCCCATCATTTTTTACCCCCCGTTCGTTTTTCCATTTCTCCATCCTCAAACATTACTGATCGTCAATTGCTTCGTCCAAAAATCTAAAATCCACCGAACAAGCCCAATTTTTCGTCTTCACATTCCGCCATTTTGTTACTCGTTCTTCACACTTCTTCACTCTTTCGTTTCAGGAAGCCGAGGATGTACCCACATTTTTTCGCTCGTCCAACTTCCTGGTCAGATTAACGAACCTAAAAAGCTCGTTTCTCGTCATTTCTCATATTTCACAAACTTCTACCCACTTTAATCGGCATTTCTATTAAGGTATACGTTCTTTCTTTCATATCTCAAATTTCCGCTCAGATTCGAGGCTCGCTAAGGACTTCACTGCTAATTTTTAACGCATCCTGTACTGTAAAATGTTTTAGCTAGATTCATTTCCATCCAAAATCCAGTAATCTACCCATATATTTTTATTAAAACGCTTGGTATGTGTGTTTTCATACAACCCGCATTGAAAGTGCGAGTTTCAAGGCCCGTTGAGCCACCCGAAACTAGTCAATTTCAGGCGAACGCGACTCTTGCCGAGCGGGCAGAAAATTATAGTTTTCCTCCCGAGGGAAACTAAAATTCATCAACTATCCGAGTTTTTCCACTGCACAATGTAGCAATGTAAAGTGATTTTCGGGGTGTCAATCTTGCTTCGGTCGAGATCTCTCTGATGCCTTTAATTTTCGATTCAACGCTACGATTTTTCCTGGAACATTTTTCCATTTTCCCGAAAGTCAATTTGCTCATTCAGCTCCCGGCTTATTTATGCGAGGTCCCACTCGTCGTATTTGAAAAATGAGTCTCGACCTTCGCGTTGTCCCCAAGGATCACGCGGATAAGGTCGGTCCTCGCTATGATATATACACACGCTCGCGCTGACACACGCGTTCGCGTACATATACGTATATAGGCGTAGCATGGCACCGACATTGGATTATGCTAGGAATTCGATTAGTGGCTTCGATTCTATAGGCCATAGAGTTCGAGACGTCGATTTCGGGAGGAGGCGAGCTTACGCGTCGAAGGCACGTGGAAACAATTTGGCGATACCCGCGTCTATACATTATCCCGAGCTTTCGCATCCGAGAGAATCGCGTGAAAATAACGGGATCGCGAACGCGGGGGTGAGATCTACGAAATGAAAGTAGTTGGCAAAAAAAGCGTTGATATGACAGAAAAAAACGTTAAAAGCTTTGAAAGCTTTCGTCTCTCATCCCGAGCTTAATTATTATCGAGTGCCAACGGCGACGCATCTTTGTTTTTCGCATTTTTTTTTTGTTCCACCTTTTTTTTCGCCGCCGCGTATCACCAGATTCGTTACGTGTTTTCCCAGTTATTTTCGATCGTCTAATGGGGCTACTCGGAGCTGAAAGCTTTCGAGCGACGAAAAAACAAGAAAAAAAAACCTGTCGTCGCGTGACCGCGAGGTCGTTGCATATTTTCCGAGCAAGGGAGCCGGAGAAACTCGTCTCGTAAAGCAACTCGGGCGAGTGACAGTCGACCGAGCGGGAAAACCCAGCGAGGGATGAAACTTCGCGGTGAAACAAGACGTAGACGGAGAAGTCTACGCAACGTACTTCCGACCGGAAGCTAGACCGACGAGTCTTGCCGCAACGTCGACGACTTATCTGAAAGTGACGCGTGTCACAAACCCCGCTTTGCCACTAACCGTCGCGTCTCGTTTCGCCGCTTTTTGCCCCGCTCGCGTTTTTGTTGTCGCGTTGGTTATTGTTTTTTTACCCCTGGCTCCTGCTCACCGCGAGCAGACGTGACGCTTCTTAACTTTCCGACACTGATTATCTTCTGCTCACGATGCCGATCGCACGAATAGTCCAATTTTTAATTTTGAGGTGCGTTCTTTTTGAGGTGCCATTTCCTAAGAAAATCCCTCAACGTGAATACATTCGTGTAACGAAGTTGGTTTCCCTGTTTCCGGCGATATAATCATCGTCGGAATCAACTCCAAGTTTTTGTATTTCACCGGTCAAGCGGTAAAATAGTACATTACGCTACCAGGGAGGGAAGTGCGGGATTTCCACCCAGTGCGAGCCGAAAATCCGCTTCGCCCATGTGGCATGTACCAATTTTCACCTGCCTACGATTTTTATGCCTGCAAAGACACAACGCTACAATATATAGGCGTAGATCATGAAATATAGGTTATGAAAAGTATTGAAACTGAAGGTACATAATATATACTCGAATAAAATACCAAGAAACGGGTCAGGCACTACAAAAAAACGAATGTTGAATGCATTTGGCGCATTGTTAAACCACGTATATATTGTATGAATTTCCGAAGGCAAGTTTTATCAAATTTATTAACTAAATTACTGATTGCAACGGAAAAACAGGGAATGGTATCATTCCAATAGCTTTATTCACGTCAGAACGTTATGATTACGCACATTTACTTGTCGGCCCGCGGAAAAATTACTTTTCTGCCCGCAAAGATTTACTTTTCCGCCCGTAAAATCACTTTTTCTTCCCCGGTCGGAAATTGACTACTTTCTGCCCGCGTTGCAGGGATGCAATATGATGATTTTATCGTAGTCGACTGAAATTCGTATTACTTGTTTCGAACCAACTGTTCTTCCGTTATCTTAGAAACGATAAGATGTTCTTCATCATTTCGTCTCTGGGGACATTTTTTGGAAATATTTGTACAGCGTTACTCGTCGGCTTAGTTTTTTTCCCGTGTGGTCTTGAATTTTTGACGAACGTTCAACAACAAGAGTGAGAAACGCAATCGTTGGGAATAAATGTTTGATCGCGATGAGAAAAACTGGGGGGAAAGTCGCGAGGAGCGACGGGATGATTTTTATTCGACGTTTTGAAAAGGCATTCTCTGGAAGAATGCTGTTCCGCCGAATGCCTCGGGCGCAGGGTAAGTAATACACGTCGTTCGAAGAGCAGCGATATGATTTTCCACCCTTCGTTATAAGTTTCATCGTAAGGAAGGAAATAATGCCCGATGATTTTTATGCCGGGGAGCAAGAAAATTCTGGGTTTAAACTTCCCTTATTAAAAGTTTCGTCCATTCGACGAATTTCGAGCCAAGTACGAAAACGTTCAGCCTCGACCTGTCACAATTGTTTTCTCCTAATTAATAGGCCGAAATGCCACCGAGATCTTCGGGGACGACGCGAGATAAAGGGGTTCGGAATCAGCGTCTGACACCCCTCGACCCAGGAACGACGCCGAAAATTGGGGGTGAGAAATTGGGGGGGGGCGACTCTCTTTTCAACAGAGCTTCTCGCATTCGCGCGGAAAGGAAGACGTGCTAATAAATATTTGGAGATAAAAAATTATCACTCGAGATCGCGCCAGATAAAATATTTATAATACCCCGTAGCTCAGCTATAAAAGCGTCACCCCCGTGGCAGGGCGACGCCGCGTATTCACTGATCCGTTCCGTTATTACGACATATTTTTACCACCCTCGAAATCCCAGCGCCATTGAAAGAGAGGACGAGAACGGAAACGGAAGCCTACTCTACAAACACGAGTCTATATCATACGGGAATAACTTCCTTCGCACAAAAATCGCCACGAGAGCTCTACAGATTCGAGTGTCGATTATTCTCCACACGCGATCCCGCGCGATTGCATAATACCACGCGATAAATCCTGTGAAATAAAATCTTTATTTGTTGTTTCTCGACCTACTCTTTTTTTTTTCACCGAGTCGCGATCACAGAAGCTCGCTGTCGTTTCCCCAATCGGAAACTGGGCCGATCGCGTGTATTTTCACGCCCGTTCCCTATTTTCAGAAACTCGGAGGACCGAATTGCTTACTTGTATTCCTCCGTTTTTGTTGCCCTCTCTCCTCGCAGAATCCTACCGTCACGACACTTTGATTCACTCGTTGCAATATTTTACGTTTAATTTTATTCATTTTTTTTGCACACTTCGCAAATTTCCTCATTCCCAGATTTCCGAATATCTTCGCGGAGATCCGCGTAACGGGTTGGCGAAAAAAGCACATGGGAGTGCGATTTCTGTAAAAAAAATATGACAAAAATGAAATTGGTGATCCGTAGAAAAGGAAACTTGGGAAAATGAAAAATATTTCCGAGGCTTTGTTGGCGGAAAAGTGAATGGGACATTAGGGTGATGAAAGCAGTGGATCCCTGCTCCACGCTCGACCGACCATCTGGGAATATCATCTCAAATATTGACCAATGAACCACGGACTACTTCAAATATTATTTACTCTTTGGAGAGATTGAATTGCTTTGGCGATGGTATAGAAAATTTCCGACAGCTATTTCCGTCAAAATATCGCGGATGTTCGGCGAATATAAAAAAAAAATGAAGATAAAAAAGCAACAACAACGTTACTTATGGTAGACTGCAATTTTGTCGAGACGCGACCGATTTGATTTGTCCTCGAATGCTTCCGATTTATTACCTCGAGCTTTGGAAAGCTATCGATCTGCACAAAGGCCCTGCGAGTTCATCAGAGAACGAGGAATCTATTATCTCGTGACGCAATCCAAAACCTAGATACCGCAAACAGGCCGGTAGTGCACGGTACCGGGTGACAGTTCCACCTAAACCACCCGCTCACCCTGTTCCCTATGTTTCTCTCTTCCGTGCATCCCTCGTTCTCCCTCCGTTTTACCGAAGTCTCGTTGAGCCGAGAGGCCAGTTTTACCCGGAACCTGGCTCTCCGCTTCGATGTTTTCCACCGTTTGATTCAAGCATCTCGGTACGTAGTTTCGTTTTTGCTCGAATCGAAATTGAAAAAATTTGTTATTTTTGACAACATTTTTCGCGTATTTCCACTCCCTCGTGGTTGAATTACGCCAGTGAGACTGAAAATGGTCGTGGAAAGCTTAGTCTCGCTCCGGTGGGCGAGTAAAACTCGAAAGGAACTCTTTTTGTTTGAAGTTCCTGTAAAACGATAGCTTTAACGGTAGTTGGAGGCCAAACGCTGAGAGATACAAGGAAATTGTATGGAACACTTTTTGTTGCAAATTTGATTATCTCCAACTTTTGTTCGATACGTTGTGTTAATATACTTCGTCGTTTGCGAGATAATTGACAAAAACGATTTTAGATAGTTCTGGAATCACCACGAATCGATGGAAAAATTATCGTGCGGCGGTGCTTTTGTGACTGGACGGGTTTTGGACTACGGATTCCGTCGCGTGCTACGTCAAAGTCTGGCGAATAATTCGCGTCGTCGCGAATTAAAAGTTGAACGAATAGAATGGCGTCTGTTTCGGGGAGAATAGACGGAGGCTCCGACAACGGACGCGCCAAACTCCTGAATGTAACTGGTTTTAGTTCGGATTAGTTGTGATTGGGACTCAGTCTGCCAGAGGAGGACCTCATTCGACTCGGTTGGTAATCCAGGAATCTAAAAGGGACAATTCGAGTTTGATTATATGTATTTATCGTGGATAAACTTGCTTCTGAGATTCGAGGAACGAGGGTAGCTTTCGAATCGCGGCGTTTCCAATTAATCCACGGTGAGCGAGATTATTCTCGGCGGAAAATCATCCTCCAGCTGATTTTCGGTACGATTTCTCGCGAGCGAGTTGACAATTCAATCGTCTAAGACACGCGACGCTCAAGTTCCTTCTGTAACAAAACACCTACCGCCGTATATCTCGCGAACGGTTCGCTTTATCGACTAAACCGTGGAAAGCAAATTTGAAGATCGTTAAATTTCCCGCAAAAAAGATTCCACACAATTTTCGTCTAAACCCATCCGTTTCGTCGCAATATCGCAGAGAAGTGAAAGATCAACAGCGAAACGTCGCTGGAAGAAAAGAAATGGGGGAAAAAAAACAAATCGTGTGCGATGAGAATTATCGACGACGAATGATAATTCAAAGCTATAAATCGTACGCTTTTCAGATATGGCAGGGCCAGACGGTCCGGCGGACTTTCGACTCGAGTATATCGGCTCGTTCGTTCAGAAATCTTTAAAATTGAAGCCGGAAAAATGGGGTCGTCTGCTCTTGACCGAGGATTATCGTAACGTCGTCATAGACTTTTTGGACAATCCGATTCCACCGGCTTTGTTCGTCGTGCTCACCCCTAACGCTCAACTCGTCGCGTCTTCCGGTTTCCCCATCCCGTGTCAACGAACGAAAGGTAATTTTTTCTCCATGCGAAATGCTGTAAAAATCCACTGCGACGAGATGCGCGAGAATCGAGGAGATTTCGTTTGGTTTCGCTTGATTTTTCTCTTATCAAACGCTCGTATCGTATCGTCTGTCAGGAACGTACGCGGTGAAAGTGAAATTAATACCGGTGCCGAAAGATAAGATAGGATGTGCGAGGGCGTTGATCTTGGGTGATCTAGCGTCTCGCGTCGTAGACGAGCTAGCGACGCTCGTTGATGAGATTTTCGCCCCTTTATTGAGCAACCCCGACAATCACAAAGAACTTCCCGAAATAGCCGTTCAAGATTTAGCGAGGCACGTTCACTCTTTGAGAGGAACACTCTATCAGGTATCGTACATCTTCGTATACCATACATGCATGTATATATATATTGGGGTGGTTAAAAAAACGAACGATTTTTTTTCTCAGTAACAGGCTTAAAAGCTCAGACATAAAAACGAGCCTGCGATAATACGAGCTCTTAATTTTGATTTTGCGATACTCCGCACTTCTCGAATTTCCACAAGAATGACATGGGAAAAATTAATCTTGCTTCTTTAGATTTTTGTAACTCACCAACCAAAATTCACAAAGACAAATCGTTAGAGTATTTTTGTAGTAAATTGAACGCTCTACAAAAAAAGATCCTTATGATTTTTTGATAAACTGATTGGTTTAAGAGTTGTTTGAACTATTTGTGAACTTTTTTTTATGGATTTAACATTAGGGGAGGGAGTGGATCTGTTTCCAATATGATAGCATCAAAGACCACCCCGCTGTCTGCGTATTTTTTTAAGAAGAGATTTGAGTATAATTTGTTGTCGGGATGAATTCTGGCTTGAGACGAGTTTGGTGTCTGGTCGAGGTAAATCGGAGCTTTTTTCGTAGGTCAAAGGTCAAGTAAACGGGAGAACAGTTTTACCAATGCCAGCGGGTCTGGAGAGAGTTGGGGAAGTGGAACGATTGGTGTCGACGAAGGGGCCGGAAACGGTTGACTTATATTTGAAAAGTGCGATCGAAGGTGTCGTAATAAAATGGGCATACCTAGTGAACGACGTCGTGACACACGATCCGACAGCAGCTTTCGAGAATGGACAGAATCCGACGCCCAACGTGGAATTGGAATATTGGTCGACGCGACTGGCAAACTTAAGGTTGGCCTTGGAAGTGACGAGGAACGAGCATCGCGGATGGAAAAATTGAAAAATTCGAGAAAAATTGCCGTAGTTTTGAAAATAACGAATTTGAAAAAAAAAAATACGATTCGCAAATCTATTTTGGCTGATTCATTCTTAAACGGAGGTGGAATTTTTTTGCTATTTAAGATTTCAGGAAGACATTTTTTCAGGTATATATTCGAGCAGCTGCGCGAGGAGCGGGTGAAAAAGATGGCGATAATTTTGGAGAAAACTGACAGCGCTTACTATCCGTGTTTTCGCACGCTCTTCGGCAATGTCGTGTCGTCTTTGGCAGAAGCACGAGAGATCTCGTTGTATTTGTCGCCGCTGACGAGAAATTTCAAAAGCATCGAGGAGACGGATTTTTCGGAAGCTAAAGCGTTGATGGGGCCTCTCGTACATACAGTTGGCTTGGCATGGTGCCAATCGAAGTATTACCAAAGCTCCTCGAAGCTCATCATCCTGCTGCGACAAATTTGTAACTTGTTAATACAGGAAGCGAGAAGATTTTTGGATCCCTCCTCCATATTCCAAAGCGACGTCGACGAGGCTCTTCAGCGCGTCCAGATATCCAGAGGTGAGGAGCGAACCATCCGTGAAAGCTCGCACACGCCTCCGCTCCGACTTCCTTACAGGGGTCCTCGAAGAATTCAAGTATCGATTCGAACTGCAGCGAAACATGCCAGCAGCGAAGCCCGACGCTCCTCCGTGGACCTTCAACCCGACGGCCATTTTCCATCGACTCGATGCTTTCCTGAAGCGTCTCGCCGATATCGAATGGCTTTTTCACACGGTTTTGGAGTTTTCCAAACTGGAAAAGATCGAGATCGGTGGGATTTTGGGCAGAACTTTGAGCTCTCGGATCGTTGGGGTCTTCAAGGAGTTTCAGCAGCTTTTCGCCTCGTTTTCGGCCAGAGCCAGCGACGTCCTTGAACCGGACGACGAGACCTTCGCAGTGGACTGCAAAAAGTTCAACGACGCTATCACAGACCTGGACAGTAAATTAGCAGCTATCCTCTGCCAAGCTTTCGACGATTGTGGCAATCTGGAAAGCACTTTCAAAGTAAGCATTGTTCGTATCCTGCGCACTACGCCTGCCTGGGCTATGCGTTCCATCCCCAATAATAACACGAGCATACACCCGCGACAATCTCGTGAACCAGAGCATAGACCGCACTATTACCACCTGTCTCTTGGGGTCTACGCTCTACATCATGAGATTTTTTTGTTGTGGAAATACCTCTGTTGTTATCAGCCTCGTCGTGTTCTCGTTGCAGCTCATAAACATCGCTGGAACTGTTCTCGATCGACCGGTTATTCGGAAACAATTCACGGATCGTTATTCCAGAGTCCTCGAATTATTGAACGTCGAGCTGACGATGGTCGAGGTACTCTTCAACCGCGGGACGCGAGGTGCCATGGCCAGTCTTCCCCCCCTCGCTGCTGCCCTTAGATTCACGAGTATGCTGAGACAGCGGATCGATTTACCGGTGCAATGCTTCAAAGCTCTGCAGCATTCGTAAGCCTTCACTTGCTAGAGAGTCCCGTTTAAGCTCCTGATCTTGCACTGGTTCGAAAATGTCACACTTGAATCGTAGGATTGTCGACAGTAAGGAGGGACAAAGCATAATAAAACGATACGAAAAATTTACTGATATTCTGAGCACACGCGAGGAGTCGCTTTTCACCGATTGGGCAACAATGGTGCCAAAATCCGTTGCCGATGGCCTGAATCGTTCGCTCCTCGTGCGTTCGTCAGACTCATCGTTGGCTTTGAATTTTGATCTGGAGTTATTTGCTGTACTGAAGGAAGTCAACTATCTAAAGTTAATGTCAAGGGACGGCATACCCAACGAGGCTGTGGAGGTTAGTTTTCTGTGAAGACCGGACTTCGATGCGTTGCCACAAAAAGCTCTCAGCAAAAGCTCTCTCTCTCTCTCTCTCTTCATGATCTCTTGATGAGCAGCTTTCAGGGTCCTGAGACCCTGAGAACAGTGGCCGACGAAACCAATGTCCTTGAGTTGACCTTCCCAAATTTGTAGGCCCTGAGAGTCACCCGGTTAATTTCCAGGTGGCCGAGAAATCAGAGACCTTTAGAAAGTTCAGGACTCTTCTCGGCGGTACCGTTTCAAGCTACAACAACATACGCCGCTCCTCGCGAAAGGTAGAGTTCAACTTGATCGAGGTCGAGGTGGCGATGATAGATGCTCTCATCTCTCGCGGGGAGACGGAATTGTGCTGGAGGTCCGAAGGTCTTTTGGAGTACATAACGGAGTTGGATAATCTGGTAGACGGATTGTGGAAGCGGCTGAAGGCTGCTCAATGCAACGTTGAGAAGATCGAGGCTATTTTGGAACCTTGGACGAAAACGCCGTTGATAGAGCGCAAGGATCGTCGAAAGGATGCTCTGTTGTCGTTGGATGAACGGGCGGAGAAAGTGGCGAAGCGTTACGCTGATATGCGAAAAGCAGGTGAAAGAATTCACGAACTTTTAGCGGAGAATAAAATGCTGTTCGAGGCCAATGAGAATCAAAGCGAGGCTTGGCACACGTACGTCAAGTACGTAGACGGTATTGTGGCAGAATCGTTGAGGCGAGCTGTGGGATGCTGCGTCGGCTATCTGGCTGATAACATGGACCCCTCTGGGCGCAAGGAGCCGCTTCTGGAGGCAAAACTCGAGCTCAGGGAACCGGATCTGTTCTTCGTACCGTCACTGGAACCTGATGATCCCGACGGTCTGGATCAGCTCATATCTGGATTGCTGAACGACGTTATGGGAATGGCAACCCTAGTGCCGCGGTTAACCAATAAGACTGAAGGCTACAGTTCGGAGATGGAAAATGACGAGGACATCAAAGCAATGAAGTCCGAAATACTCTCAGGGGTTATAAAAGCTGTTGAAGATGCTACGGAGTTTTGTGGGATCTTCGAAGGTGACGTGTTGGAATTAGAATCAGCAGATCTCTGATATTGGCGAGGATGATGATACATGCTGATCATATCTTGCAGGCTACGCTTACTTGTGGTTGGAGGATAGGCAAACGGTGATGAGTCAATTTCTAGACTACGGACGACAATTGACCATCGATGAGATGGAACTCATTTCCGTCCTAGACCCCAAAGCACTTCCCAAATCGCCGCCGCGCATGGAACAGTTCAGGGAGCAAATCGACCTCTACGAAGGATTGTATCTGGAAATAGAGGAGATAAACGCGTCGAAAGTTTTCTGTGGATGGTTTTGCGTTGACGTGAGACCTTTCAGACAGTCCTTACTCAACACGGTCTGCAAATGGTCCAGCATGTTCAAGCGGCACCTGGTCGAAAGAGTTACTAGTAGTCTCTCGGATCTGGGCTCTTTCATAAGGTGCTGGGAATTGTTTCTACCGATGGTTCGTCGATTTGCTGAACTCACGCCTATTCTCACCACAGGCTCGCCGATGAAGGACTACTGCAGCAAATACACCCTGGGGACTATTCGGGCCTGGTGAGCGTCATGGGATTCCTGATGCAAGTGAAAGAACGACAACCTACCACGGATGAAATGTTCCAACCTCTTCAGGAAACTGTGGAACTACTCAAGTTCTATGATCAGGATATACCTGAAGAAGTGAACGTGCTGCTACAGGAATTGCCAGAACAATGGGCGAATACTAAGAAGTTAGCGTTGATGGTGAAGCAGCAGGTCGCGCCTCTTCAAGCAGGCAAGTCAAACTTTCGCGCTCGTTATCCCCTTCAACGATCATCAATTTCACAGTTTTCCATGAGATCCACTCGTGTGCTATCATTTTTCGTCTTTCAGGTGAAGTGTCCAGGATACGTGGACGTATATCAGCCTTCGATACAACCATCGGACACTACCGTGAAGCCTTCCGTCGTTACGGTTTCTTCAAGTACAGCTGCGAAGATCCTTACAAACAGCTAGACGAAGCTGATAGAGAGATATCGATGCTGGAACGTCAGATGAAGGACATCCAAGAGTCCGCATCCCTCTTCGAAGTGACGGTCCCAGACTTCAAGCAGTTGCGTCAATGCCGAAAAGAGCTGAAGATGCTCAAACAGTTGTGGGACTACGTGAACATAGTGCAAAGCAGTATCGAAGGATGGAAGACGACGCCATGGCGTAAGATCGATGTCGAGAACATGGATATCGAATGTAAAAAGTTTGCCAAGGAAATTCGAGGTAACGATCTCTTGTTTTCCAAAGGCATCTACCAAATTGTAAAATTGCACGACGAAACGTTTCGTAGCACTGGATAAGGAAATGAGGCCGTGGGATACCTACATCTCACTCGAGGCTACGGTGAAGAACATGTTGACCTCGTTGAGGGCTGTTGGAGAATTACAGAATCCAGCGATCAGGGAACGACACTGGCGACAGCTGATGAACAGTACGAAGGTACCTCTGACCTCTGAATATCACGAGTCACCGGCAATAGCCTCCTGAACTCGTTTAAAGCTAGTCTTCTGATGCAAGACATTGAAAAATAATGAGCCACTAAGAAAAAAAACGCGAAAGCGTGGACAAAGGTTGACTCTCAACACTTTCTTTATATCCTGGGCAAGAGCTCCATAATGTACATACAATTGCCGTAAATTTTAGACTTAGTCGCACTGCTGTATATACGCTAATCGATGTTACAGAAATTGGGCAACATGACACCGGAAATGACCGTAAGTTCACTGTAAATACGCGCACGATTCAATTAGCAGTATCATCAACTATTACCATCATAATACCGTTTACCGTTTGTCTATAATGGCGAAACAACCATCATCGTCATAATGTCATACGAAGTCAATTTCATTTTCATATCATGAATGGAGTATGAGAAACACAGACAGGAAATCATTCCCGATACTTTCGAATCACCGCACTTCCTGGAACTGTGAAACTGGAAGTAAGCCATTAGGTAGACTTTGATGAGTCAAGGTCAAAATCATCGTAAGTCATTTCCTTGGTTACATTCCAAATGCATCTAATTTCGACTTGCTGTATGCGTGGAATGAATATGCTATCGTCGCCATCACTGTATCACAAACCATGACAAATCATGATCATTGTACACGAGGGTGAGAATGGATTTTTGAATAAACGTATTTTCACACGAATGGACGTGAAGCTATCACTCTTATTACACTCTCATCCCATGTCATCCGTTGAAAATGAATGCACGCTTGCGATTTCATCATGGCTATTATAAGCATGACTCGAACCATCAGAACATAGCGATTGTGGTAATGAATGGATTAGTTACTGGTCGTGTGATGGCCAGAAATATCTGAGGCTCTCGGGTGTAAAACTCAGAGGAGACTCGTATGAAACAGGTCCGATTCGTCATGGATGAATCTACCACGCTGGCAGACCTCCTGGAGTTGAGCCTTCACGACTGTGAGGACGAGGTGAAGAACATCGTCGATAAAGCTGTGAAAGAAATGTCGATGGAGAAGTACTTGAGGGAGTTGAACGCTACGTGGTCAGCGATGGAGTTCGATAAGGAGATTCATCCCAGGACCGGAGCTAGTCTGTTGCGAGCCAGCGAAGAACTGATCGAAACGCTGGAGGAGAATCAGGTGGGAGCGCTACCTTCCCGGGGTTGATGACAGTTTTGTTGGGAATCGCAACGTACTGACTAAAATTCGTGTTGTCGTGGAAGGTTCAACTCCAAAATCTGATCACGTCCAAGTTCATCGCTCATTTCCTGGAAGAGGTTTCAACGTGGCAAAAGAAGCTGAGCGTCGCTGATCAAGTCACAACCGTGTGGTTCGAGGTTCAGAGGACTTGGATGCACCTCGAAAGTATCTTCATGTCTTCGGAAGACATTCGACGCCAGCTACCAGTTGACTCCGAGCGATTCGACAGGATCGACGACCAGTTCAAGAAGATGATGGAAGACATGGCTAAGACACCGAACGTTGTGGAGGCTACGAACAGGGAAGGGCTTGGACCATCTTTGGACGAACTGCAGAGGGAACTTGTTCTGTGCGAAAAAGCATTGGCCGAGTATCTGGAAACGAAGCGTTTGGCATTCCCAAGGTTTTACTTCGTTTCGTCCAGCGATTTGTTGGACGTACTTTCGAATGGCAACCAACCGGTCATCGTAGCGAGGCACCTGATCAAGCTCTTCGATTCTATGGCGAAGCTGAACTTCGCCGACGTCGAAGAGGGGGCTCATCGCCGTGTTCTTGGTGAGAGACCGAGGACTAGGCCTCTTATCACCTCCGAATGTAGCTGATCGCAATGATCTGTCCCCATCCTGTCCTTGTCCTGTCTTCATTCAGGTATGCATGCGAAAGATGGCGAGTACGTCGAGTTCACCAATTGCGAAATGATTTGTGCCGGTGCTGTGGAAGTCTGGCTTAACCGACTTCAAGACGCCATGAGAGTGACTATTCGTTGCTATTTCGGCGAAGCTGTGGTCACCTACGAAGAAAAACCACGCGAACAATGGCTCTTCGATTATCCGGCCCAAGTATCACTTTGTGGCACTCAGATTTGGTGGACCACCGAAGTTAACATAGCCTTCTCCAGGCTGGAGGAAGGCTATGACAATGCGATCAAAGATTACTTGAAGAAAGAGATCGCGCAGCTAAGTACCCTGATCACGCTCCTACTCGGTGAATTGACCAAACAGAATAGGCAGAAAGTTATGACGATTTGTACGATCGACGTACATTCGAGGGACGTTGTTGCCAAGCTAGTTCATGCTAAAGTCGAGACTGCGCAAGCATTTCAATGGCAAAGCCAGTTAAGGCATAGATGGGGTGAGAAGGAGAAAGATTGTTTTGCTAATATCTGCGACGCTCAGTTTCGATATTCGCACGAATATTTGGGCAACACTCCTAGGTAGGAAATGATATTCACCGTACGGATGCCCGTAGTTGAATTAAATTTGGATCCACCTCGAGGCCCGAGAGCACCTTCATGTCTCTTCGTGTTTTGCAGACTCGTCATCACTCCTTTGACGGACAGATGTTACATCACGTTGACCCAATCCTTGCATTTGGTGATGGGTGGGGGTCCCGCAGGTCCTGCTGGTACAGGTAAAACAGAAACGACGAAGGACTTAGGACGAGCGTTGGGCATCATGGTGTACGTGTTCAACTGCTCCGAGCAAATGGATTACAAATCATGTGGCAACATCTACAAAGGTCTGGCACAAACCGGAGCTTGGGGATGCTTCGACGAGTTCAACAGGATTTCAGTGGAGGTGCTTTCCGTTGTGGCGGTCCAAGTGAAGGCCGTCCAAGATGCCATCAGGGACAAGAAAGATCTGTTTAATTTCATGGGAGAAATGATTGCTATGGTACCTAGCGTGGGCATATTCATAACAATGAATCCTGGATATGCCGGGAGGACGGAGCTGCCGGAGAATTTGAAAGCGTTATTTCGACCGTGTGCTATGGTGGTGCCTGATTTCGAGCTGATTTGCGAGATCATGTTGGTGGCAGAAGGATTTCAGGAGGCGAGAGTTCTCGCGAGAAAATTCATCACGCTGTATACGCTCTGCAAAGAGCTCCTGTCGAAGCAAGATCATTACGATTGGGGTCTGAGAGCCATAAAGAGTGTTCTCGTCGTGGCTGGAAGCTTGAAGAGAGGTGACCCAGGAAGGCCGGAGGAGGAAGTGCTGATGAGAGCACTGAGAGATTTCAATATTCCAAAAGTCGTGTCTGACGATTTTCCGGTCTTCATGGGCCTCATAGCGGACCTGTTTCCCGCTCTGGACGTCCCTAGAAAAAGGGACCTAGAATTTGAGAAAATGGTGAAGCAAGCCGCCGCGGACCTGCTGCTACAACCCGAGGATGGATTCATCCTGAAGGTCGTACAGCTCGAGGAACTACTCGAGGTTCGACACTCGGTGTTTGTCGTTGGCATAGCAGGATCTGGAAAAACTCAAGTTTGGAAAACTCTTTTCAGAACCTACCAGAACATCAAGAGGAAACCGATGTACAATGACCTGAACCCAAAAGCAGTAACGAACGATGAACTCTTTGGGATTATAAATCCGGCCACGCGAGAATGGAAGGATGGATTGTTCTCCGTGATAATGAGAGAGCAGGCTAATCTCGGTGGTGATCATCCCAAGTGGATCGTGCTGGACGGAGACATAGATCCCATGTGGATAGAGTCGCTGAACACTGTTATGGATGACAACAAAGTTTTGACGCTTGCCAGCAACGAGAGAATCGCTCTGACCCCAGCCATGCATCTGCTCTTCGAGATATCGAACCTTAGAACAGCTACACCTGCGACAGTTTCGCGGGCAGGCATCTTGTACATCAACCCGCAGGATCTCGGATGGAATCCCTACGTAACTAGTTGGATCGAGACGCGAACACTTCCGGTTGAAAAGTCCAACTTGGTTATACTCTTCGACAAGTACATTCCATCGTGTCTGGAGACGCTGAGGACTAGGTTCAAGAAGATTACACCCATTGCGGATATGGCTCACATAGAGATGCTGTGTCACCTGTTGAATTGTCTGCTCACCCGAGAATTGACTACCACGGACTTCAACAAGGAGCACTACGAGTTGTACTTCGTGTTCGCTGCGGTATGGGCCTTTGGCTCTGCCATGTTCCAAGATCAAACCGTTGATTACAGAGTGGAATTCACGAAATGGTGGGTCAACGAATTCAAGCAAGTCAAGTTTCCGAGCCAAGGAACTGTCTTCGACTACTTCATCGACTACGAAACCAAAGCCTTCGTCCCCTGGACGGATCGTCTTCCTAAGTTTGAGCTAGATCCGGACATACCCCTGCAGGCAATTCTGGTATACACCGCTGAATCCATCAGAATCCGATACTTCTTGGACTTACTCATGGCAGAAAAGCATCCTGTGATGCTCGTTGGTCCAGCGGGCAGTGGCAAGACGGTTTTGGTGGCGGAGAAATTGCTGCAGCTGTCGGAAAATTACGCGGTAACAAACGTACCTTTCAACTTCTACACCTCCTCGGAGATGCTGCAAAAAATCTTGGAGAAGCCTCTGGAGAAAAAAGCGGGGAGAAATTACGGTCCACCTGGGAACAAAACGCTGGTCTACTTCATCGACGACATGAACATGCCAGAAGTGGATACCTATGGCACTGTCCAACCTCACACGCTAATTAGACAGCACTTGGACTACGGTCATTGGTACGACAGGACGAAACTCACGCTGAAGGATATCCACAACTGTCAATACGTCAGCTGCATGAATCCAACCGCGGGATCGTTCACTATCAATCCAAGACTCCAGCGCCACTTTGCTGTTTTCGCAGTCAGCTTTCCCAACGGCGAATCACTAACAACTATCTACGCTTCCATTCTGTCTCAACATTTTGCGAATATCGAACACAGGTAATGACAAGTTTGCACTACGCAACGTTTACGGTATTACCTACTCGCGTTACCCATGTTTCTGACAGGTTTCCTAGCAGCGTCACAGAACTCTGCAATCCGATAGTTCAGGCCTCTCTTCAGCTCCACCATCGCTGCTCCCAGATCTTCCTACCAACGGCAGTCAAGTTTCATTACATCTTCAACTTACGAGACCTATCAAATTGCTTCCAAGGACTGTTATTCAGTGGAAATGATTGCCTCCAATCATCCGTGGACACGATTCGGTTGTGGATGCACGAGACGCAGAGAGTCTACGGTGACAAGCTGTCGGATGAGAAAGACATCGAGATATTCGCGAAATTGCAGATGGACGTGCTGAAGAAAAACATCGAAGAGGTTGACGAGAGTGGAGTTCTGGAGAAGCCGAACATTTATTGTCACTTCGCAGGTAAGACGGTCTCCCAATACTCGCGAGGAATCTTCTTCATAGGCTGATCACTTTCAGGTGGCATCGGTGATCCGAAATACATGCCGGTGAAGGATTGGGCAGTCCTTCATCGTCTGCTATCCGAAGCACTGGTTAGCTACAACGATTTGGTTGCTGCTATGAACTTAGTACTCTTCGAGGATGCAATGATGCACGTTTGCCGCATAAATCGAATACTCGAATCGCCGAGGGGTAGTGCTTTGCTAGTGGGTGTTGGAGGGTCTGGCAAGCAGAGTTTGGCCCGCCTCGCAGCTTTCATAAGCGCTTTGGAAGTGTCTCAGATACAGCTGCGCAAGGGTTACGGCGTCACGGACTTGAAGACAGAATTGGCAGGGCTGTACTCAAAATCGGGTCTGAAAAACGTGGGCATAATGTTTCTGATGACCGATGCTCAAGTGCCGAACGAACAGTTCCTCGTTCTCATCAACGACATGCTAGCTTCCGGCGAAGTTCCTGACTTGTTTCCCGAGGACGAAGTTGAGAACATAATAGCCGGTGGGAAACTCTTTCGCGTTGCTCGTTTGCTGGAATTGCGCAGATCATTGCTACGTAATTGTATTCAACCTCATTTCAGGAGTTCGGAACGAGGTTAAAGGGGCTGGTATATTGGATACTCGTGAGAATTGTTGGAAGTTCTTCATCGATCGGGTTCGTCGTCAGCTCCGCGTCGTTCTTTGTTTTTCTCCCGTGGGATCGACGCTGAGGGTTCGATCACGAAAATTCCCTGCGATCATAAATTGCACGGCCATAAATTGGTTCCACGAATGGCCACAGGAGGCCCTGATGTCGGTGTCGAAGAGATTCCTCCAGGAACTGAACGAGCTCCCCGAATCGTATCGGCAAGTCCATCTAATATTTAAACAAGAGTTCGGTGTACGTCGTCAATATCGTGTTCGTTTCATTTTTTACAGGGAATCCGCAGCCAAATTCATGGCACATGCTCACACCAGCGTCAATGCAGCGAGCCGTTTATACTTGGCAAGCGAGCGTCGTTACAACTACACGACCCCAAAATCCTTCCTGGAGCAAATTAGCTTGTACGCTAAATTGCTGGGAGCTAAGTCTAACGAGCTTCAAGGTCGCGTTGAGAGGCTGGAGAACGGCTTAGCCAAGCTCAGATCAACGGCAGCTCAAGTTGACGAGCTGAAGGAAAAGCTGGCTGTACAGGAAGTAGAACTTCAGCAGAAGAACGACGCTGCCGATGCTCTCATAACGATCGTTGGCATCGAGACTGACAAAGTACAGACTGAGAAAGCGTTGGGTAGGTACATCCTGTATCATAAACTTGGAAAACCTTCACTCCTATCCTTGATTGACGAAATTGGTATCTGCAAATCCGCGTACAGCTGACGAAGAAGAATCGAAAGTTGCTATAATAGCTCAAGAGGTGTTGAAAAAACAGAAGGATTGCGAAGCAGATCTGGTCAAAGCTGAACCAGCGCTGTTGGCAGCCCAAGAAGCGTTGAACACGTTGAACAAAGCCAATTTGACTGAATTGAAATCATTTGGCTCGCCCCCAGGTGCTGTGACTAACGTCACGGCAGCCGTAATGGTACTTTTGGCACCCAGTGGCAAAGTACCCAAGGATAGAAGCTGGAAAGCTGCTAAGGTATTAGAATGAAAACTTTGTTCCGTAATTGCCGATTGCGAGGTCAAAATTGTGATGGATGAAGCCCAAATGCTTTTTGTTCTACTCCAAGATCGTCATGGCCAAAGTCGACACCTTTCTCGACTCACTGATCAATTACGACAAGGAAAATATTCATCCGGAGGTTATAAAGGCTATACAACCCTACTTGAAGGATTCCGAATTCGAGCCTGAATTCGTGCGATCGAAGTCTGCTGCGGCAGCTGGCCTCTGTGCTTGGGTCATAAACATCATCAAGTTTTACGAGGTGTTTTGCGATGTGGAGCCGAAGAGGAAAGCTCTAGCTCAAGCTAACGCTGAGTTGGCAGCTGCTCAAGAAAAACTGGGAGTCATAAAACGAAAAGTGGCCGTGAGTTTATCCATATTTTCACATAGCACATCCGTAGCATCGATCTGTACTCTACGAACGATATGCTACTGAAAACTCAATTATTGTACAGTCTTTAGAAGAGCAGCTCGCCAAGCTGACTGCAGATTTCGAGAAAGCAACGTCGGAAAAATTGATGTGCCAACAAGAAGCTGATGCCACCAATGCGACGATCCAGCTGGCGAATCGTCTGGTGGGAGGGTTAGCCTCGGAAAACGTTCGCTGGGCAGATTCCGTGGCCAAGTGAGTCGGAACTCTTACCTGAGCTTTTAGTATTCAGTGAGAGGAACCCCATCCCGACGAAGAATGAGTGTCCCATTTTTGTTTCACAGCTTCATGCAGCAAGCAACTACGCTTCCAGGTGACGTGTTGCTGGTGACAGCTTTCATATCGTATGTTGGCTGCTTCACGAAGCAATTCCGTCTGGATCTGGTGAACAAACACTGGTTCCCATTTTTGACGACCTTGGAACCGGCTGTTCCTATAACCGAAGGACTAGATCCCCTGTCTCTGCTGACAAATGACACGCAGATTGCTAAATGGAACAACGAGAGCCTGCCTAACGATAGAATGTCCACGGAGAATGCAACTATCTTGACGAATTCTGACAGATGGCCCCTGATGATCGACCCACAGGTGATATTAGTGGCTAATTGGTGTTTTCAGATTCTATAGGTTACACTTTCGATGTACCTTTTTCAGCTTCAAGGCATCAAGTGGATCAAACAAAAATATGGGGATGAGCTGCGAGTCATTCGTCTCGGTCAACGAGGCTATCTAGACGTCATCGAACAGTCTTTGGCAAGCGGAGCTACCGTATTGGTTGAAAATATTGACGAGACCGTTGATCCTGTCCTGGATCCACTTCTGGGTCGTAACTTGATAAAGAAAGGACGAGCAATAAAAATCGGAGATAAAGAAGTGGAGTACAATTCAAACTTCAGGCTGCTTCTTCACACGAAACTTGCTAATCCACACTACAAGCCTGAGATGCAGGCACAAACTACCCTGATAAACTTCACCGTGACGAGGGACGGATTGGAGGACCAGCTGCTGGCCGAAGTTGTGAAGGCAGAGAGGCCGGATCTCGAAGAGCTGAAGGCCGAGCTGACCAGACAACAGAACGACTTCAAGATTACGTTGAATGGCCTCGAGGATTCGCTGCTCTCAAAGTTAGTGTCTCAACGAAATAATCCGTTCCACTTATCGGTCCCCTCCGTTCATTCGATGTGTTCCAGGTTATCATCTGCTGGGAGCAACGTCCTCGGCGATACAGCTCTCGTTGAGAATTTGGAGACAACTAAGCGAACCGCGGCCGAGGTTGAGCGCAAAGTGACGGAAGCTCGTGACACCAGTCGCGAGATCGACGCTGCTCGCGAACTCTACAGACCTGCAGCTGCTCGTGCTTCTCTGCTCTACTTTATTCTGAACGACCTGAACACTATAAACCCAATTTACCAATTTTCCCTCAAGGCTTTCAGTGTCGTGTTTCAAATGGCAATCCTCAAAGCTGATCCAGCACCCGACGTTACCGGCCGCGTGAAGAACTTGATAGAATGCATAACCTACTCCGTTTTCATGTATACGACGAGAGGACTATTCGAGTGCGACAAGCTCATCTTCGTATCTCAGATGGCATTCCAGATTCTCCTGACCAACGGTGAAATTCTCGCTCCAGATCTGGACTTCCTGTTGAGGTTTCCGATTACCCCTCACGTCACTTCCCCCGTGGACTTTCTCTCCAACACCAGCTGGGGTGGCATCAGGAGTTTGGCCACGCGCGATGAATTCAGGTAAGATTATTCACTTGAGCCTCGTACAGGTCGCCTGCGTCAAAGCTCACCTTGGTTCCCCATCCTCAAGGAATCTGGACAGAGATATCGAGAGTTCTTCCAAGCGATGGAAAAAGCTAGTAGAGTGCGAATGCCCGGAGCGAGAGAAGTTCCCACAGGAATGGAAGAATAAAACGCCCCTCCAACGCCTCTGCATGCTGAGAGCTCTCAGGCCTGACAGAATGACTTACGCTATATCAGCCTTCATCGAAGAGAAACTTGGTGCCAAGTACGTCGAAGGACGAACAGTCGAGTTCTCCAAATCATTCGAAGAAACGAGTCCTTCGACCCCCATATTCTTCATCCTGTCACCTGGAGTCAACCCTCTGAAGGTGCGACACTGCCTTGACGTTTTCCCGCTACTCTCGCGACCCGTGATTTCAGGGAACTTCTTTCTATCCTGCTCGTAGGATGTCGAGGATTTGGGACGCAAACTGAACTTCACGTTCGACAAGCAAAATTTCCATAACGTATCTCTCGGACAAGGCCAAGAAATAGTGGCCGAGCAAGCTATGGACGAGGCTGCTAAGAAGGGACATTGGGTTGTGTTGCAAAATATCCATTTGGTCAAAAAATGGCTACCACTCTTGGAGAAGAAACTGGAAATCGCTTCTGAAGGTTCTCATCCGGATTACAGAGTCTTCCTGAGTGCCGAGCCAGCAAGCTCCGCCGCTGGCCACATCATACCTCAAGTCAGTCGAGCTTTTCACGACTCGCGTGACAGTCCTCGTTGAGTATCCTTGCAGATCTTCAGGAAAATCTTCCTTTCTCGACAGGGTATCCTCGAATCTTCCATCAAGATCACCAACGAGCCTCCAACGGGTATGCAAGCCAATCTCCACAAAGCTTTGGATAACTTCAGCCAAGAGACGTTGGAGATGTGTGGAAAGGAGGCGGAGTTCAAGGCCATACTCTTTTCGCTCTGCTACTTCCACGCTGTGGTTGCCGAACGCCGTAAATTCGGACCTCAAGGATGGAACAAAATCTACCCCTTCAACGTTGGCGACCTCAACATCAGCGTCAGCGTACTCTACAACTATTTGGAAGCAAGTCCAAAGGTTCCCTGGGAGGATCTACGTTATCTGTTCGGTGAAATCATGTACGGTGGGCATATAACCGACGATTGGGATCGCAGACTCTGCGTCTCCTACCTCGAAGAACTGATGCAGCCCGACTTGGTGGACGGAGAACTACAGCTAGCACCAGGAAAGTCCAATTGCAAGACAACCATAATGTTCATCCGCTCACTATCATCTACAATTTTGCCCAAGAAACAATTGCTATACTAGACACTAGAAACCATGCACAACCTATACTACGAAGTCGATCCTTGCCAACAGTTGGCTAGTGACGATTTGCTTGATGGTTTTGCTCGAATTGCTCACGTTATCGTTATCGCCCGCAGGATTCGCAGCCCCACCGAATACGGATTTGGCTGGTTACCACGCCTACATCGACGAGGCTATGCCACCGGAGTCCCCCTATTTGTATGGACTCCATCCCAACGCGGAAATTGGCTTCCTCACAACTACATCCGAGAACTTATTCCGCACAGTCTTCGAAATGCAGCCCAGAGATGCCGGAACTTCCGGCGGTCAAACGGTCACTCGTGAAGATAAAGTAAGAAACATCCTAGTTTATCGCCGCAATACGAAAACGCTCAACTATCATTATTTTCGTCCAAAAAATCCAAATGTCCTCCAAACCCATTTTCTCCATCTCGATGGTCGCCAAGTCGCGAATAACCAAATAAAAAAACAGTTTTGCCATCCAATTTGGGCACTAGAAAATTTAATTTTACTCCCAAAGTAGCTTTTTCAGTTCTACTTCGTTCTTTTCTTCGCTGGTATCGTTTATTTCATCGATTTTCCGCTAACATTCGAGCGGATTTTCTCTCGCGTTTCGTCGCTTATGCGAGACGGTAAACATGTTGTTGCCAAACGCTCCTAATAGAAATTCGCTTCAGCCCGTAACAAAGCTCTCCGAACGGGCATCTTAAAAATAAATTTCCCATCAATTTAAAATCAGTGTCCTTTCAATTTGTCGGAACGCTTCGTCCTCGTTTTTGCATCCAGACTCGGAATCGCGATCGAAATAAGTCACTTTGCCAACTCATTTTTCAATATCCTACGATATTTCGTTCTATTTTATCCTCCTCGAGCTTCCAGCGTCCAGCCCTATCTGTACGCTAGAATTTATCGCCGGAATTTCCTACCTCGGCGTGACTCACCCGCCATTATATTTTCGCCCCATCAACGTCTACAATTTCGCGTTATTTTTATTTTTCGTTGCCAACCGTCACGTCTATTTTTTTTTACTCTTTTTATTTACTTCCGAATAAACAATGAAATATCAACTGCGAGATGGAATTTCTCGATTAGAGGTGGAAACGTTATTTATCGGTTCCCGCGTAGGTCAAGCAAATTTTGGACGAAATCATGGAGAAACTTCCGGAGGAGTTCAATATGACTGAGATTATGGGCAAAGTTGAGGAGAGAACACCGTACGTGATCGTTGCTTTCCAAGAATGCGAACGCATGAATTACCTCACCGGTGAGCTGAAGAGGTCCCTTCGAGAGCTCGACCTTGGGTTGAAAGGCGAGCTCACCATCACGTCGGATATGGAAGTGCTGGAGACCGCTTTGTTCTTCGATCAAGTACCACCGAGCTGGACTCACAGAGCTTATCCCTCGCTTCTGGGACTCACGGCTTGGTTCGTCGACTTGCTGCTGAGGTTACGCGAGCTGGAAACGTGGTCGACCGATTTTGTGGTAAAATTCTATCAGGGTGTTTCATTGTAACCCAAAATTCCTACGCGCACTATCCAACTCACCGGGAGTTTTTTCTCACCTGGGTGTATATTTTTTCTAAAGTAAATTATCAGATTCTCGAAAAAAAGCGTCTCGAAATGAAACACCCCAATGCCTGAAGGTATACAGGTTCTTGACACGACTTACCCAAGTAGTGTCATGTAACTTTTGTCCTGCAACTCTTCTGCCACAGTTACCAGCGTCCGTCTGGCTCGCTGGTTTTTTCAACCCCCAGTCATTACTCACGGCTATCATGCAATCAACGGCGCGGCGACAGGAGTTACCACTGGACAAAATGTGCTTGCAGTGCGACGTGACGAAGAAGAATAAGGAAGAGTTCACGTGAGTGTTTATAGATGGTAGAGCGGGGAGTTCGTATTTGGACGCACATGCGGATGATTCTCGTGGTCCAGGAAGGCGAGCTGAGATGTGGACAGAAAGATGGGAAAAAAGAAAGTCGAGCTTTAGTTCTTGCCACGGTAATTTTACGGTCGTGATCCAACCCGCCACGATTTAATTTCATACTCACTGGACACGCGTTCGCTCGCTCGCGGATTCCTAAAGGTCGGGCAAAAATGGCGAATTTAGGGTAGTTAAAAGGGGTCGTGCCGCGTCACGACTTCGTCCCGAGTTAGCGGCGATGGTATCGTGTGAATCGTGCCAAAGAGACTTGTAAAGCGTAGAATAACGTCAGTTCTGTGACGAGCCCCGGTTACTTTTACGGTCAGTTAACGTGCCACGTAATACGGTCTAATTACCCCTGAACTACCCCGATTCATCCTCCCTCCTAATTTATTCACAAATTCGAAAGGGTTGAATCTCCTTGATTCGCACGCCATCGCAATCATCGTGGTTCGTTGCCACGTCGGTTATCAGCGCTATCACTACTGCTACCGCTGTCACCGGTTCGTAAATCTTCCCGCACTTGAATTATCGCCGTATTCGTTCACCACGCTCGATCACGCCTCGCGCCTGATGCGCGCTTGTTTTTTTTTTTTTTTTAATCCACATCCCGTGATTTTTTCGCGCGGAGTTACGTAGCGTTCGAAGTGAACGAGTATTTTGGACCTGTCGAGAAACAACAGCTTTATTTATAAAGCTCATCTTTGTTCATTTACTTTTAATTTGGGATTTTTACACTTGCTTTTAAGTTGGGATTTTTCACGCAGATCGGCACCCCGAGACGGGGCTCACGTACATGGGATATTCATGGAGGGGGCGAGATGGGACGTACAGATGGGAATCATAGTGGACTCCAGATCCAAGGAACTATTTCCGGCGATGCCCGTGATAAACATCCGCGCCATCACCCAGGACAAACAGGATTTGAGAAATATGTACGAGTGTCCGGTTTACAAGACGAGAACCAGGGGCCCCACGTACGTTTGGACGTTCAATTTAAAAACGAAGGACAAACCAGCGAAGTGGACTTTGGCCGGGGTGGCTCTTCTCTTGCAGACGTAAATCCAGACTTCCCGTTTGTTTAGAGCGATAGTTAAGTTTATTCACCGTCCAGATTATGATCATGACCAAAATATGGATCGTTGATAGTACAATAATTAATTACCAATCACATCGATATTCGAGCTGAAAAGCTCGCGTCATTATCATCTACATCGTTATCATTATTCACCCTGTAAATTGTAATTATCGTATGAAAAAATTGACTGAAATGTGAATACTCGTTAAATAAATTTTATCCGATGAAATTTCTATTTTTGACTCATTGGAATTAGAATATGAAAGCGAAGTTCGACAAATTTTAATATAATTAATTTGTTGGAAATGCCAAATGTTGGATGCTCATTCGTATCGTGAAAAATGTCGACTCGTTTGAAGCACGATCAACATTTTTTTTTCTCCCTTCTTTTCGTATAGAGGAAACGCGACGTTTTTCGTGGTTGGAGCTAATAACGTCTGAATATTTGATGGGATCCGTTTTGTGGGCGAAACGCGTTCTCTTTTTCCTTTACTTTCTCCTTTCGCCTTTCTCCGTTTCTTCTTCTTTTTTTTACCTCCGCTTTTTTTATCTTCGCTCTCGTCAAATTGTTCCTTTCACGAGTCGAGATAGAGGATGTCGAGGGAAAATCTAATTTCTTTGGCTAACATGATGCAATTTTGATCTTTGGTCTACGCAACGCGGAAAGCTTTTATCCTCGAGGCAAATAAGGAAATAAGTCTTCGACGTTTCCATTCGTCCGCGTGGAAACGTTGATAAATGAAATTCTCTCGCGAATTTTTTCCATTTCCCTCGAAATTGTTCAAAACCTGCAAATAGCAAACCGTTTTGTTTTGGGTGCAGTTCCAAAAAGTGCAAATCTCCGATGGAGCTAAATCTTCGAGTAAAGCTTCTGTTTAACTCAAAAATAAAAACCCTCAAAGGATTTTTAGCGAGCAAGTCCCATTCACCTCCCACCCTTCCTCAAAGTTTTTGCTGTTTTTAACTATATCTCGGAAAGTATTGAGTTTGGGAAAAAATGTTCTGCATAAAAAATGAAGCTCTTAAAAAGATCTACAAGAAAGATAATATACTATTTTCACGTAAATGCAATATTTCAGCTAGTAATTCGAAAAGTGTAGCGCGCATCCGAAACGTAACCCTAACGTTCGTGTGTGTGGTGTGGTGTAGCGTAGTAGAGTGTAGTGTAGTGTAGTGTAGTGTAGAATAGTGTAGTGTAGTGTGAAATGTGGTTAGTTGAAAAAAAGACTCAACCATTAAAATAGATCTCTTCCAAGCAAATAGAACGCTCATTCCGTATTTTAGATTGAAACAAACATTTTTCAAACTACCATCTGAAATTTTGCATTTACGTTGAAAAAATGTATCACCTTTCTCGTGGACCTTTTTAGGAGCTTGATTTTTTATCTGAAACATTTTTCTCAAAAATCAATGCTTTTCAAGATATAGTGAAAAGCAGAAAAAACTTTGAGGAGAGGGGGGTGAATGGGATTTTCGAGTAAAAAATCATTTCAGGGTTTTATTTTTTATGTAAAGAGAAGCTTCCCCAAAAAATGAATCCCGATCGGCGGATCGCGCTTTTTGGGACTTTTTCCTTGTTTTTCTGCTAATTTTATGGAATCTACGTCAATTTTCCGGCAGATGAATTCGAGTTTCGTCTCTCTCTCTCCGTGTCTCACGATTTCCACAAAAGACAACACGACTCGGTATTATTCGACTGTCAAACGAACGGCGTTGTACGCGCGATTCCACGGTGCCTCACGGATTTGGATTGCCGAGTGGTATTCCGTTTGATTAAACCGAGGACTTTCATCCGAATCTCAGTCGTCGCTAATGAAAATCCGCACCAACTCCCGATGCTTCGAATGTAAGAGCGCGCCGTATGACAGCCACACAAAACACTCGGCGCGCACACAACAAACACGCTCGCGTTCACCACCGGAGGCTCGCCCACCTCTCATTGTCGTCGTAATCGCGATCGGTACTTTTCATCATTATTATTAACCATGCGAACACCGCGTATCGAATATCGATCATTCATGCGTCCATCACTCTTTTGCCTCGTATCAATTTCGAAATCTTTCCCCACGGAAAAAACGGCCAATTTTCGTCCAACAGACGAAACCTTCAATGGATCCTCATTACCATGAAGAATCGCGTGCGCCGAGTCGTATCGCGTTTCAACGATACGCGATATTTCCTAATCGCCTATCGTATAACGTTGCGTTTTCCCTTTCCCATCCTTTTATCCTAAACACTGCAGTCGAAGAATCACAACATTTCTAAACACCCATTATTCGACTACCTCGCTCTCCAATGCTTCACCACACGATCCAATCATCAGATTGACAAAGATAAACCCAAACGATAGTAAATATTTGCAGCCGCAAAGTTGAAACGTCGAGTCGCAAATTCAAAATTATCGCCTGAAACGAAAATTGGGAAAATTCGAATAAACGAATAGCGAAATATAAGAAAGACAACAAAAAAACCAACCGAGCTCCCAAGCCGGAACAAAGTGAAAAATGATAGAACGATGAAGTTTTTAAGGGGGTACTCCGGTTTAGGCGCCCGAATTTTGGGTGTTTTTCCGGACACTATGAAAAAAAAACACTACATATTTTACCAGCCAAAAAAAATATTAAGAAAAAAAAATGCCACTCTGAAAATTTTTACAGAAAGCGCAGAAAATGCTGAAGTTTTATAAAAAAAAAATCCAAAATCAAATTGGGGTCAAAGGTGGTCGATTCGGCATGGAATGCCCCGATTTCGGGGGCATTGGGAAACGCGTGACAGCGGGGAAAAATGAAACGTAGACAGTGCTGGTGAAATTCGGTGTTCTCACGCCTCGTGTGGCATGGACGCGCGAGGCTCGTGGTAAATGGAGTGGTGCTTTGGCTAATAGTGCCGAAGAGGACCAGCAGTCGACAGGTCTCCGGTTTGTACGGGTATATTATGGTAACTCGACGACCTTACGTAAATTCCATCGGCTATCTTATCGAAATTTGCGTCCAACTAAGTTCCAAACGCGAGAGTAAGCATCCTTTTCCGCATGCTAGTTTATTTTCGAAACGCGAAACTCGGTAGGGAGCCGAGCGATCGCTGATGGGTATCGGATATCCGTGACAAATCTGCCCTCGTATTTTTAATAAAACGACGTTTTCGTCGCGAGCCAATAAACGACCTCTGTATGCATTTACCATTATTAATAGGCGGTCGTTAGCGTGACAAATCACGCGTCAGCCCGACGTGTCACCGCGGACGTCAACCCGTTTCCCTCCCTAATCTAATTCGTAACCGAGTAACCTTGGGCGCGAGGAAAGAAGCGAAAAAAAGAATTGCAAGCTCCGAAAAAGCTCGAAAAGCTGAAATTTCGGAGAAATAGTTTCGCAAAGACGATCGTTGATTGGACGAGTAGTTTAATCGCGGCGACGAGGCGCCGAACGGTTAAAAGTCGATTACCAAGATGAGAGAGATGCCTTCCGCATATATGCGGAGTGACGCGCATTTGTCATGCCGTTGCTGCCGCCTTTGTTCGGAAAAGGGTTCATTTTTCACGTCAGTCGCGCCGTTAGGTTAATCATTTTTAAAGGACCAGCCACCGGCTGTCCGTCGAACCAACGTCCTTATATTAAATAACTCGCGCATGAGAGAGGCTGGACGGGGGTTGAAAACGGAGCGGCGAACGAGGAAACGATGCGGGGAGCACGTGACTCCAGTATTTTCCTTTTCCAAAAAATCCCCCGTCAGGCTCGCGACGAGAATTCCGTCGAGCGATTTTTCGGGGTGCACGTATGTAGCTGATCTGCGAATACGTTGACAGTGCCACAATTTGCGGGGGAAAAAAGTGATCTCCCGTAAAAATCGTGACCCGCGGACTGGAACTTCGGAAACGAGGGGAACTGTGTAATTTTGGAAATCAGGAATTATTGGTGCGGAGATGAGATTTGAAAATTTGGAAGTGAAAACGGAAAGTTAAAAAACGACGGGGAAAACGATGCGAGCAGCTCGATTTGGGGTTGGTTGATTTTTGGAGGGTTGGAAAAATCGTCGCGCGTGTAAATCTTGTCGGCGGAGTTCGGGTCAATTTGGATGTAACAACGCTAATTAGTTATCGTCAAAGGCAGCCCCGCGTCGGGTTGGCGGTGAAAAAGCAATGATAAAAAAAGAGGAATCTATCGTTGGTGTATTATAAATGTCGAGCATTACTTTTCATCAGGTTCCCCAGCGAATTCTATGCCCCGCGTCGACAAGCCCTTTTTACGTCCGTAACAACCGCCCAACCCTTTTCGATATACGGCGCGAGATATTTCACCGGACGGATTTAGATACGGCGAAGCGTTCGGTTGGTTTTTTATTTATTTCCCGTTTTTCATCCCCCTTCGCCGGTTTGCACGCTCCTCGGCATTCCTACAGGTTTATTCGACACCCTGTACAACTTTTGTCACGAGATACCGGGGTAAAATGGCGAGAAATTTGCGGCCACGTTCGTTCGCTCGCTCGCTCTACGAAACACTCCGCGTTAATATAAATACCTTTCCAAATAATTGACGTTATTTATCGTCGCCACGCACTCGACACTCGTAAATTCGACCGGAAAAATTAACGAACGAAACACAACCCCCCTGAAATTAACAGGAGCACTAGAAATTCACTCGTCATCGAATGATTGTTTCTATCGATTTTTTTTTTTTACAGATTTCGTTTTACCGAGAATAATACGAAGCTTTTTCCATTCGTAACAATTAAGCCGAGTGGTAAAAATAACGTCGATACTGCAAACAATTTTTTTGGTGAAAAATGGAAGAGAAAAGTGTACGGAGTAACACTGAACTATTTTTTTATCCTCGCGGAGAGCTTGAGTGCTGAACAATATTAGAACAATTTCAGTCGATGAAAATTACAAATTTTATTGTAATGCGGGTCAAACGTTATTTTCGTACCACCAAAATGATAATAACAACAACAACGAGACTTCAAAGATGCTGGGGGAAGGGATCGAGACGCACTTCTGTCGCTTATGTGTGTGCCGATGGCTCGCGATGTTGGCATAATATCTCGCATCGGCTCATAGAAGCGTTATGATGTTTTCAAGGGATCACATATAAGATAAATACACAGTGGCTCGATAAGCCCCGCAAAGGGGACAGGGGAACCCGGATCACGGCCTAAATACTACCCGTCAAGGATATAACACGTATCGGTCGGAATATGGTCAAATATCCGGGGAAACTAACACGTACAAAAAATATGTGTGCATCTCCACACGCCCACGCCCAAACCCAAGCACACGCACACGCACACGCACACGGCCACACCCACGCACACGGCCGCAACCATGCACACGGACGCAACCATGCACACGGCCACAGCCACGCACACGGCCACAGCCACGCCCATGCACACGCACACGCACACGCCCATGCCCATGCACACACAACATACAATAGGCACTCACCGTCAGCATGAAAAACTCACTCCGACGACTATGACTACACAAGGAAATATATCACCCGAGAAGTTGTACCGTTGGCAAGCACTGATCTTAATTTCTGACCTGCGGAGTGAAATTTAGGATTTTTTAAATTTTTTGCTACGGTAAATATGTGCGCGTGAAGATACTCTGGAAATCGCAATTTAACGCGTTGGTATTTCTCGATTGGAAGTGGCGGGGTTTTTGGCGGAGGGGGCGGAATGTTTCCTCGACGATCGATCGTATCGCGCGTATGGAAAAGCGTTCAGCCGATGGTTAACAGCGAAGCAGCAATTTCGGAGTTAAGTTTCAATGGAACACACACTCGACAGTGACAAGACGACGGGTCCTTAGACCAAGAGAAGCCCGGCGCTCCGAGGGACGTGGAAGAGAGAAGCGATGCGAACGTCCCTAATCGAGTAATTACCCCTGCCACCCCGTTGCCATCCTTTTTGGCTACCCTAGCTCTATTCTTGGTCCAGTTGGGTGACTGCCCAACAGTTAACGTCAATGACAGAGAATTCGCTACCACTCGGTCCCGACGGTTGTCAACCTTTCACGCATTTTCCCAACCCCGCCCAAACTTGTTTCCCGAACAACAAATTGCTCCCGCGAACTTGGAGCAATTAAAAAAACCGACTCGACCCAACTCCAATCTTAACCCTCGCAAAGACATTTCCATGACGAATTTACCAGCCTTGGTCCATTTCAAAATAGTGCTCCTCACTTTTCATCACGATCACTCTGCACTGATGCAACATTCCTTACACCTGCTCCATCGCAAAACGCAGTTTCCAATGAGAAAAAAATATATATATATGGCGAATTCCACTCTCTTCGATGAAAATCCATAGAGCGAGAGATGAAAATATTTGGTTTGGAATTCGTGAGATGGTAGCGCGCTGGTTCCGGTTTTCGTTCGTCAAAGACTCGAGCGTGGGTGGATGGAAGTAGCGATCGACGGGTTTTCTCTAACGTTTATAACGAGACGCCTCGAGATAACGGAAATGCCAAATACAATCATCTTAGGACGAAATTAGTGGAAATTAATTACAGCGCAGTCGATGCGAGGTTCGTTCGAGGCGAGGGGGTTGAAAATGAGATAGACGAGGGTCTATCGTTGTTGTAGCCACGCGAGAGAGAGTTGAGTCTCGAGGTTGAGAAGAGGAGTTGCTGCGGAACGAGCGAGGAGTAAGAAGCAAAGCGGAGGAGAGGTCTAGGGTGACTCTCTCGCGGCTAACTAAGGGCCTTTGAATATTACTCGCTCAACTCAGCAGATCTGTAAACCAATCAGTGACGCCTCGCCGATACGAAACCTAAGTCGGCCTAACTGGATTGCTTGACTAACTGCTTACTTGATTACTTGTTAGGAGAAGGAGGCCAGCGAGTCGTCGACAGCTAGTTACGAGCCGTTAGTCCGTTCCTTCCGGATACGAGATAACGAGACGATCTCAGATCTCCGTAGTCCAATTTTTTATCCACCGACCCTGTCCGCAGAGAACACATCTGTTATCACGACTGTCGACAATCCATACGGTACCAATGACCAAAATAAGATTGTAAAAGGTTTCTCCGAGAGATTAGCTAGTTCTAGATTAGCTAGTTCAGGGTACAGACCCTGCACACGGACGTGACAAACGCAAGAGTGTTCAGCCTCGTATGTGGGTGAACCTAAACGTAAACTTAGAATCAGACTTAAGGGACACAAAGACAATATTAATAAGGCTGTTGATGAGGTGTCAGTGGTCTCTCTAGGTGGAGTTCACCTCAAACATACTATGGACTGGTATAATGCGTTAGTACTGGATAAAGAAGCAGTTGGGTCCAAGAGAAGTACCTCGGAGATGTTGCACAACACCTTGCAGCCTAATAGCTAAGACTAAGAAAGAGGACACTCGAAAATTGCATTTACCTTATTCGAATAGCTCACAACGCCTTGGATCCAAGAGTTGTTCTGATGAGTCGTGAAGGGTAGGCTTGTAGTATCACGTTGCTTGCGGAGAGCTGCGTTACAATGTATTCACACTTTGTTTGACTGTAGCAAGTGTTTAGATTTTTTCGGGTCTACGACGCCTCATCACGGTTAGCCTATATATTGCTTGAGAATTTGTCTCTTATTGTATTATGGTCACCGAAGGACAAGAGTTTATCCTCTTAACATCGCCCCATCGAACACGGGTATTGTCTGTGTTATTAAAGACCCAGAACCTTGAGGTAATTTTTGTTTCGATCGCGACTGTTACTGTGCTTGTACTTTTCACCGTATTTCACAGATCGACTTTTACGTATCATGTACTAGACTAACCTTTTTTGTAAGATTTGTCTGTCTGTGTGTTTTTTAAAGATAAATTTTGGTCTGTGACTAAAAAAACACTAAAAATATTTTTACCATCCATTGTTTTATTACATATTCTTTAATGCAGAAAAAATCTAAGAAATTAAAAATGGAAAAAAGAGAGTTAGGGGGCAAAAAAAAATGGCGCGTCTATCTTGAGGTGAACCCAACGCTTCGTCGTCTAAGTCGTCTAAAAAAGGAAAACTAAAAAATTTCTCGATTAGTAAGGTTGTCGCTGCAACCCGAACCACGGAAAAAATCTTTTCTTAAAATGGCGACTGTTTGAAAAAAAGTGATCTTTTGGCCTCGTAATACAAAGCTTTGAATTTTTTAAGAATGTTGCGACTTCGGGTAATTTAATAAGCGAGCACATCGATGTTTGAACAATATTCATGTAGTATCATCGAAGTCAGGGAACCAAGGTGTTTACGACGCGAGCGTTACAATCAGACTGATCGTCTCACGGCTCAACGTCCGTCTCTGCGGATTATCTAATACCTGTCCGTTCACACGCACACATCATACCTTTAATCTTCCTACATTCCAAGGAATATTAAGAAACAAAGTTTGGACGTAATCGTGGTCCGGCCCATAGAGGTATATATAAAGAAGCCTCACGCCAGATTTTAAGCTGATCGGTTAATTGGAACTTGAGATATCGCGTCACGCGTGTGGGAAAACGTATTTTTGGGACTCTACATACGTTTCGAAAGTATCGACTTGCTCGGTTAGCACGTCACTGGAAAAGCCATAGCTCCGCGAATAAGCGACATGTTTGCAATTCCCTCGGAGGATATATTCCTAGAGATCTAATCTTCGAAAATATGCAGAAGAAAAATCGATTTTTTCAACGTTCCAGGCTAGAACACCCCCCTGAGGTGAAGACTTTTAGTGACACGACGCCGAGTGCTGATATCAACGTAGTTAAGTGACCCTGTCTCTTTATTGGTCGAACATGCTCGAAGAAAATGTCGTTGCCTGTTTTTTTATTCCGTTCTTTTTTTGTTCTCCAGCCAGTGTAGGACGACTGCGTAACGAGGGGGACGAGAACAAGGATATCGGTGACGAAGGGGTTGGCGAATCAAGGAGAGAGGCGTAAATAAACGATGACCAAAAAAAAAAAAAAAACGCGCGAGTTGGCAGTCGATCCTCTCGGAGTGTGAATTATAGAAAATTTTCATCCCCCGATCTCGCGGTCACCGATCCGTTCTCGCTGTCGCTGGATTCATACGTACGCGTATATAGGTGTGCGTATCGTCGTTTTATTTTTCAACAAATCCCAGCGGGAATCGACGCGGTTCATCGCGAGCGAGATATTTGATAGGTACAGCCTTGGCCAAACAGGAGAGACACGCTGATTGTGTACTTTGTCCCCTGCTCGAACGACGGACAACTATAGACCCGATCTCGGTCGTCGATCGTAATTAGAATTCGGACAATAATAATTAGACGGACACAGATGGTCGCCGCGTTTCGCATTGTTTGCACGCGCGGGGGGCCGGGTTACTGGACGACCGCCGCGCCGGAGGATCCGGATTCGGCTATCGCGCGTTCTCTCCGCGATTCGCAAACACGCGACGCCGATAAAGAGAATGTTTCGATGTTTGGTGACACCTAATTATTTCACGTATACCTGCGGCTGCCTTCGCGGCTTTGCGTTTCTCGTCGTCAACGACCTCCGCGTCGCGCCCCCGAGATACACCGCGGCTCCTACCCCTAAATATTCATTACTCGGCGGAGAGTCGATCCTCTTTTGTCTACCCAGTTCTATGCAGCACGAGAACGAAATCGAGACTTTTGTCAAACATCACAATCGACCGAGGCTCCGCGTTTTCGCCAATTTCACAAACGAGGAAACGTCCCCGTAACGAATATTCTTTCAACACCTTTTTCCAAAAACGTCCAAATCTACGGCTAAGAAAAACCGTCGTACTCCAATTCTCAAGGCAACTACTTCTACTACTATCAATAAATTAAACCATTATCGCCATTAATATCAGGCGAATCACTAGTCTCATATACCTACTACGCATTCTTCCTCGATCCAGCCACCCATTTTTTTTTTTTTTGCTAACTCTGAAAATTCTGAAAAAATTCCACACTTTTCGACGCGTTAGATAGACTCTCCGTGAATTTTTTCAGGAACTTTTGGAGCTCCGTTGACACTTTTGACGAAGAGCGCCTAATACGTATGTATGTTAGGTGGAGCAAAATAATACTTCCAAAATCGTCGGACGGTCCAAAAAAAATTCCAACTGGTTGGAATGATAAACCGTACGATTTTTTTGCCTCACTTTTTTTTATTTGTTAATTTCGTGCTTTTTTTCTAGATTGGAATTGTAGTCCGCATGGCGAGTTGCAGTGCACCGTTTGACCCAGTGAGGAAAAACAAGGAAAAGACGGATAAATTGGCATATTCGCAAACGTGAGGTTATTACGTCAGCCTAGGGCGTGTTTTTGGGGGTGGAATATTAGAAACCAATATTTACTTTCGGCAATCTCGTCGTAGGGTTTCGCGAAATTTTACGCGCCTAGGCGTTGGTTCTAACGTTATTAGGCTCGAACGTGATTGATTAAAATGTTGATATTAGCTCGGTAATCCGAGCACATCTCGTCGAAGCCCCAGGAATACCAAACAACTGTGGGCAATTCTAAAAGTAAACTAACGAACGCCTCGTACGAACAATAAACAAACGCGTTGAGTCGAATAAAAAATGATCTGATAGAATAACGATGATTAGCAATAACTGTTTTCGCAGCACATCGAAAGCGTGATCCAAACATCGCGCGATTCAGAAGCAATAGCACCGAAAAGCAACTTATTTACCGAGAGATAAAATAATTTGTCGAACCATTGAAAATATTATTTTCCGTGTCGCGCGAATTCCGCTGCAACGTCCACTTCATTTCAATATTCAAGGACAACGCGCGCGGTCTTAATAAACATACTAATATTTACTCAACAGTCTGTGTTTCTTTGTTATTTATTCTCCATTTATTTGACCACCTCGATGGTGAGCGCTGTTCCAAGTTTTGTGGCATCGTACCAGCCGGTTGGACACTGGGATGCACAGAAACACAGTCAGATTTCTCAACTTCCAAAATGGCGGCCTGATACTACGGAAATTGGATCAAATTAGTCCAAAATCCCGAAATTTGATGCTGCAATTTTGGCGCCGCCATTTTGAATTTTCCTGCTCCAATAAAATATTTTGGGAGGCCATGCAAATGAACGCTTGCACACCAACTTTCATGCAGATTGGTGGACGTTAGAGCAAGTTATTCAAATTTGTACTGACCAACTTGATACAATACCACCGAAGTGGTGAATCTAAGGAAAAAGCTCGCTAAGATAACGAGCACAAACACTTTTACTACAACGAATCCGCCTCTAAACGTACAACACTTATTTGCTTTCGAGTCGCTAATGTATCACTACGATAGCCTAAAAACCATACACTTGCCACCAGAAAGCTCTACCAGAAATAAAAATATACTACTACCTAAAAGGACCACAAAAGTGAGTAGTGAAAAAAAACTACATCACCGCTGTACAATTATTCTCTGTAGGTCTTTTTACATTGTACTACTTTGTAAATTATAACTGGAATAAATTATTGTTGTTATTTCTATTGTTAACCAGGGAGTCGATAATGTTCGAAGTGTTCGAAGAATGATCGAACGTTGGGGATTCCTTTCGACCGGAAAAAACGAATCGATCCGAAAGCTCGATGAACTGGTTCATTGCAAACTGGTCGTCATTGTGTCGAACTTTTGAACGGTATAAAATGCAACAATCGCGAGCAATTTCGACGACAATAGTCGAGGTCGCGCGTCGCTTCGGTGACCGCATTGTTGACGAGGTACGGCGAGGGCAAGATAATTTGCATCGTTATAACTGGCCGATCTACACGTTTCGTTTTGCCTGGATTGGCAGCGGCTCGCTGCACTGCGCGTATACGTGTACGCGAAGAGACACGAGTGCGTACAATCACGCCTAGGCAAACGCAGGGTGAAACACGTGGCTCGATTCGAGCCATGAGAGCCGAGGGGTAGGAAATGCAACTTCTGGGCAAACATCAGTGACATCGATAGCCTCGAAATATTTCCAAGCCACCGCAAATTATCCCACGATGCGCGTTTTCCCCCACTTTTTACACGCCGATTACCTCCGCTTTTTTATCTTCTCATTACTTCATCGCTATTTTTATTTCACATTTTATCCTCGTACACATTTTTCTGACATGCTGTATCGTGTTGTTCCGTAATTGCATGAGACGATGCAACATGCCAGGAAAATGTACACGGAGATGAAATGACTAGGAACATAGGAAAAAACGCACGATTATCAATTATTGACGAATGACCCAGTAGGAAGAGGAGGAGAACGACGCGAGAGGGGAGAATTGAACGTGAGACGGAAAGCTTTTGGGAAGACGACTTTGGACGAGGAGAGCCCCGAATCGAGTTGAGTGGCAATTTAAATCGTTTTTTTTCTTCCTCTATCGCCTATTGAAAACTGTCATGGGAACTCATAACCCTTTGAGCCCTGAATTCGGTGTTATCGCGTCCCGGCGGTCCTGGTTGCCATGAATGCAGGGATAATCCCCGTTCGGGTATCGCGCGACGAGACAATGCGCGGATTACACTTTATATCTGCTGCTACCTCCCCCAGCTACTCTGCTCCAATTCCTTTGTGTATAATCTGCAGTAAACGCAACAGAAGTTTTAATATGCGGGCCTCGCGCATGCGCCTTCCCCTAGTTTCCCTCAACCCTTTACGCGTAAGAATCGTGTGCTCTCAAGAAACTAACTCGCAGGTTCGATCGACAGGTCCAATTTTCCGTGACTCGATACGAGGAAAACGAGGGTCGTTGCAACAACTCTACATCTACAACACAGCTGTGCAAGATAATAATTTTTTTTGTATTTCGTTTGAGTCTACGATTTTCCTATTCATTATGCACCAACATCGAGGAAAGACACTCGGACGCTGTACGTACATGTGTACGTGATGGAATTTCGATATCTCGAGAACAGTGCGCAAACACAAAAAAAGTGAAAAAACAAGAAGTAAGTCGAGCATAATACTCCAGTGTTTCGAACAAGCGGCAAAAAGGTTTACGCGTCATCGCGAAAGTGTAAACACGATGCTGGTGCATTTTCTCGTGTGCAGGGTGATTCATTTCAATCGCCGGGGCCGATTTTTCGGAAACTAAGCAAGATACGAAAAAAAGTTTGGTATCAAATATTCAGGGTTCCGAGGGAGATAAAACTTGGTGGTATCAGTATTGCCGTGAGTGCAGCCCCCGAAGCCAGGCAGAGGTCGTCCTGGTTTTTTTAACCAAACGATACATTTTTTCCCCCAGAATCTGAAAGAGCGTCGAATTCTGGACCAAAAAGTACTTACACGCGTATGGTCTAAGATCAATGAGTTTCGAGGTAGAGCTGGCCAAAGCGGTACCAGGCTACTTGTTTCCAATTTCGAATGTAACGATATGAAAATGCGGCAATTCCACGAAAATTCGTCTTGTTAGGTCGCAATTTTTTTGGGGTGGGGGAATTGGGGAGAAAAAGGGTATTTCAGCTGGTTGCTTACTGGCTGCTCGCACGAATAGTAAACACGGATCGTTTATCGTGATTTCGAATTAATTCTCGCAATAGGATCTTAAATATTTATCACGCGCGGTGAAATCGTACAGATTATTTTGCACGTGGTGAGAAAACTGGCTTCCGCGTTCGTCGGGAAACATCCACATTTTTTCCACCCTTGGATGTAAAAGTGGGCGATCATTTCGCTCATTGGCTCGCGGTGACGCAATCGCGTGTATTTACGGTGTGTTGCCTTCGAATAAAGGGCAGCAAACAGCTGAATAGTTTTTTTTCCGATCGACTTGCGCTGGAGATTTTTGTGGAAGGGGTAGAGGGACGTTCTCATCGCGGGGACGAGAACGCTCGGAGGGGGTCCAAAGAACAGCGGAGAACGGGTCGACTGTCGTGCGCTAATAAGACACTCGACTATTGGTGAAAAGTCGGCGGGTAGGAAACGGGGAAAATACATCGCGAGACAAATCGTTCGCGAATAATTTCGTCGACCTAGTGCGTCGAGCTCTCGAGATACAAAGGGACCAACGCTTCGAGGGCCCTAAGTAACGATTATTATGGTTGTTGCCGTGATTATTATTTTTCTCCTCATTCTCTCCGTCTCTCGTTTGCTCGCTCGTTTTTCTCCTCGATACCACTTCACTTTTGTTGCCAGTTCGAGCGAGAGCAGCCGAAGAGCCCTCAGAGATCTCGAATCATCCTCCGCGCATCACGCGAAACAACTTCAACGATCTTTTTATTTGCCGACCCAACGACTTCCAACGATGAATGCGAACCGGCCGGCAGATGTACGAAACAAGCCTCGAGGCTGGCAGATCTTCGCTCTTTCTTTCTTCCAACTTGGACGCGCTAAGCTGGGGCTCCTTGCCCGCATATATTTCACACTCCTAACGCGAACGCTCAATCGTCAAAAATCAAGGGCTGACTTTTTTTTAAAAATTTCTCCCCTGCCGCAGCAGCGTCGATATCCCCAAACTCCTCTCGCCACAGCAGGAAGCTCCAGTTGGATGCAAACGCATCTACCTACAGCAGGACGCTCCAGTTGGAACGAACATTTTTTGAGCCTTTATTTTAATTTTAAGCACATCATCTCTGAAATAAATATAAATTCACGAGAGGCGAAATATGAAAGTTTTTTTGCGAGAATAGTCGTTAGGTATTTGGGGTGTAACACTGGAGCATGGAAGTCCTTCGTGCTCGTATGCTTCTAGCTTGATTTTTCGCAATTGAATATTCATACATCCAAAAGTATATTTACACTTTAGTGAATTATCATATCAACCTTCCGCGAGGCAATGTTTGCTATCTCTCTATCTGGTCGGGCTGCAACTTATACTCGAGGTTGTTAAATCTGTTAGGATTGCTCTGCGATGCGAACGGAGCAAAGCGAGCGAAGCGTGTGGGATATACGTGGTACGTGCTACGTCGCGTTGTTACGTTTGGTTAGAGAGTAGGTCTAACCTAACCGCGAGGTACGTCTACGTATTTCGCGAGATACGCGGTATCTGCCTACTCGATGAAATGTTTGCCGTTTCTACTGATCTCCCTTGCCGACGAATCGGCGCGGAATCGATGCGAGTCGAGCGACGGTAGCGCAAACAACTTATATTTGGGCTATTCCGCGCAAAATCGACGGCAGATTTGCTCCGCAAAGCTTTTCGCCGTTGGTGCAGACACGTCGAACGGTGTTGGTTGGATTTCCCGGATTTTTCCACGAGCGCTGCAGCGAGTAGTGCGTTTTTCGAAAGCTCCGCAAGTGCGACGGAGAATGTTGTGAAAAATGGGGGAAACCGCGTGTATTTTTTGTCTTTCCATCAGCGAGGAGATCGTCGCTCGATTGTGCCGATGACAGTTTTAATTACTCGTCGTGGTGCTATTATTTGTTGTTATTACTGCGCGAGCTTGATTACGGAGATAATTATTTTACGACGCATATTCGTGGCCAGTCGCGTGTGTAGTTTACGTCAGACCTGTGCGTTCCCAATTAAACAAATGCCGAGCACACTCTCCGCGACGTAGGAGCACCCTTCGCGCAGTTTTTGCCGAGGGGAATGCGGCTGAGCCGAAGCGAGAATCGGAAACTTGGCGAAAACGTTGCCATCGTCGGGGGAATCGTGCTCCGTGCGTGCTACGACCGTTCGCTCGATACGTTCGAACGGAGAGTGTTGGAAACGGGGAATCGTCGACTGGGTCTCGTAGAGGAGCTCGCCCCGAGTTTGGGGAGTCGTGACAAGCCAGGATTTCGATCGGCCAATGACGAGATATTCGCACTCAAAATACGCCTAAAAAACGCCAAGTGCGAAAAGTGCGGCGAATCTCGTTGGAACGACCCGTACGTATTTTATGGGATATCCGCGGGTCGCGTACGCGTGGAAACACGTATATGCGAGGGGTATGGTATTTGAATTGATAATTTTTGCCGCGCGAGTGAAACGTGTAATTGAATAAAAGCTCGCGCGGTTCGCACCCTTGTTTGCGCGTTGTCTGCCGAAGGTGGCTTTCCGATTTCACGTTTCCTTAACCACTGTCCATCCTCCGTGCGCGACCTTCGTTAATTCTTAATTTTAATCCGTTTTTACGCCTCCAATTTTTTCAACCCGTTCGCAGCCAAAATTCCTCGAAAGCTCGCGCGACGCCGAATCCATCGTCATGTTTCGCGGAAAATCACGTTACGCTTTGTACCCGAAATTTGGAAATTTCTGCCCCGTTCCGTTCGACGCAGCGTTCGCCAGGAAGCTCGACCCTTCTTTTCGCCAGGATGAGTAGATTCGCGAATTGCATTAGCTTTACAAATATTATAACACCACTCTCGCTGCTCATCCAGCTCGGATTGTTTGTCTTCGCGATTGTTCGTTGCTTTCGCATCTCAACTACCAAAATTTGAAAGCCGAGTTGAAAGCTAACCTCGATATGATTTTGACTAGGGGGAACAACCGGAAACGCGATTCACCGCAAACATTTCGAATACTCCGGTCTCGCGGTTGGCACGAAAAAAAATGACGCGAAATTGAAAAATTCTGGAAAATATCGGAAAAAAGCTCGCTCGCAAGCTCGCCAAAAACAGAGGGGAAAGCTTCGCTCCGAATTGAACGACGAACGGGAGCGGAGACCCGAAACGTCGAGGGCGAGGAAAAATTGGAAAATAATTGCATTTCGAAAAAGCTCTTCGTCGGAGTCGTCGCGTTCGAAATCGACAATTTTCAAGCTACTCGGCAAACTCGACGGAAACACTCGTCGATCGCGACTGGGTGAAACGATCCACGCACTCGAGCTTTTCGCCCGAGGTTCGCTCGAAAGCTTTCAATGCGAATGGCTAATTATTGGCAAACGAGACATTGTTTGACCTCCGTTCGACAGAGTGAACTCTCCACTCGAAAAGGGTAGTAAATACCGACACGCGCGCACGCGTCGACGCTTTTCATCCACGCTCGCTCAAATCTCGTTTCTCTTAACATTTTTTCCCGCGAAATTTCAGTCGTTACCTACATTATTATTCCCATCGCGTTGGAACGAGCGCAGCTTTAGGCGCGAAACAACGCCATCCAATACACTACTACCCGATAAACGTTCGTTTCAAGAATAATTAGAAATCCTGTCACCTTCCACATCGCCTCGCCTAATTTCATCTCCGAGGCTTCGCAGCTGGGAGACAAACTCTCTGATTATCTCCACGATTGACTTCGGGGTAGGCGACTCCATCTTCGTTTCACCCCTTTTTCGCGCGCGATATTTCGTTCCTAACCTCGTTTCGAATCACCATGAATCTCAACAACAACGACATTTGCGGCTCTTGCGAGAAATAAAACTTCTACGATATGAAATGAACAAACAACACGAAATCAACAAATTTACATATCGCACACATTACGCGAACCTTTTGTTTGCTTTCTACTATACTTTCACGCACATTACAGATTTATCATCATCATCATCATTATCGTTGTCGTTATCAACATCATTATCATTATTATTATGGGTATCGTTATTATTGTTGTTGTTGTTGTTACTATTGTTGTTAAGTTACGTGGAGAAGATTCGCGTCGATGATTCGAGTGAGTGTTTGAGGTTGAAGATTGAGAAGAAAAATTGCGACGCGCTATTCGATGAAATGAAATTATTCGAGTTTCCCCGTGGCAAATGACTACGAGATGCGATTTAATTCGAGGGTGTTGCTGTCGGTAGTCGCGTGAAACGGACAGAAGGACGAGTTGGATTGAGAAGGACGCGGCGATCTCGAGAGACGCGACGCGCAGTAATTACACGTTGATTAAAGTTTTCGAGAAATAATAGATCGTTGATTAAAGGTATATAACGAGCGATCAGTAATTTCCTCGAAAATGCGCGCCGCAAAACCTTCTCGTTTATTCTCGTCGCGCATCGGGAAAAACGGGGGTCGCGTGAATTTGACGCGTCGTAGAATTGAATCGCGATAGATTGGCACGAATCGTTACTTTTCTCCAACTCCAACGACAAAGAAACAAAACAGAAATTTCCAAAACAAAAACTGAAAATTGAGGTGTTCGAAAACGAGTAGAAAATAAAAGGCGAGGATGAGAAGAAAAGCTCCGCGGCGAAGGGCGACGATGACGAAGGAGGAAATGTCGCGGAGATTGGGGAAAAAATGATAGAGCGCGGAAAATTTATTTCTCCCAATCGAGCGTGAATATCTGATCTTCTCGGCGGCCACGTATCAGCGAGGAAACGTGTAAACAACGAAATCCATCACGGTAACGTGAAGCTTAACGACTCGAACTTCGCTAACTATCGTATTAAAACTCGCTAACAGGCAATTCCGGGCCATCGACTTACGCGACGCTCTTGAAGAAAGAACTGCCCCCCGACTTCCGCCGTCCGTCGAGCCAGCGACGAGATTTTCTCCTCGACTGGCCCCTGATTGGACGAGCAGGGGACCGGGTCAGTGGAACACCGAAGGGTTCTCCCGGCGAGCGGATCCCTCCGGAGCGGATCCCTCTCGTATTTCTCCGCGGCGCCCGATGGAGGGTTGAAACGGAAGGAGGAAAAAGCTCGGACGCGGAAGATGTACAGCGGCGAAGTCGAGCCAGCGACAAAAGACGACCAACCCCACGGAAAGAAAAGCCTCGAATTTTCGGGATCCGAAGCTAAAAGAAACAAAAGACGAACGCCAAAACGCCACAGAGAGACATGCATGTGCCCAAAAACGCGGAGCTTAAAAGCTACCGCGAGCGGGGATTTTTGACCTTGAACCGTTGCCGATGGGAGATGCTGACTCGGTGTAACCCGAAGGGACGATCCGAACGCGGCGAATAAAATTCCTGTTCGCTAAAACGAATTTTCGTCGGATTCCGAAACGAGTTTAACGGATTGGCTAATCTAATCGTCGAGCTTAATTACAATTTTCAGGTCAGTGATTTAATTGAGACCGATGACGTAGATAACTCCGTTATCGAACGGAGGAGGGTTTCGCGAATTCTTTGGCAAGATTTCACGAGAATTTAACTCATCAAGCGATCGACGAAGGGAGGATCCCAGATCCCAGATTCGTCCGATTCCGGCGAGATCTTTCTCCCGCCACCGCGCATTCCCGAGATGCCGCCTCGTCCCTCGCTGTTTTTTTTTCGTCTCCGCGTCTGTCGATGATCGTGCGATTTTTGACTTCGCGTAAATTTGCGCCGCCAAATTATCTCCTCTCGGTAAGTATCCGCCGCGTGTATCGCGCATCCCCCTATTGCCGCGTGTACACGCGCGCGTATATATATACACGGATAAACGCGGAGGCTTAATTACTCGGAAAACTCGACGTGCAATCTCGACGGCACCATTGTCTCGCGGTTCTCTATTCAACGTCTCGTTTCCCTCTGGGTCTCTTCTCTTCGGTTCCGTTCCTTCGACCCCTCCGTCCCTGCGAACACCCTCCGCCCGCCGAAACCAGGTCCGACGGATCATACCCACCATCGCCGGCGTGACGACGCGCATTGGCCGATTTTGCATCCCTTCGGTTTTAGCCTCGCCGCCGATGCAATTCTCGACCGAATTCGACCATTCTGGTCTTGAAATCCTCGCGAGTAATTGTACTTCTCGAAAATGCTGCTTCCTCCCCATTTTGGTGCGTCCAATCCTCGAGAAACGTCAGCGAACCGAATTCTTTCCACCCAAGTCACGAAAAAAACCCTTTTTCATTTTCCCCACCAAATGTTGACCTCAGTTTGACCTTGGTATCCCTCCTTCACAGTATTTTGCACGTAAAATTTACCCTTCTTTCAAAATACGCTGCTACACACGCAGGTTCCACTCTGAAAAATTACTTTCACCTTGAAATGACCTTGAACAGTAATCTCAAGGTCGAAAACATAATGACAGAACATACTTTTGTGAAAACAATTTTTTGCACAGCGATTCTTTTTCTTTATTCCAACTTTAGACACTTTTTTCGTCCCTCTAACTGCCACCTATTGATTTTATTCGCCACTGTTTCTTTTCCATTCGTCGTTATTCCATTTGTCATTATTCCAAAATTCTACCTTGTTCTTGGCATGATTTCGTCTATTCTACTTCGCATTTTCATTTTCGCTCTCACTTTTTCATTTTTCCAACCCTCGACCTTTTTTGGTGGAGAGGAGGGGAAAAGATATCGATATCCCTCGATGATCGCTAATGAATGAGCGACCGTGTGTGAGAAAAATGTGGAGCTCGGCGAAAAGCGAGTCCAGTAAATCTCGTGGCGAGTAAAACGTCCGATAATATATAACGTTTGGCGGTAGGAAACTCGATTTGGGAAAACATCGAGGGGAGAGATTCGTCTGTCCTGTGAAATTGGCGAAGTTGGTTCTGGTTCGCGTAAGACTGCTAAAAACGTAGGAGAAGGGGCGCGGGGAGGAAAAAAGCGACAACGACCAATTCGCTGTTTCTGTGTTGGTCTCGTCGCCGCGCGGAGAGACGACCAAATAGCATTTAGGCTAAAAGCAAACGCGGATTCGGAAACGGTGCCGAATTGATCACCAGGCTTACGTTGACAAAGTAGACTCGACTTCCCATCCTTCGCGAATTGCTCTTCCCGCGAGTCGCGAGACTTGAGATCTGACGATCGGACAATGATCGCCGCGTCGTCGATTCCTTTGCACCTGAATTTCGTCGATTCATTTTCATCCATTTTTGCCACGAGTTCCAATTTTTCCTCGCTGCGGAAGTAGTTTCCTCAGGTAATAGCAACGATGCGTCGTATACGATAAGGAGTCATCTGGAAAATTGCGCGTCGCTAGACCACGATATCTTTCATTGCTCAATCTTTTGCAAAAGGAACGATAAAGAATAATAACAACGATAAGCGCAACGAGCGTGCCGACATTCGGCTATAAAAATGCAACGCGAGTATCGAGCTCGTGAGTTCTGAAAAAAAAATAACGCGAAAATGTCGGCATTAAACGGGATATTACTCGCGTTGGTTTTCTGGACTGCTGGTGAGTCAACGATAAATCATAGCTATTAACATGTAACTCCTCGATCCAAATATTCGAAAACCCAATCAATCTGGAAACCTAATTGCCTGAAATCAGCAAATACCTAGAAATCGAAAAGGATTTACTCTAATTTTGCAAAAACCGTTTTATTCCCAACTCGACTGTAATGGCCACTTTACGGACCTGAACATTGGGCGTAAATGCCAAATTATTCCCTCATATTTTGTGCACCCGTGTGCCGGAGTAAAGTAACACTTTACTCCCCAGGGACTAAAGTAACACTTTACTCCCCAGGGACTAAAGTGCCACTTTACTCTCTGGGGAATAATTCCGATTTTCAGTTTTTCGTTTTTTTTTCACTTCATTTCGAGTTGGAAATAAAGTACTACGTGTAACTCGAGAGTGATTAGATGATTCCCTTGGGTACTTACCGCCTCGCTCCGCTCGGGCAGTAAACCTACCCGCGGGAGTAATATTCTACTTTACTCCCTCGTTGCATGACGTTCTATTTTTTCTCTGCATTCGTCACCCGTTTTGCACCCTCGAGTTCGTTTTGCACCCGAATTCCTTTATGATTACACAGGAAAAATATGTCCCTCAAATTTAGCACAACAATTTGTGCCAACGACCTTTTTTTACACAGAATTAGTGTTATTTCGACACACTTCCTGTGTAGTGATAGAGTAATGCTTCTCTGTGTTAGAAGTAACACAACGGATGTTGGATTAACATTTAAAAAGTGTTATATCATAGCATTCTTCGAACACCAGGTGGAGCAAAGAAAAATTGTCGTTAAGAGTTGTGTACAAAAATGTCATGAGTAGTTGGAAATGGAAAAAAGCTGCCGATTAAAAATTACGATCGACTAGCGTTAGTCAAATCAGATTTTTGGATTGATCGTTTTAATTGATTCAATTCCAATTGGAGCTGCGAGGGCCCAGAAATGTGACGAGGAAAACCACGAGTATTGGGATAGTTGCGGAACGGCGTGTCCTAGCACTTGTCTAGATGAGAGCGCTTCCAAGCCGTGTATCAAAGTGAGTGCCAAGTGACCAAACCACCGGAGACTTGAAAGTGCCCGCAACTTTATAAAACTTACTTTTGATAAAAATGTCATTTCGTTTCTTCGTCACGAAAACCGAAAACTACAAAAATTCATCCAGATCGGTATAAATAAATAAATTCGAATTTTTCTTCTTCAAACACCTAATCACGATCAGTCGGACACTGAAACGCGTCTCGAAGTCCTGCTATTTTATACCCGCTACGCGCTTTTTCTCAATCGATTTCGTTCCAGATGTGCAACCCTAAATGCTTCTGCGTGCATGGATATATACGCGATCTCCAGTCGGGCAAATGTATTCCAAGGGCGGAATGTCCAACGAATTAAAAAAGCTCGTCGAAGTGCAACAAATCCGCTGTTTTCAAACTTGTGAAAACTCAGAGTGCTGGAACAAACCTGTCCTATAAGTTAGGCCACAAAACACAGTCCATTCTATGTGGCTTTAAAGAAAACCACATAGAATGTGGTTCTCAAAATTATTGAGGATTCCTGACTCATTTTTGGGACATTTTTTATAACCTCAAGGGGGGGAGGCTGTAACCCAGAAAGCTTCTTTCCTCCCGTGGCTAGGCCAATGCGAATATCTACTGTTCAAATAAGCACAGATTAGACGAATAGATATAGCGAGCAAGAAGCTGGAGAAATATCTTTCACGAGCCTCGTCGATTGTAATTGATGTGATAAATTATACCAAAGATTGGCCAGAGTTATTTTATTTTACGATGTCAATTGCTCTCGAATTGAAACGGACCGAGATCCGCGTAATTTGCACATTCTTACGGTCATAATTCGTTATCGGAAGCAGTTGACAGTCGCATATTTGCATGATTACCTGCAACTTGTTTTCGAATAGCTAGATAAATGTTGATTCAAAGATTACAGCTGCTCGGAATGGCAACTCAATGCTACGTACATTCGATATCTCCGTAATCGATTACCCGCGGTGAAGAAACGAGCCATTAGCAAGATAAAAATATGGATACGAATGTTGTTTCCTCATCGCTCACCGATCTCACCGGTTAATTCAGGAGATACGAGTCTACTACGAGTGCAGTAACGTTTGATCGATGCCATATTTGGCTTGCAGCAAATCTTGTCGGGAGAAAGAAATTCATACGAAGGTCAAAAAACATCGAGATGCTGGTCGATTATCGCTATACCCAAAATCGAGTATCCAAAATCCAACATCCAACATCCAATATCCAATATCCAATATCCAATATCCAACATCCAATGTCCAATATCTAATATCTAAAATCCAATATCCAATATCCAATATCCAATATCCAATATCCAATATCCTATATCCAAAATCCAATATCCAACATCCAATATCCAATATCCAAAATCCAATATCTAATATCCAAAATCCAATATCCAAAGAATTTCTGAACCCATGCCATTCAATGACAAGAAAATGATCACCAGATTTACAAACAAGATAAATGAGAAGTTGTCGTTCACAAAAACGCGAGATACCAACGATCGATTGTTATTCATTCACATCATTTGTTGAGGCACCTAATTGAAGAGTGGAAATCGGCTTTGATTGGCGGTTGTTCCATTGATCGTCAGATAGGATCAATGTAATATCCGTTGTCCTTGATAATCCAGTAGATTACCCTTCGCTCTTACATGCTGAGAGCATCAGATCTCGCCTATGTTTACCGCGCTTCACCAAAAACCTCGTCATCGCATAGTGTCACGTGCAACTTGCCTCAACGTTCATCATTACCTATTACAGACGAGTTGCTATTGCGTATGCAACTCGTTGCCGCGCGTTTTAATTGTCTACGACTGTTAGATATGATCAATCGTATAGTTGCCGATTACTCGTATTATTACAACATTACATTACACTCGTTTCGCGTGCCAGATCAAGGCTCAGCGTCGATTGCATAATAGCAATCGATGGATCGTTGGTTTTTCCCGATGCAAGCAGCCATGTGAATTAATATCCAGGTGCAGTAATGCGGAAGACACGTTTATCAAACGATACCGTCGATCTGTATTTAGATTGGAAATACCCGGAGGCACGAGGGATCGATCGACATTGAGAGGTACGATGCAGGAGGATCTAGCAAAACAAGCTTTTGTCGCAGAAGCTGGATCAGCTCCTATATAAACGCTCCGGCATCTCCAATGAATCACATTCGGGAGAAACTGTCCTCACGACAATGCTGAAACTTCTACTTGTGATATTCATGGTTGCAGCGGTCGGCGTGGTCCGTAAGTTTCAGCGTTACATTGTAATTCAATGATTACACAGTCAAATATTCCCCTTCAAATTTTACACAAAAATTCGTGTTAACGACTCTCTGTACACAAAATTACTGTCATTCTAACACTCTCTGCGTGTAGCAATGAAGCAACACAGATCTGTGTTGACCCTTTCAAGCACACATTCTGCTTCGCGTGCAATCGATTTGAAATGTTGCACACGGTGGTTTCTGGGGTCGCTGATAACGAATCCGCACTAAAAATTGGCAAATTCAACATGGCGGATCCAATATGGCAGACCATAGACGTAAAAAATGGTTTGACGAGAGTGACAGTTGGTATTCGGGGCCTCTGATACAAATAGGCACTATAAAATCTGAGATTCAAAATTGGATCCGCCATCTTGAATTTGCTAATTTTGGGTGCAGATTTGTGATCTACGTCCCCAAAAATACCCAAATACAAACTAAGGCATGGATACTCCAACAACTTTCGAAGATAACGATTTTTTTTCGGTAAAATGGCTGTTTTTAAACGTTTGTTTATTCGTTTCAACCAAATCACCAAGCATTGTTAATTGGTTCACGTAGATTTTCATTCTTATATACATAATTGATATCATAAGACAAAAAAAGTTTGAAATGCAAACGAAAACTATGCCAACCACTCGGAAAATGGGATTCCACAATCCTACGATGCTTGAAAGAGTTAAAAGTAACACTAATCGATGTCAGAGTAGCATTAAAAAAGTGTTACTTCAGTGTCAAAAAGCATTGTTGGGCGTTGACGAACGCAGTGTGAGAACAACACTGATCAACATGCTCAAATGTTGAATATTCTACACCCAACATTTTACACTCTACACAATTGTGCACAAAAATTGACTGTGTACAAATCATGGGAAAAATGGAGCCGATTCACGCAATTATATTCTGCATTTGTTCGTCAGATTGCCAACCGATGCCTGCCAACTGCGACATGAACGAAGTTTGGAATTCTTGCGGCTCTGCGTGTCCTGTTACCTGCGATAACAAAAACACTGAAAGAATTTGCACTGCGGTGAGTATTTGATGGCTGTTGTGTGACGAGCACTTGACGTCCACCGAATTTATCTTTCAGCAATGCGTAGCAGGCTGCGAGTGCAAACCTGAACATGTTCGAGATACCTTCAGCGGAAAATGCATCTATCACTTGCAGTGTCCGCAATACCGCTGAACCTGGAATACTTTACGAAATGTGACGGAATATCGAACGAAGGAGCATTTCAAGAAATTACTATAGCTTTAAGCGTCGATGTAAAACAGTGCTTTCGAAAATATCGTCCGCGGAAATTGTACATTCGCGTTGAATAAAGATCACATTGCGAAGGAATTATTGATGGATCAGAGACATTTGATGGTTACGATGACCTTGGAAAAATCGTATGGTCAAGTCGTGTTGCAGCAATAAAATCGCGTATTTTCATGCACGAGGAAGAACGCGGCTGCCAAACAGATAGGCTCGTGAGTTGCGTGCGAAAACTGGTATTTGGAATGGGAAATTACGCGATAAGGATGAAGCAAATGTCTTCGGCGCGCGATAAGCGCAAGGAGTGTACACTATAAAAGAAGAAGCGCGACGAAGTTCAGTTGTGTAAGAATTGGGAGCCTTCACATTTGCAGGATGGCAAAACTTTGCGTGATACTCGTCGCTCTCGCGATTGTTTATACTGTCGGTAAGTTGAGAGATACTAAACATTCTTCGTCACCCGATCATGCAACGACGTCGCCTTGACGAATACGATATTCGAAAATACCCAAATTGCATGAAATGATTTTTCGCGAATAACCCAACTGCGTTGTCAATTCGTAATTTCAACGATTTTTGCGAACATTGCGAATGCGAAGTCAGCAACGATCACGTTTTGGTGTTTCGCCGATAACTTTTCTGGCGTAATCGTGCACGAACTGGTCGTGGAATTCGTAAACGCTGCTCGCGCTTTATCACGGATGGCACAACTGGGATCGGTAGACCATCGAGCTGCAGTCAACGCGATAACGTAACGGAGTCATTTTCGAACCGACTCAACGTACCGCGCGATTACTTTTTTCCATCATTTTTTTCAACCGCAACGAACAATCCGAGTGTGAGGGGCCTTTTGGTCGTGTAACGTGGACGCATCTGGGAGAACGCGAGTCGCTAATACTCGGCGTGTTATCAATTGTTTTCACACGACTGGTCAAAATAGTTTGTGTCCTCCAATGTCGCGGGCAATAACATGTTTCGGCGCTGATGTGCCGTCACGCGGAACATGTCGACAGCATTGCGACTACGGACGGTTCGACGTAACTTCCAACCGTCTGCATCGACGTGACTCCATGCTACACGACCAAAGGCTTTTTGTCTATTGTGTCTTACGAAAAATACGGTTCTGGACACGGAACGAACACGATGCGACCATTCTTCGAACGCAATATCCCCTACCGAGCTTGTAATGACAGACCAATCGTTTCCACAGTTTCTCTGGAGTGCGGACCCAACGCCGTAGAGTCTGATTGCATACCCTGCGATCAGTTTTGTAACAGTGAACCGACAGCCTGCATCCTTGTGAGTATTCCTGGAATTTGGTTATCAGACGCGTGAACTAATTAGAAGGAACGAACAATGTGCGCGAAAGGCCTGATACCCATTCGCTGTAGCGTTGAGGTAGCTTGTTCCGCGTATCAAGAATTTGTGGGCCCTTGGTGATTCGTGTGTCGATCTGGTTCCAGAGTGTCAACTGCACGGGTGGACCTTATTGTGCATGTCCGATCGGATACTTGAGAGTCTCCAACTCTATCAGCGACGGCTGCGCCCAATTAGACGATTGCCCCAGTTCGTCGAAATGAATTCTTCAAGACTTTCGCGGATTCTCGGGTCGAAAATCTTTGTAGTGATCTGTACAGCACGAACATAAATATATAACCCCTCTGCATGTGAAACATTCCGTGTAATAGTGATTCGTCCCTCGACACCCATTTCTTCTGCGGATGAAAAGAAACGAAAATGATATATTCGTCGTGTTTAACATCGAATTGAACGTAATCGGCGCGAACACGACTAGAATTACAACGATCGAGTGAAAATCAATTGAAAAAAAGACGAGTCGGTGGATGGATACAAATTTTGATCACGTTCCATCCACATCGAATAGTTTTACTGCAACGCGCTGTCAATGTCCTGCAATTGCCAATGAGCTGTGACGTATTTTTGATACGCGTAAAATCGTCAAACGACAGATAAGTTAAATAAAGCGTGTCCTAAAACTGGTTACCCGATTATAAACAGCCAGATAAGAATGCCGTGCGATTACTTTTTTCCATTATTTTTTTCAACCGCAACGAACAATCCGAGCGTGAGGGGCAATTTGATCGTGTAACGTGGACGCATCTGGGAGAACGCGAGTCGCTAATACTCGGCGTGTTATCAATTGTTTTCACACGACTGGTCAAAATAGTTTGTGTCCTCCAATGTCGCGGGCAATAACATGTTTCGGCGCTGATGTGCCGTCACGCGGAACATGTCGACAGCATTGCGACTACGGACGGTTCGACGTAACTTCCAACCGTCTGCAGCGACTCCATGCTACACGACCAAAGGCTTCCTTTGTTCATCGCGTCTCACGAAACGTATACGTTTACGGGCATGAAACCGAACGCTGCACTGGGTACCGAGTGTAGAGTGTAAAGTTTCCATTTAACTCTAGAAAAAAACGTTCCACATTGGGATGGAAAGTTTCTTGCTCTTAGCACAACTGAAGCAAGAACCACGAGGTTCTTAAAATAAGTGCTTTTTTTCTTGACACGAGACATTTTTTTCTCCGTGTTTCCACAGTATCCATCGAGTGCGGACCCAACGAGGTGGTAACGGAATGCATTCCTTGTGATCGTTTGTGTAACAGCCAACCGAAAGCCTGCATCACTGTGAGTATTGATGAAAATTGATCATTAGACACGCGAACTAATTGTGCGACGTGCGAAAGACTGTAGCTGCTTGTTCGCGTATCAAGAATTCGTAGGCCGTTAACAATTCGGGTTTCGGTCTTGTTTCAGGCGTGTAACAAGAAAGATGCGCCTTATTGTCGATGTGAGAGCGGGTACATGAGAATCCCTAACGGTACGAGCAAAGGCTGCGTCCTACCCGAGGATTGCCCCAGTTCGTCGGAATGAAGCCTTCAGCAATCTCGCAGATTCTCAGCTAAAAAATGTTTACAGTTGGCCGTGAAGTGTGAATACAAAAATATAACCCTATTGCTTGTGAAAAATTGTGTGCCATATGTTTGTTGCGACGCGCTTTTAATGCACAGCGATCGACATAAGCTGCGATGTACTGTCAACATTCAACTGTAATGTACTGTCAACTATCCATTCGAAGAGCGACCCAAGAACTTATGATAACTCATGATTTGTCGACCAAAATGAGTCAAAGTTCGTCAACCGCAATCGCGTTGATATGAGGTGACCCGCGGTGTTTCGAGTGGGAACACCGATAAACGGGAGGTCAAATAGAACTCGTGTAGCTATTATACAGGGTGTTGGAAAAATATGGAAACGTTCAAATATCTCGAAAACGAAACGTTTCTCAAAAAAATGTTCGCAACTAATGTTATAGGGTTTTAAAAGTTCTATTTATTGATCATAATCGTTTGCCCTCGAATAGAGGCGTCAGAGAGGGATCGAAACCAACATGATTTTTTTGAACGGAATACTCCATTTTTTATGACACAGTATTAAAGATGGCATCGAGACGTTTCCAAAACACTACTTGAACACCCATTTCTGTTGAGGATTGCCTAAGCTACGAGCTTTAGAACTTACGGCGCCGTCAGCATTAGTGTTATCCAAGATGCACCGCGTGGAGGTAACATGTTCGGCACTAGTGCTGGCGGCATGTCGCGGCACCGTAAACTCTAAAGCTCATAACTCAGGCAATTCTCGACCGAAATAGGTGTTCAAGTAGTGTTTTGGAAACGTCTCGCTGTCATCTTTAATACTGTGTAATAAAAAATAGGGTATTGTTATTAAAAAAATCATGTTGGTTCCGACCTCGCCTTGACGACTCTACTCAAGGTTAAACAAATGTAATCATTATATAGAACTCTTAGAATCCTACAAGATTTGTTGAAAACATTTTTCTGAGAAACGTCTCGTTTTCGAGATATTAGACCGTTTCCAGACTTTTCTAACCCTCTGTATACTCGGACAGTGGAGGTCGATGGCGGATAAGTTGTTAGAGTTCTCGTACCACGTCAAAGACAATAAATATTTCTCCAGCGGGTGTTGGACGGTAGACTCTTGACGTCACATAGTATTGCGAGTCCAGACATTGAGAATTGGAGTCAAAGGCGATCCCACGTCAGATGATAGTTCCTTGGAGACATAATATTTTTCGCAAACATGTGCAAACAAGTAGACTGCGCACAGAAGCATGTTTGTCCAAGTGGTCACCCGTGTCACGTCGAAGTTCTGAAGGACTGCGACAACAGCTGCGGACAAGAGAACACGGAAGAATTTTTGAGTGCGGAAACGTTGAAAGGAATGGATCGGTACTGTGGAAGATGGTAAACGCTTTGTTTGACTATTTGTGAGAGATGATATAGAAGTTGACGTTAGATCCGAGTCGCCTCGCTTCAACTGGGGTCACTTTCAAGTTTACAATTTTCTGTCCGCCGACATTCCTCCCGAACTGTGTAAACATAACTGTTTTCGCAGAATACAACGAAGAAAGTTATAAAGCGCCTTGTAGCCGCAGATGAATTCACTCGACCCATTGGGTATAAGGAAATACGTCGTGGAGTTTGTGACACCAAAAGTTTCATTGAAACCAAATATCCCAGAAGACTGATACAGTGATTCGAACAAGAATGCTTACCGAACTCTTATGAAGAACGAAGTCTAGTTTTTATCTCGAAATCCACAAACGCTCCGAGGTATCCTCTTGTCCTTCAATCATACCTCATAATCCAAAACTAACCCCCACATCACATTCTCCTCGACCCTCTGAAACTTTTTCAACGAAATTCTCATGCACTCTGCTTCAAATCACGCGAGATCATTACAAGTTCGCGGTGAGGCCGAAATGTATTTCACATCAAGTTAACTCGCCATGTTTTGGAACTCTGACATTTCCTCTCACTTCCAGAAACTCTGTGTTGCCTGTAAATCGGTGTTTCGTTGTGCACTTGTGAACTGAAATACCGTAGTGCTGGAACAGATGGACAGGCAAGGAGTTTGGCTTTTTCCAAGTCAGTTTTTCAAAAACCATACGAACACTTTGCATTAGACTGTTTGATCTGTGGGATCGTAGACCATCTAACGCTGCTGATATCTCGCGAAATTGCCAAAAGTACAATTAAATTACCCTCGTCCAAATCGCATCCCCTCGTCCCTCGAAGATTATCTATTTGCAGAAGTCGAGCTTCGACGATATTTTTCAGCACTACGTCTGGTTATCATGACGCGCCTTGGGACTCGCACGTCGTGCGATCGGCATTATTTGTTCCTTGAAACACAAGGAGTAGTAGTAACTTGCAATCTGGTCGACGAGTATATTGCACTACTTAGATCAGATGTCTTTTGTCTGATCGCGAAAGATGATTCATATGGATAATAATACGACGTGTCTGGCGCAGGGAAAATATTTTTCACATATTTTTCACAGTCGGATAGGCAGGCCTGTGAAAATATTATTATATTTCACCATTCCCATCCAACTATAAAAGCGTGGTAAGAATCGGTTTGTCCCGCAATCAAGTACAAGATGAAGAACCTTTGGCTTCATTCGTTCGCCGTTACGTGCCTGGTCGCCCTCGGTAAGTGTCCGCCTATTTCTCTAAACTCTATTCGTAGCCTAAGATCGCGAGTCTCTTACCAAACGCAACGATCCTCTTCACAGCGGCTCCACTGCCCTCGCTCTCCAAAACTTGTGGAAAGAATATGGAAAAAACAGCCGTATTTCCGTGCGATAGGGTCTGCGACGGGAAACAAAGATCTTGCGCGAAAGTACGTGTCACCGAGCTTAACGTACCGAATCAGAGTTGAGAGCGGATCTGATCAATCCTACTTCCATTACCTGTTTTCAGTTCTCATCTAGCTCCAAGATGTTCTGTGCCTGCAAACCAGGCTACGTGCTCTACGATCTTGATAGCAATTTCTGCGTTCTACCCAAGAACTGTCCAAAAGTATCATCCGGCGGATCAGCCTACGCTGGAGCTGGGGCTACAGCTGGCGCTTACAGCAGCAGCAGCGATACAAGCTACGGGTCGAATAACAACCCGTATTCTTTCATCTCAGAACCAGGAGTTAGCATAGTTACAGGACCAGGATACGCGGCAGCATCGTCCTCGTCGAGTCCTGGAGCTTCTACCTACGGTTACTCAACGCCAGGACTGTACACGGCTTCTGCTCCGGGATGCGCCGCAGCATCCAGTACATCCTCGGGATATTCTAGTGCCGCAAAAGACATCTATACGCCACCGTACTCCGGCTTGAAAACCTACACAGCACCAGGACTAGTCATGGCCACGGCACCCGGATACGCCGCTGCATCCAGCGTGTCCACGGGATACCCCAGCTATGGATCGACGGACACTTGCACAACACCAGCAACATACACCTCTACGAATACAGGATACAGCGCGGCATCGTCCAATGCCGGAGCATATTCCAGCACTGGAGCTCAGACGTTCGCGGCACCAGTAGTATCCCCGGATTCTGGTTACAGCACTTCAACGGACTACTCTAGCACGGGAGTAAACTCTTACACGGCTCCGGGAATATCTATAGTCACGGCACCAGGCTACGCGGCTGCGGCGAGTACCTCTCCGGCCGGATGCTACCCTGGCACAGGCGCGACAGCTGCAAGCTCTGCGGGCGCTGTAGCCTCCAGTTCGGTGGGTGCTGGGACTTCGTTTAAGCCGCTACCGCCATTGAAACCTCTGTCGCCGTTACCTCTTCTGAAGCCGCTATCCTTCCAATCATTGTTCTAGGTGTATATACGAACATTGCTAGCCTTGTATTTGTACTTTTTCTTAAAATATTAAGCGATGCTAGTTCAGCCTCGAACAGTTCATTCGTAAAATATCGCACGTTTCAATAAACTGATCTGCCACATCGCATTCCTTGCGTACTCGTGTTGTCCCAATGTTGTTCGAGCTAAGTAGGCGTATGCGGCTTATTTTCAGAACTATACTCGGGTGTAATCTCTAGTATCGCAATTGTTTTTCCTGCTACGATTCGACACGCCATGGACGATGGTGTGATCCGTGCAGTTGAGCAGACATATGAAGGAAAATAATTCCAGCTACCAGCTTGCAATATTTACTACGCAACGGATCGTGTAATGAGATTAGCCAATGGTATCTCGCGAGTCTCTCGCGGGGGGGGGGGGGGGGCAGTTCGTTAAAAAATACAGATATCGGGGTCCAATTTGCAAAGGACATCGAGCACTTTCGTTAAAATCACATGACCCATCGTCTACAAATGTTAGTCTTTGGCGAGTACTTTTGAACATGAATGGACCAGCTAGATCATGGATCCGAGTCATAGAAGTGCCGATGAACGTGAAAACAAATAGGTACGACGGCTCACTTCCGGTCTCGAGATGCCGCCAAGGTACTAGAAAAGATTACATGGGGTTCGTAGAAGTCAGACGTGACCATGAACCTATGCTAACGCTTTGTGCAGACGACAGAAACTTTTGTGAGAATCGAAGCTATCGTACAGGCTTATATAGAGATTTGACTGTTCTCAAGGACAACTGTGACTTTGTAAAACCCGAATATTTATAGCAACGGATCTTTAATTAAAATATGATCACCTATCATGCACGTTACTCGTGAGTTCTCGTCGAGAAAGACTTGATTTACGCGAAACTTCTAGTCGCGACCAAATCTACCGCGACTATTCCTGTTCGTTGTAGTTGAAGACTCGTTCTCGCTGTCGTGGTTGCAGTGCAGATGTGAAAACTGACGCGTGTACGTAAACAACACGCGTCATAAGTAAGATAACCCATGTAACTCAATTTTTCCTCATTAACTTCAACGACGTGTTTAAAATATAGTTTTCTCCACGGCCACATAGCATACACCACAAATAACTCACAGAACACGTAACACCAAGACACTTGGTACCCTATCCTCAATATCACGAGGTCTCATCTAACTTGTAACGTGAAAATAAACCTAACAACCGCTTTATCCTGGAAACTTGTCCAGAAGCTATTACATTAAGATGGACGATAAGGAAATCGTTATAATAACTCCATCTACATCGGTTTTGACAGACTTGAAAATGGGCACCCTGCATTGCCAAAACATCGTCCCTCAGAATACATTCCTAAAATGACTGGTACACCCATGATCTCCCACACCTCAATGCAAAGAACCACAAAAAACGGCCGGTATGTTGCGTCACTCCAATTTCGTAGTCCTTCGCATTGGTAGAGCACGTTATAAAAATGCCTAATTCGGGGGCGTTTGGTTTTTTTAACAAAATGTGGCTATGATACCGTTGTGCGTATTTATTCTGAAAAAATAGGCGGTATGGAATAACATTCTTATGGTAACGCTTGCCAATAAATATTATCCTCTGGGAGGACGGAAAAATACGGTATATTCGGGTGTTAATCGTTATCAGGTCGCGAGCCACACCTCATATTTGCATTTCCGGGAACAGCTACGTAAATATTTGACTTTGGCTAGAACAGGGTGGACATAGATATAAAAGAGCTCTGCTGAAGAGACCGAATTCAAACTTCGCAAGAAAACCCAACAAGATGAAGCTTCTTCTCGCCCTGTGTTTCACAGCTCTCTTGATGGATCCAGCTCGTGAATAAAACCTTTTTCCTTCTTCTTCGTTCATTTTTGACTCGTCTTTTTTTTTCTTCGTTCTACAAATTTGTCGTTTCTCCGGTCTCAATGTCATGGTGGTGCCCCGCCAATCAAACGAACGTACCGTGCAAGCCATGCGATTCGTACTACTGCGAGCCGCCTCAGGCCTGCCACGCCGTGAGTATTACAGCTTAATGAGTATTATACTCATCCTCGTAAAAAAAAATGCTTACTCCAGACAACTCATAGTTGCCTCCGGATCATTAATAATTCGACTCGGTTCTCGTTGCGCCAGAAAGCGATATGATTAAGTGCGTTCCGAAATACTTTTTCCAGGCCTGCGTCCCAGGCGACTGGTGCAAATGCAATCCCGGCTACGTCCGGGAAAGCCGCTGGAGTACCAGATGCATCCTGAGACGCGATTGCCTAGCCCATGCCATTCCACTTCCCGAATATTATTGATCCCAAGATAATTATCTGCGACGAGGAAAAACAAGAAAACGATATTCCTCACGATTTGGATTTGCCACAGGACTTTGTACATCGCCGAAAACTTTGTTCGCATCGGAACATAAAGATAAATTTTATACACAAAATTGTTATACCAGAATTATTTCGAATAAAATTTGTCTCTCGAAATACCGAAGCAGTTTTAGATCATTACTACCACCTCGGCTACATCTGCATAATATGCTACCGAGACAAGAAGTCGACGGCAGTATGGAAAAACGTGACATCTCGGGTTGTGCCAGAAGAAAGTGACATCTTAAAATGTAAAAGAAGAACGTGACAAATTTTTCATTGATGCGACACTGGAATTTCGGGTGCACGAATTATACAAAGCATTTTTTACGAAATTTATTTTTATTTATGTACGAAAATCGTATCTTTTCGAAATCGCAAAAATGAGAAGGCTGTAGCCTTCAAAAAGCTCGAATTTTGGCTGCGTCTCCGATTTCATCGGAGGTCTCTTGCAACGTTGTCAATCTCGACGAATGTGTACAGAAGTGAAGAAGTGCCGATCGTATTGTTTATTTGCATAACAAAGCAGCGGCATGTAACAACATTTCATGGTAATATTTGCAAAGATATATATTATAAATATATATGCATGTATATATATATATATATATATATATATATATATATATATATATATATATATATATATATATATATATATATATCGTTTCACATCTGACGAAAATGAGGTGCGCATCCACGACTTCATCTTCACCTTGGGTTGCCAAATGTACCCTACATTTTCATTTCCAAGACCAGCTCAGCAAATATTTTTTATTTGTACTACGCGATGATGGCTACAGCTTTAAAAGCGCAGTGCTCAGCGGGCCGCGATTAATTCTTGCAATAATCTACATCATGAAGCTACTTCTTGCCATCTGTTTTGCAGCTCTATTGATAGGCTCAGCGTGTAAGTGAAAATTCTTCACATGTTATACTTTGCTTCGCATCTTATACTTCACATCTTATACTTTGCTCCGCCAACAAATAAAGGGGAGACCGGGGCAATACGGACCCCTGAAAAATGGGCGGAAAAACTAATTTTTCTCAAATTTCTTTGCAATTTAGAGTTTTCAAGCAATTTCAGAACAAACCAAAGTATTTCGTGAAAAGAATGGGATGGAATACTTCCAACGCTTTATAAAATATAACTATTTTGTTTACTCAACTTGAAAACAACAGTGAACGCGATTATGGTCCGTCGTGTACCGGATTTTTGTTGCTGAATTGTCGCAAACCAATTAGGAATTTGATCAATGTAGACCAAAACAAGTTGTACGCAGTGGTCAAAAACCACAAAAAATAATCTAAAGGCTTAAGCGGTCCGTCGTGCCCCGGTCTCCCCTGCTTTCCACTTTCTACTCCTCTCATCCAACTGACACGTGGAATATAATTTCATCCTTTTTTCTTATGCCATCCGAATATGTTTCTGTTTTCATCCTTCACTCTACACTCGATGATTATTCTCCTTTCTCTGATCATCGTCTCCTGAGTGACGCCTTTTTCTCAAAAATCTGGTGCTCTTCTCTTCTCAGTGTCGTGGCGCTGCCCCGCGAACCAGACATACGTACAGTGTCTGCCATGTGATACGTTCTGCTGCGAAGAGCCCCGGGTGTGCCCAAAAGTGAGTATTATTTTGACTTCATCCAGAAATCGTTCTTTCTTCTCTATAGCACCTCAAGAGGTTCATCCACCTCCGGATGACAGATTATCAAGGCGTTATCCTACCCCGCGCTCCCAAAGTTTTTGGTGCCTTTTAAAACGCTGTTGATAAAAAACCGGGTTCTTTATCAGTTGTTTATTTATATTTAAAGGGCACAAAAAATTAGCAACAAAAAACGTCCAAATTCAAAAAAGTACAGCCCCGCAAAGTGGAGACTCAAAAAAAAGCTTCCCCCTGGTTGATAGGATTCCACCCTCCTTGATAATCTGAAAACAAAGATCTTGGTTATTTCTCGTAGAGAAGAACCATTTGCAAGTGACATTTTTCCCGCAAAATGGCGGTCATGTGAAGAAAATAATTTTTTTCAACTTTGGGATTTTTTTAGAATAATAGAATCTTTTTCTTGTTATAATCACTAGGTCCGATAGTTACGTTTGATACGTGTAATATTAACAAAATACTGCTGTAGCCATCATTGTAGATACTCGTAGCGACGTTGGTAGCACAGTGCGGTGTAAAAAAAATCATATCCTCGTCAATATTGTACCTACAGACTTGGTTTTGGGCTCAACGTGTTCCTCAAGGTTTACACTACAAAGAAATAAAACCGAAAATCGATTCGTCGAAATTCTCAGAGTGGTGCAACCCCTTAACGTATATTCGTGCTTTGCGATACTCTTTTAGGTATGCAGAGCCGGTGATTTTTGCCAATGCAACGAGGGCTTCGTCAGGGAAAGCCACTCCAGTACCAGATGCATCTTGGAAAGTGATTGTTCGTGCTACGTCCCATATCATTGCGGCTGTTAATCGAAACGTTGCCGAACTTCTAAAAAAAATACCAGATGATTATCATTTTAAACGAACCGATAAAACTTCCGGATTAGTACTTTTCCGTAATACTTCTCGTCCCAGAATTATTGTTGTTAATAAAAAAACCCTGAAAATCTCAGAAACGTGGAGGTGATTTTTCATAGCTGTCACGTGGCTGCAGCACGAGGATAGAACACTCGTTCGACCCGAATCCTGATACACGAGCGTGTACTTCGCGAAATCGAGTGTCCGAACTTTTTTTAAAAATGTTTTGTTCCTCGTGACACGAAGTTTTATGGGGAAATCGAATTATTCTAACGAAGAGTTTTTTCTGAAATTTTCAGTTGTCGTTGTGTCGCAAAAATATCTTTGCTCATACTCTTAAGTTAATTTTCGAATAATTTCTCTCACAAACAAGATTAGACGACAAATTGCTACGCGTGTACAAAGCTTAAACACGATCTCTCTGTTTTCAAAGTAGTTGGACAAATTCATTCCTGAACCTCTTATCGAAAATACGCCACGCGAGGTGAGTCGAACAACACAGGTGTTCTGGTCATTTTGAGACCGAAATAAATTCGAAAATCGGACAATATTTTCGTTACTCCCAGAAATTATGATGCTCGCGTGCTGCAAAAAATAAGAAGATACGACGAAGAAGAAATGGAATTAACTCGAGGCACAATATTCCGCAATTATTTTCACAATTGGCGAATGTACGATCGGAATTTCTGTCGGCAATGGCGGTAGCGGAGCCGACAATATTGACACACGATGACTGTGGTAGGTGTTTTCTCAGAAAACACGTTGGTATTGCGAAAGAGAGACGAATTTTTTTATTTTTTTTTCTCTTTGAAAAACAACTCTGTTACACGAATGCAGCTGCTGCGCGGGGAGCTTTGTGCCGATGCAGTATACAGGGCGGTCCATTTCAATCGCCCTAAACGAATATCTCGGAAAGTAAAAAAGATACGAGAAAAAGTTGGATACAAAACTTGAAGGGTTTCAAGGGCCAAAGATGATGGCGGTACGCGTTGACTTCCGGTTTCTGCCATTTCCGAGATTTCGCTAGGAACTTTGGATTTTTGATGGGAAACGAACGTTTTGGCTCCGAGTAACTGATAGCGAGATCAAAGACCAATTCAAAGCGAAGAAGCAAAAAAAAATATTAATTTTTTGGAAAAAAAATTATTGAATTTTTTATTTATTTTTAATTTGTGATTTTTTCGCTGTCCAAAATGCTGTAAAAAAAGTTGGAAAATTTGCTGGGCGAATCGAAAAGTATGCAAAGATGACGCTTTCACGGGGGTGAGAATCGGAAGTTTGTGGAAAAAATAATGGAAATCGAGCATGTAACTTTCATCTTTCATCGCGTTTGAATATCTTGACGAGGAGGGAGATGATTTCTCGCAACGTTAACGACAGAATAAAATTACTCTCAAGTTCTCCAATATCGTGCGCGGTTCTCGCATTAATACAAGCCTCAGAACCCAGAGGGAAATTAATCGCATGACTGAATATCTTTATTAATTAAGGATGCGGTTAATAACTTCGTGCTCGCACCCTTGGCCGAAACTTTGCCAAGCGAACCTCGTCATAAAGCAATTTGTCATAAATAGAATTTGCCGACACTCGACATCGTTACCCCCGAATTTCCGCGAAATTCAACCGAAATCCAAAAATTGAAGCGAGAGACGGCAACAACAATTCAAAATTACCGACAATCGCCGCACAACGATAACGATTCGGTGTTATATTCGTGGAAATTTCGTTTATCTAGCGAGTCGATTCGTGATGCGTGGGTTTGATTAATAAGATAATATTAAACGTGCTAAAGAATGGAACGGCAAGAACGAACGAGAGTTTCAATACGCATGCGAACGCGACAAAGGAGAGCTGGACAAAGATTTTGGCGTAAAGTGACGGAATATGTGTAATCTCTTTAAAAAAAATGTCGAATAAAAAATAAAACGTAAAATATTGTGTTATTCATTTTCTTCAACTGTAGTATTACCGTGAACCGTGTATTGACTTGATATCGAAGCTAGCCGCTAGATACAACAGTGGCAAACTGTGTGGCATCTAGCTTTGGCAACTGGCTTGGTGCTAGATGTAGCGAGCGTGACGTAGTCAGCTTGGCCCGATACATGTTCGCTGGCTCGCGCCAAGGTACAACAGTGGAAGGCCGTGTGGCATCTAGCTCGGCAACTGGCTTGGTGCTAGATGTAGCGAGCGTGACGTAGTCAGCTTGGCCCGGTACATGTTCGCTGGCTCGCGCCAAGGTACAACAGTGGAAGGCCGTGTGGCATCTAGCTCGGCAACTGGCTTGGTGCTAGATGCAGCGAGCGTGACGTAGTCAGCTGGGCCCGGTACATGTTCGCTGGCTCGCGCCAAGGTACAACAGTGGAGAGCGGTGTGGCATCTAGCTCGCGTGATAAACGTATAACAAACCACGCGACGTGCTTGAGTAATTTCTGCTCAACTTGAAAATCTAAATTATGCGATCAATAACATGTAAAAAGTGTAAATAGTAATTTTCGTTCGTTCGTCATCCTTTTCTCTACTTGTACTACTGTTTTTTTTTCTTGAAATAGCACGTCGCGTTTTTTGCAATTAATTTCGTACGTTTCGCCCAATCTCGCTTGTAGCTTTTCCATTACAACGTACGACACGACGATATCGCAAGGCGAAAGAGATTTTCCGTTCAGTTTTTCTTTTCTCTTCTGCGTTTATCGCCGACTTTACGTGGGAGCGACTCGCTTGCTTTGGCGAACAAAGAAAGCTATCGCCTCCCGCGTTCCCAGCGACTTAACATTCAATATGTGTAAGACATTCGAAGGATATTGTGGAAATAAACAGAAATAAAAAGGAAATAAACGGCGATATTCCTCGTCTCTCTCGGCCATTTCGTCAAGCTGTCGCCCTCCCGCCCTCGCCGCCATCTTATACACCGCACGGCGAGGCTGCCGTCGCGTTCCGCAACGTTGCCTCGTTCTCATCATCCCCAAACCCCGTTGCCATTTGATTTTTCATCGCCTTCGATTCGTTTCTTCGCCCATGGACCTCCAAAATTGCAGCAACCGTCTTCTTCATGATTGTTTTTCAAATTTTTTTTTTTTCAAATACGAATAATTTTTTTTCAAGAAAGGAGACGCGAAAGAATTTCATCCCCAATTAGTATGCAATTTGCGCGGCGTTGGAAAAGCTCGGTCCCGACCGATGTGTATTTTCGAAGCGAATGGTACGAAAAAAGCTCGTCGACGGGGGATGACGCTCGATAATGGGGTGAAATTGTCGAACGGAATGAAAATATCGCGGCGAAAGTCGAAGAGAGAGAATATTTTCATCCGAGGCACGTGTTATACGCGGCTCCAATTAAAACTTGGCACAATAAACATATCCGAGGACGTCGAGTTAAATGGTAGGAGAGCTCGTTAAAAATATAACTTCCATGCCGGTTAACCACCCCGACGTTGTACCTACCGAAAATAATTACATTTCGAAAATTACGTTTTTCTTCCCTTTCTCTCCACGTCCTCCGATTTCTTTTCTTCTCGTTCGACAGCATCCGTATTTTTGGGGCTCCAACTCGTCGGCATCCCCGCTGCGACGGCAAATTCCAGCGGATTAATTCGAACATTCTTCAACCGCCACCCGAATGATTATTACTGACAATACAATAAAAATATGGTAATTGATGAGTATTACTAACAATATTATTATTAGCGATAAACGGACTTCAAGTCCATATCCACAATGAAGTCAGTTCTCTAAGGATACCGATGCAGAAGAAAAAAAGATCAACTTTGTTAAATAAGCCGCATCTGAGTGTTCTAAAATTTATTTGCTGCAGTGTTAACGAGTTCCAATATCGTTGTAATCTGGCTGATGGAGAAACATGCATAAAATTAGACTTGCAGTTATCGATTAGATGGGATATATTGATAATTATGGTAGAATCTCGTTTTATAGACAGACACGAGTTTAGTTTAAGGAGTGTTTATAACCAGACCATTTGAAGAAGCCTAGTCTTCAAGGTCACTTGTGTCCTTTCGCAGCTCGTCATTATCGAACGATGTATTTAGTACTTCGTGTATAAATTTAGGTCACCAACATACGATAAAGATTTGGAATGTTTTGTGATGTAAGCTGTGAATAGAACAAAGAGCGTGGGCCCAAGATGTGATCCCTGGTTTTGCATAGATAGGGTCACAAAAAACATGATTTGAGAACAAGCCTCAATCTATCTCGAGGAGTACTAACAATGTAATAGTTATTGGAAATATAATGATTATTAATTGTTAACGAAAATGTAGTAATTGTTGATTGTTATTAACAGTGCAATAGTGATGGTTTTCCAGTATTTTCCCTGGAACTTGGTTTGCAAATTCGGATTGGAAGTTTCGGAGGGAAAAAATGAGGCGAGACACGTGATACGTAATCGGGTGAAAAAATGTGTATCCAAAGTCCGGAATAAAAAAGCGGAAAAACGACGAGATTAAAAAGAACAGCGCGATATAATTCAAAGGTTTTTCAAAGCTTTGGGCAAAGTGGAGGAACCGTCGATTCCGATGCCGGATTTTCATCCCTCCGTCGTGCCGTTTCAAACGGAACTGTTATCGGCGAGGATAGATGCGATAGGGCGGGAGGGAAAGAGCGAACGAGAAAGAGACGAACGCGGATGGGCAGCGAGATGGGGGAGAGGAATTCGCGGGACAGATTCGGGTCCGAGTTTTCGGTTGGTTGACTCAATGTGCTCGACCGATAAAATAGAGCGGCTACCAACCAGAGACAATGCACCTTTTGAAGTAGACCCCGAGGGGTAGAACTCCGCTCCGGAAAGGCCATCCGCTTCGACGTTGCTTGGTTACTTCTCGCGTGACGCGAAGATAACGAGTAACCAAGTTTTAAGCTTGCCGATTGCCCAAGAACCGAGGGCCAAAGATAACTTTCGACTTTCCATTAATTACGCCGCGTTTTTCCGAAATAACGCCCAACCTCTTCTGTCCGCCATTTGCCATTTTCCATCCCATATTTGATACATTTTCCCCAAGATTGCAAGTTTTCGAGACGCAGGACAAAGATGAGGGGCGGAAATGCAATTCGAGAGGTATTTGATGCCCGAGCAGAGACTACGAGAACTAAATGTTAGGTTATGTCACGTGGCATATGTTACACCCGTCTTATTTTCCCGAGTAACACCCGAAATATTGAAGTTACGTCGAACATGCATGAGACATTTTTTATTGCACGTTTTAAGATCTACATTTTTTGTTCCACACGTTTCGTCGCAAAATCCTCATTTTTCGAAATATACTCAAACAAAGTACGCGTAACACCCAAATTTGTGTAATTTTCAAAATAACGGCTAAAATATTGAGATTACAGCAAAATTGGTAGGAACACGTTTCGTAAACCTAGCTACGAGCTTCTTTTTTTGTTCAAAGTATTTTCACGAAAAGCTCATATTTACGGAGATACGTTCGATCAAGTGCTGAAACGACATACAAAGTACCCCCACCACGAAGTATTTTTCGAAATAACTTCTACAATATTATAGCTACGTGGACAAAGTATAAAACCTTTTTCGAACAACGTTTCAATAGCTTCATTTTTTGTAGGATGACTTTTTCTGATAAACTAACTGTTTCAGAGATATGCATTAATAAAGGTGCGAGTAGGCACGTTTATTGGTTGGTCCTCGTGGGCACTCGAAAGGCGTGTCGTTACTTTCGAAATATGTTTTACTTCGAGTAATTTGGGATCGGCGCCTGATCAGCGGCAACCGATAGGTCGACTCGCGAGTCCCGTAGCACGAACGAAGGCGCGAAAAACTTGTTGTTAGACGATAGGTGGTTCGAGCCACGTTCGCGATCGTTCCGCGATAAGAATATCGCTCTGGGATTATTTTATACATCGTCGCGTAAATCTTCGGGCAAATGTTCGTTTTTAGGGTTGCACTTTTCAAAATGAAACATAAACAAGGCGAATTACAGCTCGTTCGACGGGCACCTTTCATCGCGTAAACCTTTTACGTTGCACTTTTTCACAATCCACTTTCTAGTATCGTCTCGTTCCTCGCTATCTAAAATTGATTATCACCTCGTCGACAGCCACGATTTTTCCAGCGATAAATCCCAATTTCCCCCCCCCCCATATTTCCATTACAGGACCACTCGCGCAATATTTTCAAAACCGCTTCCTTTCAATTTACTTCTCCCTCGCTAATAGCAATTTTTAATTTTATTTTGTTCAAGGTCATTGAATATTCTCGCGCCAGCGTGATCCACTTGTCGTTACTCGGTTTATTTTGTGGTATCAGCTCGATAGAAAAATCCTATCCCAAAATTCAGTCCTCCGACAACGAGCTTTCATTTTTTTCGGTGAACAATCGTCGAGGAAGCGCCTGGCCGCGCGTGAATCGCATCGCGCGGGGGTCGAGCGGGTTGCTGCCGTCCAGGCGCAGCGCCACACTCCTCCACGGGCGACGTAAATGTTGTCACGTAAATTCGCGGATGTGTTTTTTATGATCGGAGTTTTCGTCATCGCCGAGGAAATCCCACAGTTGCAGCCGACGAAAGTACGAGTGGTTTCCAGTTTCGGTACGACTCGAACCGCTATACGATATTTTAATCCACTCCGAATAACGACCGCGCGTTCCTGCCATAAACACGAGAGCAGTCAAGCTGTTTCGCATACGAAATCGAGCCTAAACTTCAAATGGCTCTTTCGACTCTCCTCTCACCTCCCGGCGTCCGCAAACTTCTCTCCGCACCAACGATTATGCAGGATAGCACCTTAAAAACTGCGACAGAATACAACGCGAAAATCGACACGTAAATGGCAAAATTTCAAATTCATTCGACGATTAAAAATTAAAATTACCAGCTTTTTTTGTACCCCCAACAAGTACTGAGATCCGTCATTTCACTGGCTTAAAAACAGACTTCGTACACTTTACACGCTGACACACATTTTTTCGATTTTTTCACATTTAAGACGATTAATTTTCGAGTCACACGTCGCGTACGGGAATTATTTCTGCAAAAATCACATTAACTATCCCTTTCAAAGAACAATTATAATCCTGTCGCCTATTTGGGCACGAGGGAAAAATACTCGACCGGATGCGTTCAGTTTCGCTGAAGATACCAGCAGCCTCGTGTGAGATTGCGTTTACTCGAAGCGAAATGATTAGAAGCGTCGTGCTGAAATAAATCAGATTTACATAATCGTGTTTATTCGTTTATAGCGAATAGCTCCGTTGCACATTTGCGAGAAGGAAAAAACGATATCCGATGGTCAAACGGTCGGGCATTGACCAAAGAAGAGGGTAACGGAACAAAGGGTTGCCTTCGAGGGGTCGAAGATCTGGTAGCAGCGCTTGGTTTCTCGCATCCGAAGCTCGCGTAGACAAAGAAGCGCGAGGCAGTTCCATCTTTACGAGCGTATCCATTGGAAATTAATTGAATAGATAGTCGGAGACTTCGCGAAACCGATCGTTCAGAAGATGAGATAACGAATCGACGCGATCGCGACTAGGCCCACGAGCACCTGAACCGAGACGTAGATCATGTCTCAACGATTTATTCATGCAAAGCAAGTCGTTTCATCCCTCGCGATTCCCGGCGAAATCGCGTCTCGACGTCGCAAAAAAAGGGGGATTTAACTCAAAATTGACACCGTGATTGCTCCGCCGTGATCTACAGCTGGAAACAAACGAGTTACGAGTCTAAAATTTTATTCTCTTATTTATTTATTTGCTTGCTTATTTATTTATGTAATTTTTTTCCCACGTACATCAACCTCGATAGATCGCCGTCTGCACGCACGATCGATGGAGCCGCGCAAGAAATCGTTCCAGAAACGGAAGACTCTTTTTTGCCGTGGAAAGTCCGCGTTTTCCGCCTTTCACTTGCTCGCAGCCAAGTTTGAGCGGCGAAAGAATCTCGCGAGGAATATCATCATCCTCATCTGACATCGTTTTCCGTAGAACGGATCGACTCGACGATCGTTATCGGTATTAAGCGGCTGCTTCTCACCGGCACGAAATTCGGTGATCCACGCCTGCAGGACGCGTCCGGCCCGGAAGTCGAGGACAGCTGCAACCGCTCGAACGACCATTCGCAGACTCCGGTCGAATTCCGTACCGTAAATGGATTCGAAATTTCGAATTATATTCCAGTAGAGCCGTTATCCACGATCGAATTTTTTCTCGCCGACGCGTGCATCGAGAATTAAGTCCAGCGTGGACACATCGCGTTCGCCCTCGCGACGCGGGGTCAAACTTTTTTCAGAACTACGTAATTCAAAATATGAAAGAGTACAAAAACGAATTTGTAAAACAAAAATGAATTCGCCGGTGAAACGATTGGAAGAAGTAGCAGTGGAGGAAAAAGTTGATAGAAGTGGGATCGAGAGATTTTTCTTCGTGACCTTGAAATTTGAGGCTTTTTATTTCTTTTTTGATTCGACGATTCGAAGTATTCGTAGCTAGAGTTTTTGCGGTCTTTGTAGCTGAGGTGGAACTCACCTCGCGTCTTTCGTTTGTTTGGCCGGAATTAATGCTGTCGAGGAGGCGATTTCGCTGCTGTGACAAAAATTCGAGAGGCTTGGCGTAAGCAATAATACCCAATAAACTGTCGAATCTCGATGATGGGGCGAAATCAGCCCCCTACCCCCGTTAATACCGAAATAATGACTGGGGTGGCAACATTGAAGGACCCTCGAAGTAGGCAGTGCTACGTATTTCGAGGATTTCATCCCCGCGGGCGCGTCGCCGGTTGCCCCGGGGCGTCGATGGCGGGGGGGATGGACCAGCCCCCGTCAATCACGGTGTACGAACGCGCGTACGAACGACGCGACGGAGAAAAATCAGCGCTGCGAACGAAACGAACCTGTTAACTCGGCTGATGGAACGATTTGTATGCAGATTCTTTTTCGCGCCCGCTACTACTCGCGACGGGGTGGGTCGGCGCCCACCCCCCGAAATTACCCACCAGCGACAAATATTGATCGTTTATCGGTGAAAAATTCTCGTTTATCCCGATGAGCCCTCAGCCTCGACCCATTTTACGAGTGGGAACGAGATATACTCTCACCACCCCGTTTACTATCACCTGTCCCGAAGGGCTGCAGCCTAACGCCGACCCCTGTTTTCCTTTCCTTTTTTTTCGCTTTTTTTTTCACCTACCACCATCGCGCACCTTTCGATACGCCGAAACTTTTCAACGTGTCCGAATTCACTCCCCCCGATTTCGCGGCACGTTTTTTGGATTTTCATCTCCGCGCCCTCATTTTCACCTGTTTCGTTTCTTCCTCTTCCTCTCGGTCTGCGAATCAGCGTTGTTTTCGCGGCGAAAAGCTGGTGAGCACTTCGGGAAATAAATGCAATAGGGTCGATCGCGGGTCGCGGCCTTTGATGTCCGCGCAGAGGCGGGAAAAGCAAAGTTTGTTGCGAATAAAGATGAGAATACGTACGAATACGACTGCTTCGTGATTTGGCAGGGGAAGAGCGAAATCCTCGCTTCTTTCTTCGCGCGCCCATTTTAATCCCCTTTCCGGCATCGCGCCACCTGTCTAATTCGAAACTGGAAACCATTCGGGCGAAATTGGCCAAGGTGACGCAACCGTAAGAAAAAGGAGAAATCCTAAGCAGTAATCTTCGGGTTATTTGCCACCTGGTAAAGGGGAATGCGAAACTTATACTTTAGGAACGAGATAATGTCTTCCCAAATCACCTCCATCGGTGTATTCCTTTGATACTTATTTGCACGAAGAAATTTTCCTCTCGCCCCGGGCACGGTAATGACACGATTCCAATTACGTGATTCCTCGTCGTTCCATTCATTTTTCATTCCTCTATTTTTTCTACGTGTGTGAAAAATTTCAAACCTTTTTTTTTTCACAAAATCATTAGCTTAGATCAAGCGAGAAATTCAAGGTCACTTTTTGTGCAAAAACTGATGAAAACTGATATTGCGACTGAACTATTGATATTACAGAGGGAACAATGAAGGACAAAATTGACCAGAATCAGTATACTTGGAAATCAGGGTTTGAGACGTTAGTAGCCTGCATAGTTTTTTTTTTGCTCTCTGTTTTTCCAACGTTCATATTTATTCGTCGCGTTTATGCTGTATATCACGTATCGAATAAAACTATTGAAGCTCACAGAAGTAGCTGACAAAACTATTTAGGCTCTCGGTAGTTCTTCTAAAATTCTAATAGTTCGAGTGGATATTCAATAGTTCAGTCAGTAGTGACTATTGAGCAACTATTGAACCTGTGAAGTCACTAGGAACTACTGAAGACGTTTAGTAATGGTTCCAGTAGTGCAGAATAAAAGACTATTCAATTGACACTAGTTGAACTACTGAAAATGCTCACTATTGGTTCCAGTGATCTTTCAGTAGGGAGGGATAAAACTATTGACTCGATTTGAACCACTGAAGGCATTCACTATTGATTTCAGTGATCCTTTCAGTAGTGAACAGGTATCAATAAAGCAGTATCGTGCAACTATTGAAGATATTCATTAAATTGGGTAGTTCTAATAGTGGAAACTATTGGTAGTACTATTGGTGGAGACTATTGAGCAGCACTACTCGTGGAAATTACTAAGCAGCGCTACTCGTGGAGACTATTGACAGCGCTACTGGTGAAACTATTGAGCAAGTCACCGTTCGACCCAGGAGTTTCGTCGGTAGTGAGGTTCGCTTTACTGCTGAATAAGTCCTATGCCAATGGTCAATAGTTTGCAATAGTTTTTTCAGTAGTTTCCCATTAGTTTCTCCATAGTTCCTCAATATTCTCTTGATATTTTTCGGACACTCTTATCAATAGTTTTGCGAGCAGTGTTCAATAGTTTTTTTGCGAACGAGTGATTTTTTGTTGTTTTCCACGGAGGATAGTCTTGCGGTTCGTAGCGACGTGAGATCGGAGAAATTTCGGCGTACGAACGACGTCGATGGAGTTTAATATGCGCGCGCGAGAGAGGACAACGGCCAATTTCCGTGCAATTACACTGCGAAGAGTCAAGATGACGCATTGATCATACACTACGGCATGCTGAGCCGCGTCCGTATGTCCGACGAATCGCCATCTGTACAAATAAACACGGTACGCGTGTCGCGTGTCGTTCGAAGGGGTTGAACGAAAGAGTCGTATCGAGCCGAGCTACGCCGAGACAAGTCGTGTATCGGACGCCTTTTTTCGGCCTGGGTCAAACTGATCAAGCTAGATCGATGATAACGATGTTTACGGCTCGTAGAACTGCGCAACAGCCTTCGTTTCGACGGCAGGTGGTTAACGCCGCGCCTCGGACTTTACCTACCTCACCGCACGTGTCTTCCTCGCATCAAGTCCCCGTCCCGTTATTTTCGAGTACCTTACCGTGTCTATCGTCGTTCTCCCCTCGCATATCCAATGAGAAACATGCCTTCGTGGACCCTCGATCGATTCCCCAAATCCTCCCCCGGCCCTCATTTTTCGCACGTCACTTTCTGCTCGTTTGTATTTCGCGCCGTATATTCTGATTTCCCGAACTCGTGTATTCATTTGTCCGCAGACATTCGAACGAATTTTTCGCTCGGTTTCGACGAGTAGATTTCGTCGGATTCGCGCGCGGGAGCCAGGGAGCGCGGAGAGTGGAGATCTCGAGGATACGTGTCTTCTAGAAGGCCCCTCGAATACACGGTGATCCGTATCGCCCAGGGGCCAACTCTGTGGAAGTCATCGCGAAAAAATTAGTTTTATTCGTAGAAATTCGCGTGATTGATCGGAGGAGGAGTTTTAATGCGCAACGATTCCGTGTAGCGAGGGAGAGAGGCCGAAGAGGAAGGGAACGCTCTGTAATCATCCGTCGCGCGACACTTGCAGCGCCAACGGTGTGTGCCTGCAGGGGTGAATTGGCGAGCGAAGGGGAGCAGTGTGGAAAAAGGGGTCAGATTTTTGGTGCCGCGTAGTTAACGGCGGAATTATAGGGTGTCTTTTTGCCGCGTAGACGGGGTAGGTGAGAGACATGCGCAAATCGGTAACCAGGTGCACCGGCCGGAAACGCGTGTGACGACCAGCGTAGTTGTACATACATACATATTTACACATACATCTATATATATACATAAAGAACTGAACGCTCTACAAAAAGCTCCCTCAGTATTTTTCTCGAAATTCATCGGTTCAAAAGTTATTCAAAAGTTCAATTCGTCATAAATGTGGCATATTTTTCGATATTAAAATACCAACTACCAGACCTTTTCATAGAACATTCAATTCTCTACAAGAACATGTAAGCAGACTTTCTTTATCATGCACAATTTACAAAAAGTTACAAAAATCAGAAGGAGAAAAAAAAATGTTGGTACTGTTTTTCGATGTGCCATCAAAAAATACCTATAGCCCCAAATTTTCACCCTCCCAAACCCACCCTCCCATTTTTTAGTCGCGATTCTAGTATTTCTGGTACATTCCTCTTTCTGTCATAGATCCCATCCTCGCGCACTCACAATACATTGGTTATTTTTTATTCAACAACCAAAATATTCAGCAGAAATAATTTATGTGGCAGAACAACGTTTGCCGGGTCAGCTAGTATGTATACAGGATATCTATGCCTTCTCCGCGCAGGTACGTTATCACGTTGCGTCGTCGGTGGAAAATCGGCACTCGGTGACAAGTTTCGCGTGGCGCGCGGAGGGCTGATGATAATTGAGAGGGCTTTTAAATTTATATTCATAAACCGTTACTCCCCGATAAAATGGGGCTGCTCGACCGTACCCACGTCGATTACGGAGGGATTTCGTTTCGCCGAGCACCGATCGCGAGTAGAAATAACTTTCGCTCTCCCGTGGAAAATACCCGACGATGCAACGACGAGACGAGGCAGCGGCAGTCGACTGAAAGGGTTATAAACGAGTCGCTCCGACGAACGCGTTTTTCAAAATTCGCTTGGACCACGAAGAGATCTTTTCTCCGACGAGTTCCCCGGCTCTGTCACGGCGAACGAAAGCTGGTCCTCCTTCGTTTCATCCATTGAAACGGACCTTTTTGTCGTCGACAAATTTCGGCGAGCAAAACGATTTTCGAAACCGAAACGTCGCGTGTATCAGTCCATCGTTGTCTTAATTGACGGCGACGGATAGCCGGTCTCGGGGTACCATTAAAAATGGCCAATTTATCGGCTCGATTCGCAGTTCCGGATGACGTGACTCGTTTTTCGGACTCGCAGGGCGCGACGTATCCGACTGTTCCTCGTTCCTCCGTCCGCGTACGGACGCTCGTACATATATCGTTCTGGCTCGATATTAAAGCTAGCCTAACCTAACGGCGTTCGCATCCTCTAAAACCCCATAAAATGAAATTGTACAACTAAATCACCGCGGGAAATTGCTTTTCAACTATCTACCGTCGCAGTTTCTCGTGACAAATGACGCTTTAGGCAAAATATCAAAGAATCGAAGCAGGTGCCACCCAACCGAATAACAAAGGGTAGTAACGTTATCGCCTCGCGGTTTCGCGCGCGTATAATTCACGCTGAAATCCGTAGGAAATGATGCCGAAAACGACAAATTTTATCCACGGACAGATACCGAGCGCGAGAAACGAACGACGGGATTCGGCCATTTTTATTTCAGAATCTCGTTAGTAAATAAACAAATGGCAAGATAGATAGACAGATAACAGATGGATAGATAGACGGATGGATAGTTAGAAACATAGATATATAGACAGATAGATAGCTGGATAGATAGCTAGGTAGATGAATAGAAAGATGCATAGATGGATAAATAGATAGATAGATAGATAGATAAACAGATAGATAGACAGATGGATAGATGGATGGAAAACATAGTTAGGTAGACGAAAAAAAGATAGATGAATAGATAGATAGATAGACAGATGGATAGATAGATGGACACATAGTTAGGTAGACGAATAAAAAGATAGATGGATAGATAGATAGATAGATAGATAGATAGATAGATAGACAGATAGATAGACAGATAGATAGACAGATGGATAGATAGATGGACACATAGTTAGGTAGACGAATAAAAAGATAGATGGATAGATAGATAGATAGACAGATAGATAGACAGATGGATAGATGGATGGACACATAATGAGGTAGACGAATAGACAGATGCATCGATAGATAAATAGATAGATAGATAGAGAGATAAATAGATGGATGAATAGATAGATAGATAGAAAGATGGATGATCGAGGTTCGTTGAGCGTTGGAAGATTTTGTTACGTACAAACATAGGGAACGAGCTAATAAAAGCGTGTTGCGGATTTGTAAATTCTTCGGATCCCCAATTTTCAGAACGAACAGAGTTTTATGGAACGAAATGGCATGGCGGACAGGAAGTTGCACATCTCTCGACGATCCAGTCACGCGACGCGGTGGAGACATTAAAGAATCAACGTTGAGTCAGTCGAGATTTCCGTCAAGGGCATCTTAACCCCACCGATTACGCTCGTCACTTCGCTCCTGATTCATATTATATCGGGTGAGACGGGGAAGCGTCGCGACATGCTAAAGATATTCCCGTGAGTTCGTGATCCCGCCTCGAATTCTTTCCTGAGCCGTGAAAACGAGCAGCTCCGTCTAATTTCAGCGCGATAGGACGTTCTTGAAGGTCGCACTCGCAGCTTTCACCGTCTTTTTGCGAAACATTTTGGGATCTCGGATTTTTAGAGACGCGGGTTCTACGCACACGTGAAAATCGTTAGGACCGGTTTGTTCCCTTTTCCACGAGGAATTCGAGAAATTTTTCAGAACTCGTCCATCGTTCGTAGTTTCGCGATTATTCGCGATTGGCCATTAACGAAAAATGGCACTTTTCGCGATCTTCTCGTTTCCGGTCCCGGCTATGACCAGATCTTGTTTCTTCGGTATCGAAACGAAGATTTTTTGATGACACATCCGTTGTACCGAAGAAAAGAATGGCCCTTGTGTGTCGTTTCGTCAATTTAGGCATGATAAAAATGGCACCGATCGAATATACTGCAATGATACGGTGAAATTTCAAAGACGTGGTCACAAATTTCGGTAATAAAAGCTCTTTCAAAAAATATAATCATTCCTGGTCAACTGAAACGCAACGAAACAGGAAGTACCATTTTTCTGGAACGCATAATTGCCGATATCTCGGGAACTAAGAGACGTAAATCATTTTTTCGAAAAGGGCTGAATTGTTTTTCCAACCCCCCACAAAACGGCTGTTCGCTGTCTCCCGTTTTTTTATACCAAGGCCAAAAAACAAGAGAAGTACCATTTTTCCTAATTTTCAACTGGCGATATCTCGAAAACCAAGGAACGTAGACACATTTTTCGAACGGATTCGTGAAGCTACTTGACTGGTCTGTGCGACGTACGCTCATAACGTCGATTCGAGGTAAGAAAATCCGTGTGTGAAATTTTTCGAAAACAAACAAATGATTTTTGACGCCCAGTTCTCGCTCAAAATAACTGAGATTCGCGAAAATAAATGGCTATTCCGTGACTTATTTTATTGCTGCGGTAAATATCAATCGACGGAGCCAAGGTTGCCTCATCACTCGAGTTGAGCCTCGACAGACTGCCTCACGTATCAATTCACGGATAACAATACTTCACGCTGAGCACCGCGATGCGTCATAGAAAAAGCACATCCGATTCCGAGCGAAACTCGACCGGAGGATCGGCAATCCTCCAAGCTACGCATCGAACACGGAAGAAGCCCGCTATCTATCAGCGAACGACGACGATGCGAGGGTGGCTCGAGGCACAAGGATGTGGTTTTCCCTCCAGTGGCAAAAAAAAAGAAAAAAAAATACTGCTCGTCGCCTCGAGCGTCCATTGTTCTCGCCAAACATAAAGTCCCTGGCTCTGACACGAGTTCATTCTTGGAATCCAATCAGTAATAGCAAAAGCTCTCCTCGATTGCAACCCTTCGAGTACACACCTATTTTTTCGAACATCTTCGACGCTCCGGGTCAATTTGACCCTGTCCATTTTTCGACCGTCTATAATTTCGGAACTATCGAACCTTTTCGCATGAAACAATTTGTACGTGTAGTTCGGATAGTCTTCAACTACTTTTCACGTATTAGAACGGTCTTGGAAATTTTTAACATACCGAAAAAATTCGCCGAAATGAGATTTTCGGTTCTAGTCTATGATGGAGTCAAAATGACCCGTTGCGATGGATGAGCCGGAAAAGATGGGAAATTATCGGTGGGAGAGTAAGATGAGAGGCAAATAAATGCAAAAATCAGGACAGATACGCGAATAAATCGCGAGACGAGTTCGAATCGATCGTCCGTCCGGGTATAAAGTATAAATGATTTTTCGTCCGGTCTCCCTTCCCGCCGCGTCACTATTTATGGATATTCGCCGGAAATACGACGTTTACGCCTCGGGCTGGTCAATCAGTCAAAATACGTCGTGGAGGGTTCGAGCTCCGGGAAATATGGGGAGTCGAAACGGTTTTCGAAAAAGCTCGAGGGCGTTGGATCATTATTTTCACGGAAGGCGAGTGCTCAATGGGCCGCATTCCAGATCCAGAGTATCGCGAATACTTCTTTCTCGTTCATCGTATCGCAGCTACTACGAGCGTCGGCTCTTGCCAGCAGCGCGCATGACTGGCGTCTGGCCATCGAATTCGTCCTCTCGAATTTCTCCGAGCTTCTCGATCCCCCTTCCGTCGTTCGAATCATCTTCGATTACGTGAGACGTACGCTGAAGAAAAAATGTGTTAATCCCAAGAAAATTGAATGACTCGTATTTTAGGAAAATATTTTAGGACTCGTATGCCAGGAAAATATTTTCCTAAAAACGAACAAGTATTTCGTTGTACTCGTCCAACGTGGTCCAAAGGGACACGTATTATTCGCATTTACTTGAGCCGAGTCAAATTTACTCGGGATTAACAATTTTTCCTCGGTGCGTCGACACATATTCTCGTGGCAAACGAAACTGGGAGGAGAACCACGTGGAAGAGCGACGAGTTTGGGGACAAAATTGTTACCGCGACGTTGCTGCTGCATTTCGGGGTGAAATCGAGCGAGGAGCGGGGCGAATTTTTGAGGCGTGATTTTTACGGATAACGGCGCTGGAAATTGACGAGCTTTTGAATTTTCGTCGCGAGAGAGCCGCTCGAATCGCGGCGTACACGTGTCTCCCAGATCCCACGCGCCTCGACCCTTCATCGTTCAGAATTTATAATACTCCGGTATACGATTTACACCCCGATCGGTCGGACGTGACAAACGAGTCGGTGTCACCTGAAATTTCATTAAATATCACGCGTTTCCAAATTTTGTGGACGATACGACGCCTCGCGGTGTCACGTGGCGCGGCATAAACGATATTTAAGGGTTGAAAAAACCATCGCCGAATGATTCGCCTCGCGGGTCCGCGAGGACCCATCAAAACTGAATCGATGCAGTCGTTTGTTCTCCAATTTTCAGCTCTCACACCGATTCGATTGCTAATTTTCTCCCCCTAGAATTAGATCCATCGATTTTGTTACCCCCCATTTTTTATTCTCTATTCCATCCATCACTTTCTTTTTGTTTCCAAACGGATCAATCATTCTCGCTCGTCAGATCTTCCAATTTGCTCTCCTTTTTATTTCATCTTCGAGAAAAAAAATCAACTTTTCTTCATCCTCCGCTCAGCACATTTTTTCGTAACTATTTCCGCCAGGCAAGTTCACCATTTAATCTCATAGGCTCTAATATCGTTGAAATAGCACAAACAACTTAACTCCATACCTGATCGACGACTCGATTTTGCTGCTTCCGGCACCTCGATCTGCATTGCAAGATCCGACACGAGTCCGACACTCGCTCGGTGCAGTTCCAAACGCCCGAGTACGAATTACACGAACCACGATGTGTCTCTGTCGCCTGCCCAGCAGGAAGAGACCGAATTTTGGTTTTCATCCGAGAAACCGCGTACAGTGATGCCCGTGCGACGTATCGGTACCAGCAATAGGGGCAACGCGCCAACTCCAATTTATATAAACCCCTGTGACCATACACGTAAGGGTCTGTTACATCCTCCACGAGCAATTTTCAAAGAGGTACGAAGGATTCTCGGTCAATTTTCTCGACAAGATACGAGATTGTTTATTGCGAGGAACAGAATTTATACGTAGATCCTGTTTTTGCTATTCACAGTGATACAGCATTGCCAGGAACGTCTACGCCTCGCAGGACGCCGGTGCGACGACGTCTAGCCAAAGGGCTCCTTGGCATTTAGACTTGACAGACTAAAGTCACGGGTGACGTAACATTTCGTTACCCCGTAGCCAAGTACGCCCTTATACCTGGCACCCCATGGCTAACCCTCCGTCGGGGGCGCGAAGTCGAGTGTCTTCATCTACCATCCCGAACGCCGCGGTATTCATCGTGGACTACGCATGTGTATGGAAAACTGGTTGGCGCCGAACTCTAGAAACACAAAATGTTGCCTTCGTAACTCGAACACCCCCAACGAAGGATCTAGAGAGATTTCAACGGTGGATCGAATTCCCTACCTATGGAAACGGGTAAGCTGTCTTTTGTACTAGCCCTTCATAGTCACGCTACCAATTGATATCACCGCAGCCACAGAGGGTCAGTTTCAAAGAGCGATTGTGAGCAAACTATCACTCCAGTATTTCGTTGAAATACCCAATTTTGTATATAATTAATGCGAATTTACATTGTTTTCGTAAAAACGTCACTCAGTCAAAGTGACGTGTAGTTTTTTTTTCAAAATTAAAAATATTTACTTAGGAAGACGATTGTATAACATCTACTTTTGATGTAAGACAAGATGGCGGCGAGATGCGGGTGTGATCAAGATGGCGGCGGGAAAATAATGTGAACAAGATGGCGGCGAGACGCGAATGTGAAGAAGATGGCAGCGGGACGTGAATGTGAACAAGATGGCGGCGGGACGCGAACGTGAACAAGATGGCGGCGGGAGACGAAGAGGCGCGACTGATTGGAAAAATTGTGGAGGAAGGGGGGTGAATAGGTTATGAAAAATTGAAAGAAATACGCGTTGTAGCCGGAAGAGGAACGACATCTCGGGAGAAAAGTGATTTCGCAGTAAACGCGTCAGCCCGGACGTTACCGCGTCGCCAGACGTTCCGGAGTAGGCGACAATATCCCTGAAGGGACTCGCGAGGGTCTCATTTTTCTTGATTTCGCGAAACAATCTCGAGATTCGAAATTGAGGCGGAGACACGTTCTCGTATAAGACGTATAGAAATATAGGCGCGCGGGCGGATGAGGAAGAGAAATCGGCGACGAAACGTGTCGATATACGATTCAGCTCTGCTTGTTGTTTTTTTATTTGAAAGAAAAAACGTTCGTTTGATTTTCTTTTTTTTTTTTGTGTTAAAATAGCAGTCGTCTGATAGATTGTAGGTATATGGGTATAGTCGCGAGGAAAAGCAAATTAACGAGCGTAACGACATACCGCTCGGAACTACGAGCCTCGTATCAATTTTGTACCAAGGTGAGAGGAGGCAACGGAGCGAAACCGTGCAACGAGGTTTCGCACGCCTCTGGAAACTTGCAGATTACGCTTAATCAACGACAAAGCACCGTGTTTACTCTGTTTCACTCGGCGAGGTCGCGATTAGAAAATAAATATCGAAACTGAGACGTAAAATGTCATCGGCTCGAAAAATAGTCGCGACGTGATTCGGTGAGAAGCCAGCTTGCGGAGATAGAAAGCACGAAATCAAAAGCTCCAAAGCTTTTCGAGTTTTCCTTTCGATTTTCATTTTCAAATTTCAAATTTTCAAATTTTTAATCTGGAAAAATGTAGAGAAAAACGCGGAATAGTCTCCACATTTCACTTGCAGTCGGAAATGGGCGGTGGGAAAATTGTCGATAGGTGTGCCAGCGCGGAGGGAAATTCTAACGGGTGATCAGAAAATCTAGTAAAAAATGTATTTTCTTTTCTTGTCTTCGCAACAATCGTCGCGTAATGTTGTGGCTGCTGATTGAAACGGTGCGACTATTACCTGCGATTTATAAAATCGTCACGTGCGAATTACGTGACGGTCGCGTTCGACATACCCATCCGGCGTGTCCAAGGGTAAAGCGGAGTGATAACATAAATTTATTCAAATTGTCGACCGCGAGATCGCGCGATTCCCGCGCAGATTGGAAACACCGGCTGCGAGCATGCGTCGCCGCAAAAGAACGCGTGCCTCCGGTTCGTCGATCCACCGCGACGCAAAAATAAAAAACACATGGTAAAAAAAAAAACGCGCCACAAAACCGAAACCAGCAAAAAATATCACCGCTCAAGAATCAATTACTCTACACTGTGGTATAAATTTTCATTTCATCCATTTTATTTTTCTCAAAAATGCGGCGACGCAGAAACAAAAATCCAGGCAGAATGAACTAAATTTGTAAAAATGTCGCCACGCGTAAAAAAATAACCTAAGAAATTCGAAAATTTACGAGAGCACGAAATAAAAAAATGAGGGTATTAAAAAAATCTGTTTTTTTTCCAAGAAAGTTGAAAAGCTTCGTTTGGGCAGGAAAATAAATCGCTGGAAATATGAGCTCTTCGTGTTAATATTAAAATGGTCCGCATCGCACTTTTCTATTTACCGATTTACGAAAAATTAGACTTTGACTTGGAATAACTTTTGAATTAATGAAGTTAGAGGAAAATGTTAAGATACCTTTTTTGTAGAGCGTTCAATTCTCTACAAAAATATGTACGCGAACTTTTTTGATCGCGCGCCATGAGTTCGCTAAAAAAATCAGAGGAAGCAAAAAAATTCCTCGGTTATTTTGCTTGCGAGGAATTTGAAACGAAAAAATTTTGAAAGATTGATTATGAAAATGTGAAATGTTGGAAGACGAATGGCGAGTCGACGCGAATCGGATTTACGATCGTTCGAAGGCTTACTGATTTTTAAATAAATCGTTGCTCGTTAATTTCCTACGCGATTACGTGCACCTCGTAGGCAAAGTTCCACGTGGTTGCGTAATATTTGCTTGTAAATAATCGTGAAGAGAGAAAAATTCGAGCGCGTGGGTGCGCCGCCGGAGAAACGGTATTTATTTATCGTTACGCGAACGCGTATCTGAGAAGTGACCGGAAGTGGATAGTCCCGAGGAGGACCGGTGGTGCGTGAATCGTATGGAGAAACAAGAGGAGGAAGAGGAACAGCAGCGTCGTTGAATTTCGTCGAATTAGGGATCGAGCTGCCGAGGCAAACTAATATTTTACATATATAGTACGTACGGGCGCCTCCGAAAATAACAAGATGGGTATTCCAGATGGCGGAACACCTGTAAGGCTTCACTGACGCATCGGCAACACGCAGGTAATTTATAATTAACTGCGACCACGTGCGCGTGCTGTTTCGGCAGCGTACGACGAAGGCTGCGTCTCTGTGTTTATTTAGGCATGGAAGAACGGTGGCGAGCGAGCTGGCCGGAAACGCGCGCGAATTTGAGGTTATGGTCGCGCGACGTTCTCTCTTTGTTCGGGCAAGAAAAATAAGCGATCCGCGGGATTTTCATAGCTGGAATGTGCAGGAAAATGTACGCCATCTGGTCACTCGCGCAAAGCAAGGGTTGAGGATCGAAGATGCGAAGGAACAGCTTGTGGTGGGGCAGAAAGTTTTTATTCCGGAAATGGGAAATCGAGTGAGGCCACTCGCGACGTTTTTTTGCGATGGGTGGAGGATTACCGATTTTGGAAATGGAAAATGGAATGAGAATTCGGCAGAGGGAGGAAAAACGGACATTACGTACCGGGGCGGAAAATAGGGATTGCGGAGCGGGAGGCAAAATAGCATTTCCGAGGAGGGAAATAATTCGTATTTTCGTGTTGTGCTGAAATTCGAGAGCGTTGAACGGAGTAAATGTGGGAATTGGGAGATCTGGCAAGCTTTTTACAGGAATCAAGTAAAAGAAATCGAATGAGGTGGGAAAAAGCCAACGGAAAATAATCTTTCGCATCGAATGGACGAATCAATTTTGCAAAATGGAACGAAAATCTCAGAACGAAATTCGGAGGGTGTAAGAATGGTGGTAAATAACGAAAGTCAGCGTTTTACGGTGAAAATGTTTTGTGGAAAAAAACCGCGAGCGCGAAAGTTCGGGGGAAAGTGAAAACTTCGAGGCGGGAAGAAAAATGCGGATTTCGGGCGAGGACGAAAAGTGAGGATTGCGGAATTCGACGGAAAAAAATTGCTAGACTCGGGCTCGTCAAGGCTATGGGGAGATGGAAAGCAGGAAAGTGAGGCACGAAACGCGTGAGACGTGGAAATTGTAAATTTGTCGAGATTATTTTGGAAATTCGGACGCATAAATATTGTTTGTTATGCCGCCGTGATACAATGTAACGATGCCGACGCCCAATGCTGTACGAAGAGTCTCGAGTCTCGACGACTCGCGAATTCCAACCTAAATCACTAATTATATTTAGCTAACAGCCATCCGAAGCTTGCAAGCTCTCGTGATATTACGCTTTCGGTGGAGAGCTCTCGTACCTATCGTCCGCGGCTGAATTATTCGACGATCCCCGTCGCCTCGCCTCGTCGTTACGTCGCTGCATCGATGGGCTCGCAAAGCCGAACCACTGAATCTCTCCGTTTGATAACAACGGTCCGATAGGACGAGAGCATTTCGTTTGGTTTCACAGCGAACACGGACCGCGTGACCACGCGAGCAGACGGGATTCGCGTCAGCCTTTGAAGTCCCCTGTAACGATATTTCTTTCCTTCCCAAAGTTACCTCCCAAAGCTTTCCGGAAAGCTCGCATTTTCCGCGATTATTTATCCACCCCGTCACGTTATCATTCAAGACATCCGTTTAGCGCGTGCGAAACCGAAAAAACGTCAACGTCCGTTCGACGAGCCGAAAGCTTGCAATTTTAAATTTTCCAAATACTCCGAAAGCTTTTTTCCCTCGGAAAATCTAGAAGTTCGTTTCGTTTCGTAAAAGAGCTTGCGAGATCTGCTAGCAGTAGTCAGATCTGAAAGTCACTGCACCCTGATTGATTCTAGTCTTACCATTTTTTCCTGAGAGCCAAAGCTCAAGGTCATTCGTATATCTGGTCTAGTTAGCTTCTGAAATCTGGTAGCTGCGAGCTGATGAAAAAGCTACAGCTCTTACAATTCTGACTAAATAGAAAAGTGGAAGAGGATTTCAACGAAAATTCGGAAACAGCTTTTTTGGACAATAAGCTCGGAGCCATATTTATGCCAGGTTGAATTTGTTCGTTGGACGTATTTCCGGGACGAGGCTCGGCTACGTCCAAAACACGCCTCGCGTATGCGGACAAGGCGTGACGAATTTCGAGGATGCGGGGTAGGTAGCTGAAATCGGCTAGTTTGAATCACAAGAGGCGAAATGCTTATATAATTCGTTCGCATAAGCCTACCATCGTGGCGTATAATAAAATGAAATAAAATTCTAGCAAACACGTGTTCGTCCGGTCCTTCCTGGGAGCCCGATGAGCCGGAGCCCGCGCTCCCAAGGTCTCCGAACAAAAAACTTAAGAAACGAGCTCCGACCAACGAACAGCAAAGGATAAAAAAATAATTTCAGCCTACAGCGCGGCAAGAAGACCCGACTGCTGCGCAGAAGCTTGACCTATATATACCATACTAAACACGCAAAACCATCCCGAACCCTCGCGAGCGCGTTGCTGTTATTATTATGCGCAAACACCCGCAAGTAACGGCGTCGTTGATCACCAATTCCGTAGGAAAGTAATCACTCGCCGAGGTAGCGCAGCCCATTCGTCTCAGTGTCCACAATTTTCCTAATGCTCCTCCGTCATCGATCCGCTCGAATTTCACTTTTTTCCATCCCCCGAAAACTGAAACAGAATTTTGGACAAGTAGGAAGAACCGAGGAAACTTCGTTCGCTTTGACACCACTCGTACGAATGCACAAAAAAAAACTACGCAAATGCTATGCACTGGTGTTCCAGTGATGAAAAATGAAAAAACACTGGTGAGCTTTTTCTGCGGATGTATCGTGATATCTGACCGAATGTTCGAGGTACAACGTAAAGACGATTTTTTCTTGCACGAAGTTAGTGTTATCTCAACTGTAGTGATAGAGTAACACGGCTCTGTGTGAAGGTAACGCGCACTAGTATTCAAAAGTGTTACTTCAGTATCGAACAACACTATTGCGAGTCGAAAAACACAACACTAACGGTGGCACTAAAACGTTGAATGTTGTACACAAAAATTTGTACACTTAACACACTGAGGGAATTTTTTAGGGTGTACGGAGCATTCCACGCTAAATTCTATTTGAAGAGTAGGTTCATCTATGGTAGGTATACATTCTCCCGTCTGGCAACAAAAACAAAAACAATAATAGTGATAATAATGCCTGAAAATTGTGCGAGGGAGAGAGGCGATCGGCTCGAGTTCCTAATACTTTTTTTGTTGTTTTCGTTTTGTTTTTTATAATGTGCGGATAGGCAGCGATTACGCAACGGAGGGCTGGTTCTGGGCCGGAGAAAAATACAAGGGGCTACGAGCGCGGCGTCAGCGTCGCTTGCCGCGAGGGGGCGAAGAGCGGAGGGGCGGTAAGCGAGACCTTGGTACCCCGGACCCCGGGGGCAGCGCGCGTAGGATTGCCGGGAACCCGGAGTGTTCGTATAGCGCTCGGCCGCGCGGCGTAGTGGCATAGTTGCAGCTGCCACTCCTAACCGAGTCTCCCAGTTGCCCAGTTCCGAGTTCCCCTCGCGAGCGATCAACGCTGGCCTTGAGATCTTCGCTCGAGGAGGAACGCTTCTCCCCGCTGCCGTCCCTCCGCCCTTCCGCCCTTCTCGCCCTTCTCGTTCCCTTCGCAAATCTGTTTCCCTTCCGTTCCCCTCCGCGCTGTTGCGAATTAGAGCGACCAGGACTCGTCCGAATCGCCGATCCGATTCGCCGAACGTGGGAACGCCGCTGCGAAATATTCCTCGCGATTTCCAAATCGTTTCCGCTCGCAACGAAAACCGCGCGATTGCCTCGTGATTTTCCGGAAATCCGGTCTCCGTAAATCCAAAAAACTCGTCCGTTGTCCTTTCCCTTGCCGCGGTCAGGAAAATAAGGATTACGCACGGGTGGCGAAAATGTGCGGATCGCGACTGTTTTAGCCCGTGATAATCGGGGGAAAAAAATTGATGGCCGCGAATTGGAAGGCGCCGGAGGAAAGCACCACGCATTATTGCACAGGGATCACCCCCGAATTTCGGGGCTAGAACGAGGCGTCGGATTAAATACGGGAACCCTGGCTTCCATCAACGATTCGATTGACCCAATCGAATTAAATTTTGTTGGGCGTTGGAGAAAAAATTGCTCCGGTCTAATTTAGTTCTTCGCTCGGGTGCATTAATTTGCTTTTCAGCGACCAACCCAAAACGAGAATTTCCTACCACTAATTCTCCGTATTTTTCTCCTACCGTCGACGATAGTTTCTCGAATACCTCTTCAATTTTGTCACAACTTCGGTCCACGAGTCTCGTGCTGGGACCACTTCGTGAATTTATCTGTGGCAGCCACTGGATATGGAATACGATTGACCCGTTTGCAAGGGACCACCAAAAACTCGAAACCGGTATCGAGACAACGCGCCGTAGGTACCGTCTACGTCCCTTCTTACCACATTCTCGAGCTCCATGCAAGAAGTAATTTAATCTCTCCGAATAATCATTCCCCCCCCCCCTCTCTCTCTCTATCTATCTATCCATCTCTTTCTACCAAATTTTAAAAATTTCATTTCGCCATTTTCCCCCAAAATTTCATTTTGCCATTTTTCCCCAAAATCTCATTTTGCCATTTTTCCCCAAAATTCCATTTCGCCATTTTCCCCCAAAATTTCATTTTGCCATTTTTCCCCAAAATTCCATTTCGCCATTTTTCCCCAAAATTGTCTCTTCTTACAATTTTTATTCGCTATACTTTTCGATGGTTTTGGTCCTGCAATTTCACGCTGCATTTTTTTGCTCCCTTCGATATGGTTTCTCCTCTCCTAAAATCAGGCACTGAAATCTCACTGTTTAAGCCAGCGAAAAAATTCTCACCGAGGTTAAAAGTAAAAAATCAAAAATGGTCGTCCCGCGATTTTGTTTCTCAAATTTACCATTCTTTTCGATTATTTTCGTTTTATCGACCTTTTCCATATTTTTTGTCCCGCTCCTCCTCGATGGCCTGTTCGTTCGTCGTCGTATTTTTAAGTCGCTTTACCCGGTTCCCTCGCCAGTTCCGTTTTCCTCCTCCGTGGATATGTGCTTTCAACGTCGTTTTTTGCCACCAGCCGAAGCAACACCGGCGCCCGCATCCGGTTCTGCCCCGAATCGGCGAGCGAAGAGGAGGAGGGGAGCGAAAAGAAGAGGAGGAGGAGGAGGAGGAAGAAAAAGAAAAGGAACGAGCAGCGTACGAATGCAGTTCGTACGAAACGAATTCGATAAAATTTGCTTTTCAAATTAATTGACCGTAGAAGTTGCACGTCCGGCGGCGTGGCGAGGCGCAGTAGCGAACAACGGCGACGGGACGGAAAACATCTGGAAAACATCTAGGTCACTCGTAATTTCGAGTCCTTCTGACTTCGTTGATCGAATCGCGGAGATCCGACGTCGAAGAAAAACGCGCGTGACGTTGAATAAGAGAAAACGTCGAACGCAATTAGCAAACGCAGGGAAACTGCGATACGATATTTCAGAATGCGCGAAACACCGCGAGCAGGGTGCGGCATTTTAGAATAATTATTAAAAAATACCACGCACACGATTCGACCTTGAAAATTGGATTCAAGCTGCGTATTGTTAGAATGATTCCATTTATTCGAAAAAAAGTCCAAATGTCTAATTTTGGCGGATACGACGCGCGGGAATGGCGCGATCCGGGCCAATGACCTTGAAAACGTCGGGAGAACGGCCCAGTCGAAGGATCTTCCACGCATCTGGCGCAACGGAAACGCCGCGGAAGAACCGATACTCCGAATATTATTTCGCGAGATCTATTATCTCGGCTTTCCGCTGGACAACGGATTATATTCGGACATCTGCGCGGAACCGCATCCGGATCCGGTTCGAGTTTTCGCTACCAGTCCTCCTCGCGAAAGAATGGACGATGCATCTCCTTGTTTCATACCTCGCGCATTGTTTGATATGGGAAGCGAGTCTCGCGGTTTTGAAAGGAACAACGCCAGCACTAACACGCGGCAAGTGAAATAAAGAGATTTATAAATTTAACAAACGTACCTACGAGCGCGTAGTTCCGTCAGCAAGCGACGGGAGCTTTTGGGACTGCTTACCCCCACCGCTCCGCCCTTACAATTCAGTACCGACAACGCGACAAGCTTTCGGTTGTTTGTTGCAATTTTTGGAAAAAAAAGTTCATCCGAGAAGGAAAAAAAAAAGTGGACGAAAGAATGTGAATGTAGAGAGACGCAGCGAATGAAAAATAGCCGTTTGATTCCTGTTGGTCTTCGAGGTTTCGCTGCGATGTGATATTTCATCGGATGACGGAAGTGTCCCGAGCGTCGAGGTTGGAGGTCGTATTTCGGCGAATCTAGCGGGTGTCCCGAAAGTCGGGAACCGGAAGTCCCGAGGATCCGCGCGATCCGCGATGGCGCGTCGCGATTTGGCGAAAAAATCGACTCGCGGGATCGTTGAGCACCAGTTTTTCGCGGGCCAATTCGGGCCAACGCGCACGTGTCGCTCGACGGAGACCGTTGCTCGATGATTTCATTTCGCGACGACGTAATCCTTTCGCGTCCTTGTCAAAAAGCGAACACGTGACCGGCATTTACATGCGGAGATTCTGACAGGCGAGCAACAAAAAATAAAATAAAGGACACGCGAATGGAGCGGGACAAAATAAACGAAAGAACCACGGCCAAAGCCTGCTGGAATTCAAATGCGCAACGCTTTTGTCAACAGCGTTTTCATTTTTTTCTACTCGCGATCCGAAGGATTCGCACTCGTAGATTCGCAACGCGCCTCAAAGAAACTCCAACTTTATTTTATCGCCTCGTTAATTACCGACGCTGCAATCTGGGTGGCAAAAAAAATCGTCGCTTTTATCAGTTTTTAGTGTTGACAGCCTTCAATTTTATACATCTACGTCGAAGGCGACGAAAAATAACAGGCTTTTATTTATTATTATCAATTTATGCCTCCTCTCGAAAATCTATTTTTTTCCTTTTTCCATACTTTCATAGCTTAAGCCTTTAAGAATATGTCCTCCAGAGGATTTTACAAAATAAAAATTATTTCCGGAGATATAGCTGTGGTACCGAAAACAGTTTTTCTTCAAACTACTTTTTTCGACCTGCTCGCCTTGTTATCTCGAGTTGTACTGAACCAATTTACTCGAACTTCGATGTGAACCTTCTCTGTACACTAGTCTATAGCCCGAGCTGAAAGTATAACAAAACTTCAATTTTTACTATTACAGAAAAATTCGTCAGAGTAAAAAAAACTGGTGAGAAACGTCTGTTTATTTCAGACAGCCGCCATTTTGTAAAAAGAAAATGTTTTTTTCACTTCTTCTTAGTTGGGGCGATTGCAGCATTCTTTTCCATTGGGAATTGTTTTTTTTCATTTGAGATTACTAGGAGGGTTGCAATAATCATGTCAATCAGGGTGCGTCATTTTCGTTTTGGATTTTTTTTTTTTTTTTTTTGGGTGAATAAGCAAATTTAGTCATTGATCGCTATTGTATTGTTGTTTGTAATTGATACTCGAATAATCGCTTCGGTACTCGACTTTTCCGCGTGATTCATTTCCAATTCATTTCCTCATTTCGTCGATGTGTTTCTGCTGTACGGTGCGAATCGACGTTGTTTGTTGCGCATCGGTGAGGTGAAATGAAATGGAATTGGTCATAATAGAAGGGAGGAGCGTCGAGTAACTCGCTCGCGCGAATGCGAATTTAACGAAGAGGTTCTCGGATTTCTTTGGGAGCTTTCGCTCGCGCAAACTACTTGATCCACAAACGTGATTCACGCGCCCGAGGCGTAGCATCGATAGAGCCACACGAAATTCAGGTGATGCAGAGGAAAAAAGAGCGTCGATTTCCAGGAAGGAGCAGAAAATTTCAAGCAAATAGAAAATTCCAAACAAAGAGCAAAAAATTATAAACAATTAGCAGAAAATTGGTAATAACAAAAAAGAAGATAAATAAATAACGCGATAAATGAATTACAATTTTCGCGAGGATAAAAAGGAAAAGCTTGAGAACTTTTCAGCTAGTATCGACGAGCGACCAGAAAGTGAGTTGGATCGAGCTGTGTAACCAACGTGTCCAGAAGGAGCGAAAAAAAACACACCACTTTGTGCTACAGCCCTATAATATCAATATAATACCGTCACATTTTGCTTCTATAAAACAACGTAAAACAAAGAAACGAGTAAGAAAAATAGGCGATGAGCTTTTTGGCTAAGAGCGGCTAGTTCGATTAGAGAACATTTCAGGAGAAGAAGCAGGCGGACAAGGTTTGTATTCCGTATTGGTCAGCCGCGCGGCGGACGAGCAATCAGTAGAAACTGTACTAGTCAGACGCAGGCCGCTGCATCTGTCTATTTCACTCATCATGCCCCTAAATTTTTAAGTGCCGTGTTCTCTCGCCGTTTTAACATCGTTAAGCAGATTATTTTGTTGTTCGACAATAAAACGAAGAATAATAATTCTACTTCTGTTCCCATCATTTCCAAGCGATTGATCTCGTTAGCCAAACTTGAACGAAGAAATCTACAGAATCGCTTCTCGACTAATTTTCACAGCCGATTCTGTTTCCTCTTTATTCCACACTGTTTCGAGCTCCTCGCAGCAACAACAAACGAATAAACAAATAAAAAAGTCGACAGACAAATCGGTTAAAAATTGGTATCTTACTTTTTTCCTCGTCACGTTAGGTTTACATTCTCTTTATCGAAAGCTCGACAGCGAAACTTTAGACAAAAAACAAGGCATTTTTTTAATTCATTTGTTTCACGTTTCTTTCTTTATTTCGAATTTAGGAAAAACAGGATTCTTCGAACGTAACACTTCACTGGTTTCCCCGTTACTTTGAGACCAAATGCGAGCTCGAAAAAAACGTGGGAAGCAAGAAGCTTTCGGAGCTTGCATAAAACGTTTGCGTTCTCATGTATGCACTTTTTTACATCGAGGGTTGAATTTCTCGCATTCTTCGCGTCTGTCGTCGACCGATCACTATTTTTATTCGAAAAACTCGTGGGACTGGAGGAAACATTCCTACCACCTCTATTTTGTTTACAGCTATCTGTTTTTGCAACGACGAGGAGCGAACATCTTCCGAAGTTTTACACACGTGACGAGTTTTTTTAAAACTAATTTGTTGACGCGAACGCTGAGGTGCGAGCGACGCGGTGGTAAAGGCGGTGGAATTTTTCTAGTGATAATCCGCAAGCTCCGTCTTCGGTTCCCCGATTCGTCTTCGCGTAGCCTCGATGGTATCGAACGTTCGGATGTCGTGACGTAACGCGAGTGTCAACGAGGCTGACGCGACGACGGCGAGGTTGCGTATCCACGGTGGAAAAGCTTCGGGTGCAACCATTGGCGGTGGTGCGATAAGTGGGCGGCGATAACGCGGGTGGTGGTTGGTGCATCGGTGACGTAACGGAAGGTGCACGGCACACCGGCGATGCACCCGCGCTGCGCATACCAAAGGGTGGCGAGTCTCGAGACTCGCTTCCAGGGGATGATGCGACTGTAAGAACTGGGCCAGTGGGACTCGGGCGGCCATCTGCGACTCTAGTACCCCCGAGACGTGCGAGCGGAAGTCGACGCTCCGCGAACTCGAGACGCGATGATTTTCGACGCGACGCGATTTCTGACGTCGTTGCGTTTCCCGTCACCCGTCGGATTTCGCCTTGAGATAAGTTTCCGATTAATCGCATGAATTCCACTTGCTTTTTCGACGATCTCTGCTTCCTTGCACCGCCGAAGCTTTGTTGCTTCCTCTTTACGATCTGCAATCGCGTATATTGGAGTGGTTCCAAAAATCATTTTTTTTTCTTCGAGTCTGATCATCTCAAAAAGTTCTTCGAGGCATAAGAAACGTTCTCCCCAAAGGCCAGCTCGATATTTCAACTCCATCATTTTTTGTTCTTCCACATAAACACCCCTCGATTTTTTATTTTTCGTTTTCTCCGGTTAAAACTAACAAATTTTTTTTTTTACTTATCTTGGTGCATATATTCTGGTAGCGAATTTGATTCTCCACAAAAAAGCTCTGAAATAGTTTCATTGTAGTTCTAATGGGTAAAAAGTTATCGCGACATTATTTATAGATAATTTACTAAATAATTTATACGAATCTAAAACAATGTTTAGCTTTCTGGACACATTTTTCAGTGAGTGCAAATATTTATTTATAAATTTATTGAATTATAGAATATTCATTAAATAGTCGCTTTATAATTGTCCTCCTTAGAATTTACCTCGCTGCGAGTATTCAAAGCCCGATAACTTTTTACCCGTTACAATTACGATAAAATTATTTCAGAGCTTTTCTGTAGAGAATTAAATTTCCTACAGGAATATGTGCATCGAAATAGAAAAACTTTTTTTTTCTTAGTTTTAACGGGGAAAAATAATTTTTGTTACCACTGTAGTATGTATAATGGTGTCCTTTCAAGGTCAGAGGGTAACAACCCTCCGATATTATTGTCAACGTGCCGAAATATTTTATTTAAATTGTGATACAATATAATCGAACGTGTAGAAGGATTCTTATGTTATTGGAGTGCCTTTTTGAAAAAATTACCAAACTTTTCTGATAAAATCGAACGTTGAAAAACCTAAACAACAAATTTTGAAAGACCCAACAAGTTGATGGTAAAATGAATGCAGCGTAGTTTCCCGCCGTGGAATATTGTCCAAATCGCGATAACCGTCGGCGAGAAATTTTCGGTACTCGTTCTTCGGCGAAAAAGCTTCGATTCGGACAAAAAGAAAATAAGCAAAGCTTGCGCGAAAAATAGGAAAAGGAAAAGTCGAGGAACCAAAGTTGACATGAATGAAAAAGTGAAGAAAAGAAGGCAGGAAAAAAACTTTAAGAACAGTCGGATGTCGATAGGAGTCGGTCGCGGACGTTCCCGCGGCGCGACGTAGCATTGTACAATATGTAACGACGATAAGAGCAAACATAGGGGCAGAAGGAATGAAAAATAAGATAAAAAGATAAATTCTATTTTTAAACGCGGCAGAGCTTACTCGAGCCTTGTTCGTAAATACCACACGTCATTTATTTCACGAATCCGCGACATTTCCTCGCTCCCAATTTTTTGTTGGTCGTATCTTCATCTTCGTCCATTTGGTTTCCCGTCGAAAAAATAGCAGCGCGAACACAAAGCACTCCACTGTTCTCATCGATCCATAAACTCGTCTAAAAAAATGCTCGATACTCGAAAAAAAAACATACACAAAATTTTCGCGCGAACAAGCGTTGCAGATAATCTCGCCGACGAATCTTTGCATCTCCAAAAATAACAATTTCCGCTCTCGTTATTTTCGCTCTCCATAAAAACTAAATGTGATCAATGGAAAAATATCGGTCGCCCTTAAAATATAAAGACAAAATAAAATACGTAACGTTTCTTATCACAGTTTTTTTCTCACTCATTGTCCAGCAAATTTGCGATGATCGTTCTTCTATTTTTAGCTTGCCATGATACTCACGATGATTTGTGCTTTTTCGATGCAACTTACTGTATCGGTGTTGTAATTGATATTTTTAGTATCCTTCGATGCTTAATTATCATTATTACTGTTGTCGTTGTTGTTGCTACTTTGTATACGTATATTTTTCCGTTTCTCGAAATCCATTGTGGTTGTTCCAATAAAAACGAAAGCGGCTCGATCGTCGATACGTTGTGGGCGATCGAAGCATGCTCGATTTCGTTATTCTTTCCTCTTATTTATCCGTCGAATTTTCATGTAAATTCGTGTAAATTCCTTGGCAACGATCTCTATTATATTCTATTCGCTGCCCATTAACATATCCTGGCCGCGCGATCGCATGCCTCGTATATATTCAACGGCGCGGATGGATGCTGAGCGGGACCGTAATAAAACGAAACGGGAGGAAAAACAAGAGGAACAAACGAGCCACTATTGTGCGTTTCCTGAACTAATTTGCACTCAGCAGTGTGGTGCGTGGTGCGTGGGCCTCCATCCACCGTTCGCGCCGCTCGCATCGATCAAAGGCACGAAACTCTGTCGAAATATCGACCAAAAGCGAGTTTCCCGCTCGTCGATGCAAAAAAAAAAACGAAAAAATCGGCTGCGAATCATTCGCGCAGCAAGGTCCTTCGAGGAGAAGGACTATTGCCGATTAAAAGAACCAGCCGGGGGAGGAAATGGGATGTTTTCAGCGTTTGGTGGAAAAATTTGGGGAAAGGTGGGGGAAAATATTGTCGTTTGTTCGGAAAGTCATCGGCTGAAAATAGCGGCGATGTGGAGAGAAAGAGAGAGAGAGAGAGAGAGAGAGAGAGAGAGAGAGAGAGAGAGAGAGAGAGAGAGAGAGAGAGAGAGAGAGAGAGAGAGAGAGAGAGAAAATGTTGCGGAGAAAAGAAAGCAGATGGGCGAGAAAAACGTGACGAATCTCGCGTGTTACGTGATTTAACGGCGAACGTGCATCGCGAACGCGTTGCATTATCTGGTTGGCAAAGATGTGGGCGTCCCAGCTTCTGATTCAATGACTGTTGGCCTCGCTTCGCTGCGGTTAAATATGGTCTCGTAAATAACGTGAAAAGTCGGTAGAATTAATTATATTAATAACAGTGATTCAACGGTTTTATTTTTATCTTATCAGCTGCGCTCTCCTGCCCTTACCCGACCGACCACCGTCACCGGCGCAGTCACCATCGCCATCGCCATCGCCGCGCGTAAAAGCACGCGGACAAGCGCGCGCCCAACGATATCGCTGCGCCGGCGGCGGCGGAAAGTTACTATACGCGGTGCTCGGCAACTGCACTCGGTGCAACGTAACTGACCTTGACCAAGATCTACGCAGTTTTTTAACCGTCGAAATATTTTTAAACGGTCGAACAATAATAATGGATCGTTGCCGCTTATGTAAAGAGGACGCGACACTGCGCGTCGCGAATTTCGATCGAAGAGATGCATTTCGATCGATTTGAATTACTCGTGCCTACGTTTTCACGAATTTTCTCGAACGATACGCGCCGGACGCGTCGCCCGATCTTCAACTTCTTCTATGCAGCAAGAATCCTGCGAAGAATAGTTTTAACCGATTTTCCAAGATACGTTTACCGATTTCCGATTTGCAATTGCGACGTTTCGCTCGTCTTCGTCCAGTTTTTCATGCCACACCGGTGACTGGTGCGATCATCCATCCCGATTTTCTCGAGTTTCGTACCGATTTTCTCGCAATTTCATCTCCATTCTTCCGATTTGGAGAACCGATCTCAACCGATTTCCACTCTACACATTTTGTACCCGTTCGAGAGTCGTTCCGACTCGATCTCGAAATATTTCATCCCGATAGCGCGAAATTTTCAACCGATTCCAACCGATTTTCGCTCGATATCGCCAGCGAGATCGGCAATTCGGCGTCAAATCGAACAAAATTGATTTCTATGACAATCGATCCCGATTTCCTCAAGTTTCATGCCGATTTTTTCGCAATTTCATCTCCATTCTCCTAGCTTGGAGATCCGATCTCAACCGATTTCTTCTCTATAAACTTGGTATCAATTCGAGAACCATTCTGGCAGTATTTTTGGGAGAAATCGACAGATCTTCAACCGATTTTTGCTCGATATCGGCAACGAAATCGGCATTTTTTCGTCAAATCGTTCGCGAAGCGGATGAAATGAAGTAAATAAACGTTCTCGTTGAATATCGATCGTTCAAAAACGATCAGCTTGGTTAACATAGATAATCGGCAAAAAGAAATAAAAAACAGCGCGCAGCGACGAAGAGAATCGGCGTGATCTCACAACGAAACGTATTATTCCTGCGGCGATGGGTTATCGCAGAAAAATATGACCTAAAAATACCATCTTCGCAAAAACACGTCGCACTGTCGGAGCTTTCGTCGCGAGCTTGCAGCAACGAGGCGTAATTAGTCATAACTCCTCGCCGATCGATCGGCACTGGATCGGCAAGCCGCGACGAGGAAGAAAGCAACGCGCGAAGCTTTTTCTCCAAGACGCCGCGCCGCCGCGCGACCTCGCGCGTCGCCGCGAATGTGGACGAAGCGTAAACAATTAGTCAGGACGGCGCGTGAGACGGTGACGAATCCGCGACTTTTGCCGAGCAGCCGAAACTTTGGAGAACACGTGTAACGCCGGCACGTCTCGAGTTGCGCTCGAGTAAACAGAAGAAATCCAACTTGCGACCGCGAACGGCGAATATGTATTATTTTGACCGTGGGTGAGCTTCGTCGTCCTCGCAGGCTCGGCCTCGGCAAACAAACAAAAGAACACGAACGACGCGACTCTGCGCAAAAATCTGAGAAAATAACGGGAGACCGCTGATTCATACGACGATCGTCGATTACGACACTCGCACTCGTCGCACCCTTCGAAATGCAACAACATCGAAACTCCTCGAATTCATCGTTTCCCCTTTTTTTTAACACCGGTTGTACATATTCCGCCGATTTCGCCAAACCTTGCAGATCCTGATGTTGATCGACGAAAAAACTAGTCAGGTGTTTTCGAAAATCTGTCCGATTTTAAAAAAAACTCCTAGTCTCCTGGCTCATCGAGTGGCATCGATGACCCCGGTGCACCCTCAATTTTTTTTGCAATTTTTTTACAATTTTTCTTTTGGTCCCAAATGCGAAACGTGGCAACTAGATCACGTGCATTTCTCGTCATCGTGAAAGATGCGAACGATTCGAATGCGGTGCAGAGTTTCGCTCGGAGCGCTTTCGTTTAGGCGTGACCTTGGCGGGTCAATTGATCTTAATTTCGATGCGCGCTGTTTCGATTCGTCCCGTTTTGAGCACGTGCTCCTCCCGGTTATTTTCACAGTACCCGCGCCGCATCTCCTAATTTGACGCTTTTCTCAGAAAATCATCGGGCAAATAATGATCGTGCGGACGACGGGAATAGGGAAGAATTACCGATCAAAGATGGTCCAGCAGGGGAACGAGCGGCGCAGATGATCCGTTAAACACGGAAATTGTATTGCTGGATGAAAAAAAAAGAGGCGGAAAATCAGGAGGTAACGGAGAAGTCGAATTTAGTGTGCCAGAAGGAAAAAAGGAGGAGAAAAGCAACGAAGGTGCAACGAGAAGGTGCGCTGAAAATCGAGGGGCTGAGAGAGGAGAAAGAAAAGGAAAGAAAGAGAAGAGTGTAAAAAGTATGGTAATAAATGTAAAGTAGATATATGAAACGCGCGAGGAAAAAAGGAGGGCGAGGAGGGAAGGGGCGAGGGGAGAACGAGGGCATGAAACAGCGAAACGTCGGTGAGCGTGGAGTAGTTTGATAGGAGGTTACGCGATCGAGGGTGAATCGTCGAGTCGTAACTGTTGGTGCAGACGCACCCAAGGCTCGAATCTGTATTTGCATAAGGGGCTGCATGTCGTGTTTATAAGCTGATTAGCGTTGAATGCATCGACGTAGTGGCGTTGCATGATTCGGCTGGCATGGTGTATTTACATGAAACGTTCCTCCGTTCCGGCGCTCCCCTCGCGTGGCTGCCGCGCGTATTTGTGACTGCATCGAGCAAGCTAGTGGCCCCGAATGAGCGAGTGGTTCGTCGCGAGTGGGTGCGGTCGCGGCACAGAGGACACGGCGAAGGTTAAACTCGTACTGCGCATCCCATGGAGCGGTGATGCCGGCGCGAAGCGAGAAAGAAAGTCGCCTCCGCGCGGGGGTGAGAGAAGGACGGGCGAAAAGCGCGCGCGTGACCCTGATGCATCGCGAGGGGCAGAGTGGCGGCGGCGGCGGCGGCGGCGACAGCGACAGCGTCAGCGACAGCGACAGCGTCAGCGGCGGCGGCGGCGCTGACGACAGGCGGGGGGAGGGGCGAGGGGGCGGAGTAAGACGGAGAGACAGAGGTTTCTGTCGCGCTGCGATAGAAAGATCGCATCTGCCTACCTCAAGGTACGCGTGCACCGAGGAGCGCGCATCAAACGCGTTCTAACGGTCAGCGACGGTCGGGGGAGCGAAAAAGCACGGAGGAGAGGAACGGAACTAGCGCGCGATAACGATTCTATTTGCGACGTTTTTCTTCCCGCGAAATCCAGATATCGTGAGAGCGTTTCTATCAACTTACGCAAATCGTACGGCGGCTTCCACTCGCTTTTGGTTTAGCTTTTCAAATGTACGATACCGCGATGAATACTTTGCGAATGATCTGGCATACTCGTGACGTAACGATGCGAATGGGAATGAGAGACGTGACTTCATTTCGACCGAAATATCATCTCGTTTTTATTCATATCGCTGATTGACGACGTGTTTACCGAATCTCGAGACGCTTAGCTTCGTCCACGACGGAAGTGAGATCACTGGACAGCGTCGATGTCGTCCATTTCCAAAAGATTAGCTCGACCAAACGATCCGAACCAAATGATCGCTCGATCAACTGCGAGGATATGTATGCAGAAATTGATCTTAACGGAATTATACATCGATGTGAGTAGCATTCATTGAAGGCTGGCCGTGCTCGGTGAAATTCGTAATCCGTGACCTTGAAGCCAGCTCGATAACAACTCTGACACGAGTTACATCGGAATAAGCCACTATCTTCGATGTATGATCCGTGTCCTCGTTGACTATTGACATATTTTTCTTACTCCGTCTGCTTAGTATCATTGGTATCTCGCGTTTTCCGGTCGATTTGCCATATGCTGTTTTACCCATCTGTTGCCTCGTTTCCTAGCGAGCTTTTGGCCTCTTTCATTGCTAGATAGTCGTTAGCGATCGATTCAATTTGTTTGCGCTTTATTGTGGCAATGTAACATGGAAGTTACCGATAGTGTCACAATATTATATAACGTGGAATGAACATGTTACGTACCATTTGTTATAAGCTGGTTACATAACTGTTATATAACGTATTACCTTGCAATATAACTGTCATATACCGGGTACATAACACGTTATAAACATGTTATATCGCTGCGTAGGAAATACACCACGTATATAACACGTTATATTGCTGAGTAGGAAATTTTAACTTACATGTTGCTGTCCACTGAGGGTGTTCGTTTATTTTTCGTCGAAATGAGTCGACTCCTCGACTCTTGTTAACAATCCTCGTGGTTCTTCCGAGAGTTTGGCTTTGTTGTCCGGTTCTTCATTGTTTTCGGACTCGGCGAGATTTTCGTATGTCTGCAGTGTCCGAAAGGTGGGGTCGAGCATCAGCGATCCGATGACGAAATCGCGTGGAATTCGAAGGGTTAGTTTTAAATATCCGCGGTCGACATTTCGTATTCGTTGTTTATCGACGCGAAGCTATCTCGTTAGTTTCCTGTTTCTTACAGTCGCGTAATTCACCCCGCGCTCCGCGGACGGGATGATCAAACGAGACGGTGCGGCTCTATGACCTACCAAGTGAAAAATTGCGTTCCTTTGCCGGAGGGCGTCGCAATCAATAAAATAGATTAGCTAGTTGATGTTTACGACCATCCGCATCCGTGTGCGCGCTTGTCTACCTATTCCTCGTTATTTTTAACCCAACTCTTCGAATTCTTTCGCGTCGACGAGAAATACATTCCACGAAAATTTCCCTTTTTCCTCCGTTCCCTCCCGAATAGATGCTCCGCTACATTTTCCATTCCCGCGCACGCATTCGGGAATTTAAACCCACAATCTCGAATTTTCAGCTCAATTTTCACCTTCGAGCCAAAGAAGTCGATTTTTACACCGAAATAATATTTTTCCCGGGGAAAACAGTTTTAAGTTTATATCCAACGTGAAATCAGATCTGTACTCATTTTTCCCATGGCGGAATGGGTTTTACAATTTTACGATTTTCCCCCTATTTTTTCGAATTTTTCAACGGGTTTGGGGATTTTTCAGCACCTTTTCGATCGAAGAACGATGGAGAAAAGTTGGGTGGGATCGTTTTGGAGAATCGGTTGTAGTGTAACCGGGCCTCGCTAAACTGGATATACTGGTCCTTAGAACGGGAATGGAATGGATAAGAAAGAACTACATCCGTTGTCCTTGAAGCCTTGTAACCCAGTGCAGCTCGTATCGCTTGATAACTTCTGCCGCGCAAAACTTTGGCTCGTGACCGGTTCTCCACGTCCGAACTTCGCGACTCCGCGAGGGTCCGCGCGCCTGGACGTAAGAAAGATGAAGCTTCCAGCAAAAATTCCTCGTGGTTGAAATCGTTTTCGACGCGCAACGCGAAGAACGAGCGCTGAAATTCGGGAGGAAGTCAAATTTCCGAAATGGAGTCTTCGAAAAAATCTCCGGAGGGGAAAAAAGTGGAGATAAGAAATTAGCTCGGGTCTCGTATCACTTTTTCGCGTGGGCGTATTTGCGCGAGTCGGAAATATCCGCGTCGTTGTCGGCGTGGCCACGTAATACTTCAAAGAATGTCGATTGGAATTGATAACGAGGACGGAGAGAGGAGCGAGAAAAATCAATTGAACGCAAAGTAAAGAACAAATAGAGGTGCGATGGTTAATAAAGCGATAAGATGCGAGAACGCGACTCGCGGGCACGATAAACAATACATCGCTGGTATAAAAACGCGTTCAAATTCCAACGGATTGCTTGTTTTTTACACCCACGGATTCGGCACTCTCAACTGCGATCTCCATTTCTGTCCAAAAAAATACTTTTCACTTTCAAATGATGGGGCCAACAGGGGAGTAGCTGTTTTCGTAGTTGGAAATCCGTTTTGGATCCGAAAATCCATCTGTGGAGGTAAAAATGTGGACGAGAATCGGAGCTTTGCGAATCGCTAGATTTGGGGATTTTAGGTGGAAAATCGTGAAGCAATAAATAGGAAAGTCGAGAATGCTGAAGACAATAACGAAAATGGGCGTGCGTACAAAGTAGGTCCAAAGTCGAGCTGATAATCAAATTAGCTAACGTGAAACGAAACGAACTCGCGTTACGCCGACGTGGGGCGATCTGCTGTCAAGTACGACTTCGAACCGCTCCAGAAATAGCTTGCGCCCATAATTAATACGCGAGTTCTTTCGTCGTGGTCGCTTTGTTAACCCAAAACAACAGCTAAAGACCAACAACAATGGGTCTTTCGTTGCCAAGGCCGCTCATCGTTGGTTCGACATTAATTCCAACGCACCGATTCTACAAGCCGTTGAAACCTGCATCGTTTAACGCCTACTCGACACCTTTCAGATTTGATTTTTTCAAATTGCAGGATTTCTGGCTGCATGCTGGACCAGATCTGTCTCTATTCAAGACGGGCGAGTTTACACGGAGAGAACAGATTGTGATTTGGTAACCAAAGTGCTTTGGTTATACTGCACTTAGTTATGATACACAAATAATTTTTGGCCTGGATCTTACCATAATCTTTGGTCGTGACACCCAAAGCTTTGGTTCTCACGTCGTAGCTGTTCACTCCGTGGAAATATTTTTTACGAGCGATGAGAAATTCCACTCCGTGTACAACTGCGCGTGTCGTGTGCCGCTTCCCGCATGTTGTGCTGACTGGGTGTTGTGTCGTCGATCGTGCGTCGTCTGTCGTGCGCCACGCGTTGTCTGCTGCACGCAGTATGTCGCATGTCCTGTCGTCCGCGCTCTGTCGCGTGCTACTACGCATCGTACATGTTCGACCAAACCGACATCTAGGTGGTTCTTTATCGAACATGTTCTCAAACCGTAAAATGTAAAATAACAACAACAAAATGTACGTCCGTGTTTCTCTCCGCAGCCAATCAAGCAGTGAAAATCTACCTCGAAAATTGGAGACAGAGTTCTGTTGAGTCTCCAGAAAGAGTCTCTGTGATCTCGTACACAGTAAACATTTTTCCATCATTGTGTGGAGTGTGAAAATTTGTGTGCAAGATATGTAACATTTTAGTGCATTGATTAGTGTTGTTCCTACAGTCCGATTCTCAACGCATACAAACGGTATTTGATACTAAAGTCACACTGTTTAAATGTTACTCTAACATCGTTCAGCGATACTCTTAACACAGAGCTATGCTACTTTCAACATGGAACTGTGCTCCCCCATCACTACGCACGGAGTGTGTTGTATGCACACTAATTTTGTGTGATTAATCGTTGACACAAATTTTTGTTTTAGATTGTCCGTACATTTTTTTTTACTGTGCATCTACAAAATGGCTTCTGCTGACGCCGTAGAGTGGTTATAAAATGGCGGCTGTGTTCGTGACTACAAAATGGTCGCGCGTTGCTTCCTGTGGAGCTTTTTCAACTCGGTTGTATGTTGTTGCGGATCGATGGGAACGACAAGATCACATGGCTACTTGACGGAAGGAGTTTCATTAGGAGCGAGCCGGCGGCTACCGAGCAAAACGAGGGTCCGGTTCGCAGAAGTACCATCAATAATATTTTCTCAATTAATAAATGATCGTATAATTAATGAATTGGATAACAGGAAGCGAACGACCCGCTGTCCTAATTCTTTGGGAGACAAAGAAAGAACCGCGACGTTGTTCGATGCGGACGAAGCGTTCAGTTTCACGAGGGATCCGATACACGGGAGAGATCGAACGAGCCTGTCAGATCCTAGAGCCTTCATAAATTTCGGGCCAGCAGGCTCGTTACGTCACGACGAAAACGCCGTAAACGATCTCTGACCGGGAACAAAGACCTCCGCGGCGACCGTGCATTCCACGATCCCGGAAGGCTCCACGAATCCGCAATCCGTTCGACCCTCGACCGCTGAAAAAAAAACAGCGGCAGAAAAGATGACGCGTGGAAGAAGTATTAGAAACGCGAAGGATGCGAGAAAATAGCAGATGCGCGTTGGGAAAAAAAGCTCGATTGTGATCGAGGAAGAATTTGGCCAAAAATCCAGGAAAGTGGGAGCAAAAATGAAATCACGAAGAAAAAAGGTGGGACTGGAGATGCAGCGTTACAAAGGCTGTAGAAGGAGGAAGCTAACAGAGAAGCGTGATCGATGCTAACCGATGGCGAATCTTTGAAATTGGACCGGGTAAGATTTCTGAGAAGTCGCGGCGAAGGAGCGAGCGTGTCCCGGGGCAATCGACCGCGAAGCGGCGATTTCGTAACTAGAGGCCTAGAGGCGCCATGTCGAGCCGCTAGAACACTACTCGCGCGAAAACTTCCGGGGCAACGCCGATGAGCAATCCTTTGAAACGGTCCGTTGAAACGAATCACGATATAAACCAAACGCCAATTTTGGGTCTGCGCACAGCAACCAGATCTGCGGCCGAAGGTCACTTTATAAAACGCTGCTGATCGTCGTCAGCGTCACGCGAATGTTCACTTAATCACTAATCCATCGATATCGACGAAAACGCGGTACAAAACCTTGGGACAACGCGAGGAGCTTGGGAAGAAAGACCAACGACGCGACATGGACGGAACCGCCTCTCGTCATTGGGCGGTCTATTCTGTCCCGCTGCTGCTCACTCACCACCGACCTTCTCTGTCGTCAGCGCCGAGTTTGACCTGCCTCCGCGCGCTGAGCGGACACCTCTGTCGCTGTCGCTGCGCCGACACCTCTGTCGCTGCGCCGACACCTCTGTCGCTGCGCCAACACCTCTGTCGCTGTCGCTGCGCGGACACCTCTGTCGCCGTCGCTGACGCGAGCCATCGCGACTGTTTTACCTACCGGTCACGCGATCGTAACGAGACGCACTGGCGCGTTGCGGTAACTCGCGATCGGTAATCGGCACGTGTCGAAAGAGGCTGTCAGACGCGCGGCCAGTTTGAAACTCGAACTACGCTAGGAAACGAAGGCCAACGAACCCACGACCCAGTTTTTATTAAAAACGAAAGAAAAAAAACACGACGCGCGGCTCTTTGACCACCGCGGGAATGACCGAACGGTCGGACTCCCGTGAAATTGACAAAATTGGGAAGAAAAGAATATTATTTTTTCACTCCTTGTGTGAAACAAATACGTTGGGCGTATTTTTTTCCAGCGATAGATTTTCCAATCCTTGTTTATTTTCGCATTCGCACGGGAAATCGGTACCGATCGCTGAAGCTGCGCCGCGGTGCAACGTCTTGAAAACGTAATCGTGGAGGCTGTGGCCCGCACGGATCGCGATGTCGAAAAAGGAGGGCCGAAGAAACAGAGAGAAAGAGACAGAGAGAGAGAGAGAGAGAGAGAGAGAGAGAGAGAGAGAGAGAGAGAGCCACAAAGAAAGAGAGAAAAAATGCGGAACAGCCGAGGAAAACCTGTTGGGCGCTCGGTGTTCTATAAATAAAACATGAAATCTCGTTTAATCAAGATATTTTTCGACCCCTCGAGCATCGCCGCCGCACACCCGCGCTCTGCTATTTAGTTACCTAGTCCGCAACAAAGTCGACTCAGCCGGCCTGCTCGCGCGGCCATCAGCAGATCTCCGGCGATAGCTACGTCATTCGCGGGTGATTTCAACCGCAACCACTTCGCGTCGATCTCGATCACCATTTATCACCGCCGAACGATCATGTTCCCATTTTTTCCCCCCATCATCGTTATCTCCGCTCGTATCAAATTTTCTGCTCTATCCTTTTCACTCTCCAATTTCAATCCTTTCGTCAATTCCCATTCCCATTTTCCATTCCTGTCGCCCGTCCTGGATATAATTTTCCATCTCCGTTTTCCACTCTCGTTCTCTATTTTTTCCTTTTCCATAACGTTTATCAGCATATTTTTTTCAATATCCTCTTTTCATTCTACGTTTTTTTATTGTTTTGTTTTTTATTTTCGAAGACAATTTTTTTTCGCCGATGCTGCTTCATTTCGAGGCGAAATTTCGTGGCTTCGCTCGCTACTCGCGGAGGCGTCTCGGCGTATTCGACGCGGTTACGCAACGCGGTTCGAAGACCTGTTTGCAAGGACTTTTCGCTGAATCGTTTCATTTCGCGTAACGACACCCGTCACAAAGTTGACAAGTGACAAAGTCGATGCATTCTTACGAGCGATTAGCATTTTTCGCCACATTCACTTTCCTCCGTTCGTCATACACGTGTGGCTACATTGTTTTTGCGATAAAAAGAAGCCACCGTAACTGATAATACGGATTATGTAACGCGGAATTACGAATTTTCGAGGACACTCTGATTCGCGTAAACATTTCGCGCGCGGAAATCTTATCGCACGTGTACAAAACTGCAGATAAGGCTGAAATTAAAAACTGGAAAATGCGTTTTCGAAACGTGCCGTTTTTTCGAGCGCCCAAACATTTTCTTCCATTGATCTTCGTCCGTCTTTATTCGTCGTCGCGACGGAACGCGAGGAAGTAATACTAATGCCCTAATCAATTGGATGTAATCGCGGTTCGGATTTTATCGTCGATCGAGGCGATGCCAGCGCTTCGACGACGCTGATTCGATGCGAGACGCGAAATGCTGCTGATAAAACAGTCGGGGTAACGATGAATTCGAGGCAAACTTTATCGACGTCGCGATACCTCTCATCTTCCACTCCGAAGGGATTCCAACGTTTACCTCGTCGCGATTTCTTACTTCGCCCAACTAATTCGCCGACAACGAACACGTTTCTCTTTTACCTACTTTTCTTCTCCCCGAGTCCAAGGCGATTTTCTACAAATTAGGGAACGAATCCAGTGGAAAAATGTATATCCAACGGAGTGGACGTAAAAAAAGGCTCGCATAATGATTATACTCTCAAACTCGCGAACGCTGCTTCGATGCGAATAGAAGGGAATCTAGGCAATAGGGAAGGGTGCTTATTGCTCTCCAGCAACGATATGATATGGTACTCCAAGTTTGACACGGAAATTCGAAAATTTTGGGCTAATAAAGAGGGCCCTTTTCATGTTGGAGCAAGTGTTGAGAGACGAAGTGGCATTAATTCGCGAATATCTCTTCACTCAGTCAGTTTAAGGGAAAAATAAAAGAAACCAAATTTGTACAAATTCTTTTTCTCTCCAAATTTAGTATCATGAGTTTTTTCTCTAAAACCGTTATTACTCGAGTTATGGACAATAGAAAATGATAACTTTTATTGAGTTGGATCTAAGAAGGATAATCGACATACTGGCGCCCCAATTTTTGTTTTTTTGGTCCAATCCACTGTCCACGTTACGCGCGGCTACCATTTCGCGAGATATGCATATTATCGACATCGGCTAGTAAAATCTAGTTGGAATAAGAAAACAGTTCCTATTTTTTGGATGAAAAACGAAGACGTTATCGCGTACAGCGTAAAACTGTTTTACGTGGACCCGAATTTATTTTCGTACTTGGAAAAGGTAATGACGTGCTTTCTAATATTCTCAAAAAATTAGAGATCCGTGAAACTCGGTCAAAATTGTCCAACCTTTCGCCCGTATTTGTTTATCCCCGAAGATCATGGGTACGCGATTTACGCCTGCACGTGACTTTGTCGAGGAATCATTCAGTGTAGATCGTACGTTTGCTTACGCGAAACGTCAACGAGAGCTAGTCGTCGACAAATAAACCTGACCCGACCCAATACGCGGTCGAATATTCGCCGCGCGTTACGTTTACGTTTTCGCCTTGCGAGTACACGCGGCGGGAAGAATCGACGACGTACTTATCCTTCGAGGTCTCGACAAATCTATTTACTTCTCACTTACCTCTCCGTTTCTTCTTCACGTCCAAACAAAATCGTTTAGCGTCTGAGCTCGAAATTTCGGTGCCAAAATGTCGTTGCTGCCGCGAACGTCCTTGGTATGTTACCACTAGCGAGTGGATATTTTTTTTATCCCCATGAGTTATGGGGTTTTCGGAGGTCGGGGTAGCCCGCAATCGAATGGGACATTTCACACCTCGAAACAGCTCGAACTTTGTTTCCAACGCTTACTATCACTCGGCAACGCCGCAACATGCAATGTTATGGTGGTGCACCATGGAAAAATAAAAACACCATAAAATGGTGTTTTGGTAGCATTCTTCCAAAAAACACGAGCGAGCATCCGTACGGGCGTTAGGTGCTACAGCACCCGACCCAGCCCCGTAAAACCCCATAAACAATGGGGTTTTTATTTTTTGTGGCCGATTTTTCGCGGCTGCGGTAACACGCACAGAAGACATGACCACGCCCAACCGCAGTGTGCTTTCGACGAATGCTACCGAAAAGAGCAATTTATCGCGGTTTCGTTGTCTCATGGTTGTTCGTCGAATTTTTGGCAAAATGCGTTTCCATCCACAAATTTATGTTCTTGCTCCGCGAATTCCGGTAGAGAAATTCTGAAAATACACGAGAAGTTATAGCGAATTAGAAACGCCGATGACGAATGCTTTCTCCAGAAGGTGATGCATCGACGCCGCGGTGCGAAGCGGTCGGAATATCAAACGAAAGTAAATATTTTCCCTCGATTCCCATCCGCTTATATTTTCCTCGCCATTATCGGATATCGGAATAATTGATCCGCGAGAAGGAAATAAGTCTCGTGGAAATTACGGAGAGAAATTCTCCCAATCGATGCAGGAAAGGGGGGGAAAGCTTCGACGCGTGTAGTTTCCGGCGAGGCACGCGAAAAGCGCCAATTACAACAGTATTACGCATTGGGACAAACTTGAGATCATGCTAGAAATACCACAACCGAAGGGGGACCAATTTCGAAAAACTGTTTGGGCAGGAATTAAGTGCTAATTAGATGCTCCACGAAAAGCCATCGCCCCAATTAGGTGCTCCACCCCTTTGATTTTTTTTTATGTCCGCTGGATGTCGAGAAATCCGGAAAACACGAGTAAGACCCATCGCAAAATCATGCAAAATCGATGTTTTTGCGATTCTCGATGTGTTCTGGTCGTCGGACAGCATCGGGACCATGCCCAATGGATCCAAGTCGACCCTTGCGGATCCCAAACAGTACCTGATCTTATATCTATGTCCGCTGGATGTCGAGAAATCCGGAAAACACGAGTAAGACCCATCGCAAAATCATGCAAAATCGATGTTTTTGCGATTCTCGATGTGTTCTGGTCGTCGGACAGCATCGGGACCATGCCCAATGGATCCAAGTCGACCCTTGCGGATCCCAAACAGTACCTGATCTTATATCTATGTCCGCTGGATGTCGAGAAATCTGGAAAACACGAGTAAGACCCATCGCAAAATCATGCAAAATCGATGTTTTTGCGATTCTCGATGTGTTCTGGTCGTCGGACAGCATCGGGACCATGCCCAATGGATCCAAGTCGACCCTTGCGGATCCCAAACAGTACCTGATCTTATATCTATGTCCGCTGGATGTCGAGAAATCTGGAAAACACGAGTAAGACCCATCGCAAAATCATGCAAAATCGATGTTTTTGCGATTCTCGATGTGTTCTGGTCGTCGGACAGCATCGGGACCATGCCCAATGGATCCAAGTCGACCCTTGCGGATCCCAAACAGTACCTGATCTTATATCTATGTCCGCTGGATGTCGAGAAATCCGGAAAACACGAGTAAGACCCATCGCAAAATCATGCAAAATCGATGTTTTTGCGATTCTCGATGTGTTCTGGTCGTCGGACAGCATCGGGACCATGCCCAATGGATCCAAGTCGACCCTTGCGGATCCCAAACAGTACCTGATCTTATATCTATGTCCGCTGGATGTCGAGAAATCCGGAAAACACGAGTAAGACCCATCGCAAAATCATGCAAAATCGATGTTTTTGCGATTCTCGATGTGTTCTGGTCGTCGGACAGCATCGGGACCATGCCCAATGGATCCAAGTCGACCCTTGCGGATCCCAAACAGTACCTGATCTTATATCTATGTCCGCTGGATGTCGAGAAATCCGGAAAACACGAGTAAGACCCATCGCAAAATCATGCAAAATCGATGTTTTTGCGATTCTCGATGTGTTCTGGTCGTCGGACAGCATCGGGACCATGCCCAATGGATCCAAGTCGACCCTTGCGGATCCCAAACAGTACCTGATCTTATATCTATGTCCGCTGGATGTCGAGAAATCCGGAAAACACGAGTAAGACCCATCGCAAAATCATGCAAAATCGATGTTTTTGCGATTCTCGATGTGTTCTGGTCGTCGGACAGCATCGGGACCATGCCCAATGGATCCAAGTCGACCCTTGCGGATCCCAAACAGTACCTGATCTTATATCTATGTCCGCTGGATGTCGAGAAATCCGGAAAACACGAGTAAGACCCATCGCAAAATCATGCAAAATCGATGTTTTTGCGATTCTCGATGTGTTCTGGTCGTCGGACAGCATCGGGACCATGCCCAATGGATCCAAGTCGACCCTTGCGGATCCCAAACAGTACCTGAACTTATATCTATGTCCGCTGGATGTCGAGATATCCGGAAAACACGGGGAAGCCCCATCGCAAAATCATGCAAAATCGATGTTTTTGCGATTCTCGATGTGTTCCGGTCGTCGGACAGCATCGGGTATTTTTCAAAAGATGAAGAGCACTGAATCAGCAATAGAGCATTTAATTAGCATCTAATTAGCACTCAATTCTCATAAATCGCAGAATTCGATTCGATCATGTGGTGTTTCTAGCTTGATAGAGGTTATTTGACAACACCACAACTGTATCTGTGCGAAGCTCATCAACGTTCATTGTCATCGGAATATTTGTGGGTGTTTTGTGTAAATTCATTGGACGTACAAATAACGGTTGAAACTGAAATCTTCGAAACGAAGCCTTCGCGGTGTGATTGGAGGAAACAGGCATCGAGGTGACTCGAATTCGAAGAAAGGTTGTATCAGATCGTGAGCTTTTCACCTTGCCACGTGAACGTTTCGCGAAAATGGAGAACTCTTCGGGTTGACCAGAGAAGCGACGAGAGTCGGATGGAAAACCGTTGGAGGTGCGGGCAGAAAATAAAAATGAAACGAAACGAATTCGTTGGCGTATTCACGACGCGTAAAAAGCCTTTGGAAAATGTCGCCTTCGCGTCGTTGTAATATATATGTTTTATTCAACGCGATACGAGCCTACATAAGTATCAGGTTTGTCCACAGATGTTGACCAGTCACAAAGGCGGTTAGATTGGACGCGTATTCTATGCCTATTCGCCTGCTGCTTTCATTCTCGTTGGATGAACATTCGCCGAATGATATTTGCAATATAATAGAGACCAAGAGTTTCTTTGTTACTCGCCTCGAGACCTACAGCTCGAACCCTTCGCGCCCCGCTCAACGTCTTCCACAGTCAAAAAGCTGAAAACTACGCGAAGCAAAAGAAAAACAAAGGAAAAAAATCCTCCATCGTAGAAAAAATGCGCAGAAATTAACTCGCCGCAGCAATTGGGAGAAATAATAGCGGAGCTTGGGAAGGAACGGCGAGGTTGTCGAAATATAATAAAAAGAGGAGAAGCAGGTAAAAAAAGGTTGATTTATACGAGTCAACCACGCGGATTAATGGAACTCGACAAATGAAACAAAGAAGCGTGGGCTGGTATATACGTAAGTAATGCTCCGCGTGCCGAGCGGAGATAAATCATTCGCGGAGAGAGGAACACAGAGAGAGAGAGAGAGAGAACGAGCCGAAAAGAATTTCGAATCGGCTCGTATATTGCTCGTACACCGATCAACGATCCTCGCGAAACTCTCACGGTTTACGAGTGACTTACGCTCGTCGCCGCGGTCCAAGTTCAAGTTGGCCATTCCTCGCCGCGGGTTTCTCACCGAGTCGAATCTATGAAGAGACGGGTACAAAAAATGCGATGGAATTTGAATAAAAGAAGGAACGTCGCTCGTGAGATAACTACCAGAATTTCGAATATCACGGGAAACCGAAATATATTCCGACACTTGCCGAGGAAACATCATTCCCAGTGGATATCTGATCGCCGCGCGGCGCTATCTCGCTCTCGAGGATTTAATTTTTTTTAATTATTATTATTATCAGCGTGATGAATTATCCGGAAATAACGATTCGACGTGGAATCTGTACGAATTTGGGAGAAGTATAGTTTGGTGTTGGAGATTAGTATCGAGGCGCGTGATCGTCGGCAGATGATTGGTAGAATCGACTCGATGTTCGACCAAACATGAGAATTTGTACATACCCGACCCGCAGCTCTGGCTCAAATTGATCTGTCATGAATCAAGACTAATAGTCTCGAGCCGAGAATAGATCTGTGAGCCTCGTTGTAACAATATCGTGTGCGATTATTTACGGATAATTTAATTCACGCTACAGACAATCAATCGCCTCGAACGCGAGATCGAATCTGGTATATTTCATTTTTTTTTTCGTCCTACCCGAAAATCTGCTATTCGTTTTTTTTTTCACCTCCAAAAAATCGGTTTGTTGCAACGCTACTTGTTGTTCGCTGGTATTATTCCCGGACCGCGGTATTATTTCCAGGGTTGGCGCGGGACGCTTAAAATAATCGATGGCGGCGCGTGCGAATATTTATATGCACGTACGTGTGCGTGCGACCGGAGATGTGAGAGTCGCAATCGCGGCGCTGGTTTGTTTCTCTCTGCTCTGCTGCAATATCGCATTTTTCTCGAAACGCAATAAAGTAATCTGGAGGAAATGAAAAAAGGAGAGGAAAAAAAAACAGCGAGACTTCATCCGCGCGCAGTTTACGGCCAGCCTGATACGTATACGTGGTACGCGATGCAATGTAACGCTCCGTGCTTAAAATAATTCTACGAGCGATCGTACGAGCCTTGACTAATTACATTGTTGGGCTAGGCCACAGAGTTCTATGAATGTACAGTGGCTGCGTACTGTTATCGCACTTTTACTAGCCAACCTTATCTCGTTGTCCGTGGCTAGACGAGGCTTATGCCGTAATGGCAAGGGTCAACGAATCCGCTATATATAGCATTATGCAACTCGTTGTTGGCATACGCCGCGCGAGCAACGATTCGCATTATTATTCGAAACTCGGAATAGGCGCGACTATCCGACTCCTCCACTTTTGCCCACATTCCACCAATTTTTTTTCACCCGGACCTTCCCACATTTCTCGTTACACACATTTTTCCCAAGAAATTTCCAACGATTAACAAATCAATTAATCCGAATAACATCATCTTACCACTATTGTCCTCGTTTTAATCGTATTAAAATTAAGATAAATTGCTACGAAAATGAACAGAACAGTTTTTTAGTAACTACTTCCAATTTTTGATATTTTCACATTTTTTTTTTCACCAAATGCGCGTTCGGAGTGTGAGAATATATTTAATGGAAATTAATCATGCAAACGCGTACCTACTTGTTGTTTTTTTTCCACTTTTTTTCACCTCTCACGTTCGCCGTTCGCGTTCTCCGGTGGTTTCACCTGCAACCAAGATGGTCGAGGACGTCGCGCGGTGATCGTTGTACAAACTTCAGGGTCGTCAAACTCTTTCGCTACGTCCAATGAGCGGTACATGATTATTATATTACATTCGTCACGGAGAAGTAACCTGCGCGTGGCTGACAATATTATAAGCGTATCCTCGCGAAGAATGTTCGCAGCTACCGGCGAAATGTCCATTCCTTATACGTATGTATACATGCATATCCGCCTCTCTCTCTCTCTCTCTCTCTCTCTCTCTCTCTCTCTCTCTCTCTCTCTCTCTCTCTCTCTCTCTCTCTCTCTCTCTCTCTCTCTCTCTTTCCCCGGCCAAACATTGCATAACCCTCGACTTTTGTTTATCGTAGATCTTTATTCCAGCACATATTTGCACAAGTGCACAACCGAAAGCGCATACACGCGCGTATTTCTCATTATTGCTAATTTGCACGATGTCTCTTTGATAATTAAATACCGTTACGTAACCGTATTTCCATTTTACCACAAATATTATCGAACACCGATGTTATTGTGCTATTTCCACGCTCGCATTTCACAATCGTTTTCGACTTTACATTTTCGAATTTACATTTTCTCACCGTTTTTGCATATCCTTGTCGCCAAGATTCGTACTTCTACCTCCTATATCTCAAATCTGGTTTTGCTTTTACGAAAAATATGAGGAAACGAGATTTTAGTTTGAACATACTTTAAAAAAAAAACTAGATGCACGAGTTTATGAAATTTTCACGTTATTACGTTTTTTCAAGCTCACATTTTCCTACTACAGTTTCGATCGAGCATTCGAAATTATATTTTTCTTCAATAAATAGTAGTTCTAGCGACTGGATAACCGATGGCACGTTTTGATATTCTTTTTACGACAAAAAAAAGCAGCATTATGCTTTCGCACGATTGGGATGATAACGATTTTGAAAATTGGCACGTTTTATTCAATTATCTGCATGCTGTAAGAAATTCGTATCCAGTATATCCATTTCATTCTACGCTTCTCTTTCGAATTCGTATTTTTCCAATCTACTAGAAAAAATTCTTGCTTTTTCCACAATTTTTCTGAGCGTAGAGAAAAAATCGTCGTTCATTTTTTCATTCATATATATTCAACGTTTTATGGTATCATCTTTTCTACTGTGATCGAGAAATAATCGAAGATAGGAAAAACCGAATTTTCGTGGGAAAATTATTATCCTTATTGTAACAGACGAATAATTCATTATTTTAGGGTTTTTTTTGTTGTTGTTGTGAAATTGCAAGGTGATATTTTTCACGACGTGGACAGATTTTTGGATTCGGGCGAAATAATTGTTGGATTTGAAAAAAAATATAAAGATGTGAAAAAATTGAGAGAATGTGAGTCATGAAAATAGTAATGCTAGCCGGTGAGAAATAAAGGCGGCAGGAGGGGAGGAAAATTGAATGAATGAAATAACCCGAGGATTCCGTAATTGGAAGATAATTTATTTAACTGGACGCCGTTTTCAACAGCTTCGACGTGAATTAAGCGGCGCTTAGGACGCCGAAGTTGGGCCGGCGATCATCATTCCGTTAAATTCGAATGGGCGAGGAGATAATTATCACGGAATGCGCGTGACGCAACGGAAATACTATTTCATCGGAAACGGCGGCCGGATTTTTTCGAAAACCCGAGTTTAGAGACGCATCGCAGAGGTAAAAATATGGAAATCGGGTTCTGATTGTTGTTGAGCAGTTGACGTTCATTTCCGGAGTAACTCTCCGCGTAGAATCCGAATCCGAGCTCAGAATTATCCTATCGCGTCTGGATTTTGAGATATTTGAGGTTATGTACGCGAAAATGGCCATCTTGGCCATTTTCGATTTTTGAGGTTAGATACCTGCTGCAAAAAAATTTCTAATTTTTTTCTACAGATCGCATCATGTAGTACTGCTCTTTCCCTTGAAAATGAGACCTCGAATGATGCTGTACGATGCTTCGTTCGAAGGTTATGGCGATTTTAAGGCGAGGTGATGAAATAAAAAGAAGTTACAGCTCGAACTAATGCATGAATTTTATTTTATAATATAGACAAATTGAGACGAGCTATAAGATCTTGTCTGAAAGTCTTACCCGCCATATTGGAACCGTTTTCAATTTTTAAAATGGACCCAGATTCGAAGGCAGCGACTTGGAACAAACATCTCGTCCGCCATATTGGAGCCGCCATCTTGAATTTTTGGAATCAAACCTCAGATTCGTGATTAGCAGCCGCGAAAACGCTTTAGTTTTCTGTTTCACGTGGTTTGAAAATTGTACGACGAAAAAGGGTTTGCATTGTTTTTCATTTCATCACCTCGCGTGAAAATCGCCATAACTTTCGAACGAAACATCGTGGAGTATCATTCGAGGTCTCATTTTGGAGGAAAAGAGCAGTACTACATGATGCGATCTGTAGAAAAAAAATAGAAAATTTTTTGCAGCCCGTATCTAACCTCAAAAATCGAAAATGGCCAAGATGGCCATTTTTAGCGTACATAACCTCAAATATCTCGGAATCCAGAGGTGATAGAATGATTCCGAGCTCAGATTCGGATTCCGCGCGGGAGTGTGCCTCGGAAATGACCTCCGGCTGCTCAGCAACAAAACCTCGAAGGTTCGTGCAATGATAGTTGGCGCGATAAAAATTGAGGAGCTCGCTCGTTCGAGGAAATTGGAAAACTTGCGATGGAATCGGGGGAAAGAGGGAAAAAATGAAAGGAACGACGAAACGCAGCGAAGTAAGTAGTGGAAACCGCGAGTATTCCGTCGCGGAATGACGAATCGCTTTGGAAAAAATCAATTCGATTACGAGCGACGAGGTGAAATTCCGAACGGAGTTCGCGTTAGTTCGAAACTTTCATATGATATTTATTGCCATTTTCTCCGTCTCGCCCGCCACGTTTTCTCCGACGGAGTCCGACAGGTCAGGAGAGAAAATTATTACCCCGACCTCGCGGCGATTTTTCCTCGGTGAACGACCACGCAACGACAAATAACGTCGAATTTCGCGGTGGCAGAAAATAAAAAAGAAACTCCAACAACAACGACGGAAGATAGCATCGATGCCGTGAAGGAACGAACGATTCCGAGGAAACGATAGAGAAACGTGAAATATTGGTGGAAATAAGCGGAAAAATGACGACGGAAACGAGGCGAGCGATAAAACTGAAACGGGGACGAGAAATTAGGGAGGAATAACAAATACGAAACGAGGCGCAGCTCGCGGGTTGAAAATTAACCTAAATCCCGCTACATCCAAGAATTAATGGCGACCAAACAAAGCTGACTTTTCAAGCTTTCCAAAACTCTACAACGAAACCTGAATGTCACGACAAACGATAACAAGTTTCATTTTTTTGGAGAACCTTCGCTTTTCGTCCGCGAAATTGGAGCGAAGAGCGAATCTCGTCTGGCTACGTTGTTTTCGGCGAGACAAAGGCACCGCTCGACGGTTCAGGGTCTATCGGTTCAGCGTCAGAGTCACCGAGTAGCCGGGAGCCCCCTCATCCCCCGGCGCCGTCGATCCGCAACCCCCGCCGCCGCAGCCGCCGCCGCCGCGGACAACAGCCGGAGCTTCGCGCTCATGCGCCACTCGTTGCACCTCCTCGCAGCCCTCCTGCATCAGGAGTCCGAAAAGGAAAGTGTCCGCCCACCGGGGGACCGACGCCCCTGAACCTAGACCTACACCCCCGCCGCCCCCGAGCTTTGCACACGCAACCCCAACCTTCAAAAGCCACCTTCGCTCCGCGCGGCTCTCGCTGTCAGCCCTGGCACCCGAGCATCCCGCCAGCCGTGCACCGTGGCCTATCGCGGCTACCTCGCCAACGAACTGTCGCGACGCGACCCGAGCGCTGCCGAGGTGGCCGCCGCTAAATTAAAGCTGGACTATCGTTTCACTCGTTAAAACGAAACGAAAAAGCCCAAGAATCCAAAAATGCACCAAGATCTCGCCACCTTCAATTATTTTTCTCAAATCACCTCGCGAACCGGCCTTTTTTGCAAACAACCCCCAATCTCGCCTTTCCATTTGCTCCCACCGCTCGATTCAATCGTATTCGAATTTAGTTCAAAATCACGATGCTGAATTTCGATTGGAGAAAAAAATTGTTGACGCATTATTTTTAACTGAGGCGACAGACTTTGTCCTCTCCGAACTACGAATATTGAATTCAAGTTATCTAGTTATCAAGTTATCTATCGATCCGTTTATCTATGTATATATCTATCTCTCTTTCGATTGCTCTATCTATTTATCTATCTATCTATTCATCCATCTATGCACAATAACTCACAAAAAAGGGACCACCGTCCAGCATATTGGTATCCGAATTGGAAATTACCAAAAATGAAAAAGTCTCATGTTTTTTGGCCGAAATATATCGGCAACAGTTTTATTTCAATAGTCACAAAACAGCGAAAAAGTTATTTGATCAACTAAAAGTTTCTACTAGAAACTAGATCGGAAATAAATGTGTCGAAATTCACTCTTCTAGGGGTGCGTTCTACCCTCGAATTTGAGCCTCGGCTCGGAGAAAAATACGCGTGTAACATTTTTCTGTTTTCGAAAAGCAAAACGGACGTTTACTTGCGACTCGGCCATCGGATACGACGAAACTGTTGAACTACGAAACAGAGAAAAAAAACAAAGGGAGAAAGAAAAAAACAAATGGGCATACGTTGCCCAGTGCGCGAATCCAGCAGCTACTTAATCGTTCATCGGACCTGCACAAGCGCTACGTCACGTCCGCGATAAACGAATACCGTGTACGCGAGCCGATAAGGTGGCATTCCTAAGGCAATACATTTTTGTTTGCTCTCAATATATTTCGTTACGCGCGAACGGTATTGAAATTTTGATACGCCAGTATAGAGTCGCGCAATAATTTATTCTTCTAAATAGCATCAACGTCACGCTGAAACACGTCGCCCTTTGTGCTCACCAGCAATAGTTCAGCACGCTTACCGTGCTTTGCCCCGAATTTCAGCTTCACTATTGCTTCTGTTTTCCAGCATCACGAATCACAGCAGAATGCAAACTCGCTTTGCGCGTTGTATTTTCTAATAACAAATCGTATCATCGAAATTCCGCCGCAAGCTGGTGACATTTAAACATTATCACTTGTCTCCTATCGCTGGCAGTGTTTACACATTTTTGGGGGAAACAAAAAAAATTGAAAAAAATCAACAACAACGTAAATAAATAAAGTGACTTCTCTTTATCTCTCTGCTGACATAATTCGATTATGAGAGTACTCGCGCGGTTTTATTGTAGCCAACGAAAGTTCAAACACGATAAATCGCTGGTCTCATTCTCGTTACAGATAAACGATGCTGTCGGGTGACCGGACATTTTTGGAAATGGAGATTCCACGAAAGAATCGCGGTGAGTGTGTCATCGACTTCGATGCGCGATTCGTCAATATATTTTCCAGGCATCACCGTTCGACCAATTTCCTTTTTATTCTACTTCCTTCATTTTTGACGTTCTCAGCTCGCCATCTCCATCGCGTATTACCGGTTTCTTACCCGTAACTCGTTCTCAGAAAAGCTCTATCCGTATCCGGTCGTAACATTTTTCGATTCGTCCTCAATGAACTCCACGAATATTCGGCGACGTTTCTGATTAATGAGAAGAAAACGTTTCACGTTCTCGAGATCGTTTTTCGACGAATGCTATTCCGGCGAAATTTCTTTCTCGACTCCTTCCCTCGTGCGAGCGAGCGTATCAGTTTCGTAATGCATCGACCAGCCACGTAACGCTTTATCTGTTTGTAATTTCGGTTATCGTATCGTTGATAAGCCGGTGCCCAATTTTAGAACGTCGCGCCGCTAGACTCAGCTCCCAACATCGAGGTGTTCGAAAGCTCCAGAATCCCTCGTCCCTTCGTCCTGTGAAAAGTTATAGTTTCAAAAAACTAAAAAACACGTTTTTATAGTACATTGAACTAGAAAATTGAAAATAAATTATAGTTTAAAAAAAACTAAAAAACACTCTGTGATGGTAAACCAACATTCAACTTTGAATGTCAGTACTAGTATGTGGTTCTCATTGGCCAGTCGTTACAGCTTCTAGAAATTAGTTAACACTTGTGCTTAGATTTGAATAGCACTTGTAAGTAGCAAGAATATAGCCAATAAGCCATCGAGCGAGGTCCTTCACTCCGTGACTTTAATACTTTCATATTTAGTATCTTTTAGTGTCAGATTTGTGTGTAGTGTCAAAATTGTCTCGTCAGGTAATTCATTCTATTTAATATGGAGCAGATTCCTGTTTTCTCGTACAGTAGGGAGTTCTTCAAGCCGATGCTAGCTACTTTTTTGGTCACGTATCCCTAAATAGGTCGAAACTTGGCCGTCATATTTATTTTACCCCCAAATAAATATTCAATAGTTATTATTAAAAAAAAAAATTAAAAAAGGCTAAGGGAAAGTTGCTCCCTTATCGCGAGGGTTGACCTCGATACTTTGGACACATAGGCCAAGCGAGAACCATTTTTGGGTACTTTTTGAGATCCGAAAGGATCACCCGTTGCGCAGAAAATCGTGCAACTTGTAATAGTGCATCGCTGATGTTCGTGAAACAGTGCATCATGGACGTGCTCGGCAGTGAGATCCAATCAATTGTCGCCAATTTTCCATCGAGCGATCCTTTCTGTTATTTTCGCCGATTTTTCACAATCCCCTCAAGTGACAAATAGCGTATGCAGATGCGACGCGCCGCGTCGACAGGTTGTTAAATCATCTCCCCGTGATTTATCTACCGCCATGAAAATCGAAAAAGTGAACAAATTTACAACCCAAAACGAACTCGCCACGTAAAAAAACGCGACGAATTTCGATTTAATCCGCATTATCATTTATCGTGAGATAAATTGCCAGAAAAAATCACGAACAACGTTCGTGTAGCTTGATTTCTAATGCTGCAGCGGGGACAAATGGATCGACGTGTTTCTGCGCGTAAATTCACAGCGCAATATTTTCTCTACACTCCGGAGAAACGTTTGTGCACATTTTTTTTTTGGTTCGTGATAAAAATGTGATTTGGAAATGTTTTTGTTACCGAGAAATTTGGGTCGAGCTTTTTTTGCGTAAGTTTGTAGTCGGGGCGCGGAAGAATTTTTGCGAAGCGTAAACAAGGCTGACTGCACAAATGAAAACGCAATATCTTTGACACTTCGCTCGGCTGGTTTTCCGCCCGGCGAACTTTGTAGCGACGAGAACGCAGAGCTCGACACAACAATGTCGACTAGCCGAGGTGAAGCCAAACAGCTTTGGAAATTCGCGTCGGATAATTCAAAAAGTAGATAAACAAAAGACGTTTCGCGTTCTTCGACTGATTTGTTTTGGGTCGTGATCGAAAAACTTTCTCGCCGCGAAGCCGTTGCGTCTGTGAAAGCTCATCGATGACGCGTAAATCAGCGCCGAAAGCTCCGGAAATTTCCGTCCTCAACGAAGCGAGAAACAAAAATAAGGCGGAGAAAAACACCTTCTCGCGACACTTGGACGCGAGCGAATACGTTCGATTTTAAAGCAACGATGTCGGAAAAAACGGATTTTCACGACACTCGCTTGATGGAGATGGAAATTGAGCCCGAACGAAGACGAGTTTTTTACTTGAGAGATTAACCATTTTTAACGCATAATCTCCGCCTGAGAATGTTACGCCAATACACATGCGTATATATTTATACATATATATATTGCGATGCAATAAATTTACGCGGCACGCTTCGCGTATTCATTTATACATACATGGATGCGCAGGCAGAAGTGTAGTGTATTTTCTACCTGTAGAATTGACTATTTTTGAACCATGTTCTTATGTACTAATACTTATGTAATAATAGTCGCAAGTTCGATATCCCGTGGAAACGAAACGTGAAAACGATATGTCCACAGTGAAAACTCGCGGACGTACGCTCTCGAAATTTTCATCGAAACGCTTTGACCAATTTTTCGACAGCGCGTTGAAATTCGATTGGAAAAAACACCGAGCGTCGCGGGAAAACGCGTACGAGTGTGCGTAGAATATACGCGCCGCGGTGTTCCATCGGCGTCCCATTGCGCGGCTAGCGTTGCGTTCGCGTCCCTTTCTCCGCGATGTTTATACCTCGTCAGAGAGCACGTAACGCGTGACGCGTCGCTTCGCACACAACGTACGCCGCGATCGACGACACACCTACGTTCCCTCGCGCTCTATTCGCCGCGCGACGAGGCGACGCGTCGTAGGTGGGAGCGAGAGAAGTGCGAGTAGCGAGCGAGGTAGCACAGCAGTGCGCGTACGTATCGTGGCCACAGCCACAGTCACGGCGCGCTGCACGTATCTCGCGTGCGTGTAGCGAGGCCCGTAGTACGCTCGCTGCAGCGTTGCGACGTACGAACGAACGTGCGACGACGGTCGTGGAGGGTAGCCAACGGCGGGCATCGATTGGACCACTAGCCCTGACCCCCACCACGAGCTTTCCCTTTCATCCAATAGGATCTCACTTTCGCGCTCGCGAAGCTACCGCGGCTAGCGTCGGCATGCTTGCGCCGGGCTCTCCGACCGCCGTGGCTCAGTGACTGGTGCAACCATCGTGCGAGCGCTTTCGTGTGACTGCTTACTCTCCTACACTCTACCAGCTACTCGAAGTTTCCGAATACACGTAACAATAACAACGACAATTCGCGGCCCTTCGTCGATTCGTTAGGGCGCCTACGTGGATGTGTGTGTGAGCAAGAGACAGAGAGAAAGCGAGAGAGAGAGAGAGAAAAAAAAAGAAAGAGAGAAAGAAAGAAAGAAAGAAAGAAAAAAAAGAAAGAGACTGCGTGACACTTCGTACGCAGCAAACGAACTATACGAGATTTCCGACCGCGGCTACGTACTACATGCTTCGGCGCGATATCGTCAATTCCGCTACGATATCGCTACTACTGCTACGAGCGTGAAAAGTGTACGTGAAAGAACCGGCGGCAGGAGCACGTGGCTCGGAGGGCGTCGAATGCGAAGTAGAAGACATCGGGTCGATCCTGAAAGTGCGCGAAAATGAAATGACCTGGATCGTGGCTCGTCGTATCGAACGCGAGGCCATGCTTCGCCCTTGAACTCGACCGCGAGGTGTTATCGTTTCGTCGTGCGTCGACAGCTCGCGCCCTGTTTCGATATTCATCATCGTCGTCGTCATCGATGAGCGATCGTGGCACGACGCTCGAGTCGCGAAGAGTCTTGGTCGCCTAGTTTTTTTTTTTTTTTCCCCCCCAATCGCCTTCCAAGGGGAGTCCTCTCCTCGCGCCTCGCTAGTCCCCCTGGTTACAGTAAACCGCGTTGCGCGAGTTATCCGCGAGGAAAGAAATCTGGGTGATCGCAGGTGAGGCTCGCGGCGCCGCATCGTCCGGCCGCGCGATATTCGTTGACATGGCACCGCGACGTCACGCTAACGGTCACGGAGGCGTGATGGAAGCTCCCGGTAACGAGCTGGCCGACATATTAGCCAACGGTCACAACAACGCGCAGAACACGACGCGTTGCTGCGCGCCCAGCGGCGAGTGTCTCCGCGGGGATTCGCCGATCCGCATGAATCAGCTTCACGACGCTGTCAAGGTCACGTGCAACAACGATAGCTGCACGGTCGGCCAGTTCATGCACCGCGAATGCTTCGAGGCCTGGGAACAAACCGTGCTGACCTATTTGAAGGGCTGCGGGCGGGCGAGGAGCTGGTCGGAGAGACAGCGGCACCAAAACTTGTGGACGAAGAAGGGTTACGACCTGGCTTTCAAGGCTTGCGGCTGCCGATGCGGTCGGGGACACCTGAAGAAGGATCTGGACTGGATGCCGCCGGGGATGGTGAACGCGATCGGCCATCGTCCCGAGGACGCGGAGGCGAAGAAGAAGAAGAGACGCAACCGGCAAAACACCCGGCCAACGCTGGCGGTGTCGGCGGGGCCTCCGGGACACGGTATCGGTGGAAATCGCAACATCGACGCGCAGATGATCGAATCTGGACGCGGCAGAGCTGGATCGCTATCTTCGAGCACTGGATCGAGCTCGCCTCCGGCAACTAGCGAGCCGAGCGTGAGTCCGCTTCATCAACCGCAATCGATGTCGAAGAAGAAGAACAAAGTCGACTTCTTCAGCGATCGAGCTCGGTGAGTTTTTTTTTCTTCACTCCTTTATCTTATCCTCTGTTCTTTGTATTCCCTGTCTCAACTCGAATATTCGTAACTCGAGAATTATGGGCAAAAAAGTGAGGATCGTTACGACATTGGACTGGAAATAAAACACGGAGTTCCGAAAACGAGGCGTTTGGTATTCGACCATTCATGTTTTGCTGGTTCATGTTATTAAGAAGGAGGGTAAAAGTGCAGGCGAATTTATATGGAAGTGGAAATAGGTCGTGGATCAAAATTGGATGGTATCGTTTTGTAAAGAAACGGAGAGGAATGACGAAAACGGCGCAGCTTTCCATCTTATCGTCTCTGCCATTCATTCGAATCCGGGAAGAAGCGGCACGGAGGCAGAGAGAAACATCTCACACGACTTTGTAACCTTCGCCCGCGTTTTCCAAGCCTTTCGTGCCGCCGCCCGTGTCGCGGTAGTATTTCCAAGCGTACCGCTTAGGTGACTTTGTCGACGAGATCGGTATCGGTCTTCCGCGGTCAGCTTTGTTTTCTTGCGGCGGCTCCGACGTCGCTACGAATTTCGTATCGTCGAGGCGACTTTGCCCCCGTGAACATGTCGAAACACCTTCGTCGATACACAATCTTTCATTATTCTCGTCCGCCGCGTCGTAATTTCCCGTCGTGCGTCGCAGAACTCCTCAGCCGTGTTCCGAGCAGGTATTTCGGCCGAAAAACTCGCCGCGACACATCCCGTCCGATTTTTCAAACCCCTACGAAAATTCCCCCGCCCGAACGGACATTTTCCGGACCGCGCTGTCCAGCGCTACCAAAATGGCGCCGCGCGCCAGAGGAGTCCGTCCCGCGTTTTTTCGCCGAACCGTTTCTCCTAGCAGCTACCGAACCGACAAACCCACACCGCTTCTCTCCGTGCAATGTGTCTTTTGACGCGCTGACTAGAAATTGGCGCACATTTTATTCTCAAGGTCACAACTCGAATAAATTGCTAAAAACCAGATTTATTGCAATGAACACTGATCTCGGAGAATAGTGTTATAGATTATACCACGCCAGTTCGGTATCCTGTCTCCAGTCTTCTTGGTAGTTCCAGTATGCCTCGTGTACAATGTCTGGAAATGGTTATTCTTGTGACGTTCGTGTGTCTGATGTATCGTTTGGGTATGCCTGGTGTACCCTGTATGACAATGGATATTTTTGTGTCGTTCGTGTTGCGTGCTGCTGAGATACGTGAATGATGTCCCTCTTGGACGTCCTGGTACCTATCCCTCCATTACTCGACCTGTCTGGTGTACAATTTCGAAAATGGACATTTTTGTGTCGTTCTGTTTTTATTTTGCTTGTTTCGAATTTTTCATTCCTACGGATTTTGGGTTTTTTGTGCCGGGTCTTGTGTATCTATATCTGTTTGGAGCCTTCTACTAGTATGGGTCTGGGTTTTTTGATGGATTTGGACCAAGCTAATTCGTGACGGAATCTATTATCCCGTTTGCCCTGTCCCAAAAACTTGTTTTATTGTTACACAAAAAATGTGTAACATTGAAACGTGTATTTTTCTATGGTCTACAATTTTTATGGGAAACATTTTTCTCCGTGATCAGTGTTTTTCGGAGTAGGGTGGAAAAAGCTGTTGGAAATCGGTTTTTTCGGTAGAGATTCGCCCATTCGCATCTATTTCCCCAAAACCAGGAATTGGAACCTGTTCGGACGATGAATTCGAATCGGAAGTGGTACTGGGAAAGAAACCCTGATTTCCGAAATCGCGGGTGGATCTATGCGATCGCGTTGTCGTTGCCATATCACGGTGTTTTTTCCAATCTCAGTTTCGAGGCGTCGGCTTTGGATTTGCATCGGCCTTGCGTAATATCCTCGATAACGAGTCGATCGACAAAAAGTGAAGCTGAACGCAAAAAATTATCGTCGCGCTAAGGTCGACGAATTCCGCGACCTTTTCAAAATGCACAAACGTTACGCAACGCGGGTCGCTGATTCGCGCGAAACTTCGCGTTCGTGCCTACGCAACGTTTCGTCCAAAACGGACTTCCATCTCAATTACGAAACCGACCTGCAGCGTTTCATCCTGGCAAAGTCAAATTTCGCAGTCGATTAAAAAAAAAAAAAAAAGTTTGGCCCGCACTCTAATTGTTTGGGTCACGAGCTTGGAGAGCCAGAACGAATCTACGGGTCGTTTCATCCCTGCACGGCTTTTTCCGATCTCTCACGAGTCTAGCCGATCTCTGCAGGGAGCTTCGTCGCTACCACGCGCGCACACCCAATTCTATTTCCCCACGCCGCACGCTTCGTGTTAGCGGTAAAAAATTGACACCCATTGTTCACCAATAAACCTGCAACCTGCCGATTGGTTTATTTATTTAAAAAATAAAAAAATTAGATTCGGTCCCCGATGAACAAGTATGCAGCCTGAAACGCGGTTTTTGGCGGAGTCAGGTGGATTCGAATTTTGAGCGGAACTGGAAGATCGCGGTGGTCTCGTTATCGAGAGGAAAAGGTGTGCGAGGAGCCGTGAATGAAAAGATGCGGCGAGGGGCGAACGAGGCAAGGCTATGAGACTTGTTGCGCTGGTATAGCGTACCGTGCTTCGGCTATGGGGAACGCGCGAGCGGACCATGGAGTGCCACACCCATATCCTATGCGTCGGTTATATATAGTATCTGGCTTACATAGGAACTTGTCCTATTTCTGCGCTCACGATTCGTCCGACTCTCTCGCATCGCACGGCAAACGCGCGCCGCGAGATTTATTTTTGGGCGACAAATATACCTACGCGGGTAAGAGTTGAACCGCGTCCAGCAAACACGAACTTTCTCGCCCAGAATTTCATACATTCTCGAACGCACTTCTTGATCTGCCCATCGACGACGTTACGTAACTCGCCGCTCGTCATTTTCTGGATCTTCCTTCGTTTCCTCCACATTTATGCGTGCGCACCGCGTTGTTTTCTCGATCTACTCGCTGGACTCTGAATAAAACATGTATCCATCGATTTTCGTCTCTATCGCATCTCGCGTCTTATTTTCCCACGTGTCTGGCCGTTTATCCAATTACTTACCATCCTCGTTGTTCTCTTCGTCCATTTTCCGGTACAACTGTTTGCCCATTTCCCGGTTCTCCACCCATCGATCACCTCTGTTTCCTATTTTTTTTTTAATGAAACAACAAATAAAAATGGAAGTTTATGATTTTATTTATATTTGAAAGCATTTTTTCTCTCGCGAAGAGAACGCTGTTGATACTTGGCACAGTTGTTAGCAATTTCTCTCGCGAGGAGATGTTGCTCCGGATTTTTATAGCCTCTGGTTTTAGAAACGAAAAAAGTGGCCTCAGACTTCTGTTTCGTTCGTCTGTCAGAGAATTTGAAGAGTATTTTTTTTCCGGCTTTTTATAACGTGGAAACTTGTCGAGGAGTGTTCTGGAACACGATTAGTTTCACGTGGTTGGAGATGTCGGGTTTGGATTGTTGGAAAAATCGTGGGTAGGACAAATCGAACGGATTTTCATATTTTTCGGAGTGCATGTGCACGAGGCTCGTTCTCCCGAGCCTGCGAGAAACCGGTCGCTACGGAACGAGACGCGGCGCGGGGAAGAGAGGAGGAAGGAGATATGTTAGGTTAGGTTTGGTCGAGGAGCGACGCGCGCGCCGCTGCAGCGTAGCGTGGGGTTCTGGCAGCCTTGACCGTGGCCATAGAGAGCGGGAGGCAGCACACCACCGCATCACGGCCACACCACCGCGTCACCGCCACACCACCACATCTGCGCCACGTCGGCACCTCGACTCAGGGCCACCAACCGAGTGCTACACTACTACGCGTCGTCCAAGGCCACCTCTCTCCCCAGCGCCGAGTGCGCCGGCAGCGGCGGGACGCGAGGGGTGGCAGAGGCGACGCGATGCGATGGGGTGAGACCGCTTTCGTATCACGAGAGCAATTTACTCTCGCGACGCCGTAGACGGAAGGAAAGAAACGACCGAAAAAGCGAGAGAGAGAGCGAGCGAGCGAGCGCGCGTCGGCCGCGGGAGGGAGCGAGGGGAGGAATCAAAAAATACGCGCGTCTCGATGCGTAGTAATCGCCGTTGAATTTTCTTCCCGTTCCGTTAGATCCCAGCCAGCTTGGGTATTTTTTTCGATTTTTTTCCTCCACTCGTTTGGCCGCTACCATTTTCCAAAATTAGCCCCGCCATTTTTGGAGAACCGTTAAAAAATCGTAGCTCCCAAACGACTGGGGGAAAAAATCTGGAAAAAATACCACATCCCGTCGGCATCGAACACTACTTTGAAAAAAATCAAGCACGGGATCCGACCGCCGAATGTCGAGTAACGATCCCGTGCATCCTGTCCTCTCTTTGGCACGCTTGTTAGCTCCAGTTACGGGATCCGTTCGTGAAATGGACGAAGTAACGTCCAACAACGATCCCAGAATCGTGTACAAAATCGGGAACGAGGAATTTGAAGATGCGACGAACAGGGCAACACCTAATATTTCCGAATTTCTTCAGGTTCGCGGTATTTTAATTAACTCCCATCCCGCGGCTGTTAAAAGATGAAAGTTCTACCGCAGGCCGGTTACTCATTTTTCCCCAACCACCACTGAATTCTCGGGATTCACCTTGTTTCTCCCCCTTTTTCCTCAAATCCAAAACTACATTCCACGAATTATGTGACTCGAGCGCATACTTTCGACAACGAAAAAACAACGATTGAGTTGTAGATTCCTCGCAGTCACGCTACTGCAGCGCGACGAGTCGCGTTGGGCTAGGTTACGTTCGTGGATCCGGGGTTGAAACATCCCTTCGACGATGCGGCGTCGCGTTGTACGTCTGATCGAAAAAACTCGGCGCTCGGAAAAAAGTCACGCGAAAGAGAAATAAATTCTAGGCTCGAAATAGCGCGTAACTCTGGCCTCGCAGCTCCTCTCTTCGAAAATGCAAGGCACCAACGTTCCCGAGCTGCTTTGCATGTGTTCTAAAAATCTCCGGTTACAAATCTCGAATTTGCCAGATAATTTCCACAATTTCCTGCTTTTTCTTACAATCCCGCTGCTTTTCAAAGCTCGGGTATCCATCTGCCGGGAATTTGGGTCGATCGGAAACTAGCCGGCAATTTAGATAGGATCCGAGGAAATACGAGCTCTAGCCGCGGCGCCGCTTCGTACGTTTATCGGAATTCCATATCTTCAATTGTAATCCACAGCGCGGTTTGGTGCCTACAATTTTATTACAGCTGATTAGGCCGATTTTCTCCCACCTACGGAGTATCCATCTTCCACGATATTCTCCAAGCTCGTTCCTCGCCCTTCCATTTCATTCCACAACCCAACAAGAATCCTTATTACGACTTATAATATTCTCCACCTAATCTGAAAGCTCCTCCCTACCTTGTCTATCTCCGATACTCTATATTCCAGTGCAAAGCTTCTACACACATTTCCAACACTCCAGTCTTCTAGTTTCTGACCAACAATTACTGTCCACGGTATTTTTTCACAATCGTCACACGGTTACGTCGTTACTCTGAAATCTGTCTTCATCAAAGTTCTTAAATCCGCGAGGTTCCAGCACAGGTATACCAACGCTCAGAGTCTGCTCCAACAATGGACCCCTCGCTGTCCTATCCTAGAGATTTCTCGTGGAATTTTGACCTGACGAGGACTGTTTCTCGCGGTGCTATACACACACTTTAGACCCATTTCCGCGATGCAGCCTCGAATTTCAACTCAGTTGTATTCCTCTACTCGAGCTGAACGCTTGGGGTGCAAAGCTGTGCCCTTCAAATTCGAAATTTCACGTTAAAAAAGTGTGTGGACACTTCTCGTGGTAAAGATACGATGTCCGAAACTGGTGCGAAGCCCGTGCAGTTACAGGGGGTGAAACGTTGTTTGGCCACTCTCCAGTAGCAAGATGCTTACCAACGCGTGTTCGTTCCGTTTTTATTTGCATTTATTTTATTAAACACAGTGTTGCGGACCATTGAGAAAAGGTGGTTTTTTCTGTCGCGATGAAAATCTGGGCGTCGGATATCGGGAGGAAAAATTTATTTGCGATGACGCAACGTTCGTAAATTTTCTATTCGTGAATCGAGGAGAGGAGTCGAGTTATTCTAGGCCAAGTGGTTCGAGCTGGTTGTTGGCGTTTTTTAGAATGGAGCAGAGGAGGTGCGCGGCTGTTCGATCGGTCAAGGTCACTCTGTCTCTGTTGCTTATCGAAATTCGCGTGGCCAAGGGAAACGGAAATGCGTCGTGTGTTCTCGTTTCCTTCGGGTAAACAACTCTTTTTCCCTCCCCGCGACGTTGACGATAGCCGGAGCGATTAATTGCCCGTATGATTATGGAAATTTATTCCTTCCAATCGTCGCGGCCCTCCGCGACTGCGGAGCCTTGACCGTGACGAGCCACACGAACTCGACGCCGAGAGAACGATTTTCATTTTTTCCTCCTTTTTTCTACGGCTCGTCCTCGTTCCCAACGCGGTAATTTGAAGGAATACGAGCGATACGTGGACGACAGGCAGGCGTACGTGACGACAGTCTCGTAAATATTTCTATCCATTGATAAATGTCGCGGTACGATTCGCCACTTCGGCGAAACGCGACCTCGGTCTTCCGTCGCTTTTCAAACGTTTCCTCGAATCCGAATGAAAAAAAACCTCATCATCTCGTGACAAATACAACGGATGTTCGTCGCTTCACAGAAACTAGCTCCGTTGTGGTAAAAAATATGTTACAATCAGCTACGTATATCGTATTTGGACGAAAAAATGCGAATTATAACGAGCAACGAAGTTAACGCGTGATACATAAATGTTCGCGTGAAGAAAACACTTGAAAGTTTCCAGAATTCAGACGCCGAGCTTTTAGTTTAACCTCGTGCTAATCCTTTAGGTTCCCTGGGTACAAAGTTAACAACGTGACAGATTAAAACGAATCTAGAATGATCTAGAACAACTTGGAACCATCCAGGACAATCCAGAACCATCTAAAACAGTTCACTACAACCAGAAACAGTTTAGAACAATCTGAAACAGTCCAGAACTGCTTAAAACAGTTCAAAACCGTCCAAAACAGCCCAGAACAGTTTAAAACACTTGAGAACAGTGTAAAACAGTTCAGAACAGTGTAAAACAGTTCAGAACAGTGTTAAACAGTTCAGAACAGTGTAAAACAGTTCAGAACAGTGTTAAGCAGTTCAGAACAGTGTTAAGCAGTTCAGAACAGTGTAAAACAGTTTAGAACAGTCTAAAATAGTTCAGAAAAGCCTAAAACTGTCCAGAACAGCCTAAAACTGTGCAGAACAGCCTAAACCAGTTCAGAACCGATCCAAACGGTTTAGAATAGCCTAAAACCGTTGAAACAATCTAGTGCAGTGGGAAATAACAGCTTGAAATAACCGAGAACAGTCCAAGATCATCCAGAACTTCGTCGAATAATCCGGAATAATGTAAAACAGTCCTGAACAACTTATAACAATCCGAATCAGTCCAGAGCAACGTGAGATAGATCGAAACACCTGAAACTAACCTATCAATCTCCTTTGCATATGATTATGTGAAGGCATAAAGCTACGACTTGATAATATATTTTACAATTAGTGTGGATCCTCCCAAGTTATTGACTCTTGGGTAATGTATAATTTTTTAACGCATACTGCGCGACCTTCAAATACTGTAGACCAACTAAGAACGGTCTGAACCTAATAGAGTATATTCTAGAACGATCTGGAACTGTTTACTTGAAAACTGATGATTTTTTGAAAGTACAATACTCTTCGATTTTATTTTTTAACGCAAAATATTGTTCGAGGTTTTGGAAAGTTTGACTCAAATAAATAATACGTCAGTTTTGACGACAGGAAAATAGGAGTAGTCTTTTGTCGTAGCTTCGCGCGAGCTGAGGAAGTCAGGAGCACAGCCTCCGTATCGCCACGTCGTCTTTAAGTCATCCTTCGGGCCTTTCGCCTGCGGGAGGCTCGAAGTTCACGGTCAACCCCAAATCTCGTTCTCACCTCGCCTCTCACCCTTTTTACCTCCGCCACGATCTTCCCTCGTTTCTCACGCTTCACCCTCGAACCAGCCTCGTTTTAATTGTCTCCCCGAAAAAAGCTGCGCGATTCCTCGTTTTCCTGCATCGAAGCCCTGCAGGCGGAACATTCGCGATGCCCAACGAATCAAGAGCCTAGAAATTGGAATCTGCCAAAAATATAATTTGGGGGAGAAAAAAAAATTCGGAGTAACATTTTTTTCTCGGGGCAACGAGATTCGATATTTTCGCAGAGATTTTCCGACTTTTCCTCCGGATGGAAAGTCGAGATCGCGAGTGTTCAGCGCGTGGATCTCTGCGTATGCGGTTTGATTCGCGTTTTGATTCGCGCGGAGAAATATTAGTGGCTCGACCTTCGAGAGGCGCGAAGTCTCGACATAGTGGCACATTTCGCACTCGCAAATTCACAACGAGATGTTTGCGTCGATTTTATGCAAATGCGAAGGCTGCTCGGGGCGACACGTTCGAAGAGAGAGAGAGAGACAGAGAGAGAGAGACAGAGAGAGAGAGAGACAGAGAGAGAGAGACGAACAGCGATTTATTCATCGCGAGTCGAATCGTTTCCTGCCTACGAAAAAGGGGACAGTTTTTCTCCCCACTCGAAGCGAAAGGTTGTTCTCTTCTTTCGCGTGGGAACTCCGATATTATCGATAATCGGGAGGAGAGCGGGACTTTCGGTTTCGATGAAAATCGCGAACGGGCTCGGCTCGGTGTCGAGGAAATAATAACGGCCGATAAAAATACCGGCGCGATTTTCTGATTACAGTCACGGTTGCCGCGCGCAAACGTCGCGTGAGGTTATCCGATCGCAGCGAATCGAATCACGTACGTCGTCGAGCTTCGGCTGTCGCTGGGTGATTTTAAAAATCGAACGATACGACGGATTTCGAGGGAAACGCGACAGAAAATTTGTCTCTCTTCCTTTCGCAGCGATTCGGAGACCGCGAATGGATGGGCGATACCCGTGTTCGCAAGCGCCGCTTGCCCGATCTCGGTGCCGATTTTTACAGAAATCGGCGGAAAATCGCCGATTTTCTTCTATACATCTGCGAATAATCGCCAATTTTTTTAGAAATCCACCGAAAATCGCCGATTTTTATCTGCAAATCGACGGAAGATTGCCGATTTTTTCAGAAATCAACGAAAAATCGCCTATTTGTTCGGAAATCGAAGGAAAATTGCCGATTTTTTTCAGAAATTGACGGAAGAGCGCCGATTTTTTTCGGAAATTCACGGAAGATCGCCGATTTTTTTTAGAAGATGATGGAAGAACGCCGATTTTTGGTCGAAATTGACTGAAGATCGCCGATTTTTTTGAGAAATCTGCGGAAAATCGCCGATTTTTGAAGAGATCGACGGGAGATTGTAATTTTTTTTTTTAAATCGGCCGATGATCGCAGGTTTGTGCTGCAATTTTGGCAGCTTCGTTGTCCATCTGAGGGCCGCGATGCTCGGTTAATTTGATCGGCTCGTTGAATGTCTCGTGTTTTGGCTATTAGATGGAAAATTAGCTCTACCCTTCTAACGATGCAATTTTCTTGATTGCCCCGAGGCCATTTGGCCAGAAGTGACCATCGTTACGGAAAAAAGTTGACGCGGTAATAAATGTCCACCAAAACAAAACACGCGATTTTTTCTCCCTTCGCGTGCAACTCGCTGATCCATCATTTGAATTATCGTCTTCTCGCCCAAATTCCGCCTCATTCCATCGAATTCCCGCAAATATTCACTTCCCATCGTCAATTCTCAAATCTTCGCATCGATTCTTCAACTTCATTATTCCCCTCGCTTATCACGTTCACGAAATTTTGGTAACACGAGTGCGTGGTAAAATAGACTGAGCTGGTGCGATTTATCACGAAAATTACACGGAACGCGCGTTGTTGGTAACGATGCATAAATGAGGGAGCCGAGGATTAATCGTGCAACAATGATGCAACGATGCGTTCTCTCGTCGTTATATTCGCCTGGAATCGTTATGAAAGTGAGGCCAAGTCATGTATCGTAGTCATTTGACTACAGACGTTCCATTCCAACGAGCGATCGAGGATCACGAAGGCGAGAGCTAAATTCGTCGTGCGTCGCCAAGTTCGCACGTGAATCGTTGCGTAGGAAGCTCTATATCGCGAAGGTGTGGTGTTTCCGTCTCGAATTTCCATCGACACCGCTGCGAGATAGTATACCTCGATGAGACTCGTCGTGCGTTTTATCGGGCTTCGTCTGTGTATTCGTCGTGTGTTTCGTGCCGGTGCGTCGGTGTCGATACCGCGGATGAAGCGAGACAAGAGACGAACCGATAGACAGGGTGTGCGCAAGTTGCCAACAACGATCGTCTCTCGCACTGCCACAACACATTTCGCACACCCATTTTTCCATTTCCCTTCATACTCCACCATCTCCAACGATCTCCTCCTCCTCCTCCGACGTTACTACTACATTTTTACAAAAAAAATGTTCCTCGTAGTGTAAAGTGTAAAAATGTACGCGCAGAATATTCAACATTTTAGTGCGATCGCTAGTGTTGATCTCGCAGTCGTCGAAAACGTTATTTGTCTCTAAAGCAACACTTTTTCAGTGTTACTACAGCTTTTTCAATTTTTTCACCCAAGATAATTAGAGTCGTTCTAATGTTTACCTAAAGCACGTGAGATCTCTACATTCAATACGTTCAGTGTTTATAAAAAATGAGTCCTCGCTTTGTGTGTTGAAATTACGATGAACGACTCGAATGTTCGTCTGTGATAACGAATAGACCAGCTTCCCAGAACTGTATGCTACAGAAGCCTACAGTCTCGACGATTCGAGATTGAAGAAACAAACATTAAGGTATATTTGGTGGATTTCTTTGCACTTTGTTCGGAAATGATCATTTCTTGCGTACGATATTCGTATGCATGTGAGAAAGATATTTAGTGAGGCTTGGTAAGCGTGATCTCCGTCATAGTGTCAAGTGTACAAATTTATGTGCACATATATTCAACATTTTACTGTGATCGTTAGTGTTTCCCTCACAGTCCGTTTTGCAACACGCATAAACATTATTTGATACTAAAGTAACACGTTTTAAACGCTGCTCTATCATTGGTTTTTGTTACTTTTAACACAGAACTGTGTTACTTTACCACTAGTGTTGAAATAACACTAATTTTGTGCCAAAAAAATTCGTCATCGCTGCACTTTATCACTAGTGTTGAAATAACGCTAATTTTGCGTCGAAATGTCGTCATCACTAGTGTTGAAACAACACTAATCTTGTGCCAGAAAAGTCGTCATCACTACACTTTATCACTAGTGTTGAAATAACGCTAATTTTGCACCGAAGTGTCATCACTAGTGTTGAAGTAACACTAATTTTGAGACGAAATGTCGTCACTAGTGTTGAAATAACACTAATTTGGTGCCAAAAAAGTCGTTGACACAAATTTTAGTGTTAAACTTGCCGGTAAATTCGTTAGCGTGTAGGCAGGCTTGGTGGTGTAGCCTGGGCGTTGTGATCGCGCTCGAGACCGTGCTAGGCCACCGAAAATGGGCTCATCGTTTAGGGAATTTGTGTTTTTGGAATTTGCATTTTGAAAACGCGTTTTGCCTCCGGAGTTTCGTCAACCCGCGGATATTCGGGTGTGTTTTTGCGAACGACGGTGACATCGCTCATCGTCGCGAGGCTCTCGATGGATAAGTAACAATTATTTGTTCCCGTTCCTACCTTTTCCAAGGACTCTGAGAGGTGCTTCGGGCGCACGAGATTCATCTCGAGTCTGAATTTGACACTCGATGTTTGCTTTGATCAAACAACCGAGAAACGGCGTTATACTCGCGACTCTGCAAATCCTTCGATCCTCAATGGCGTTGATGTCCCTGCGCGTGGCATGTTCGCCAATGTCGAACGATGTCATCAACGACTCGAGGTCTCGAAGTAGGAGGGAAGAAAAAGCTACGGGGAAAAAGAAATTGCGCGAAAACCACTTCGCTCGAGTGTACACAAATGCCGAACGATTATATCGACTCTCGCTTTTTCTATTCGCCAAATTTTGCAACACGGGTGCTCGCGATATCTGATAGCAATTTCGTGTTTCTCCGGGAAAATAATAGAATAATTGGCAAAAGTAAAAGAACAAACGACAAATACGAAAATAGCAAACGAACGTTGCGCAACGTTAATAAAAAAAAAACGCAGCTATTATCGAAGGCGAACGATTCGTAAAGTAAGCGGAAAATTAGTATCCTTCGAGTGAAGAAAGATCGTCGATTGTTTGTCTGCTTATTTATGTGAAGGTCCACGAATCGTGTACGAATTGATTCTCTTTTACGTTTATTGAATATTCATCGAATCGTTGGTATCCCGTCGACCATTCTCGTCGATGATCTCTACCGAGAATTCGTCCCTTTTCATTTTCATTTGTGAAACTTGCCACGTATCTTCCAGACGGCCGCACCTCTCATCTCCGAACTCTCTATGCTCGTCCATGTTATTCGACCGTCGAAGAATAAAATCCATATAAATACGTGAAATTATCGTACCCATATGCCCGAAGCCGAGGTAATTCGCTAGGTGATGGAGAAGACGAAGCGCAGTTTGGGAAATATGAAAAATATTCACTCGAGCAAAGGATCAAAAAACGTGTCCGAGGATAATAATTTTGGCGAAAACGGCCATTTTCCCCGAATTGGTAGACTAGACGAGAAAATCTAGGATGATGAACGAAGTAATTGGTAAAGAAAGTTGTCTGTTACGAGGGATCAGTAGATCACGGACGAACGCCTATCGTCGTGGAAACCCGCGCTCAAGAAAACTCTTCACGTCCTCGCACAGCCGTCGTCGTTGTCCAACTAATTAGCGGACACCTGCGCGTTGTTTGCCAAGGATTTAAACTTTTGCATAATGTATCGGCGTCGCGACGACGCCGTGTGTCGGCTATCCCGTACTACGTAGCTCCCAAAGCAGCTGGTCGCCGTCCCCCTCTGTCATTATCATTTTTCCTCCTCTTTTGTACGTCTGCCGATTGTTTCTCGCCCAACAACCAGACACGCCGAATTCCCGCGCAAAGAAAAGCGTAGTCTCGCGAGTCGACATTTCCAAAAATACCGCGAGCAATTCGAAATTCAATCCGCAGGTTCATTGGCCCCTGAGAAACGACGCGATCGGTCGTTTTCGTCGAAAACTTTGGTCACTCCGCGGCTATCTCGAAAAAACGGCGCTCTTATAGACTGAACACCGCGACGGTGGCGCCGCGCGTGGGCGCCACGCGTTAACCGCGTCGTGCCGCAAGGCGGCGAGGGGAGGCGGACTTCCACGACTATTCGCGTACTCGTTTTCTATCGCGGTCGAAAATTGAATCGAGGACGAAGAGGAGCGACGCGTAAGAAGGAAAGTGTTGATATCTTCGTCGGGTAAATAGAACGAAGCTGGAGATTCTAAGGAAGGGACCAAGATTGGTTGCGTAATACCGCTAGGATAATTCGTGCGAACCGCTCGTTATCTCGTCGAGGAGATGAATGAGAGGGTCGTTGGAGACGGAGCGAAAATAGCTGGGCATTATTTATTTACGTTCGTTTTCTTATTCATTCACTTTTGATTTTTTCGCCGAACAAAACACGTCGCTCGGACGAACCGCGAAGACGGGAAAGATTCTTTTCACACGCGTGGCATCGTCGTTTTTGCATTCTTCGGCGCCGAAGCAGCCGAGAAGCGGGGTGTGCTTGCGAGAGAAAACGAGAGATCGTGACGGGGGAAGAAAGAGAGGGAAGGCGAGGAACCACCGAAACCGGTTCTCCTTCGAATTTTATCCGTGTAGCGACACGCACGCGCACCTACGCGGAGTTACGCGTGTTGGGCGCGTGGGGGCATGCAACGAGCGTTTTATCCTCGACCCGTTACCGCACATGACTGGTCCCCTCTGTTACAACCAACGCGAGGAATTACGCGAAAACGGCCATTTTTTTAATTAAAATTGGAAATTCCGACGGACGGACTTTCGTGCTAGAAAAAAGCAGTCCTCGTTTCTCATTTGGAACCACGCAGCATCTGGAAGCTGTGAAATGCGATGGGTTCTCATCGAATCATTATTTTAGACGCGTCCTGTTTTTTTCCTCCCATCTAAAAGCTTCTCCTCCGGTTGTTAGAAAGTCAAACTCTGGAGAGCTTTTCGCGGATGAGAATTTCACGGTGTCTTCGAGTACGAAGCGGATTTTGGGGGGGGGGGGGGGCAATTGGAAAGGGCCGAAATTTTTGGGTGTTCGGTGGGAATTCGGTGTCTCGGCGAGACGGTGAAATATCGAGGGCTTCCTCGAGCGAATCGAAGCGTGGCACGGAATCGTCCTTTAGGTATATGGTATACCTACCTTCGCACGCTATATTGCCGCTACCATCTCGTCTCTGCGTTTCTCTAGGTCTCTCGGCCAGTTGAGGACGCCGATTTTTTATTACTCGCGCCGAGAGCTGCGGCCAACCGAGTTTCAAGACTCGGAAGTCTTTTTGCTCGAACTGTCGGACGTTTCAAGGTTAAACAATACCCTCTTTTCTCGTTCGGTCGACCAGCGTGCCTCTCGGCGAGCTCAGGTTTCGCGTCTCTCTCTCTTTCTCTCTCTCTCTCTCTCTCTCTTTCTTTCTCTCTCTCTGCTCTTTCTCTCTCGCGCTACGTTTTTTGCATATGTATGTACGCGTACGGATAACGAGAGCGAGAGAGCGAAAATGAGTCGCGGACGTTGTGTTACGCAGGGGATCAGGTTTTGTTGGAGCGGAGTAACCGGTTTGCCAAATATTTTCGTTACGCGTGTATACACTATCCCTGGCCCCCTCACAACAAGTATAAGGCAAAAAACAGCGTTGCTCTCTTTTTGTTTATTCGTCGCGACTATTTTGGTCACGGCGGTTACGTTCGCGCGTTCTTAGAGCGCGGTGAAATATGCTCGGCGCGCGTACGCGTTTTCGGCTATTTTGCTCGACTCGCGATTGGAATTCAGGGTCGATCGGGGTCTCGCCCCGTAGAGGAAACCGAGACGAATCCAGCAAAAAAAAGATCAAGTCTCTACGACTAACGGTTCTCGAGTTATCGCTACTCAAAAAATTCGTTCTAAAAAACGTGGCCGTTTTTGGTGGTACTTTGAGCGCCGATAACTCGGCAACGAATCGAGCTACGATCGCGATTCTTTTTTCGTTCGATTCGTATGCTTTCGCTCTACGAACGGGCCGCGTTCGTTCGAGCTTCGAAGATGTTTTTCGAACGATGCTCGTTTCGGGGAACTTTTAATCATCCGCGACGAATCGAGCGCGCACTTTACTCCGTTAGGGCGATAGTCTATCCGGTCTCTATCGAACCCACTCGCCAGCGGAAGTGGATAAGAGACTACGTATTGCCGTTGTTACCGGCCGATACGCGGTCCTACTTCACCAACGGCACGCGATAAACGATATTAAATTCTTTTCGCCGAAGAGATTTTTCTCTCGCTCCGAATTCTCATTGAAACGTTATTATTTTTCTGCCGTTGCAGACAAAGCTGCGGGGCTAATGGGATCTTCTCGAGGCGCCTGGACTTCAGAGCGTTCAACAGCCTGCCGAGGACGAAGCTGAACTCGTATCACATCAAGGTAAGGAAATTCAATCGAACCAAATAACATTCCGACAAAATCACAAACAATTTTATCCGACGACATAAATGATTATCGAGAACATTCTTCGCTGACGATTGCTAACGATAATTTAACGACGCCCTCCAAAGACCGTCATTACACCCAACGCGTGCGAACGCTTCGCTCAATTCCACATTTTTCCTGCTTAGGCTCGAATACAAAAAAAAAAAAAACTACTCGCCTTCCTTCGAACTCCCCGTTGGTTTTTTTCCCGCGAGTACAAATTTCAACCCTCGTTCTTACGCCGCAGCGATTGTATCGCGATAACGAGACGCGCAGCCCCGAAGAGAGTTGGAATATCTCGTCTCACCGCACTCGCACGAATCGCTTCGTAATTACTCGATGGAATTCGGATTTATTATCGAACGTGCAACGACTGCCCACGTTTGTCCATACTTACTTAGTCCACGGATCCCAACGAGAGCAGCAACGCCGCGATAAACACGATCGTGCCTACGTCACGTGTTTTCGAACGACGCGATCAGAAATTCCTCATCCCGATCGCTGCCCACTTCCCACTAATTTTCTTATCCCCGATCATCGTTATTTTTCCATTTTCGAATCATTTCGTCTGCGACGCGATCGTCTCGCATTTCCCTCGTCTCTCTCCTCCCTCACTTTCATCGTCGCCTCTTTATCCATCCCCCGTGAAATCTCGTACCACAACTTTCTCATCTTCCTCCCAATTTTTCATATTTTACCTTCCCCTCGTTCCTTTTTTTTCCCTCCAATTTTATTAAATATCCACCGAAAGTTTTTTTTTTTTGCTTTGGCCAATTTTTTAATCGTGGGCCGAAATTGGAAAGTGCATCTTTCGGCGAAATACGCGCGAGCCACGCCCGCCTGTTCGGCTCGGAGCGTGAAAAACGAGCCGAAGCTGCGCTGCGACGTCGTCCTACCACAAATTTTGAAAAAATCAATAACATCCCCTATTGCATTTCCTGCGCGTAACCCTCGCAACGAGCACTTGCAGCGGAGCGCACCCCTCGACCGACAGCATCCCCGTCCTGGCTTTATCCGCGCTCGCTCGACCACGCCAACGGATACGCGGTGCCCACACATGCATCCACGGCCAACGTACAGGTACACACCTACCGTTAGAAAAAATCCTCTCGTTCAGATTTCACCGTACATTCGCATCGCCGCTTTCTTCCTACTCGCGCTTTCCACAAAATTCCCCTCTTTTCGCAGACTATGAACGAAATTAAGGCTGGACGTCGAAAGCTATTCACCGCGAATCGGCGAGTCCAAAGCAGATGAAAAAAAATTGAAAGTAAAGAAAACAAAATAAAATAAAATAAAATAAAATGAGATAAAAAAAATAAAGTAAAATATAATAAATTGAAAATAAATAAGAAAACGGGTAGAAAAATAATTGTTGAGGATCGGTGCGACGAGTTTTAACGCGTATAGTTATTTTATTTGAAAGCCAGCCGGCTCATCGGTATGCGAAACGCAGAAGCGGAAACCCCGTTGCGATGCATTTCGCAATCCACGTCAGTCCTCCGTGACACCGAGGGGTTGCAATGATTCGACCGGAGCGCAGAGGCACGCGTCGTCGTAGGCTCTGTACCTACTACCCAGAATATTCTCCCTTTCACCGCTCTCACCGATGTATATTCCCTCGCAACCCAACTCCGCGCGCGTTGCCACGCGATGCGAGGGTGAAAACTAGAATCGCGCTCCTGCAACGCCACCCTTCCTCGGTATCACCCCTTTAAGCGAACGTTTCGCAGGCATCTCCAATTTATTCTCATCCAAAATGCTATTCGATTTTACCGCGTGGCGCCACATTTTCAAAATATTTCTTCATTCCCTTCAATACTCATCCCCCTACGCCCAACGCCCAAAAACGACTCGTCTCCCCGCACTCAGCGGTTTTTACTACTCGATCTATCGGTTTTTATCATATTTTCTCTTTCCCAGCGTATTTTTTTTCCAGCTTATTATTTTTTTCCAGCGTTTTTTCTCCAGCGTATTTTTTTTCCAGCATATTTTTTCCAGCGTATTTTTTTCAGCGTTTTTTTCCCCAGTTTATTTTTTTTCCAGCGTATTTCTTTTTATAGCGTTTTTTTCTCCAGCGTATTTTTTTTCCAGCGTATTTTGTTTCCAGCCTATTTTTTTTCCAGCGTATTTTTTTTTCTAGCGTATTTTTTTTATAGCGTACTTTTTTTCTAGCGTATTTTTTTTTCTAGCGTTTTTCTTTTTATAGCGCATTTTTTTTCTAGCCTATTTTTTTTTCTAGCGTATTTTTTTTTCTAGCGTATTTTTTTTTCTAGCGTTTTTTTTTCTAGCGTATTTTTTTTTGTAGCGTATTTTTTTTCCAGCGTATTTTTTGTTTGTACGTCGCGTGACCGCAAATGGTTTTCGGTCTGCCGGATAATTGAACGAGAAGAGTATATTCTACCGTTGATCGTGCGGAAATAAACCGTCGGGGGTCGTCTCACGTGCCTCGCAGCAATAATTCCGCGCGCGCGCCTGCGAGCACCGCGACGTTTGCTATCTGAAGTTTATCGGTCGCGGAGAGAAATTTCAGGCGAGATTTCCTCGAGGCAATCGCGTCTTCCGATCAGTCGGCGAACAAGCAAGCGGGACGAGAATCCGCGTTGGACGGGGCGCCGCCACCCGACCAAACATTTCGCGCCCCCCGCGAGGAATTCGCGTCCCGATGCGTGCAAATGATCCGCAATTTTTTCCTCTCGCCCCCGCCGAAATATACGACGGCCAAGGAGCTGGACTCGAGTCGGAGACCGGTGACGACGAAAACTACGACGTAATTCCCTTCCACAATCTTCTCCGCCAAAGCTTATCCGTCGACGAGCTCGAACTTTGTCCTGAAAACGCTGCTCTAACGAGTTGAACGCTTTTCAAGATTCCAATAAAACTTGAAACGCTGCTTGTTACGATCTCCTTCCTCCTCTCTCGCTCGCCGCGCAGACTTGGAACGAAATTATCGCGCTTTCCCAGCCAAAGTTAACTCCGTCGTTTCGAATGCTGTCCAAATTTAATCAACGCCCCGACTTTTCTCGCGCCGCTCTACCTCCCCGCGATACACGGACCGATCTAAATAACATTCTACCCCCACGAGCGCCGCAAACGTTCGCCAATTTTCAGCCCCTTTTTGCAAAACCGGAAAAACCGTCTGGTCCAAAAAATTTGTCACGCTCTTCGATTAATATTCGGTGTATTTTTTTTTACACTCGTGTCCAAAATTGCAAAGGGCTGGAAGATGGGGTTTGATGGTAATTATCGTCGAGAAATTTGTATTCTCGCGCGAGGCGGTTGGAAACGTGGCAAAGGTCGGCGAGGTGGGACGGGAAATCCGGGGAACGATATCGCTTTACACCCCTCGTAGATAACGCTTTGGTTGCCCTTGAAATTCATCCGAAACTGGGATAAGAGTCGGCGTTTGGCGGGCGGTGGACGCGGAGGAAAAGCGGCGGGGAAAAACGCGCGGAGGGGTTTCCCTTGGGAAGGGCGAACCTACCTCAACGGGATCGATAAGAGAGAACGTGGGGTGGCATTTTCCCTCGTCGCGTTTACGATGGTCCCGAATACGCGTCCAAGGTCCTCCGAGCCCCGAAACTGCGCTCGCCCCGCCGAAGAACCACGCGTTATGCAACGGGTGGCAAAAAAGTAGGGCAAACATCGTCGAATCTCTCGTCACTATCGGCGAGAGCTAGGAAAAAGCCGAAGGAAAGTCCCGGGCGACAAGCTCGAGACTCGCTCCGTTCGTCGTCCAACGACGTTCGCGCGATTTTACGCGCCATTTTTTCACGCGATTCCGTCTAGCGCGGAAACCACGGGGTTCTCGACTCTGCGGCTTCGGGATTTCTTCGTCAGCTCGCCACGACGCTCCTCGTGGTGCTACTCTGATGCACGGTCTGCACCGCGACACCCGGTATATCGTGCTATCCTTATACCGTTATCTTCGTGTCGTTTCCAACAACAGTTACGCGTATCCACTTCATCTTTATCTGCTCACAGCTCTCCATCTCGGTCACGGACAACATCTCGTCAGTCCATGTATTCCACCTCTTTTTTACCCCGCCGTTTTTCTTATCTTCAACAGGGAATTCATCGAATCCTAACGACGTCCATCTTTTTCTCCTACGACCGACAATTTGAGCACTGACAACGATTTTTTCCCACGAACGCATCACAAATAACTCTCGACTAACGAGATCTCATCGTAAATATCCTCTTCGATGCAGAAATTGTACGATTTGGAGGAGAAAAACAAAAAAAAATATTTTTTTTTGCACGTTGTAAATTAAATCGCAGTAGCGAATTTGTGGACGCATCGGCAAGACTTTCGTCCGTTTCTCCCGGTGCTATTTCTGGCGACAGATTAACGATCGCGATGGCTGAACGTTCGTAAAAATGACGGAATTTCATTAATAACGCGAGCACATAGAGGGACAGAGTGCAAACCGTTAGAAACGTCGGTGATTAATGCTTCTTTCCACGGTTGGATTTCCGTCGCAGATATTTATTGCGCTCCCCAATAACAGCGGGAGACGTTTTCCCAAATGTTTGAAAAAAGAGATGGCTAATTATCCACAAATGATTCGTGCTTTGCGGAGCTTCTTTCATTTTTATCCCCCCCAAATTGGTCGTCCGATCCAGTGGGAATGTTTTTTTCCTCGTTTCCTACAAGAATTTGCCATTTTGGACTTTGGACGTTACACATTGGACGTTGGAGCTTTTGGGCGTTGGAGTTTTTGGACGTTGAGTTTTTGGACGTTGGACTTTTTGGACGTTGGAGTTTTTGGGCGTTGGAGTTTTTGGACGTCGGAGCTTTTGGACGTTGGAGCTTTTGGACGTCGGAGCTTTTGGACGTCGGAGTTTTTGGACGTTGGAGCTTTTGGACGTTGGAGTCTTTGGACGTTGGAGCTTTTGGACGTTGGAGTTTGGAGTTTGGACTTTTTGTAAAATTTCAGGATTCTGTATCGCAACATGTAGTTGAATGTTGAAAAGGAATGGTCGAGTAAATGGAATTTGGGTTGTACTGGATCATCTCATGTCTGTAATATGAGATCCGTGACGTCCCATCATCCCGCGAATTCTATCCGTCATTGGGACCAGAAAGGGAGAAAAATAGCGAAGGGGGAGAGATACGTTGACAAATCGTCGGGTCGAACGAATCCGGACAAAGGATTGGCTCGGGCAGAACGAAGGAGCGAACGTCATAATGCCGCGGGAGACGGATACAGAGACGCCGCAAGTTTTTTTGAAATGCCAAGACGTCTCGAGTCGAGGACCAAGAGTTTCGCCCGACGAGAGAAACAACGACGAGTCGATCGAGCTGGAAGGGAGAGGGCGAAAAGAAAAGAGGTGGGAAAACCAGTAAAAGTATGGAAATGGAAAAAAAGTTCGGAGACGGAGAGTACAACAATGAGGCGTCACGTTTTGTGAGTTCGATGAACGCAGCCGTTTTTTTTGGATTTAATCCAGAACGTTTTTTTGCACCGAGTACGGAAGGCACTCCTATCTGCTTGAAAAGCACCGATAATTGGGAGACTCGAATGGAAATATGAGAGGATAAACCCAAGCGAAAGGAATCCGAACGACAGAAATAGAAATGTGGAATAGAAAAAGCTTCGCCAATATCGACGCGACAACGCAGACAACGGGGATCCGGACGTGAAGTGTATAATGGCCTTGGACGCACACGCGCCGTGTGCACTTGTCTTCCTACCTCGATTCTGTTTGCGACCTGTTTTCCCGAGCTTCGACATCGACGTTCCCTTTTTTCCGACTATACATATGAATCTAGTGTGTCCACACCTGGGTCGCGGAGGAGGATGCCCAACGTACTAAAAGCGGCGCGGAGAGCATCCCCCTTGAGGGAGCTGTTACACGATGCGGCGCGAACCGCGGAGGCTTGCAGAACTCGTCTATTTTCAAGATCCACCTTCCCGAATATTTGGCGATGAGTCGTCGCCAATATCTGACAAGTTTTGGAACCTTAAACAAATACAGTCACACGCAATAAATTGGATTTGAGAAACGTTTCCAAATTCCAGCCGAGAAGCACGAAGGGAACCTTCGCGATACTCGTATTTGTTTCTGTTCGTTGTCCAACTGTGTGCACCATAGCCAAGCAGTTTTGAGTTACAGAGAAGGAATGATTCTGAGGAATGAATGAGCATGCTCTTTGATGTACGTGCTCTTATTGTTTGAGGGGAAATTATGTAGGGAAACCGATGATTGGACCCAGCATCAGCTATGTACGGTGGATTCACGCTCTACAGTGAATTCTCCGAAATTTATTCGATCCCAAAAGTTTCGTCGAATTTCGCTGGAATTTATTAGGGGCGTCAGGTACGAGATCCCGACGAGGGGTTGAATCTTGATCTAGAATTCGTTCGCAGCTGAATTCGCTCGGCTCCCCTGCGGTTTAGTTCTCAGTCGCCCACGCGGGTTGTACGTCTTAACTGACCTATCCTTACCGTGAACGGAGTTTCGACGGTTTTGGGGTCGAACAGCCTCGGATCGCGGCAGGACCGTTATATTATTTTAGGACGACGTTCCGGACTACCCCCGAGCCTCGGGGTGACCGCTGACTACGCGGATCGTCACGTGGCGCCGGCGGCTGTGTTACATCCACACGGATTTTGTGACGCGAAGGTTTCCATCCCCAAAGGGTTTTCCGATTGTGCAGAAAAACAGGTCTGCTATTAGCCAGAAAATGAATTCTCGTCTTTCTCCTCCCAACATCTTCTCGGCCTGCTGTCTTCGTTTTTCGGTCGCGCGTCACCCGAGGATCGAAGCGTCGTCGCTACGAGACATCGATCCGCTTGTGGACATTGGTTCTCACGTACCCGATAACGTATCTCTGTTTACACGCGACGATAAAGAGTCAACGGAGACTGATACGATCCCTGATGAATTATCGCATCGCACCAGAGATGCCCGAGCCAAGGTTACGACAGTATTATGTTAGTTGGTTTGCTACGTCGTCACGAACTTTCGACAGCGTTCGTTTCGAACGCGGAAGAAGCTCGTTGGCATGATCTCTTCTTCCCCCTCGCTTCACCCGGGAGCAACGCGACTGGCTCGGGCATTCTGAGATGAGGTAATCCGTTTTTTACGCTAGATTCGAATTCCTTGCAAGTAAATAAGACGGGGGTGATTCTTCACTTGGGAGGGTCGGAGGCCGAGCGCATTTCTCAGAGACCACAAGAGCCCCGGCTACTGACTTGCCTCGCAGCCCGAGTACCATGGATAGTTTTGTCTGACGGTTCCTGCGTTGTCCTGACCGGACCACAGACGAAATTCTCCGCCGGCTAGAACGACGTTTCCACAAATTCTGATTCGCATTTTTCGGAATCCACCGTCCACGAAGTAGGGAAACGTCTTGCATGGGTACATTTCAGATGTCTTGGCTCTAGCCTCTGGAGTCCATCATTCTTGTGGTAGAGTTCACAGCGCCACGAGTTTGAGAATGGTATCCGCGTTTTGCTGGTGTCTTCTAGAGCCTACAGCACTTCGCAGTCGTCTCTTCCGCTGCGAGACTCCAAATTTGAGCTCTTCCTTGTGGCTCTTCGTGGAATCGAGGTGTCTTCGTCTCCAGCGTTATTGGAGTATCGATAACGACTCGTGATGTTCAGAGAATACGGAGATTACTTGGGGATTGTCTAGCGGTTGGGGTATCCATTTGATTATCACGAGTCCAGGATCGACCCGACGTGACGTCGTTCTCGGAACGGCGTAGTTGTGATTCGTTCGTCGGGGAAAGAAACTGGAGTCGGTGTAGGGACGGGTCGAACGAGCTTCTCGATCGGGTAGAATTGAATGGGGTATGATTGGCAGTTCGGGCACGTTGGGATCAGCGTCATCGAAACTTGCCTAAATTCTCTCTCGACGAGCTTCGGAAGTTGCTGCAGCGATATTCAGCCGCAACCCTGGAGCGTTCAATGTCAAGGGCAAACCCCGCCGCGTCGGGTGGCCCGCACCGACCGGCCATGATCGATATTGAAACTGGCCGCGACCCCGAATTTACGATCCCTCGTCTAACGCCGCTCCGAGCCTCGATTCGTTATCGTCTCGCGTTTTCGGAAAACAGTGCAGAGAAAACAGTGCAAGCACCACACAAAGAAAAGAGAGCAAGCCCGAGCTCCACGTTTTGGCGACGTAGGTTGAATCCGCGTCTGAAAAAGGCCAATAGACTCGGTCTTCCATTATTTTGCAGTTGGTATCCGGCCAAGTTTGCTCTCCGGAACGAAAGAGACGCCGAGATTACTCCGGATGCAACCACGACGAAGAGTTATAACGTCGGGCGCATAACGACCACCGAAAGATTCGCTCTCGGCTATTCGGACGACAGTTCGTTACACGCGATAACCCTGGGTTGGCACGCTGCGCGGTAGCATGCATGGCTAGATAACCTCCGCGACCCTTTCAAAATCCGTGAAACCCCCCGTCTCTGTATTAACATTTGGAGTATCAGTTCTATCCTCGTCGTCTTCAGCTGTTTGCCCCTACTCGGCGAGAAACCACAGATCACAATGGGAATCTTGACTAGTCGAAAGATCATAACGAAACGCTGCAACTCCCAAGTTCAAACGAGGCTAGTCCACAAGACGTTAGTCCGGAGAGCGCGATACCCAGGGGTGTGGAGTACAAAGTTGTCAGAGAAGATGCAACGCTGCAGCATACAAGTGTACACGTTGGGAGGCGGGAGGTATTCCTCCCAGCCCAATCATGGCTGCAAGCAACGTTTGCTGTTGGAGAAACTTGAGAGCTTAACCGTGACGCAGTAAACATAAAGATGATAGTGTTGACAGGTTCCGCGTGACACGAGAGAGAGAGAGAGAGATGAGAGCTAGCTGGGAATACCGGGCGGGATACTGAGCGCAATTCCGTTATCACAACGGCCTCAACGTCTTCCGAAGTGAACAGGTGTCTTTGTTTCGAAGTGGTTGTTCATCGGCACTTTCCCTTCTCCGTGTACATCCTCCTCGTATTCTCGGATCCAATCTCCATTTGGCAAAAGTAGCTGGTGCTCCGGGATCCGTAGTACTGCCGCAACGACTGCTACTACCACTGCTACCACTACTACCACTACTATCACTACTACTGCTACTACTACTATCGCTACTACTAGCAAGCACCACCGCCAGTCCCCATCCATTCCATACGGATCAGCGTTACGTTTTATGCCTGACAACCACTTATTGGGGTCCCTACCCCTCGATATACTTTTCTATTTCATGCTCTCGTCCTTGTGGGAAAAACTTTATTCCGGAAACGAAAAGAGTTTCGTGACCCCAAAAAGAGAAGCTTCGCACGCCCACGGATTTCTTCGGAACATCGAAGCCTACGCATTTTCTCCCGGCGAGTCAGTGTGCCATGGGGAAAGGGTAGCGGTCCTCCCCGCATCTTCGCGCGTTACTCCGAATGACGGATCGATGGATGATGCTCCCCGTGTGCAAGCGACGCGAAGCGCCGACGGCGAGCTCCACCTTTCGTCGCCGCCGAACTTCTTTCGCCGGAGTGAACCTACGCCCCAGGTTGCACGATCGAAGGAACGCGACGAGGAAATTAGTCATCATCCCTGTTTTACGCGACCGTTCGGCTTTAAGTCTACCGGTGGGGTGGGAATCGATGGCGCAGCTGACGAGACCGGAAGTGCGCAGGCGTCCAGACGACTCTATCGACCCTCGGCGTGCTGCTGCTACTGCTACTGCTGCTGCTGCTGCTGCTGCTGCTGCTACCGCTGCAGCACAGACACGGCCTGCCTACCACCTACCACCCCCTGCAGCTTTCATCCCACCCGATACGAGCTCCCGCCTATCGTTGGCTCGCGAATAATTCGAGGATGAGGCGAGCTGCATCGGGATGGCCTTGACTCGATCCCGCCTGCTCTCACTCTCTCTCTCTCTCTCCCTCGCGCTGCACACTATCAGAGCCATTTTCACCGACGGCCACCACTCTCTCCGCATCGCAGACTCTACGGCGTCGGGACCCCCCATACTTCTCGTCCACTTCTCGAAGCATCTCCAGATAATGCGCTTGCGCCTGATCTTCTTGCAGCATCCTCGGAAGAGGAAGTTTCGGAACCGGACGAGGATGAAGAAACATGAAACGTTGCGAAAAGTGAAGGGATCGAGGACATCGGAAGTGTTCACGAGGGTTGTTTCAGCGATACCAGACTTCTGCTCCCATCAAGGTTCTCTAGATGAGCCAAATGCGGTAGTAGGACTATGAAGATTAGCCCAACGAAGAGGAGTACCAGTGCGAAGAGAGAGAAGGGGGCAGAACCAAGAAGAGATCGAAGGTCACGCCATGAAGGACGGGGAGTCGGATAGAATCGAAGGAGTTGGATGCCAAGTAGGAAACGGATGAGAAGAAGAGATGGTACCGGCGGAAATAAGTTGTCCGGTTTTCAATTATCCCCTACTAGGGAAAGCCTCTCGGCTTTCCTTTTTCCATCGGCAACTCGTCATATTCGAGCGGGTGTACTCGAGGTTCAATTACGTCGAGGATCGTAGTAGTAGACGGTCCTAGCAGTAGGTATAAAGTCGAGACCAGACAAAACGGCGTAATCGTCCTCGCTGGTCCATCCGTCCTCCGATCTCGCGAGCTAACGAATCTCCATTCTCGAATCCTTTGTCATCCTTTTGATTGAAACTGTCGTTTCCTACGGCAGCGAAACGCCAGAGGAGACAATAGCGTGATCAGAGGACAATGCCTCGCGACGATTTACCGGTTAACAGGGCCGCCCACCCAACCACGAGCCTCCCATCTCCCTCTACCTACACCTCCACCCCAACGTCATCCACGACCACCTTGCAATCAAATCTTCGAAATCTTACCCCCCGCAGCTTCCGCACCCCTTTCGCTTCTATTAAACTCTCCTCGTCGGAGGGCTTTCATCCTCGCGTTACGAGGTTTCATCCTCGACCATACGCTCCGTCTTCGATGTCGCCGATTCCAGGATGTCAACGCTAACAAGTTGCCTATTTTCATCTCGTTTTCCACCACCTCTTTGGCACCGGCGCCAAATTGCCTCTGACTGGGCGTCGGATCACGAGTCAGAGATGCGAGGCGGACGATAAGCGGTAACATCGCGCGGCGGTGGAGCTCGTCGACGAGGCAACCATTTAAAAGCTCGGGACGAGACGGCGGGAGGTTGGAGTCAGCTCCTCAAAGGATCAGGACGAGGCTAATCAAGTCCTGTAGCCGGAGAGCGAGGTCCTGAAGGTAGGTCGAGACGGTGTACCTAATCTCGCAAAGCTCGTCTACACCCTCTGGCAAACGTATAAACGGACTTGGCGCCGAGCTTCAAGGATTTCTGAAGCCGTTGCTTCAGGACTGAAAAAAAATACCGAGCTGCTCAACGTCTCGAAACCTCCGCAACTTTCCCCACGGCTGGAAGATACCGGCGTTGTACGAGCAAATTATCACGTCTCGCCTCGTTCACCCTCCCAGAAGATCTGCATCTTTTCTCTCGCTCCAACGGAAATTAACGGACCCGAAAATACGTTCGGCCAGACATGCCGAACTTCTTCCGCTCACGCTACGGAAACTGCTCGTTTTTTGTCTCTGGCTCATCCCACGTTTGTCCACTACTACCAACCCGCCGCGGCGTCTAATTGCCTCGCGATACATTTCAACCTTTGGCAAACTTCCGAACCGGGAAACTCCCTCCGCAGATCGATATTACGCCTCCCGATGACCAACGCCTCGGACCATTTCGACAACATCCATTCGAAAAACGTGTCCTTGCTTACGAAACGACGCCCTTCGACTAGATCCCCCAGAACTCGAACGAGAAACCATAGCCTGTCGCGCGGGCCGTCTTCGTGACGTAAATGGAACTTGACCTTGGGAGACCCCATCCGTCAGAGCCCAAACTCCGAACCGCAGATTCCTCGCCATACATGCTCTTCTGCTTCTCGTGGACTTCGTTCACCGCGTTCACTGGACTCCATACTCTTCAACGTAGCCAATGGGGTCCCACGCCCCTGGAACCCCGTAGATTTCGTCGCGGATGTGACGGAGCATCATTGCAACTGCGATCCGTTCTAACGCCAAAAATTCGAGTAGAATGGTAAGTTCGGATGATTTGGTGTGAGTCGGGAGCTCAGCGGAATCTCGTTGGGGCTAGAGAGAGGATCATCGTAATGGCTTATTGCTATTCTTGGAAAAAGTTTTTAAAACTTTAAGGTCCTCCGTCCTCGTTCACCAGCATCAGTCGACGGTTCCAGTTGGTACATTAAACTTTTTATGACGTTGCCCTTGGGGGTGAGGTGGTCGTCGGTGTACGATATTAAAAGCTGCTCTACTCCTCCACCCAAGCGATGTATTATTCCTCAACCATATTTATTACCGAGTCCTGAGCTAGATTAAACCGAAGCTCTTTCTCTCTCTCTCACACTCTCTCACACTCTCTCTCCTTCTCCTATCACAGAGACCACTCGACCGCGAATCAGATTCCGTCCAGCATCCGCCGTACGGAAAAAATGAATCCGTGTATCTCTGGAATACCAAGCTCTTTCCTATCGTTCCTCTCCTAGACGTCGTAAATTTCTATTATCGGACCCGTTGTGCCGCAGCCGCGTACCGTATCCGGCCCAGACTCGGTTATTGCGTAATTCTATGAGGGTTTTGTTGTCTCGCGACAAAACCCAACCCATCTTCTCTCGGAATCCTCTGGCGAACCTGTTTGCATTGTTACAACCCCCCACGCCTCTCTTCTCTGTCTCGCCAAATCTCTCTCGGTCCGCGAACCGCAACGGTACCAACAGCTTTTAGACACAAGACTATCGCCTCATCACAACGCACTGGCCCAACCACAACGCACTGGTCCAACCACAACGCACTGGCCCAACACGACAAGTGGCAGCTCGTCTGTTCTGTCTCGGCGGATGCAGTTTCGTCCATCTGCCTACTTCGCCTGCTTTGGTTGCTACTCGAGACGCGAACGCGGATGGTAGCTGCGAGCAGTTGGATCGCTAACTGAAAATCTCGCGACCTTGAGATTTTTTTTTTCCTCCTTCAAAAATGAATCTCGACGTAACGAGAAACGAGGTGTAGAAAGGACGCGTAAATTCGTAATTTTCGGGGTTGGTTCTCGCTTCATTTCCTTTTTTACGAGTGCTTCTTTTGTTCTTCCTATACTCGCGAGACGGGATCGGCCGAAGCGCTGAGGTTTGAAGGGGATAAAAGTTTGAGAAGGCACGACGCGCCGCGAATCTCGAGATAAGCGTCGAAAATAAGCGTGAAAGTGACTTTGTCGGAGCGGGAAAGATTCTCTTGTTATTCAAGTTTTGCCGGGAGAGTTGAAATTAATTGGCTTCGGCTAACGAACTCGAATCTCGAGAGCGAATTTGTAGTAAAAAGATTAAAGGATGGGGTTATTCTCGCCTGCTCTCGCGACTCCAACCTCGAATTCGAATCCAGAGCTCTGCCCGTAATTCCTGCTCGCCGCGCCGCTTATATCTGTACAAGACTCAGCGCCGAGGGAAAAAAAGGATGACAAATCTAATAAGCGAGAATTAAAACGAGCCACTTCGTTACCGTTATACCTGTCGCTCCGTGATTTTTATCGCTGTGGGTTCGTGAAAAACGGAGGAAAACAAGCTCACGACCGACGTACAACACCAGGAACGTCGAGAAAGCGAAACAGACACGGAAAACTGGGGATAATCGAGACGAAAACGTTTGTAAGACGCTCTCAAGCCTCGCAACGACTCGCCATGCTGGTCTGACCTTGAAAAAGAGGGGAAAAACGGCGAGATTCGCGCGTTTCTTAGAAGAGCGTTGTAATAGTCTGACGAGCGTTCGCCCGACCGCGAGAAACCAAGCGCCAGCCTCGCCTCTAGCGGCGGCGCGGCGAACTAGCGCAGCCGAGGCAGCTCTGTCCGCGGCGCTCTCGACGTTCCCCTACGAATCCAGCGATTTCTGGTAAATCATTGCTGACAAAACGTTTTTTCACGACCCACGCGATCGAGTGCCGCGACTACTGGGTTTCCTACGGCTTCTCGACTGTTCTCAACGACGAAATAATTCGTAATTAGAACGACAGAAGTCGGCGAAGAGTTGGAAACGATTTATTTTCAATGCTTATCGATGCGCGACCACGATTTGCTCGTATTGTTTTTGATAGTTATGTAACTGTTACTTGAAAAAGTCGCGGCTTGCCAAGCGTTGCTACATACTCCCGAGAATAACTCGAGGCCGTTGACTTTACTCGCCTGAGGCAAAATTACTCGCGATCGTCGACATTTTGATCGAGTATATTCGCATTATAAATTGCGATTCGGACGAGAATTCCAAAAATCATCTCACCGACGCTATTTAATTATTAGCGACGAAGCATAGCGAGGAAATATTAATATTAGCTGGACATTTTTTTCCCTCGCGTAATTTAACGTCGAATCACCATTTTCATCGGAAAAATCGTAGTCTTCGCTGCGGTTAAAAATCGCTCGTCGTCGACGAAGATGTGAGAAATGAGAAACAAGTTTGCAAGTCGGGGGAAACATTTTACGGTCGATTTGGTGAGAAAATACGTGAAATGAAACGCGAAAGTCTCGGGGGAACGCTTCGATGTGTACACGTGTAAAAAAAGTTGGAGCCTCCCTCGGGGATAAACGCTGCGGTGCCCACCGATGAAAACCAATTAAAGACTCTTCGCGATTTTCTGCCTACTTGCAAAAAAAATTTCCTCGCGAAAGATTTCGAAACTCGTTTTGTTTTTTTTCTCTAGTATTTCCGAAATCTACTCGATCTAACAAATCTTTACGATTTTCTGTTTCAGGTAAGTCGATTTCTACTCGATTATTCGTCGAAAACAGCTTTGCGTGCGCCTAAATCACCGGCGGTCCAATTATCGAATCGTACCATCATCGATCAAGCCGAAGGTTAGTAGACTAACGAAATTCGCCATTCACAAAAAATTCAACACGCCCCAAAACATTTTTTTCCCCCGACAAAAAATCCATCTTGTGTTCGTGCCATTTTCCTCAAAAAGGAATTATTAATATCTACTTTCTCTCATCGCATTCAAGTTCGTTGGACTGAAATGTATAGACAGAATTGTCATGAAAAAATGTATCAACAATTTAAAAAATTCGAGTACGATTTTGGTGAACAGCAAAAAGCACCAATTTTGCAGCTTTGGAAATTATATTCGAGCTTTTTAGGGTTGTACAATTTTCAATGCGGTAATTCGCTAAATTCAATTTTTTGATGGTCATTTGTTTCATTATAAAAGTAAATTCTATAGCAATGGACATTTTTGTCCATGGAAAAAATTAATTTAATGGCTAATGGAAATGCCAATATTCACGACGCTGGAATCTTCTCAGGATTTTCCCACGTTCTGCATAACTTGAACTCTACTCGGTGAAATTGTTCTTCAATTTTGTTCACCATCACTCGAGATATCCAATCTCGCGACCCAAAATTATTCCTTTTCCGAACTTTCTGCCCGTTTCCCCGGGAAGTGCAAAGCTCTCGCTGCTCGAATGTGGATTGACGTAAAGTTGCTAAGTATAGCTGCAGTCGCATATTATCGCGGTTGCGTCTACGACTTGCCGCGCGAGTGCGCTCAGCTAAGCTCCTAGCGGCGCAACGGTCGAGCGGCGGGAGGGATACGCAGATGGATAGGCGGATAGTTGGATAGTTGGATGGATGGATGGATGGACGGTCGGACGGACGGACGGACGGCTAGCGCAATAGACTTCGATAATACCGTGAAGAGGAGGCGATATTACTGACCTAGCCGAACGCGCCGACACGTTGCGGTGGCTAGTAGCGCGAGCGCGTTTTACCGACGACCCTGACGTCGCCTCGTCGACGCGCTGCGGCGCCCGGTCGTTGACTGATTATTACCGTGTCGCGCGTCAAACGACCTCGCTCTATTATAGTTACCGTATCACGTTATCGCGAAGGTGCCGCGTGATTAAACAAACCTCGACTCTCGTTCGCTTTTCTCCTTCGCTCGACGCCATTTGTTCGACAGTTCGATTTCTCCCTCCTCCCCGCCATTTTCCTTCCCGATTTCCACCCTCTTCTGCAATTTTCCCCGAATATTCGCTTATTTGTGGTTGCGTTTTTTCTCGCCTCCGACACGATTTCGATGTACCTATACGTGGATTTAACGGTAATTTGTAGTAATAGCCTCGCGAGTGTAGGTTCCAACGTTTCGATCAGCCTTTACCTCTTTCCGTTTTTTTTTATCTGTTCCTTTCGTTTCGGCGAGTTGGCATCGGGGGACTCGTTGCGGTCCGTGGCGCCGCGGGGTATATCGTCGGATCGAGGCATCGAGGATTGAGAAACGTCTCTCCGCTGAATGGTTGGTAATGGATTCCGATGGTTCGAGGGACTCGAAAACGGCGCGCTGCCTACGAGCGAGGGTCACGAGGGAGCTGATATTTTTTCGACTATGAAATCGGGGCGAAGGGTCGGGTGATGTCGCGATGTACCCAAACGTGACCTTGAGACTAAAATCTCGCTAAATCCACGACGAAAATCCGAGGCGTCGGGTTGTTCGGTTTCGTTGGGGCGCGCCGATCATTTCTCGAATCGTTTTTCATCCTTCATCGGAACTGACGTGACCAAAAAATACATTCGGCGGGGTGAGAAAAATATTCGCCGAGGAAAGAACAAAATTTGGATGTGAAGGAAGAAAATTTGAAGAGGAGAAAAATACAGTTGGCGAGGAGAGAACAAATTTGGCGAGGGGGGAAAACCACGAATGAGAGAAGGAAGAGCAGCGAAACGAACGGGTTGCTGGAAATTGGACTGGGTTTCATAGAAATCGTGACCTAGCTTCTGGATACCATCAGCCCCTCGCTCTGCGCTGCGGACCCTTTATTTCCTGACCTTAACCCTGCGCTCTGGTTGCCCTTAACCCAAAGACCCTTCGCTTTTCCCTCCCCGTTTCACCCGGCGATGGGCGGACACGTTTTGAGTGTGTAATTCATGCGATCTCCGATCCCTCGGCATCGTCAGAATTTTTCCTCGGCGATCGAGGAACACGAGGCGAAATCCTCGGGGAGTGAGAAGAAAAATATCCAAAATATTCAGAACAATCCAAATTATCCATACAAACTATCCCAAATATCCAAATTATCCAAATTATCCAACAAGCTATCCAAATTATCCAATCAAACTATCCGAATTATCCCAACGAATTATCCAAAATATCCAAATTATCCAATCAAACTATCCAAAATATCCAAATTATCCAAACAAACTATGCAAATTATCCAAATTATCCAAACAAACTATCCAAAATCGTGAAAACAAAGAGGCAAACGCTGCTAAACTAATGGAGATGAATTGAATTGAAATGATAAACAGAAAACAGTACAAATAATCGGGAGACGGATGAAAAAAAAAGAAAATGGAGGTGAAAAAAATTGAAGCGAAGCGAAAAGTTGGAATATTTTGGGTGTAAAAAATGGGGATTGGGTGCGTTTTTGGCAGTGCGCGAGAGGCACGCGGTGCTGCGAGTGGCGAACGAAGGAGCGAGTGCTCTCCGTCCAAGATTGTAAATTCCAGCGCGCGTCGAGGGCCTCGCCACGAGAGAAAGAGACCACCTTTCCAATCTCCGTATCAAGTTGCAATAGGTTATCGACAGTCGTTAACACGCCGCAGTTCGCCTTTTGTGCAAACAGGGGCTCGCACGCGTACGTACGAGCGTTGCGTTGCGTCGCGTTACGCGTTACGTTGCGCGACCGAGTGCGTCGCCTCCGGCTTCGTGGTCCCGATCTCGGCCGATGACCCTTACCAGTCTGTTACACCAACTTCGTCGAGGTCTCTCCTACCTACCTACATACCTACCAACCTCTACCTGCCTGCAGCGAGCGACGCGGCGCGAATCGGCGAAAGAGCGAGAAGAAAAAAAGATGGGAACGAAAAGAGGAAGGAGAAGGAGAGAGAGGAAAAAACGCGCGACGCGACAACGCCGATTTCTCTTCTGACGCGGAAAGTCGAACTCTGGTTGACCAACGATCGACCGGTGCCCCCTCCCACAACAGATCGGGCTCCGCGTTTTTACGCGAATCTCCTCTCAAATTCTCCCCTCCGTTTGGACCTCCGAAAAATCCAAAAATCCCCCCAAAAAATCACGCAGAGTCTATCCAAAGCGTAGAAGAGAACGGAATTTTTTCACAATTTTTGGGACACTGGAGAAAAATCGGCGAATGGATCGAGGTAGATTTTTTTTTTTTTTTTTGATTTTTGTCTAGCGACGTCAATGGCAGAGAAATTGGGAAATTAATTTGTTGAAAATTGGGAACGCTAAGGCGAGCAGTGAAAATTGGAGATTGAAAATTGCCGATCGTGGAGAGCGCTTGTCTCGTAATCGAGCGTGTAATCGCACCGATCTTCGAGCCATATATTATTACGACGAGCCATTATCGCGCGAAACTGTGCAACGCTATCGCAACATCGTTTAATAATTCCCACACGAATTGCTTATCGACTGCGAAACGATTCGAACGCGTGCCGATCGTCAGCCCCGCACGGATCTAGAATCGTTGCCGATTACCGATACGATCTGTCGATCGCAATCATCGCTCGTGACGTACGTAATTAATTTCTCTGCAGGCCAACGAACCTCGAATCGCGCAATCGATAATTCCTACCAAAATGATTATTGGTCAACCAAAATAACGAGTATTGCCCTCCTCGCCTTGATAACCCCGAAGATAAATCTCTCCACTTTGTCCACGAAAATGTTGTACCTTTTGTTTTTTCAAGGCAGTAAAAAAAAAATGGTTTTTCTCGAATAACTCGGCCATTTCGAGCTTAAATGAAAAGTTGTGAAAACCAAGTTTGTAGAGAATTCGATTTTCTACAACTTTGGTCCCTACAACTTTTCTCCCAAGATCGATATTTCTCCAGCAAAAATGATCGGAGTTTCATTCGGTTATCGATAGTTCCACGAAAAAGTATTTAAGCTGTTCTCTTCTTCGTCGACCGTCGGCGTAATATCGATCTTAGACGAAAAGTTGTAAGAACTAAGATGTAGACAATTGAATTTTCTACAAATTTGGTTCCTACAACTTTTCATTGAAATTCGAAATGACCGAGGTATTCCAGAAAAACCGGTGTGATGCTACCTGCATACATGCAGACATCACCATGGTAACATCAACGAAGGACACAATATCTGTGCATCGACTTACGAACGTGCGACTCGATTTACACATGACCAAAATTTCAGGCGATTCCTAAAGTTCCGTGGAAACTGCAGAACTACGGCAAGAAAAGAAAATCGCAGAAGATTCGAGGTGGAAAAACATTCGCGGCGATGTTGACGTTCCTATTGATAGGAGGTCAATTTCGCTCGGGGTTCCGGTTCGATATCAGCGAAAGTATCAGCGGAGGGTTGTCCGCGTCGTAATCCGGGGCTCGATTTCATCTCGTTTCCTGAATTAGCTCTTGCTGCTGCTTCGTATCGTTCGACGTTCCCAGTTGTCGCGCGATTCGTGACGCGAGATTTCGAGGGGTCGAGAGTGATGTATTCGATTAAGAGGAAAGTTTCCTAGGAAAGTTGGACTTCCTTTTCTCGAAAGTAGCGGAAGACGACGCGCTGTATTTCCTAGCAAAAAATCTCCCAGAAAAAAAATAGAAGAAATACAGGAACAAGCGAGCAAGTTTGTAGAGCTTGCAAGTGCGCGGTGGCAAAAAAATTAAAAAAAACAAAACAAAAAAAACGCGAGAATCGATCTAATTGCGGCGCATCTGCCGCGAATCTGTTCCGATAATTCTTGTTATCGTCGCGTTCTTAAGGCGAGGATATTGTAACTTTGTAGCGCATCGCAATCGGCTCGTAGGAGTAATACGTAATATGGCATTAAAGAGATCAAGGATTAACGTATGACGTTGCTAACGGTATTGAATAACGATCTGTCTCTCGGTATCGCATCTCTCCCGCTCCGTTCTCCGCGCACGCTGGATCCTCCAACATCGATGCATCGCGAGCACCAAAAAAAGGACGATCGAAAAAATTGGAAAAACGATGAAATTCAAGTTTTGGCGAGGACGAAAGCTTGCCTTCGCAAGCTTCGACTCGAGTCGAATCGCATCTGGCGAGCGGAAACCTATAGAGAAGACCTGCCTACATTTTAACGGGAGAACCGGACTTGCGTCACGCGTAGCACTTGGCAACTGCTCGTGAAAATGTCGAAACGACGAAAACAACATTTTATTAGCCTAACTTTTCATCCGCCGCAGAGAAACAGTTACCGACGTAGATCGATCTCTCGTCCTCCTCGATATACACGTATTAAAAAAAAACTCGCCGACATTTTCCCCCCATTTATTTATTATTATTATCATTATTTATTTTTATCATACTACATAGAATTGGGATCTAAACGTGTTCGTTATTTTTTTTTTCACTCTTAAACGGTGTTTTTCATTCGTTTTTAATTATGGGGATGTTCGAGCTCCGCAGGGATGCAGACATTTTTTTAGATTCGCTGGCAGAATTTTTTAAATATGTCGGCAGGGATTTCTCACGCGAGTAAACGTATTCTTCAGTCGCCAAGCACCTGTAAACGCGGTTAGGCAATTGGTTTGTTCTTTTTTTAAAAATTTATATAGGTATCGCTGGTCTGTGGTAAAAAAAAAAAAAAAGAAACGGAAACGTGAGGTATCACGCGACGATTCAGGCTCGTTTGTCCGATCGACGCACGGATTGACCTATCTCATTTGAGTCTATTCGATACTCGAGCCTCGGAGGAATGAAAATAGACGGCGGTAAGGTAAGAGCTCGACTGAAATTATAGCCCGTGGACATCGGCGTTTGCGACACGCGTCCGATAAGATCGATCGGAGGACGAACGCGAAGCAGAAGAAAAAACGAGGAAAAACAGCTATAAATACGCTGGGAGCGGGAAAACCGTAAATCATTGGTTCATTTTTGTCGTCATCGATTTTACGGAGGGAAATTTGTGAGGAAAAAAACGGAGTCGTTTTCTGGCAAGCCTCGTTTGTACGTTTGGTCTTTGGAGGTTGTTGCGAAAAATAATACTCGCGCTAATTCGCGCGGAGCAGGAAATATTGGCATAGGTGCGAATGTCGCGTACTCCGGAGGTATTAGAACGTACGTGTGAATTGTTTAGAGATTCGTCGGTGTCGAATGTTTATTTGGATGTGAAATAAACGAGGCAGCCGGCCTCCAGATGCTCCCAAAAATTTGGACGAGCCATTGCGCCAAATCCGGCGCGCAGATCCGGTCCGAAATTTTTTCCCAATTTCCTTACGACTCCCTCCCATTATTTAGTCGTTAACCGGCAGATTTCTCGAGCGGGAAAGATCTGTGAATCGACTTAATCGGGCTTCGTTCCGCGCCGCAATTTTGAAATTTAATTAAGCGCCCAAAAAATGCCGGAGAAAAAAATCAAAAACATAGCTTTCCGTCGCAAATTTTCTAAACTTTCCGAAAAAGATGATGAATTTTTTCTCACTCGGAATTTTTGGCACCGAATCCCAAAAATGAGACTTGGAGCGTCATTTTCACGACGTTTTTTCGAAAATCGGACGCGTTTTTTGAACCGTTGAATGCAACGGGCGGAAACGGAAGGAGAGGAAAAGAGCACGACCGCAAACGGGAACGTATCGTGCCCGGCATACGATTAGATTAGGTAGAGAATTAATTGCCCAATATCGTTGATATGATAATCAGGAAGTCGAGGTTCCCGTCTGAGCAGTGTTTTTTTAATTATTTCCTTCGCGATTGCACCGAAACGCCGCGCCGCTTGCTCTTCGAGTCACGGTTCGGCGGTGAACGGTAGTCGGCTCGTCGGTTCTTTCCGGACTTCCCCTGGTTTTTGGGGACGCTTCCGTTCATCGAGACGAAAAGTGACGTCGGAAATTTGGAATTTACTACGATACGCGTTAAACGACGTCTTTCCATCCCGTTTGGCAAGTGATGCCCGATGGGTGCGGCTACGCCGTACGAGCACCCGGTTCTCTTGGTTGACCTTGAGCTTGCGACTGCATGATGCACCGTTGGACGGAGGCGGGCTGCGTCCTCTCCACCGCGCATCGACGGGGGTTTGAATTCCGTCGGCGTACTTCGGCGGAATGCCTGGAAGGTCCGCATGCGGAATCCGAATCATTCGCTATCTGAATTTCTATAAATGTCCCGTCCGCGATATCTATAGCTGCTCTACCTACTCCTATCTCGCTCTGTCTGCGCGAGATAGAAGTCGTATCGGCGGATATTCCTACGCGAATAGAGCTTTTCAGGTCTTCTTTATCTCGCGATGTGCAGATGGCATAGCTCATCGGAGACCGAGAGACGATCAGGTTGATACTACGTCGCGAACGAGTTGCCCAGGTCGACTGTACCATAATAATATTAAAAATTGCTTAAAATTAAAAAATGGGAGGGTGGGGTTAGGAGGCCGAAAATTTGGGGTTGTAGGTATTTTTGTATGTCGAATCGGAAAAAAAATTCTAAATAGGGACATCTCAATCGCCTAGGGATTATTATATAAATATACTTCGCGATCTACCTACCTTTAAATATACCTACAAAATTTCATACAAATTTTGAGAAGCAAGCCGTTTGGGAGAAGAGCGACCACGAAAACCTTGAGGCGAGGTTTATATGTGTATAGTGAATATATGAAGATATTTATTTAATTAATGTATATTAATATTCAATATTCAAAAAGAAGCAGTGGAAAGGAGACAACGCAAAACAAAAAAAGGAGAGACGATAGAAAAATTAAAAATGAGATCGTATAAAACGAAAAAAAAGGCGCGGCAGACGAACGAAAAAAGCACTATGGGGGGAAAAAAACAACAGGGATGAATGGGATGAGCGAGAGGGAAGGAGAAAAATGAGAGCAAGTGGAAAGAGGGAGTCGCGTATTCACCTTTATTCGCGAAGATCTGCTGATAAAATCTGAGACATTGAATTAAATAGTCTGAAACGTCGTCGTTTCTCGTCAGACAGCGGAATATCGAAAAATGTCGTCGCGGCGCTAATGGAGGAGGGTTTAAACTGATCGGGTTAATCTCATTCGCGTTGAACGTCGTTGCCAGAATGGCGTCCATTTTATAATATTTGATGTTTTATTCCGCGCGCCTCGCAGCGCCAAGCCGTTCAATTTCCTTCGCCAATTCGTTTCGCCGGATTTTTCGTAATTTTTTTTGGAAACGTAATCGCCGCCGCTGCAGACTTGGCCGACTACGTACCTCTATTTCCCCTTCGACGCCGATCGCCCGTTTGATCTATGCTCCGACTACGTTGTTCCTCGAATTTTAATGGAATCTCGTTCCATATCTCCTTTTATTCTGATAATTTCCACGAGATTATTATCTACGCTCCACTATGTATAACGCTCCGCAGTCTAAAGCTCCTCGATATTAGACGGCGAATCCAGCCAAGAATTGATTAAAAAGAGAACGAGAGCCACTTTGATCGCGAATATTATATTTTCCCTCTTTTTCTACATCTTCAGGTACCTCTTCCCCCTCTCTGCTCATCCCCCCAATCATCTCTCCCTCTCCCCTTTTTTTTTGGATTTTTCGTTCTTTAAAAAAAAAAAAATACAATCCAAAAAAAAATTTTTTTTTGGTGTATTTAGCATTTCTATCTTCGTCTCCTTAGCTTCTCTTCCCGTATTTACGTTTTCCTCGCTTTTTCTCGCTCTCTCCGTCGAGGGGCGCGGAGTTTTTGCAGCCTCTCGTTTGCCATCCCGATCCTTTTGTCTCTCTCTTTCTCCTCCGTCCCTCTCTTCCCGAGACCCTCGGGCGCCCGCTCGTCTGCATTGCGGATTAAAAAGGAAAAAATTTCCCTGCTCGGAGCTGCAGCCAGCAGAAAGAAGCACGAGCATCGAGTGAGACGCTGACGAGGATTTCGCTCTGCGCTTCTCTTTCCAAATCTGATTCCTGTGATCCGCGCTTCTTCGTCTCTTCGATGGGCGGTTTGCCCATCGCTGAGTCGCCGACTCCCAGACTCCTTCCGTGCCGAGAACGTCGCCAGCCGTTCATCTACGTTTTTCCCCCATTACTCCCGACTCCGTATATAATTCGGAGACGAGGTGGAAGAACGAGATACCCTTCGCGTTACCAGCCGATCATTACCAATCTTTTTCCCAACAACGTCCTCTCGCTCGTCCCGTACACGGTAAAAAGTATCCCTCGTTGCGTAGAGTGTACAATTTTGCGTGTAGAATAGTCAACACTCGCTAGAATTTACTACAATTTTTTCCATTTTTCCCCCCAATTACCATTTTCAAAAACGGTAATCATTGATTTTTTCCAAAAAAAACCCTCCAAAACAACGATGAAGTTGGGTTCGAATAATTGTGTTGTATTTTTTTTCAAGATGCACATGAAAAAACAGAAATTTTGAAACAAAAAACGTCCAAATAGGTTGAATTTCGGAAAAGTTATGGCCATTCCAAGAAAAAAGCCTTTTTTACAAAAATTTATAATTTTTTTTTTTGTGGTTGGGTACTACAATTCGAAAAAACTCTGAGAAACGGTTTTCATACGGAAAAATGTTGAGATTCGTTTGCACCCTCGTTCTTGCGTATTCTTCGATAGCTCCGCCATTTCGCGTGACGCGCACAACAAGATGGCCGGTGACACGTGACGCAGATATGCGCTTCCAATTTTTCGGTTGCGATCGATCATCCGAAATTAATCAACCCTCTCAGATCTCTGCTGCTGCCTCGCTTTGTTGCCGACGCAGCTGCTGCTATCGATGCGTATCGGTCGATTCTTTTTTCCAAACGTCACGATCGGCGGGTCAACATGAAAGCCGAGAAAATTGCTCTCCGCTGATTAAGATCCGTCGATTATCGACGAAAGCGAGCGTTCTGGTTCCGCCAGGGGAGTCCTGTAATCCATCCGAATTGCGTCCTCGTCGCGAAAAAATATCTCGCCAAAAACCTGAAGAAAAAAAATCGCGATTTTTTTTTTTTTTTTTTTTTGGCATGCGGAAAAATGTGCGCCTCTGCGAAAGCTTCTCACAATTCGCGCGTGAGAAAAAAAATGTGGAGGATTATGGACGCGGGAGAAGAGCGTGAGCCGCGTGGAAGGAAGTGGTAGGGTCAGGTATGCGGCTCCTGCAGTTGCTGAATGCGAAAACTGCCCAGGGTAGGCCCACCGTCGGTGTGACTCTGCGAAACGCCTCGCAGCTGTTCCTTGCGGAACACTTTCGCATTTTTTCTCTTCTTCCGCGTCCTCGTCCTTTGCTGGCCTCGGCGTCGTCTCTCTTTCTCCCTCGCGCTGCTTCACCCTCGGCATTTTCACGCCCTTCTCGAAAATTCGCACGGCATACTTCCGCGGGCGTAAACAGGATATACTTAAAAACTTGCTCATCCGGAAACCACCTTTGCCCCGCGCACGGGTATACCCGTTTTAGAAGAGACGCGTAATATCATCCCTTTTCATCTCGGCCAACCACGCTTCCCTTCGCCGCGTACCTCTTCTTATTATTATTTGCGACAGGCGTCGCTTTCGTTGTTATTACCGTTATAACCATCGCGGACGCGCGTTTGCTCTTACAAAAAGGATAACGTATAACAACGCTATGAAATTACTGTCACGGTAAGCAGCGATGGTAATTTCGCATTTTTCCCGCTATTCGTATTCGCATTATTTTTAGGAACATTTTTGTCATTTGCAAACTCGGGGCGTCGAAAATATATATTTTTCTCTACATATATATGTATGTGCATATTTTTTATCGTTCATAGGAATTGATTTTCGCTGTAACGCGAAATTGTTTATGGGCAGTATTATTATTATTGGTTTCTCTGAATTGGTGGACACGTGGTTGAGTCGGGTTAGTCGCAGTTTCTGGCGAGGTCGGGACAGGGGGTTAGCGAAGGATGAATAGACGTACGTTCGAGCTAATCGCGGTAGCCAGTTGTTTCCTGTACGTGTACGTTGGATGCCTCGAAACAATCCATTACCGTCAGTCCGTTGAAATTCCTACACGAAACTGTCGGCTACCCGCTGTTGTACAGCGCAACTTTCACTTTCCTCGGTAGGATGTGTCTTCTCCATACTCGTGACGTCGCACCGCGACCAGATTCGTTGCGCGGGACATACGTACGCCAAGCAATGAGGTGTGCTTGGGAAAAACCGCAATAAGCCCATTTTTACCGCCTTGAGACGGTTTGTAATTTTTTTTTTGTTTTATTTTTTATCGACGAAGCGTATTGATTTAGTTTGGAGACCGTAGAGGACGGCGAGACGAGTCCAACGAGGTGCGACAACCTGGTAATCGGATAATTACGATACGAGATATCGCGCCTCAAAATACGAGCGCGCGAGAGCCGGGAGAAAAAACGTTGCTCGTGAAATTTTTTTCGTAGCGGTGCAGCTAGAAGACGGATGAAGGTAACGATGCGTTGTTGGGGTTCGTTGGATTCGTCTCGACGTTCTCTACAAGTCTGGCACGAAATGGATGATCGTTGTCGACCAAAAACTCGCGAGTCGATCGGCTTTTGGTATTATTTCTCCTCGGAATCTTTTCATGCGCGGTTCGTAGGGATCGCGCGATCGTCTTGTCACGGTAATACGTGACTAACGAAATGCCAGGAGACGTCACGTCGCTTCTGCTGTAACCTTTGCCTTCCCTTCTCTCGACTCTGACCATAAACCATAAGTTATCAACCAATAAACCGAAACACTGACAAACAACGACAGCGAAATCCACTTGCTTATATTCGCAAGGCTAGTCCATTGTTACCAAAGAAACTGTATCACGCTTCGCCATCGAAAGTTCGCTCGCCTCACGACTTCGATATTAAGCGAGCTAAACTTCGCCAACAACTTGCTAGATCCGATAAAACATTTGCCAATAATACTTCCCTTCCCTTCACGCCTGGTTCCGCTTCGATCGTTATCGAAAGCCGCGATAACCTAATCTTCGATCCCTTCTCAGCCAAAGATCAAATCGACGATTCCGAACTGGCAAAAAAGTGCATTTCCAAAGTTCTCCAGGTTTTCCAACTCCCCGTTTCAATTTTTGGAAACCGTTCTCGAGTTTATGGAAAACAGAACCTGAGTCTATGCCGAGATGCTCGATATTTCATGTTCCTGTCCTTCGGCAGAGACGAGGGTCCTGGGATCCGACAGAGTTGACCGAGGTCAGACGAGTTCAGGCTAGTCTGGCGGCCGGGTGCGAAGTTGCCAGAAAAAGGGAAAACCAGACGACGTCTCTAACGATCCCCTAGGTACGCTAGTATTTTTATCGCGACGTTGGTAGTGCCTTTTTCGCGATAAATTCTCACCGCTAAGAGGTAACTCATCTTTAGTCATATAACGCGTCGTAAAAAGCGTCGAGGACGCGCGACTGGTAACTCGACCCTGGGGCTACGACGTTCACATCCCTCGAGACGAGGTCCGATCAAAATTCGAAAGCTTCTCTTCGACACGTACGACGAACGATGTAGCTTTTGGCTCTTGGTCGTGGTCGAGCCTCTCGCGATTCGTTACCTCGTGAAATGACAATGCTCGTCGCCAGGGTTTTTATCCCCGAGACGACGGAGATTTCATTTCGTTTTCCGATTCCACTCAATTTTATTTCCAAGATAATTGAGATTTCAGGAGGAAATTGGAGCTAAATCTGAGAGCAGCTTTCGCACGGCTGAACGATTCCCGTCGAAGTTGATTTTTTTTTTTTTTTGGAATTCCACATTTTACCCCCCCGGTTTTCCCCCTTTTCTTGCGACATTCCGGATATCTTTATCGCGACGCGGGGCCGAACGGTAATCCGGAAGTTGTCAGGCGCACGCGTCCCACCGCCTCGCGGTGGCCTGATAGAATTTGAATGTCGTTAGCCGATGTAACCGGGCGTGAGGAAGAAGGGACGAACCTTATACCTATTACCGGTTCCTGGTTCCTCGAGACGCCCCCAACGTCTTCTATTAACTTTTCCACTTATTGGGGCGCGAAAATGTGTCAGATTTCATGATATTCCGCGACAGGCTTCAACGGAAATGCGAAACGTTTCGAAATTACTTTTCTCTCGGTCAAATAGTCGACTCGCTGGTAGGAAATGTAGAAAAAGTAGCTCGAAAGCCAGCGCGCTTCGCAAAGATATTGAAGCGTGAAATGGCCAAAAACTACTGGAATCGCAAAAGAATTAGGGAGGCGAACTATTGAAAACTATTACGATACTCGGAACATTCAATAGGAACGCGGAAACTTGGAAAACTGGTGGTTAAACGAAACTATTGAAAACTATTGAACAGCGAACGCGAAACTAACCGAGATTATACGCCATGCGACGAGAACACCGATGAAGAATGAATTCAACAGGCAACATCGGGTGGTTAGCCGTACAAAGCGTTCCCACCGAACAGCGCACTTTTTTTTACCCTTTCGCGAGTATTTCAATCGTGAAAAGTGCTCCGTCGACTTAGAAGCCGAAGGATGAGTTGACATCCTCTGACAGTTCTCGCCAACGGCAAATGTAGTTCGATGGAATTGCGAATAGAAACTCCGAAATCGAAGGAAAATGTCTGGCAGAGAAGAATCGCCGGGGAGAAGCTGCAAAAAGCACTAAGATGCCGAAATCGAAGGAGAGATGATAACGGCTCAAATTCCCGATGTAGTATATTCAGAGAGCTAGTACAAATTTCTGAGTTACGCATTCAGGGATACGGTAATCAGGTTCTCAGCTTTTCTAAAAAAAAAGTGTTTTTCTCTTTAGTCAAACGTTGTTTAGATCTAGGCGTGCGATATGATAATATCGATCCCAAGAGCAACGCGGAGTGATGACCAATTTAACGGATCCGAGGTTACGGCTGGCCAGGCTGGCGCACAGTAGTCTAGCGACGGTTCGGTCAGCCACGGCGCTGGTCTCCGCGAGGCGCGTAGGTTTCAATAGTCGCGTATAGTAGTTTTCAACAGGCGCGAGGTCGCGCCTTGCCACTCGCCCCGCCCCCTCGCGCGGTCCACGCGGATTTCGGGTGCACGGAGCGCGACAGACCTCGCGTGATATACGCGAATCGTAGTAGTAAACTTGACCCGTTCTCCTCTCCGGTGGATAACAGTGCTGCGCGCATATATACGTAGCGCGATTTCTGCTGCCATGTGCTGGTAATGGCCTTGACGCAGCACGGCATTCAGCGTCATCGTTGCCCTGGGCATGCCAGAGGGAGTCGGTGCGTATCCTCGCGTGATCGTCCCGACGCTGCCGATATGCACGACGAGGTACATAGGTGGCTAGTATTACGTAACGGTATGTAACGTGTATGCATGTACGTACGTACATACGTGGTCACGGGCTACATCCATGGCAGGAATTAATCCGTGACAAATGGTCCAGGATACGCCTACGGATTGTACCCAATGGGTCGTGAAATTCGGTGCATGCTACGATAACTATGGGAATACGAGACGCGCTCTTCGTTTTTGAAATATCACGACGTGGAATGCGTAGAAAAAACTCGATCTATTCCTCCGACATTCTTCCACATTTTCAACCTAATTTCCACAGTTTCTCCCGGGTTGTGCCACCTCTCGTTGCCGGAGCGTTTCGTGCGCTCGACTAATTTCAATCTGGAGATTATCACCTATTACTTCGGGAAGACGCGTCGTGTGAAACGACAGCGGAACGATGGTGGAAAAACGGAGACAATGTCGAGAGAAATTGGGAGGAGTACACCCAGCGAGAGACAGCCACGAGACGCGTGATCCAGGGAGGCGAGTAAAAAAGCGTCTCGAGACGCACATGGAAGCCAGAAAGTGACGCGGATCGGCTCGCGGATAACGAATGAATTTCGCGAATGGAAGTGAAAACAGATGCTGCGCGACTTTGACGGGTGCCGTTTTATTCAGCCGACGTTCTAGACGCGTTTTTACGCCTCGCGGATCGCGGCGTCGAGAGGCGTGACGGACGAGACACTCGAAATCGCGATCTTCACCCGTGGGAATCGCCTCGACGATTAAATCACCGCGTTGGAAATAAGAATTCCGACGGAGATTCGAATCGTCGTTTCAGATTTTTCACCAAACGCGCAGCCAAAAAAAAAAGAAGAAGAAAACAGTAAAAACGTCGAAATTAGCACGACAGCTGAAATTTGGGCGTGAAAAAATGCGCAAATGGTGGTAACAAGCGAAAAACGACGGAGCAGTCCTCGAGGCAGAGAAAGCTGAAGTACGGAATATGAAAGCAAATATTTTTGTGCTTGCAAAATGAGCTGGCTCCGAAAATCTAAAACCGACTCGGCAACAAAATGCCGCGTACCTCTGTAAAAAGCAGTGCGACGCGCGAGTTTAACGGATGCTACTGCATCGAGATTCAGTCTCCGTACTTCCAGAATCTCGAAATCTATTCGAATCCGAACCTCGGATGCCTCCTGTATATTTCATGAGATTTCCCTCCGACGTGTCGCTCGAAACGTTTTCAATCTGAAAACTTCCAAATCTCTACCGATGCTTTTACTTCGACCTTGCCGAAAGCACCACCTTGAAAACCTAGAAAATCAAATACCTAATATCTCAACCCTCGACAAATTAGAAGTTTTGGGAAAAAAACAAAAACTAGCTGCACATTTATTATATTTGATGAAACAGTTTCATACTATTTGCTTCGTTACTAAAAGCTCCTGGTTCTAATTACCTGGGGAAAAATAGGAGAGTAAAATTTGGATGGAATCTTCTTCGCAATTTAAGGGGGCATCTCTTGTCTGTTGCACATATTTTCAAGAATTTTTTTTCCACATTAAATTTTGTTATTCAACTACAATTTTTTCACACACGCAAGAATACATATCAAAGAGTATAACGAAATTTTGTTTGAATTTTTACAATTCAATGTAGCCCAGATATGGCTGCCACAGCAAAGCGTGCTTTTTTCTGGTTGACATGATTTCTCGACTCAGGAACCTCTGAAATCAAAAATTCGAAATGCATATTGAAGTACGAGTAATTCGCTACAGCTCGTACCAAAATCAAGATCTTCGAGTGGAAAATAACAAAATGGCGGACTTCTGGAGTTTTTGACTTATTTTTTGAGGTTACGTTGTTTGGAAAAGGTGGATAAATGCTAACGGATGTTCTGGATTCTGCCACGGTCTGTGACCATGTACGCGACGAACAAGCCCTCCAAGTTTCAGCTCGATCGGTTAAATGGTTTCTGTAAAATCGCGTGAACCAGGTAAAAAAACGCGTTTAAAACGTCGAACCAGTGTTTTCGGAAAATCGATTTTCCTACAAAAATGCCGGCGGGGTGGAGGCGACGCGGAAGAGTTACTCGTCTCTCAACTGCGCCGCGCTTCCTCCATTGTCCCCACCGGCCGTGTACCGCACCTCGCGCGTGTACTTGGCACAATCTTGACGGGGGTAGGAAAAAGCACGAAAGCTCTCTCCGGCGCGCGCGTGTACGCGAAGCTTTCGTACCTGCGCCCGGAGCCCGGCGTCGAGGCCTCTCGAGCACACCCACGGAGAAACATTGAAGAGCCGTTGCTAAAAAATACACGCGCGAGAGAACCTCGTGAATGCATTTTTTTCATTTAAAACACGCGCTCCTCTCTCCTCCTCGCTCCTTCGCTGGGGCGTGCATCCGCGCGCGCCGTTGGAGGACTCGGTGACGACGCAAAGCTGCACCGCGTATTGCGCCGCGGCGAAGGGAACGCCAACCCCCCGTCTCGCTGACTAAGGGGCGAAAGCTCCGTATTGTTCGCCGCACGACGCGCAAACGTCATTTCCTATACCTCGCTGAATTCCAGCGCCACGACACTCGGCAAAAATCGCGATTCGCCCGATTCGCGCCTAAAACAGGCGATTCCGCTTCTCCTCGGAGGCGGATCGAATCGCGCGAGAGAAATTTGATTTACCGTCGCAAATTTCACGGGATAATCGCTCTCTCGTCACTCGTCATTTGCGGCAAATGAATAATCGATTAGACAGCCCTGCTGTCTGCCCTGACGGTTTCATTGATTAATCACGAACGAAACCGCATAGTCGCCGCTTTTTGCTACCGAGTTCTTTGACCCTCAAATCCGCGGACTGAACTGTACAAAATTGCAATTATACGTTTGTTTTTTGTTATTTTTATTTTATCCACGTTATACAGGGATTTTTATATTATTCTTATTCTCTTTAACGCGTTTTTTTATTCTCGTTTTAATCTCCGGAACCAAATTTTCGGATTTTTTTGCAAGATTCGGGATTTTTATTGTTACTCGATTATTTTATTTCACCGGAAAATCGCGCTTTTTAATTGCCGTCGATGCGTTTCGCCACCGTTGAAAATGCTCGTCACGTTCGGTTGGTAATGAAAGTATGAGAAATTATTTCCTTCTCTCGATACGGGGCTGTTTGTATGCGTAAGTGTATTTGTACGCGCACATTTTACGGGTGTATAGAAAATGCGAAGCAAACGGAAAGTCTCGGAATAAACGATGAAATATTCTTTTGGCGTGCAGCGGTGCCTGTTGCCCAGGGAACATTTTAATTACAAACACACCGAGGAGAGGCGACGAAATGAAAAAAACGGGGGGAGGGGGGGAAACGGAGAAGAAGAATATATAAATAAAGGAGGAACGTGCCCCGAGAAATAATAAATGGTACGAGCTGTAATTGAAGGAGAGAGAAAGTGATGGGGAATTTATCAACCTGTATGAAATATCGCGGCAATGAAATCGCGAGAGAACGGACTTTATATTCGAGGCGAGCGACAAATTAATTTTTTTTCACGAGAAATAATCCCAGAGAACGACGAAAATCCACGAGCCAGCGACGCGTCCCGATTCTCTATTTTTACATCCTCCGTTTCTCCTCTCCAACTCGAATCTCGAATACGATTTTTTCGTCCTAACCAAACAATTTTTTTCTGACCATACCATTTTTTTCTGACCATACACAATTTTTTTTCCGACCAAACACTTTTTTCTGACCAAACACAATTTTGTATGGCCATACATCATTTTTTTCTGACCATACACACTTTTTCCTGGTCAAACAATTTTTTTCTGACCATACACAATTTTTTTCTGACCATACACAATTTTTTCTGACCAATACCCTTTTTTTCCTGGCCAAACAATTTTTCGCTAACCAAACATGATTTTTATTTTGGCCAAAACGTTTTTTCTGACCAAACACGATTTTTTTTTTGGCCAAACAATTTTTTTCTGACCAAGCACGATTTTTTTCTTCGTCCCATAATTTTTTTTCCGCGCGTAGCAGCGCAACGAAACTGAGGGGAAACATGGTGGGGTGGGAGAAATTTCCGTTTCGTATTTTGTTCGTGGCTGATCGGTCCAGAAAGTGCAATTATGGAACGCACAGCGAAAACAAACGATAAGCTTATCGATGATTATTTAACGCAATAATATTCACACCGAGAACGCGTTGTTTTTTCGCTTTGCATTTAATCCGCTCTTGTTTTTCATATGATTATCATTCTCGAATGCCAGTTATCACAACACGCCTCGCCGTAGAAATACATCGACGTGAAGTAACGATCGGAGAAACATTGGAAATCCTACAAAATATTTTTTCAGAAGTCCAGCAACGTTTTTATTTCCCACGTGCGGTCAATTTTCTCCTCATCGTTGTTTTTCCCCCTTTTCCCCCTTCTTTCTCTTCCCACCCCGTTTTTCACTCCTCTCCTATTTCCACCCCCGCGCGTTCGTTTTTCCCATCAGCGGATTCTATTTTTTCGTCACATTTTCGCGTTTTTCCGCGCGCCAATTCGCCGCGAACGCATCGCTGCGCGTCGACTCGCTCGAGTATAACCTAAACATAACATCCTGTAAACGTTTCGTATCGCGAGTTATTTTAACACGTGTGCAAACGATAAGCTCGCCGTCGCGCTTCGAACCGTTCATATTTTTTATAGCTTATAATTTTTATTACGTGCTTCGGCGAGAGGTCATTGTATCTTCGGATGTCGTCTGGCGCGCGAAAATAAAGATCGCGGCGATATTCGTGAAAAATCGCTGTTCGCCGATCCGTAACATAAAAACGACGCGAGGCAATAAAGTTGCAATATTTATCCGGCTGCAGCGGCGAATCGGCTGACTGGTAGTCGCCCAGCCGGTTAAATCGGCTCAAACTCGTCTCCCAAGTCGATTTTACCGCCGGTCATTCGATATTCGCTCCTTTTAATCCCCCAGATCGAACAACATTTTTAACTGTCGAGTGAATGGCGAAATTTGTTGGTGATAACTGATGATGGTGTTGGGATATATTTTTACGCGATTAAAACTACATTTTTTTTCAACAGTTACGTTCACCATTCCGGCTAGAACGATTTTCAACGCGCTTCTATTAGCTTGGCGTGCATGTACGTTTGTTTGCACGCAACAGAATCTTCTAAAACCTATTTTTGACCCACTTCAAACCGTCGAATTAGGTCGAAACTTTGCACCGATGACGACACGATAATTTGAGACAAAAACAGATAAACTTTTTTTTTAACTCAATTTCAAAAATTTGGATGTCGGTTCTTCGATTTTTAGATCTGGTGATCTTGTGTCACGATAGTGTGACCTGTCAAGCCCTAGAAACCACCACCAATCAAGCCCTAGAATCTCCTCCACCCTTTGCAAACCACCCCCAAAATCGAGCTGTTCCCCTTCGGTTGACCTTGAAGTTGTATTCGCTTTAGTTTCAAGGTCATCCTAAAGATTGGCCATTCCGCGCGATACTATTGCAAATATATGCAAAGCGGGTGCAAACAAATTGGACGTAGCTGTGGAAATTGAATGGAGAATACGTCGAGCGTTTTTTCCTCGATTTCCCCGATTTATGAACCCGATTTTGGCGAGGAGCTCCCACGGGCAAATATCGTTGAGCGAATCGTGACAAAACGAGGGTTCGATGTCTCGAGAAGAGAGTAGCCGGTGCTTCGGTCCACTCCGGACAATCTTCTACGCGTGTACGCGACATTTTTATCTCCTCCTTTTCTCACCTCGACTCCCCACGTCGGGACGAACGTGTCGGAGTTACAAGTTTTAAGTGCTCCGTTGAAAAGTTTGCGAGAATGTTGCGGAAGCGCGCGGGAAATGGAAGGCGTTGCTGGTGAAAGTTTTGAAAAACGTCGAGAGCCGTAGAAAGATATAATCGCTTTGTTAGCGTGAGACGTTTTTCGAAGATGCACCGTGGACGAGTGTTGCGAAAATGGCGTGATCCGTGGCGAAAAAACAGATTGGATACGAGCGAGGAGTGGACGAGGAATTGAAATTTTGGACTTGGACGAACTGTGTAGCGCTTGTGGAAAGAGCAGCAACGACCAGAACAATTTTACTGATATTTCCGCTCCTTTCTCTTCTTTGTTTTCCCTTTGGCCGCGTAGCGTTTGCGATTTTTTTCGCCTTTGTCCTTGAGCTTTGTGTCGCGGCTCCCACTCCGTCGCGATAAGAAGCTATCGCCTCTCGCCACCGCGTCACAATGCGGAGCATTGTGACGTCGAAGAGCGTGCGGAGTGGTCGGTAAATACCGTCAAAGCCGAACTTTTTCCGACCGACTCGATGGATCAGTAGCGAATTTCCAGCCTCGTCGAATCTTTGACCTTGAAGTTACCGATTTTTAAAAAAAAATTCTACATCGCGCGGAAAAGGGGGGCGCGGAGAGTGTTCTGGAGGAAAACGAGGCTGCTGCGGAGCGGAGGGGGTAAAATCAACTTTGCGAAGTTTTCCACAAATTATCCTAATTTCCCTATGCAGATTGAATCTCTTGTTGTTGCAGTATACTCTCGGCGAGAAAATTGTTATTACCGTCTAGGTTGCCTGCTCCTCGCAGCGGCGCACGGTATAATATAACGGCGGACGAAAGAAAGCAATAAATCTTGCAATAACACTTACCAACCGCTCCCCGCGCCCTCTTCGCCAACGTGACGCGCGCTACCGCTTCTTTATCCGCGACTCCCGCGCGTGTAGGTAGTCTCACGTCGCTGTGTCCAACTAGACTTATTTAGCTCGTTGCCGCCAACGAGTTATTAAATGAAAGAAACCACGTATACACCAACGCGTTAGTCTATCGCTGAGTAACGACCGACGCGTGACACGACATCGTAACCCTTCGACGACCTTGGCTGAAAGCAGAAATTCGCCGAATTTGGGACGGGATCGGTATAAATCGGCATATATCTCGGAAAGTAGGGATCCGGCTGAAAAAAGCTTCGAACAAAAAATGTTGCTCTCGATGTCGTCTACAACAAAGGTTCAGCGCTCTGACCTCGTATCCGCAAGGCTTTGGCCTCCACGCCAACGAATACCAGACGCGAACGTGCCTCGCTAATTCGAGGATATCTCGAGAACTATCGACTCGAGGCCAAAAAGCTTCGGATAAACAACGAAGCTCTTGGAACGAGCGGTAAAAAAGGTTATATAGTCAAACAGCGTATCGGCAAGGGTTTGGTCGTTATGGAGCGAAGAAGGTTGGATGGAGTTGCAGGTCGTCGACGAATCGAAGCGTAGAGTTGATGGACGGCGATTCGGTACGGTGGATCCGCCTGCGAGTAGTAGGTGCCCGTTACGGTAAGCCTGACCTTAGAGACAGGGGACCGAGGAGGGCAGAGGAGCCACGGTTAGCGATATCCATTCGCGGAGTTTATTTTTTATTTAGCACTTCGTTGCACGTCCACGTGAAAATACACACCTCCGGCTGTTGCACCGAGAAGCGTTTGTACAATTTATAGTCTAGGCGTACAAAGAGTAGAATCGTGTCAATAGAAACGGCGCGCGGCACCGAGCGTAGCTGTGCGAGCGGAGAACCGGCGGTTCTGTACGTCGCCGATAAGCGCGGAGTGTCATCGACTTCTCGGCACTATTTATATGCGCGACGAGCCTCTAGCTCTCGCATATTTACCCAGCTAGACCAATACCGAACGAACGTCGGTTCCCGAACCTTCCGACGAGCCACGATGCATCATCGGTTCGCAGGCCTCGAGACTCGGACGAAAACGTCACCTCGAAACCATTCACAACTCACGCTTCTTCAACCATCTGCTTATCGCTACTTCGCTCATCTCTTGCGCGCTCTTTCCCGAAATATTCCACGAAATCCGATCACGCGAATATCTTCTTCCGTCTCGTTCTCCTCCAGTTTCATTGCGATGAACGAGATGCTGATAAGTTTATTCGCGTGGAAGCGAGTCTCGTGGGTTGGGTTGGGCTGCTTCGCGCATCTCTCAACGAGCGTGGGATTCTCGCTGTCGTGTCGAACAACGAATCGGTTTTTCAAAGAAAATGAATCAGCGACAACTAGGAACGGAGACGAAATAGCGAATCTCGATAAGTCAGTCTGCGAGCAAATAGCTCGAATTTTTGTCTCCGCTGACGCCGAATTTGTCCAATCTCAGAGAGGAGAACGAGGAAATGGGAAACACGTAACGGAGAGAAGGGTTTTTAACGATCGGAAACTGAACGCCTTTTGCTGAAAAAAAAACGTAACAGAGTAGAACGAGAAGAAGAAGACGAGGTGTAATTGGAGAAGTAGAAGAGGAAAGAGAACAAAAAAGTTGGGATAAAAAAAGGCAAATAGCGTCACATTTTAAAGCCGGTGGATACCCGGTAATTAGTGGCATTTTTATTCTGTCTCGCGTTTTCTCACGTCTGCAAAGTTTCCTCTCCCAAAGAACTTTCCAGTACTAGGTAGCGTTAATTCCCCGCGTTTGTTAACCGCCCACGCTTCATCGCCAAGTTCAAATTGTTCGACGGAATGGCCCCGCGCGCGTGTCAGAGAAAGAGGGCGAACGCAATGTTTTTTTCCCAACAATTAAGGTTTCCCATTAATCTTCGGATCTGACCTCGCGTCAATTTCGCCTCGGCGTAATTCTTTCGTCCCATTCTCGACTAAATGTATACGATAAATTCTCATTACCATTCTCGTTGCGAATCTCATCGTTCTTCTTTTTCTGTTGCAGGTAAGCCTTCCAGTCTCTCCTCGACTCTCCTCGAGCATCTACTTCGTCGTGAGTAACGCGATAACATGAAAAGAGCTAGAAAAAAAACCCGCATTTAATCCTGCGTCCTGACGCATTCCTCTTCATCTATTTATCTCTCGCCCACGTCGATTGTTGGCTCCTAGACGAATAACGATCACCTGCATTGGGATCCTCGTTGCCATTTGTCCGGCGCGATTCGAGCAAAACAAGGAAAAAACGACGAAACGAGTCGCGACAACGAACATTGAATAGGAAAAATAAACCAGAAAAAACGAACCTAGTGACATCACGAACCAACAGGAGTAACTGCAACTATTGAAACCTATTGAAACTCGCGCCGAACGGGCCAAAAGGCGACTATTGAAACCTATTGACATATCGCGCCGAACCTCGACTATTGAAACCTATTGAAAGGCGAACAACTTGCAAGCAACGGTAAATAGGGTTGCTTTCCACTGTTGAAACCTATTTAAGGAACACGCTTCGGCATTGCAAACTCCTACGTCGACTGTAGGTTTATTTTGCCCTGCACGTTCGTAGCTATCTCAGTTTGTCAACCTTCTTTTCTCTCATATAACCTCTAGATGTGGATTTTTTGTTCATTCGGTGTCTTTTGTTTCTTTGTTGTTGTTGTTTTCTTTTTGTAATCGAAAATTGCTCGCCGCAACAACATTGTCGCCCGTTCGTTATTACTCCGGGTTATCTAATTTATCGTCCCCTCGTTGCCGCATATATCAAGCGATACGCGCGATAGAAATAGAATTGATCTCAATAACTCATCCGCCGTTCGTCTTTTCGCCGCAGCCGCTGCTCGGCAACTTGTTAACGTTCAGAATTTTGCAACAATCTAGCGAAAACACGTGATACGGATTGTAACGCCTCGCTGACGAGACGCTCGCTGCGGAGGGAATAATAATCGTTGCACTACGATATCCCGTCGCCTTATCAATCGACAGCTACTCACCAGTAATCGTTATCATTCCCCGAGAATATCTCGCTCTTTGCTGTAACACCAAACGTCTGCATCGAAACGACGAGTCCAACGAAAATCGTGGCTCATTTTCCCAAATATCACGTTCAACAAACTGTTGCATCCTATTTTTTTCCCTATTACTTCCGACTACTCCTCCCCTTCGTTACTCGTAGTTTTTTTTTTACTCTTCCCTTTTTCGCGTCTGCTGGGAGTAGTAACTGCTGCGTTGCTGTTACTCCTTCCTTCTCGTATTATCCTCGCCCCTGCAATTTCCCAACTATGAATGTTCAGACTTTACCTCCCGTCGTCGCGTGATGCTGCTGCTGCACCGACGAGGACGAAGCGGACGTAAAAGCTGCCGGGAAATTGGGGAGGATATTTGTTCTCTAATTTCTGATGGAACATCCCTCAAGCTTACCTGCTGCCCCTGCTCCTCTAAGCTTCTCACGATTTAGCCACGTCATGCCTTCAATTAACGCTCCTTCCCCACGATTCGCGATCCCGTACGAGTTATTCGAGCACCTTCCTCCGATCCACGCATTATTACTACATTTTTTCACTATTCCTCCTCACGTGGGTGAAACATGCTTCTGCTCGCGTCTTACATCAGAGTGTAACTCCGCAATAGTGACTGTTGACGCCAATAGTGACTGTTGGCGTCAATAGTGACTGTTGACTTCAATAGTGACTGTTGACTTCAATAGTGACTGTTGCCCTGATTCGCATCCTCGAGCCATCAGGCGAAATTCCACAAACTATTCGGAAAACTCGAGTAGGAATCCCAACGTCGAGTGGAATTATCGATATGATTGGACAGACACAGCTAGAAAATTATTACCAACGTCTGGTTTGAGCTGACGAGTGTTCTCCATGCTCCTCCGTTTTTTCTCCACTCTCGTCAGTTTTGGACTTATCCACGCTTTTTTACCACGCTGGTGTCTCGTTGCTGCCGAAATTTATTGATACGACGGTGAAAGGCTAACGGACAAATAAGCGTCGATCGGGTGTGTCGTTAACGTCGGAATGCAATCCTATTATTACTGCTACCAAATCCAGCGTCGTAATTTACTGTCATTATTAATCAACATCGAGTGGCTTATTAGATTTGAAAAAAGTCATCCATCGTATTGAAATATAGCCTGGTAACGCGTAGCTCGCCAGGTTCCATGACCCACTAACAGTTCGTTTCCTAATTTGACGAGTGGAGAACAAAATCTCCGAGGATCCGCGCGTTCTCCAGCGTCTCTCTTCGTCGTCGCCAAACTTGCCCGAGTATTTTTGCACTGCTGCTTCTCATCTCTCCTTCCTCCGTTCTTCCTTCCGCCACTGGTCACCCGTCCATATTTCCTGGCAACAGTCAACGTCAGCAACGGGCGGGGGACAAGTTTGCGGGCGACGCGACGCTGTCGCCGTCACCGGAGATACTGTCACGTTCAGACGCCGGCTCCTCATTGTGTCCCATGCGAAACTTGTTAATGAACGCGACGCGCAAAGCGAACAACGCCATTCCAGTCGAATGTTTGCCGCGGAACAGCTTCGAACGTCCGTTGATTGTCGCATCTCTGTACGCCACTCTCGACGTTCCGTACACCTTTTGTCGCGTAGGAAATTGAACGTAGCCGATGTGCAACCATTGTCCGGCGATACGCGATTTCTCCCGATGCTTTGTTCACTTTTCCTCGTTCTACAAGAACACGCTTTACTACTTGGCGGGGAAAAAAAATACAAGCCGCAAAACACAGTCAAACAACCGGAAACACCGTTTTTACATTCCTCCGATTCGAAACTCGCCATTTTTGAAAAAGCTCTCGTCTTCCGTTTTTCTCTTCCAAAGTCATCAAGCTCCCGAGTAGAAGAGAAGAGAAGGTCGACTAAGTAGCCGTACATTCGTATTACCCCGAATCCCTCGGTATTCGTCTTTTATACGTTTTCTGATTCTTCTGCGTGGTACAAGACGCGATCTCGCTTGCAACGACGAAACTTTCGAAGATCCTGAATGCTAGAACGATTTGAGAACCTCGGCGCGTTGGAATGCCCGTGAAGCTGACGCGCATGATTAGATAGTCGGACCACGAGTGAGCAGACCGACAACCTGTTCGCCTCCGTTTCGCATCCGATCATTTTCAACGTTTTGCCGCGCGTTCATATCGGGCAATAATCCTAAATAGGGGCGAAAAACAAAGTAAGGGAGAAATTCAACAGGGAAATGCACCAGGGAATACAATAGGAAACGCAATAGGGACGCAATAGGCCGCGCAAATAGGGATGCAATAGGCTGTGTAAATAGGGATGCAATAGGCTGTGTAAATAGGGGTGCAATAGGCTGCGCCAATAGGGTAATACAATAGGGGGGCGAAGAACGCGACTGAGAAACATATTCGTCTCGCGAAAAATTCGTGTAATCATGATCGTTGTGCCGAAGAGCATCTGTGTTACGAGTTGCGGGTGGGAGAGTAGCTTCTCGGACGTTGTACCTAGCTCGCGAGGGTTTTTTGTGAAAATCGTGGGGTCTGGCGGTGATCAGAGTTGCGTCGTCCCATAATGGGTGCCACGGCCTCCGTCGTCGACCTGAACTCGGCTTGTTTATATTCCTACCTGATGAATGAGCCTCGAGTCGCGTTGCGGAGGTCGAAGGAAGGGTCGAACGGTGGATGGCCGGACGACGACGAAGACGACGAAGAGTCGTACACACCTGGACTCGCGTGTAACGCGTTCCTACACAGACGAACGGGTGATACCTGCCACTTATACATCGTGCATCGTCCGTTATTCGCGCGACGATGTTGCCCGTCTCCTCGTCACAACAATAGCCGGGTGTGGCGACGAGCGGAGTCGTACGTGCGGACACTTCGAACACGTGTTATTAGTACTTTTCCAAAAAATTTATGCGACTCGTGTCGAGTTTCGAAATCGTAGGCTGCATTATCACTTCCGGTCGCCAGGTAAATCACAAACCCAGACCTCAGAGGCGCAAATTTCTTCGTCGAGTGGCGTAAGTACCTCGAATTTGTTCCTTCCGTTTCCCTGCCCCAGAAATTGAGGCGCGACGAGGCTGGTGGTTGCGCCCTCTTTCTTAGATCTCGTTGACGTAGTTTTCGCAAAGCTTTGAAAAATTCCTTTTTTTTGTCCGAATGATTTGTGGAAAATTGGGAAATTCTAATAATGGAGTAATTACTGTTCGTGGGAAAAAAATATATTTCCTTCGAGTCAAACTGACAAAAACGTGGTGGATAATTGTGCAGAAAATAACTCGCTTTGTTTTCAGCTGATATTTCATTTAATCACTCTGGTGAAAAATGTATTTCGCGAATTTCCGCTTCAGCTCCAAATCGCGTTGCTTGTTGTCTCGATGTGAATAAACGGAGAAAAGTCGTTTCGTTGGAAAGAATAACATTTTTTACGGCTTTAGAGACGCGTTCAGCGAACGACCAGCCGCGCTGCGCGCCTCATTTATTTTCCCCGAGGAAAAGCTGGCGCTCGCGACCCCTGCGGTTTTAACAAATTATAAAAGAAAAGCTACATCGCGGAAAGGGGCGAAGGAAAGGGTTAGGGGTGAACCAAACTGCGATGCCACTCGACGATTCCCATTCGTTTCCCCCAATTTTTTTTTGTCACCGGATTTAAAATGCAGATGGGTCCCATTTAAGGAATGACTCTTTGCGGCGGGTTCGCCAATTAATTTCGCGCCGCCCCTTTTCGATGGCGCGCCACAAATCTTTTATTTGTCTTTCGACGCCACCGAATAAAATTCGTATCGATGCCGCTAATTTTTTCTCCGCGTTTCGAGCGCATTCCGGTCAGAAATCGCGGCGCAGCCCGAAAAATTAGCCCGAGGGATGAGAATCCTCTCGGGGCGACGAAACTGTTTCCTCACCGAATGTTCTCCGAAGACCTTCCATCGCTACCGACAACTACTATTCGCTCACCCTTCCGCTTATTTCTCCTTTCCGAAAGATATATACCGAAGCTTTATTTTCGCGACTCGCTTTGCATTTAAACACGTAGTTCGCGCAATTTATACAGCGTCGTCGAAGGGGCTGAGAGAACGACGTCTCGTTGGCCACGTAAAGTATGAATAGAACTCGCGTCTCTGCCACAGGTCGAAAAGTTTCTGAAAAAAAAATGGTCCGCTCGAAAAATATCCCCTTTCGAAAACACGAGCGAAAAATCCCACTCGACTCTGATAGACAGCAGGAAAAAACTCGAGCGCTCGATTGTGTCAATGAGAAAACGAAGCCATTTTCGATCCACTTAACTCGAAGCTCAACCGAAAATTTCACCATTGACCGAACCTTTACAATCGATACAAACGACAAGTTTTTTACACTGCAAAAACGTCATGTAAGAAAAAGCAAGTTCATTTATTTATTATCTGTTCATTTGAAATTATTTAGATAAATTCATTGTTTATTTTTTTATTTAAATGAATTTATGGTTCATTTATTTATTCGAAGTATTTACAATTCGGTTGTATCTCGTTTCTCCAAATATTTATCCTCCCTAAGAAATTATTATAAATTCACTCTAACAAGATTGAAAAGATCGCCTTGCAAATAGACCAACTACGTTTCAGCCAACTCCATAGTGTAGTGTAATAGAAATGGTTTGAAAACTTTTTCTGGATATTTTTGAAATTTTCTAAAATAGGTTCTATTCCATCCCGCAATAGGTTGCCAAACTATTGGGGACAGTACACAGATTCTTGTATTTTTTAGTTGAACTAGTGTTTTTTTTTTTTGGTCTTTTTTTGCAAATGGTTGGTAATCGGTTGTATTGGTATTTTTTTAAGTATAAAAAAGCACCTGAGTGGGACATAATAAAACAATAATTTTCCAGAGCAAAACTATTTTTTTTTTTTGGAAAATAAAATGTAATAAAAATCGTCGTCAAACTGATTTTCAGGAAAGGAACTTGCATGTTGATTATATTGGGCCGAATAATTTGAAAAACACGATTGGAACGTATTAGCTTGACGCGTCGCTAAAACGGCTACTGACGCGAGCTTGGTGAACATTCGAAACACGTTACGAGCTTGCGACGATGTGCTTGATAGCAGCAGCAGCGTAGTTTTAAGGATGGGGCGTCGGGGGTGTCGGGTTATGGTGGCAGCAACGACGACGATGGGGTTTTACGGCGTCTGTCGACGATGAGGTTTCGAAGGAAATGAAACGAGTAGCAGGAAGTTTACACCTCTTCGCTAATTTTACGAGGCTAGTTAACTTCTGTAAGACGCTTACGCGCGCGCGTGTATTTCGAAACGTGAGCGCGCGCGACGCTGCTAATTTCATAATTTAAATGAGCCTTGATTTAAGTACCTCGAGGTGGCCGCGCGGTGCCCGGAGATTTTTAGCGCAAGCCGAGCGGACGACGGTTACGCGGCGCGGCGCAAAAACTTTCCGACGCTACTTTGTCAAGTTTTTAGGCAGCGCGTATAAAAAAGGGGACGCGCCTTGTAACCCGCGTCGCTGTTTACCTCCGCACACGTGACGCGGCGCCGTTCGGGTCTAAAGTTTCCGTCGAGTCGCGTCTTTTCATTTTTTTCGACCGCCCAATTTTTTTCCCCGAGTGATTTTTTACGGGCGGAGCTTTCGGCACGTTTTTTGCGTCGGCTCTCGCGAATTTTTTGCCCGCATGTTTGCTCGCTCCCGTGGAAAAACGCGTGGTGGATTTCGCTTTCCATTCGCGCGTATATTTGCCGTCGAAGAAAAAAGCTCGGGCGAAGTTCGGCGCTCGAAAGCTTTAGCCCCCGCACGCCGAAATTTCCCAGAGCTTTCGTCCACCGTGGAGTTCTGTTGTCCGTAAACCGAGTGAAATCTCCCGACGAGCAGTTGCGTCTTCCTTTCCATATCTTTTCAACCTTCGAGCTTTTTTCTCCGAGCTTTTGTCCGCCGATGAATTGCATTTGTTTGTCTACGTCTATTTTTTTTTTTCGACTCCAAAGCGGTTGCTCGATTTTGTTGGGGGAAATTTCCATACAAATTCGCGCCGCGACCGAAAGTAATAAAATTTAAACAGCACCCCGAAGTTTATGGACTCGTGCGGTATAGCGCCGAAACAGAGGTGAGGCTCGTACCCACCGCCGACCCCGTCTTGTCGCGTCGCGGTCGCTACCAAACGTCTGCTATTCCTCTCGCTCGTAGTTCAGCCAACTTGGGAATTACCCGGGCAACACCCTATTAGCAATAAAATAGGTGGTGGCTCCTGGTCTCGGTAATACCCTTTCAGTCAACCCTTATCGCCACACCGCTGGCGAGCCTCGATCGCTTTTGCATCTTGACAAAAAAAAATGTACCGCGTAAAAATGGGGAGCAACCGTTGAATCTTTCGAAAACTACTGCGTGCGAAATTCCACAGAAGCTAGAATTCCTAATGGACCAAAATCTTTTAGGAATTAAAGAAGTAGGAATTGAAGATCTTAATTCTGGAACGATTTGCAGGAAGTTTAATTTCTGGTCCCGATTGTTACGCGATTCGAGTATTTTTCCCTTTCCATTGCTCTGCCCTCGCCCTAACGAGGCATTGTCGTCGATGGTGGTGGTGGAAAACGTTCTCTCCTCGACCCCCCTTCGTCGCGACGTTCTCGGAGGCATTAGGAATACGGCGTAACAGACCGATAAAACATTGAGATTATGTTGGAATTATGCGGGAACGAAAAAGGATCGGGCATTCGACTATTGCGGATAATAAACAGCCTTTCTCAAAGACCCATTCGACTCGCGTTTTATTATACAAGCTAGGAAATATATATTTCAAGAAAGTCGTATAACCAAGCGCAATTACGTAACGTTACGCGTAACGATTTACCATCACCTACCCGCGAGACCTCGGGCATTATGCCGAATTCCGATCCTAGAAAAATAGCCGCGAGAGTTATCCTCGCCAACTATGTCCGACGTCGTTCGTTTGGGCAGAAACCGTAGGTCATGGGAGAAGAAAGCGTGGAACGAAATTTTTCCGTGAAAAGGCTTCGGCATTTTGGATATTGATCGCCCTGGATTGGATGCGATTGGATCGAAGATCCGGACCTTTTTTTTGACAAGCTGCGAAATATGTTCGATTACCCTGCGTGACACAAGTATTCCGGATCTTGAATCACGTTGAAAATAAATCCACCGGCGCATCGGCCCCCGAAAATTACCTATCAAATAGTCTGCAGACAAAGCAGTTGAATAAAGTCGTATCCAGGACGCTATAAGCATTTGCATAATGGGCCATACGTTTCGAGCTGATTGTGAGTCGCGCGGAACTAACCCTTCCATGCGGCGCGAGGTCCCGATCGTTTCGCGTCCCGTCACTGCATTGCCTCCCTCCTATACTTAAAATTCACAATCGCCTTGTTTGAGGATACCATTGTCTCGTATAATTGGCCAACCGAAATATCGAGGACTTGCGTTTCCACTTCGGAATACTCTGGGAAATTGCAACTGCGATTTCCTCGATTCAACCGGCGTCATTCTTCCCGTTGGTTTCATTCCAGCGCAGTCACGCGCGAAAACGTATTAAATATACCAGCATCGTCTCTATCTAATCACGAACCAAACGAACACGATATCTCGCGTCAATCTCGCGAACAGTACCATTTTATGAGCGAATAATCTCGCCGATCGCTCGAAAAGTAGCACTAATCGAGACATTTCACCGCAACGAGCCCCGAAACACGGCCACAATAGGTTTCAATAGGATTCAATAGGATTCAATAGGATTCAATAGTCGCCGCTGTGTTGTGACCGTGCGGTAGGTTTCAACAGGTTTCAATAGGCGACGCTCCGCACCGATAGGCTTGAGATTCGAATTATCCCGATCGAGAAGCGCGCAGAAATACCGAAACCGTCGTTGTTTTGGAACTAAAACTCGAAAGCTGCCCATCGTCGTTCGCTATCATCCCTCGTCGCGCGTCTACTGCCCGCGAAAGTCTCATTTTTCGTTGGAAGCGACACATAAACAGGCCATATTTACGAGAAGCACGTCATTTTTACGGATCCTCGGGGCCATTCGTATGTAAATCTGGTATGTTTCTCGTCGCGTCGCGGTCTCCTCCCCCCCGCCTCGATTTACCCCGTCGCATCGCCCCGCGACTATTTCTCAGCTCCTCCCGGTCTCATCCTACTACGAGGACGACCTCGTGCCTTTCCCCCGAGCGAGTCCGCAAGATATGCAAATGTCACTAATTACTGGTAGCACGGGATTACACCGAGTCTCCCGGTTCTCTTCTCCGGTCCCGTTTTACCCCGTGGTTCTCGGCTACCTCCGAACATCTTCAGCTCCGTATGTATCGCGGCGTGGTACAATCTTTTGGCAAAGACATTCCACGCCTGTATCTCTACCACCGTCGATTTACCCCCGTACCTTCTTACCCCGTCTCAGCCGAAAACGCCGCTTATGGCGACGCTTCGCTGCTGCTGCTGCTTCCAGATAACTAACACTTCGTAACGACTTTGCCTAAAATCCTGCTATGCGCCTCCTAAAACGAATGGCTTGTAATTCTCGGTCGACCGTCTAGATAATCTAACAACTTATTCGTCGTACAAAGAGCTTAGAGGAAATTCTGGGGAGAGGCGGGGAGAAAGCGATAGAAAGAGAGACAGAGAGAGAGAGATAAGGAGCGAGAGGGTTGAACGGAGTAGAGCCTAAATATTACCGGATGCTTTTTATTTTTCTTCCGCTCACGTATTTTATGGAAATTGTACTTGGCATGGGTGGTTACGCGCAGCTGGAGGAATGTTGACGATGAAATCGAACCAAGTTTAATAACCGGCGTGGCATTCGTGTCGCAACATATTCTACGTGCTGCAATAGATTTCAACTTCTGTTATGGAAAACAGTCTTGGTAGCGTCGAACGATGAATAAACAGAAGATCGTCGTATTTGAGAAATAATATCAGCAACCAGGGGCAGTCCGATGAAATAGATTGGAAAACGCTGAAGTAACAGGTTTGGCCTGCTCGGAAGACAATGCGAGGGGAGAGTACGAATTCTTAACATTTTCAACGAGCTGTTTTCGTATCGGAAGATCCAATAGGAGTGGCGGTTTGAACGGATGGCTTGAAAGAGGTTTATTAGCTGATTAGAATTCTCATTCAGAGGAAATAAATTCTCATGGATTAATAGGCGTCAACAGGTTTCAATAGTCCGAATGCTACTCGCGTATTTCGGTTGCGTAATACGGTTGGAAGATTTTTAAGGGGCTGAATATTGAGGAATTTGATGATCATGAACAACGCATTAAATCTCATTGCAACAGGTTTCAATAGGTTCCATCAGTCTTGACTTTCGTGATAATTTTCATCGAATTCCGGCAGCGCTGGTAGAATTGAAAGACTGAGAGGTGTTGTATTTCAATAGGTTGAACTACTCGAATAGGTTTCAATAGGATTCAATGGTTTGTGAAGGTGCGAAGGTGGTTTTGTACGAATAGAGCGAGGTGTGAGTTTTCCTGCAATAGGTTCGAAATGTTGGCGTGATATTTCTCGACTGTCTCATTTACTTCGCGTGAACTGCGGGCCAAGAACGTGCCAGTCTACAATCACTGTCGAGATCCTATCGTCGCGAAGGCGTGTCTGATCCATTGTTTCGGTCGCTATCCTACACGACTTCAGCCGTGATAGTCGATGTATAAAACGGGTCGTCGTAGCTCGGGACAGATCTCGGCAGCTTCCACCGTTTAAACGAGCGGTTGTTTTATCTCGCGAAGTAAATCTACCAGCTCCCGTTGCCCTATTGCAACAAGCTTGCATCTCTGATCTCTCGAGCAATTCTACACCTCGTGAAAAATCCCTTCTCCACTCGCCTTCTCTCTCCATTCGCCTCCTATACTTCTCGTAGCTATAATCGTATAACGATTTGTGCCTCGGCTCGTTTCTCGCGCAACTAACAAATTTAATAGGCTCGAAACCGAAGAAAAAGAAAACCTGAGACAAGGCTGAGTAAAAGTAACTAGTACAGCGAACGCAATCCTCGGATCTCTATTGGGATCAACCACCTTAAATAGGTACTATTTATCACAGATCGAATCGCTATGTTCACCATTTTTCAACTGCTCGCCGTTACAGTTGCCACTATTTTTCGTGTACCCTCATTTTTTACGTATCGGGTGTGATTTTTCTTTTTTTTTTAAATCACTTTTCGTACCACGATACCTTTTTGAACGTTTATCCTATTACTTTTAACGATCTCCTCACATTTATCGCTCTCCTATTTTTATTTACAATGTAGCTATTTTCGGTTTGGTGATTGAATGTTTGATATGATTAATCGAAAAGCAGCGATCGAGCGCGTGATTCGATTCATTTTTCACCCGGGATACGTGCAGCGATCGGGTACGATTATATCGAGGCGATTAATCCAAGTCGCCGGTCTCGGCGAGACTCATCTCGGACCAGGGTCTCCTGGCACGGCTGGTTGACCATGCGAATTTGTGGTTCTCTCATATTTTTTCTTGTATTTTTCTTTGTTGCAATAGTGACGCGACCGGTTACGCCGACGGATTCGCGAGGCAGCTGCGCCCAATCGTTCGCGCAGCAATTAGCTTACTTCTCAACGCGTCCTCGTCTGCTCTTCTCCGTGTGACAAATTCCAGACCGAATACTGCCCATTCGCTCGTCGTTTTTCCATCGTTAGCGTTAAGATTCCGCATTTTATCGAACCATTTCAACGAGTTTCAATAGGTTTCAATAGTCACCCTCATTTAATTTCCTCGAAACGAAGCGTAACGACTTGGCTATCGCGTGGAATGCTACTCGGCTCAATTCCCACGTACAAACAGAGATTTGGAAACCAAACACATTCTAGAATGTTTTAGTCTTTCAACAGGTTTCAATAGTTCGTCAACGCGGGCATCACCGTGTTTCGTTGAATTTCAACGGTACGTGGGAAATTTCGTCGGAGATTTCGAGCCACGAACGCCAAAATCTGTCCTGTGAATCGTGCACCAGGGATTTCAATAGTTTTCCCAGTTCACACTGTTCAAACGACCCTGAACTGCCGTTCTCTCGCGCAACTTCGCCGCGATGCGGTCTGCCGCGTTACAGGCGACGAAAACAGTCGGCTAACTTCTTCGTCTACCGTTACTATTCCGTTTTCTTCAATTGCCTCGCGGATCGCTCCGTCGTTTCCCCGTAGCAACCCATTATATCGCTTCAATTCCCCATCCGTTGAATGAAACTGGTCGCAGCAACGGGCACTCGCCGTATATCTACTCGGGAGAAGCGGATATACAACTTTATTTTAATCTCAGACAAAGTTGCACAACTCGAAACCTGTTTCCACGGACCAGATCCACCGCGCTCTGTAATAAGTTCATTTAATCCACGTTCACACGCATCGCTTATACGCGCGGCCGCGCGGATATATTACGTGTCTCGTCGGACCTACTTGATACTCGTTATTACGATGAAAATGACTCAAAGTAACAATAATAACCGTTATCGCGCGCTGATTTTTCCCCCTCGCTTCCCATTGGTACGCTCGCGCCGACTCGACGTTGACACGCGGCTCCTCCTATTGCAGAACCTATTGCGCGCGGAAATCAACCTCGCTCGCGAGTATCCGTTCGAATGTTCGTCTCCGAAGTGCGGTCGGCTTAATTCGCCGCCGTTACGCCAAAGACCCGATCATTTATTTATCGAAACGAGTTGGAAAACCGGAATCCACGATCGTTTCATACATCCCATCGTTATTATCGATCGGCTGACTCCTGACCAAACGATCGAACGCGCTGCGCTGCTTTTCGCCGCTTTCAGTCGGACTCGTTTCGAAATGTCGCGGTTCGTTACCGATCACCATTTCTGGCAACCCGCAACAATTCGCGGGGCGAGGTAACTGCTCTTCCGCAACGCAACTTCTCGAATGCATCGTAAATTACACATTAGCAATCAATTACCACGATCCGCGGTGCGGCACTCCCTGTCTGCCAGCCCACGCTCCTCGCACGGACGTCACGTGGTCTTATTACGCCCTCGATACGTCACGCTGTAAGTATGAAATTAAACAACGCGAAGCACCAAAATATCCCAACGTTTTTCACCATTTTCGCAACCTGCCTTCTTTTCCCTGCTCTTTTCCCTCGGTTTCTCTCGTTCTCCCAACTCCGTTGTCCGACATCTCCTTCGCTCCCTTTCCTACTCGATGCTATTTCCAGCCTTCGCATCTCGCTCCGCTCAACTTGTTTTCCTTCGACTCGATTAGTTTCTTTTATCTTCATATTTGGCTCGTGCTCAAGAAAAATTTTGTACATCTTGCCCGTTCCATATTTCATCCAATTTATTGCACTTTCCCGATTCTCGCAATTATCGTCTTTTTTTGCCAATTCGACGTTAACAGCAAACGCGATGTAAAAAATAGCTGGGAACGAAGAAACATGCGAATAGTCGCGCGAAATGGATTGATTTATCCACCAGTGTCGTTAGAAAGCTTATTGGAACGATTATCTTCCGTTGGAGTCTATTGCTTTTATTTACCACATAACTCGCAGCGACATTGATAAATGAGAAACGACTTAATCCGAGCGCAAATCAGGCTCAGATAAGCATTTCTTGACAGACTCGACAGATTTATTCGGCTACGCCAACAAATCCTTGGACTTTTCATTCGTTTAAATACTCATGTTTCTTCGATCGTTCGACGAAGGCTCGCTCATGCTCGTTAATTGGTTAAATAATTTATCCTGAATTATTTCTTCGATAATTTATCCGACCACATCGATTTCCAACCCTTTCCGCCCCGTATCTCGCGCGCTAACGATTTTCGAGAAAAAACGTTCCCACAAAAAATGTGCCTCTCGAAAAGCTCTATAAAAACTGTCTCCTGACTTTTCCCTCCAAATGCCACTCGTTGGCGGTTATTTCGACTCGCGTACGCCCGCGCCCCGAAATAATGGCTTGTTGTAGGTTTTCTCGCGAAAGTATCGAGTTCACAAAAAAAAGTGTGGAACGAAAAATGTGGCCGACGAAAAGCTCCGTAAAAAAGTTCTCTTCCATTTTCGTCCAAGTCCCACGGTTTGGCCGCGACGCGATTAAACACGTAATGCAAGTCGATGAACTATAAAAATGCGACGTGATACGTTACGTAAGGAGAATGAGAATCACTCGATTCTAACGGTAAAACGTCGGCGAAAAACGCTTCTTCAAAAGCGTATAACAAGGTCACGTTCTCGTTCGAGGATCGACGCGTAAGGGCATACCGCTGCTCCTCACCTCCGCCCAACTCGTCGCACCGACGTCGATTCTGCCGTAACTTGTCAGGTCAATTTTCTCTTGAGCAGCGACCACGCACCTCGTACCTTCCTCGGGCGTGGTACCCCGACTTCCTTCGCGGCGGCTAACAGACCGAGAAAAGACACGCCGTCGTCTCTTTACCGCGAAGCAATAAAGACCCGTCGCCTCCGCCCCCGTCTCTCCTTGCCGTCAGCATCGGCTTCGAGGTGAAAATCCGATCGCGAAGAGATCTGTAGTAGAATCGGGAAGCCCCTCGTCTTTTTCACTCGGCGAGCAGCGTCCGCGCGTTCAGAAGCTGTGGCCTCCCCAAGCTGCGGCACAGCTGCCCTGCTGTAACAACTCCAGAAGACTATTGCCTACATATACGAAGAATAGCAGACCTTTCCTATTTCGAGTCCTGCGCCACCTTCGCAGAAGAACGAGGCATGCGGATCGCAATAGGGCCATAGCAAATTGAGCATGTCCTTCCGTGAGCTTTTGGATGCAAAAAAATTAGTCACGTTCCAGAGTAATACGCGAGAAAATTGGACCCGACGGTTGTGGCGCTTTGGGGTGTATTGGACCCCATCCACTCTTGCTACGATGCTACGACCGAGCGAATCATCCGAATGGTACCAAATCCATTGGAGATGTAAGACGAGCTATAAACGATCGATGAAAACGTTTGGGAAAGCGTTTGCTCGCCTCAAGATTACTTTAAATCGGCAGCCGTGAGGTGGCAGCCGAGGGTCAATGCATAGCGGCTGGGGTCAGTATGACCCGCGCGAGTGCTGAAGGGTTGATTTTGAAGCTCATCCGACTTTTCTCCGAACTGTACGCGATGAGATCTCAACGAGGCAAGGAGAAACTGTTTTTTCAGCGACACCCGCTGTACGATGGTGGTTGAAGATTGCGGTCAGTGTAGTGCTAACGAGTAACGCGTTTCGACGGTTGACTCGATAGCCGAGGATCGTTTATTCGCTTGGTGTTATCTGCAGAATCGAAGAGTGGCACGTCGTCTCGGGGACAAGTTCTCCGTTCGCGTTTGTTTGACGAGACTAGTCACCTCGGTGGTTGCGGGACGACGAAGAGACTCGCGAGCCGAGAAGCTTGAAACCAGATTCGTTCCGATCGCCATCATCCGACCGATCGTGTCTCGAGATTAAAACGATCACTGACTTTTCCAAAGTCTAAAATCCTATCTCGGGAGTCTGCTCTGCATAACTCGGGCGGATCTGGGCGGAGGTCAAGCTCCTCTTACTTTTTTCTCGTCCCACTCGTTTCCGATCAATTAACAGTGATCGGCGGAAAACTCCAGGCGGCTGCTCCATGTTTTTTTGCGCTCCGGTTAACTAGCCATTAAATCCGGACGAACGACCAAGCGTAGCCAATCTTCTTCCAGTCTGATTTCTGGAAAAACATAGCTGAGACGAGGGCACGACGAACCCCCTTCCAACATTTTTCTTCTCCAAACTTCGAGCTCTCCAGTTCTACCAAAATATACAAATTGGGCATTGCGAGCATAATTAAGTTGATTGTAGTTTCTATGTTGAATAAAAAAAATATTAAGTTCTTCACAACAATATGAGTAGTTCATTTTAATGCTTTTACTTTGTTCTTAAATTGGAAATTGGAATTGGAAAAAAAAATTCTCGTGGGTCGCGCGCATTCGATATCGCGATGAGTCGAATGTGGTCGGTGGGTACGTTTATCGAATGAGAGTAAAACGCGGTTGTTTGTTGGAGGAAGCTCATCCAATATGCTTGTATTGGATCCAATATCGCTTTTGTTGCGCGGACGGAGAGCCGAGTAAAATCGGACCGTGCAGTAGCAAATGAACCGAACGAATTCTTTCCAAAGCTATTGGTGCACTGGAGATACGATGTTTATCAGCTGATCATCGATTTTAACAGTCATAGCTACGCGTGACGCAACTATTGTTGGAAACGCAGTACAAACATTCTTGGCTCTTCACGAGTACGATGAATTTCTTTTCTCTCTCTCTCTCTCTCTCTCTCTCTCGTCTACCAATCATCTCGACCTTAATCGATCGGACGAATCGCTCTCGTTGCGTCAGGTCTCGACGTTTTTTCTCGCGAACTGATCACTCTGTAGGACAGCGCGACGTTCTCGCGCCGAGAAAGTTGATCGGGGATCGCCAACCGGCGAACGATTGGTCCCCGGCGTGCTACGTAGTGGTAGCTGCTGGGGCGTAGTTCGTGGCTCGAATGGTACCACGCACCAAATATACACGAAGGTACACTGGGATCTCTCATTTTTAGGTGACATTTTTTCGTCATATCCAAAGACTGGTAGCTCACCCAAAAACAGGAGAGTCCTGCTGGACAACAGATTTTCAGCGAACTATCGAGTGCAGTGCACATTTGTTGCCAATTATTACTAACAATCGCTTTTCCAGCTCTACAACTCGAAAACCGTTGGTCGCACGCCGTTTGCGCAGAAGTACTCTTTCACAGCAAATTCAGTGCGGCTTCGAGAGACGAATACTCATGGTCTCCTCAAAAATTTTTTGGATATCGAAAACTCGACTGGACACCAGAAAACAAAATTTCTGCGTTCTTCGCATGGGAAATCGAATTTTCTATAGAGGGAATCCCCTAATTTACTTTAAAAAAACGACCGTTTCCGAGCTGGAGCCCTTGGCTGTAGCTACTCACCTCGCCTCACCGAGGACCCATCGGTTATCAAATTCTCCGGATTCCCGCGAATTCGTCATCGTTTCCTCGAGTAGAGATGAACTTCCATCGTTTCTTTGGGATCGGGTGTAGGACATCTCGCTTGGCTACGTGGACTCCGGTCTACATCACACCTCAGCGACTGCGTCAAACCTATCAGGCCCAGAAGTGGCGGCTGATAATCTTTTTGCCACGTCCGACTATCACCTTTCCGAAATCTCAGCACACCTCATCGAGACATTCGTCATTCTCTGAACACGTACGCGACGTGGCAGCTTCGTTCAAGGTCGCTGCAGCCGCAAGCTCGTTGGGACTCTCGGGGAAGAAAATTGTTGGAAAAATGGCAAAAGCGGGGCAAGAAAGTGGCAGAGAGAGAGAGAGAGAGAGAGGGAGAGATGAAGAAACGAGAGTGGGTAGTATTAATGAATAACGTTGCGCACCTGCGCTGCTAGATTGTACGGTTATTGTTCGCTGTATCGTTTTATGGTCCCACGTGTTAGCGGTTCGTTAGTCACATGCGATCTGGGATAGGCTTCGTTGCTCCGTCGTGGTTTGGTCCGTATCTTTCGCCTCGTGGCACGTCAAGTTGGGAAGAAAATTCTCTATGCGGCGAGTCGACGACGTCAGGAGAGAAGGAGAGAACTACATAGGAGAGAGTTCAAGGAACTACGCGTGCCTATCGTTCTATTGCCAACCATCAAGATAGCCGCATACCTCTGCCGAACAATGCTCGTATATGCTATTTTATTTATTACCCGACTTCGCTCCACTCGGAATACCAATATCATTCTTCGACCGGCGAAACCCTTTTTCCTCCCTTTTTCCTCCCTTTCTCCTCCCTTTTTCTTCCATATTTCTCCTCGTTCACTTGGCTCTTGGCCCTTGACTCTGGCGGACGCGAATGACCGGTGGATTTTTAAATCGAAACGGATATCAGTCCTCTCGATGCTTGATTAAATTCCAGCCAAACTCCAGACTCGAGTGCTTTCGAGAGTAATCCGAATACTACCAACCCTTCGACTTTCTCCACTCGAACTCGCTGCTCTGTCCTTCGCGGACGCTCGATTTTCGCGATACGTTTCAATAAAAACTTGAGCTTTAACTTCTTGGCTAATATATTTTTTGGTTTTTCTTCTTGTTGTTTCGTTGTCTCGTTTCGCGACAAAGTTTTACGGACGCACTATAGAGAATCTAGTGGAAATTACGAGGGATTTGAATTCGAAATGTTTCCGAAGCCGTAGACTCGCGATCGGGAGAAAGTTCTGGACGTAGAATCGGGAGGAGTGAGAAATACGAATTTTCAAGTCCGGCTTAACGCCGTTCGCGGAGGAAAGTTGAGCTTTTAATGAAAATTGGTCTATGTGTCTCGAAGCCGTCGCGGACTAATCTGGGGAATATTTTAACGACCATCGAGCGTACCATGCAGCGTGGTCTTTCGGTCCCTCGAAACGCCCGAAGCACGACGCCCACTCTGTGAACTACCTGTACGCGTCCACGAAAATTCTTGTGTTTTCGAAAAATAAATTGGCACAAATCTGAAAATCGATTTTTAAATTTTGGATTTTTTTTTTGTTGGCATTTTTAGCGATTTTGATTTTCGGTGAATCGAGGAAGAATGGGAGAATTATCGGGGGAATTTTGGGCTAGTGAAAAGCTCGCCGGAGAGGAGGACGACGGACGGGATAATTAGTAGTTTCAGGAGACGGAAACTATATTGAAACTTGGCGAGTAATTTGAAAATTCACGGATCAAGAAATACGCGCGATTGGTGGGTAATAAGATCTCTGGCAGTCGACTCGATAACAAGCAGACGACGACGTCGGTCTGGAATACGGCACGTGTGTCTACACGCGAGACGTCCAAAATCTCCGACTAGGAATTTACGCACGAATTCACCGTCATAACTCGACCTTATTTGCCAAGGGTGTAAAACGTCGATGTCGACGTGTTTGATTTTCCTAGGGGAGTTCACCGATTGTTAATATATCGCGTACCAACGACGATCAGCCCACCGTTGGGACCGCCGAGGTATCTCCCTGTCCCTCGCGGCGATTAAAATCGCAGATATACCGAGTGTCCGCCACAATTTTTCGCCATAAAAAATCGCCGATACTACGGTCGGATTGTGGAAGTTGATCGTAGTCAAAAAGGTCCTTTGAAGTTTCTTCCCACGTCGCTTAGTTTCCGAAATAATCCGAATCGCGAGCCGAAAAATCTCGCGAACTCGTCTCGCGCCCAAACTACACCGAATACAACGTTACTTCCCGGAACATTTTCCACCCCAAAACTAACCTACAATCCCATCGTAGCGAGGGATGCGAAAAAAACTCTACCGCCACCCGGTATATAGGCATTTTTCCACGGAATCGAGCGCAGAAAATTCGCCTTTTTTCAGTGCAACGATCTCACGATTCCATTCGCAACGTGTTATCGGCTCCTCGCGGATTAATAACTCAACGATCGAATGCATTTGACATCGTCGCAGCGTCTAGAACCAATAAACTATCCCTCACCTCGCGTTTTCCTTTTCCGAAGAAAATCGAGCTTTGGCGAAAAACGATATAAAAGCTCGAACTACAGACGACCAGAATTGAACGTGAAACAAACTAACGAGATTATTCAGCGATAAAACAGCAGCGCCTTTTATTATTACGACGACCGAGCATTTCCCTCATTTTTTCATTGCCTCTTGCTGCACAGGCGTCGCACCGCAACGGCCGCGGCTTACCGCAACAACTGCTAACTTTAGACGACCGTGGAGTTTTCGAAAAATGTAAAAATATTCTCAATTAAAAAAAAAAAACCCTGAAAATCGAGAAGAGCTTCGCGGGTAGAACTTTACAGGGATATCTATTCGTGCACTTGTATGGTATCTTGGTTAGTCGCGTTTATCTAGATAAAAAGAGTACAATTGAAAACACTGATAGTACCCACGCGAGGTGGAGATAGTCGTTTGCGAGGCGCTCAGCAGTCGCTTTGATGCAGCCAACCATCGGCAAGGTAAAAGGAGTAGTCCAATTATTTCTGTTTACGCGCTAGAAGAAAGCGAGACGTTCGCAAAGTAGGAAATAAAACGGCAAAAACACCGCATTTTCAAGCAGACAAAGGTGAGAGCGCCTCGCGATAACGAGGCGAGTGGCAAAAAATTGAAAGAAACAGCTCGAACGTTTGAGAAGGGAGAAACCGTGAGGATCTGGAAACCGAAGGATCGGGGATGAGTGAGACTGATAAAAGCCGGAAGTTCCGGGAAGGCGAGGCAAGAATTGATGAAATTTGCGGAGAAGAGGGGAAAATGGGCTCGGAGGAGACGTGGAGAAAAACGGGGAGGCGAGAGAGTGGAAAAAAGATGATGATAAAATAAAACGGAAAAGTTGAGTGGACATAGGTTGGGGATAAGAGCGCGAGAGTCTTGTTCTTTCCTAAGTAAGCTAAATTACAACTACCGTCGTAACCCGACGCCGTTGAGCGCTGCACAGGTGACTCGACAGCCTTAAATGCTAAACGTACATCAACCCTTTTCCACCGAAACGCGTCTTCGCCAACTTTTCCCAGCGTTTTTCAACCCCTCCGACCTTTCTCCGTTGCTCGCCGCGTCTGCGGAATTTCATACTCGAAACGAGCCTCGCTTTTACTGATTATTTTCGGTCACGAGCGAGGAACGAACGCACTTTACATACGCGAATGGCAAAAAAGCTACACTTTCACCGAACGCAGGAGTACTCTTCTTCTGGCGCTACCGAGTTCCAAAGTAATCGCGTTATATTTTAGTTTGTAGGACGAAGAGCGGATTTTAATTGGTGCCTTTTCGTTTGTTTGTTTCAGGTGAGCATTCGATTGGGAGTTTCAGAGCTGCCTCGAGTAACGGTGAGGTGAACCCGAATATTCGTTGTTGGGGAGAGAAATTTGGGGGTGGAGAAATTTCGTAGGGAGAGGAGAATGGCAGTCGAAAATAGGTATAAGCGTTTAGTATGCGTAGATTGTGACGTGCACACGCGAAAGAAGGAACGACGAGTGCTCGATGAAGAAGAGAAGTCGGGGGTAATTTTTGCACTCTTTGAAATTGGGGAGGATTTATGAATAAGCGAGATCGGCGGAGGGAAACTGAGGGGGCATGTTTGCCATCGAGGTATTAGAGGCGTAATCTAGTCGCGTTGTCTCGGTGTGCTTTGTTTATTCTTATTTATGCTATCGTTCCATTGCTCGGCGGATAAGTAGGAATGAAATATTCATCTGTCAGGCACACGGAGATACTTTCGTGGGTCGAGACAACACCCGAAAGACAAGCGGGCGAAGATATGCGTTGGGAGGAGGAAAAAATGCGTGGTATGGTAGGAGCAGCGGGAGATTTGTTACGCTCGACGTACTTGATGGAAAAATATTTCCCCCCTCGCGAAATGCTTTGGATCGGATTTCAAACAGAATTTCGCCTCCGCGCCACCTTTGGCCTCGCTCTGTCTGTTCTTTTTCCCGAAATTTCTAGGCGTCGCCTACAACGTCGACATTTTTTCGATAGTTCGATTCTTCGAGGAAATGTTGAAAAAATAAAATAATAATGATAATAATAATAATAATAATAATAATAATAATAATAATAATAATAATAATAATAATAATAAAAGATCTGGGATTCGCAGTCGGAGTATTCCTAGCACAGGGAAATTGCTGTAGCATTTGAATTTCATCTTTCGAGTCGCGTTCCCGTTTTGGGCGCCGCGTTTTTCGGTGGTCTCTAATTTGGATCGACAGGCGATGGGATTTTTCGGCGGCGGATTTATTCCCATTAGAAACGTGCTCGTTGCGTGGAAGGTAGCGAAATCCGATATCTTGCCGATAAGTCGAATCTGTAGGAGCTGGAAAAAATACAGATCAGTGTAATTCGAGCAGCCAGAAATGAGACCCTCGGCATCGCTGGCCCTGGTTCACCCCGATCCATTTATGAATAATTTTCAATCTCCGATACCATGAATGCCCGGTCGATTTTTTCTTTATTATTTGGTATTACGCGCAAGGCGGGACTCTTAATTCTCTGGAAATTCAATATTCGAGATCATTTGATTAATATGACTTGATAATCGACTCTTTTCAGATACTCCGTCTTCGACTTGGCAACAAACTTAATTTCCTCTTATTAACCCACCCCTCCCTTCCCCTCTCCCTTCCCTGCCCCCAAATCCATCGAGTCGCATCGTCGGCTTCCTCTCTCCACTTCTCCCCAACCCTCCGCGGTTTTTTCTCCCCCGACTCCCCCGCCCCCGCTTTCTGCTCCCTCCTACCTATTACCTATTTTCGTTTCTCGGCCTCGATTTTCGAATCTGTGGTGCTCGACTAGATTTCTCAAAAACCATCCGACGATTCCATTTTTTGTATCCGATCTCCGCTCTCTTTTGCCGTTATCGCGCGCTCGTTCGACTCCTATCCGTTTTTTTTCCTCGGCATTCGCGACGAAATGAGATTCGTAAGTCTCGCCCGCGGCCATTCCCGTCGAATGAATCGTATCGAGATGTGAAATTTGTTTCTCCATCGTTTTCCCTCGCCCATCGATGAGGCGACGCCAGACGTCGATATTCCAATCGTATCGAGAGATGGAAATCTAGTCACGTTTTTGGCAGGAATTAATTCGATGGAAGGATCTGGTCCCGAGTCGAGATGAAAGGGAACACCGGCTGGGGGCCGGAGGGAAACGCGGTAGGAAGTATAGATCTCGCCAGCGGCAAGGTACGCTCGAGTTTTCCCTGTAATCTCAATTCATTGTCTACCTATCTCCGCCCCCGTTTCTCGCTCTACCTACGTACTCGTTTTACTTTCCTCGACATTCCTTTAAAACGCGCGATTCCCGCCCTGAGAAACGGTTTATTAAATTGCTTTTTCTTACCCGCAAGTTATCCAACAGGTTATGCTAAATTAGACGCATCTGGGAGTGAGCTTATCTTAATCGTATCGGAACCCCTCGAGTATGGGACAGAAATTAGACTCTGACTCGAGAGAACGTTCACTTCACTTCCCCGTACATGCACGCTCGCCTCTATCATTGCATCTTACGCGTTAACCTTCAATGCAACATCGACATTCTCGATTTATCATAATCAGCCTCTCGTTTCACGAATTATTACTATTACTATTACCATTACTATTCCTATTACTATTACTATTACTATTTCCATTACTATTTCTATTACTATTACTATTACTGTTATTATTACTGTTACTATTACTGTCACTATTACTATTATAATACTATTACTATTACTGTTACTATTACTGTTAATATTACTGTTACTCTTACTGTTACTGTTACTGTTACTGTTACTGTTACTGTTACTGTTACTGTTACTGTTACTGTTACTGTTACTGTTACTGTTAGTATTGGTGGTATTATTGTTATTATTTGTGAAAAGAGCTTGCATAATTTTGAAAAGTTGCAGAAATTATCCATTTCAAAAATGAACAAAAATCGTTTGCCTCGAACGATAACCGAAGTAGGGAGCGTCATATCTACGTAAATTTTGGACAACTCCGATCGCGGAGTTTTTCAGTAATGGGTAATTGTACTCCGTTGCAATAGTGCACTATTTTCCGACTAACTATTGCAGACCGACTATTGGGCACTGTTTTCGAATTCGCTGGTTGTGAAACTCGATTCGAATGGTAGCACGTACGTGGATGAGATTGGTGTCCTTGCAGGGTATCCCGTGACGAGGGAACCGATCCTGGATCTGAAGTTTGACTGGTTTGGATTAAATCTATTTCTTTTTCGCCGGCCACCCTCCCAAGCGATCCGCTTTTGCCAAGATCCGTGGAAAATGAGAAACGAAAGGTAAAGGGAAGGGAAATTAATTGATAAAATCTCGGGGTCTCCCACATGTCGACGGCGACGCTGGTATACAGAGCGTCCCAGCTTTCCTCGACTCCCGCTCGCGAGAAACCGAATTCTGCCGGTGCACGCAACTGCCTCGAAACTAGCCTCGCGTTTTCCATTTCTCCCGTTGATATCGCGCCGTTTTTCGCGCTTTTCGAGTCGCTATATATATCTTCCGAGGATTGTCGCGCGCGCTCTCTTCGGCGAGATTGGATCCGAATTAGGGAGAGTGTGGGAAATGTAGGGCACTACGCTGCCACCGTACGATGTAGTACAATCGTATAAATGAGTCTTTAGCCCCCGTCCTCGGGGAATTTCGGTCGCGGGAGCAACGAGAGAGAGAGAGGGCGTCCGGGTGAAAGGCGAAACACGGAGAGGGAGAGGCGAGCTTTCGCGTCGTCGGCGAGGGATTATAATTAATAAAATATCAACGTTAAGTGCAGCCAAAGCTTCTTAACCAAAGAGTCCTTAGGCGAACGGCTCAACGACTAGGAGAGGGGAAGTTACTCTAGCTTTGGTACTTCTGAATAAATTAATTGTCACTCGAACGCTACCGTCGCGATTTACTAATTATATCCACGCAACAGGAAACGACAAAATATTACAGTTTTTCCGCGCAATTTCGCTACATTTCCACTTGTCCTCTTCGCACCCAAGCTACCAGTTTTCGATTCGTCTGCTTTCCTTTTATCTGCTCGCCCTGACAACTGTAACCAGATTATTCGCTCTCTCCTGTCTCCTTTCCTGAACGATGCTCGACGATATGTATTGTTTTTTTCCCGACCAACTCAAGTTTTGCCCTCTGGGAGTTGAAACGTATTATTTTACGAAGATTTTCCCATTTCCAGCGTCGTCAAGTATTCCGTGTCTCCTTAGTAGCTGTCGCGTCGTGCTGAAGCTCGATGACGGGGGCGGAACTACGCGCGTATCAACTTAATAAAAATAAAATCCCTCGACGACGCCTGTAATCCTCGAATCTTGACTGTCGTGCGTCGAGCTCCGTTGCCCCTCCGTGTAAGTAGGTACGGCCACTTATTTACGTAGCAGAAACAAGTACCGAGTCGTTCCCCGCCCGAGTAGTCGCGTTCTTCCGTCAGGAAAAATCCGAAACGAAGGTAAAAAACAACTACGCGAGCAAATGTTTGTACCCCCAGGTGCCAAAACGGTTGTCGACTCTTCTCCTGTAGGAAAAAAAAAGATGCCATCGGAAACGTGGAATTTGGAGTATTTTGGACCTAAAAAGCACGGGAGGCGCGTTGCCTTTGGACGTAACTGGAGAAGAACGGACGTTCGACTGATTCCGATATCTTGGCAGGTTACCTTCGACTATCTCGACACAACGCGAGTCGTATTTGTAGAATCGGTCGGGAAAATACCGAAATCCGTTCGGAGATTGGAATTTAGCGAGTGCTTTCAACGACCGAGTCGCAGATACTCGACAAATTTATGCAAAGCGCGAATTCAATCCGATTTCCCCGCTTCCTTTTCCCTCTGTCTCTCCGCGACAGCTTCTCTCCCTCGTCTCGTTGTCGCAGTGTAATTTAGCTAACAGCCATTTCGCAGCGCCGATACAAACGCATATATTCGCCAGAGAGAGAGACGAGATTAGTCCAAGCTGTTTGTTGCGAAATCCAGCTCCACGCCCGCCGGGATTGCGCCGACGGATGTTGTTCCCATCATCGGCGGGGCGATAATTTTTCTAACATTTTTCGCATTTCCGCTCGTCGAATGAGGATGACTTCCACGTGACAGCGCCTCAGCGCGCAAGCTTCTCGGTGGCAGGGTGAGGAAAAACAAGTGATTTCGCCTCGTTACTCCGATACGCGGTGTCCGTAATTTCGTGGCTTCGCTCCCACAAAGCGGACTAAATTACCGGAGCTTCGGGGCAGACAATCATTTGGCAAATGAACTTTGAACAAAAGGTAATTAATTTGAATTTTTGGCCCGTGGGGAGTTTGCTATTACCGCGAGCGACGATTAATAATATACCATCGCAAAAACAACCGGATTTTTCTGCCGCGCGAACAATTACCAAACGTATTTTTCCGCCCTGGAATCAATCCAGCTGCCAAAATTTTAACAACGCGAGGCGCACTTCCGCGAAATGCGGAGTAACAGTTTCATTCCTCGTATTCCAGTACATTTTTTTTCCAAATATTTTCACGCGCAGCCATTTTTATTTTCCATATCTTTCATCTTTCAGCAAATGCTCATATATCGAGCTTCCAATTTCCCTGAAGTGCCGCACTTCTTTCTAAGGAACGCCTCGTTCCTTAAACGTTTCATGTATTGTTCTCCAAACTCCTTCGTCTCGACTGCCGCGACCCTGTTTCACCATTTTTTGATCCTTTTTTTTTGAAAACCCTGAACCCATTTTTGAAGTGCTGCACTTCTTTCCGTGAGCGTGTCCATTCTTCTAACATTTTAGCTATCGTTTTTCAAATTCCTTCGTCCCAATTGCCGTCATCTTGTTTCAGGATTTTTAATTTTTTTTTTTTTTTTTTGAAACCACTGAAGCCATTTTTTGAAGTGCCGCACTTCATTCTATGATCATCTTATTCTTTTACCGTTTCATGTTCCGTTCTTTAAACTCCTTCATCCCCATTGCCGTCATCCTGTTTCAAGATATTTTGATCTTTTTTGAAAAGCCTGAACCCATTTTTGAAGTGCCGCACTTCTTCCTGGGAGCATGTCATTCTTTCAGCGTTCCACGTATCGTTGTCAAGCTCCTCTGTCCCAATTGCCCCAATCCTGTTTCAGGATTTTCTGATCCTATTTTGAACCTGGTCCTGAACCCTTTTTTGAAGTGCCGCACTTCTTTCTATGATCATGTCAAATTCTGTTGACGTTTCATGTTCCGTTTTGTGAACTCCTTTTCTCTCAATTGCCGCGATCCTATTTCAGGATCTTCAATCCTTTTTTTTCAAAGCCTGAACCGTTTTTTGAAGTTCTGCACTTCTATTTCCGAGCATGTTATTCTATTGAAGTTCGATTCGCTGTTTTCCCAGCTTTGTCCTTCACGACTGCCACATTTCTCTTCCAGAATATCTCATCCTATTTTTTATCCCTCGCGTCGTCTTTGAAGTGTCGCACTTCTTGTTCGAAGTGCTCATTTCTTTGACGCGTATCGTTATATTTTATCAACGGTTTCATTCCATCGAAGTGCCTCGTCTGTTTCTTGAATCTTGGAAATTGCATCAAGCAAAACGAAGTTTCTCTTTAGCACTTCATTTTTTTTTAATATTGAAAGTCGTAGTTCCAGTTTCTGAAGATCAAATTAAGGTGATGCGAATTTTTATCTCGCGTATTTTATAGAATGTCCCTTTTTCCAAATATCGGGTACATCTTTTCCTCGACTCTATTAATTTTCTGTTTGAAGTGCCCCACTTCTTTTCGAACCGTCCAATTTTTTCGTCACCGAAATCTATTCTCCGTTTTCCCGTGGTTTATTACGCCTTGTTTTCGTCTCGACATCCTCCTGACCTCTGTATTCAAATTTTCCCCCAATCGCCCCCAACTTTCGATATTCTTGACCCGAACGGTTGAACTTTTCGTCGGGACCGTTTGATTTTTTGCGACGAGACTTACTTACGTATTTATTTCCACAAAACAAAATCGAGTCGCTTGTCGAGTGAAGAGCAATGCGAAAGTGGTGGGCGGTTGGCTTACGACGAGTCGCTCCTGGCCGACGAAAAAGAAGAGGCAAAAGTCTGGAGACAGGAGAAACACCGAGTCGGAGGAAGGGTAAAATAAAAGGAGCGAAGGAGTCGGCGAAGCTAAAATATTTGTCGAAAGTTCTCAGACAAAGTAAATACTTTATAGAGCTAATATCGACTCGACGAATCGGTAAAAAAAAATGGAAAGAGAAAAGAAGCAAGGAAAAGAGGAGAAAAATTCATATATGAAAATATGGCTTCGGCTCGATCAGAGTGAAGTCAGCCGTCCATTAAGCTCCATCCACTTTTCCTCCTTTTCTTTACCCTCCGTTAACAAGCGACGCGAGGCCTCGCTTTTCTTCCCCGACGGAGTACAACTCAAACAATCTCTAAGTATCCAGTTCAATATCATCGCGATTGATGCTGATTCTTTCACCTTTCTCTCCCCCCCGCCATACGATTATCGTTTTTCGTGCCTGTTTTTCTTTTCTTCTTTGTGCATCGTGGCTCTCAATCCCGTCTCTATCGACGCTCCTCGACGACACTCGAGATCATCGTCTGACCGATCTTCGCCCTCTAAACCCTTGTCTCCGAAAGCCACCCCAGAAATCCCATCGAAAATCTATTTCTCATCACTCGACGATCTTTCTAATCTGAAGCGACGAATAAAAAGGCCCTTTGACATCTCAAAATTGCTTTCCCTTCTCCCTATTTCTCTCGCAGCTCTTCCCTCAGAGCTACTTTAGTTAGAAAGCGTTAGCTTCATTTTTTCAGCTCGAAACACACTTGGAACAACGTGTGAGAGTCGTTTTTCGAGTTTTAACCCAAAGCCAAAGGGTTGGAAAAGCTTGCTTCCCTCCCTCGTGCCGCAATAATATTACTAGCCGGTCGAAATAGTCTCCTTCCCTCCCTCGTGTCGCAATGTACCGTTTCCCACCTTTTCCAATGAAATTTTCAGCATCTTCGGACAAAATTCCGAACTGTTTTTGATGGAAATATCAGAACACTCGGTGTTCGTGGATTTTTGTGAAAAAATATTATCTGATCAGGCTGCTCCTAAAAATGGGGAATCTGGGAAATGATGGAATTATTGCGGCACTACGTATTTCGTAATTGGATATACGTAATGGTAAATAGGAAATTGCGGGATGTACAGTAGGTAGTAAACCAGCAAGAACCCATCGGCTATTGTTCCCTCTAACCTCGGATTCACGCGGGATACCAACGTTTGACGCCGTGGTCGAGGGGATCTCTCGATCGAAGTTAAACATAGAGACGTAGACTCTTGCTCGCGGAAGTAGGGGGAGGAGGAGGCTACAAAAACGGGAACAAGCAACGTAAACTCGCTACTACCCCTGTATCTACACCGTATTATAGCTTTGGTTATGCGCCATCCGGGATTTCGTTTAGGTACCTCAAGTTTCCACCTTACCTCGCCTCCGCGTTGCTGTTATCCGCGGTTACGTCTTCGTTGTACCCATTACGGAGTCTGCGTGCTCTGCAACGCCTCCCATTTTCTCCCACTCCAATCTTAGTACTTTTTTCTCCTCATTGCCATGCGGTAGCCTTTCTCTCTCTCTCTCTCTCTCTTCCTCTCTCTCTCTTCCTATCGAGTAATTTCGATTCATCTTCAACTTTCACTTCATTTTCATTTTTCAAAAAAAAAATTCAGAGCGCTGAGCCCGTAAATTCCACTTTTCAGCGTCACCATTCGCTCGTAGGGATCGCGGATCTCGCCTGTAAATAAATCGAATCGCAATCGTATTACCGATAAGATTTTTATTTTTTCGGATTTACTTTACGACGGAACGAGAACAAAGATCGCCGAATCTGCGTCGTTAAACGCAGCTATCGAAAGTTTATCGTGAAATTTTAACGATCGTCTTTTTTATCCGCCCTTTACGATCCCCATAGGCCATGGGGGCGCCTCGTGTTTTTTTTCCTCGCACGTTTGGAAAATTCAGTTTTTTCGGGGGCAAATTTCGCGACCAAAGAATCTTATGCGTGCGCCTCGGACGAAAAGTTTGGCAAAATTTCGGCAAAATTCGCCACCCCTCGCGTCGTTCGTCTCCGAGCAGCAGGTAGGGACAGAAATTTCCATTCCCTTTGACGCGTCGCCCGAAGTACGTACTCGAATACGAAAGAATTGAAAGTTCAAGCCTCTTCAATTTTGATTCTTTAATTAACCGAGCACAGGCGCCGCCCCGAAACCGCTTTGAATTTTATTTTCATTTCAGCCTCCAATGAAAGGGCCCTCGCGCTCTCCTCTGGCGCTACGTTTTCCGGGTCAGTGAGCCGTTAACCGGCCGCTCCACACGATATTAAAATCTAAAAAATACCTTTTGAGCTTCTTACCCTAATTCTGATTATTCCCCGTCGCGTTGCCTCCGCGCTCCTCGTTACAAGGGTTGTCTTCCGTGTGCCCGGACGAGTTATCTTAATATCTGATACCCGAAAGGAATTTTCCCTCCCCCCTCCTTCACCCCCGCAAATTTATCCCTTCCTCCTCTTTCACCTCTTTCCCTCTGGAGAGTCCCAACATTCTAAGAGCTACAACTCCACGCAGGATTTTTTTTAACTTGATTATTAATCGAGCTTTCATTAAAAAAAAAAGCTCGAAGGGTTGTCAATTTCTATTTGGCGTCCTCCACCCTCTTTGTTTTCCCTACTTCTCTCCCGTCTCGTGCGACGTCACGTGCAGAGGATTCGTGCAAGCGCGTCCCTTCGATGTGGCATTATTGATTCGACGTCCACCCCGCAGGGTGGACGTAAAGGACTGGATTGCACTCGTCAACCCATGAAGAATTATCTACCTTGTCTAGGTTATCCTAGGTTCGCCTCCTCTGACAAGTTAATTGTAACACGAATCTCATGCTGCCGCAGGAATGCGCTGCAGAGAGGCGCGCGCAAAAACTAGGCACAGGTGTAAAGCTGTAATTACGTCCCTAGGGCGACTTCGTGGTCCGGGAGATTAGGCCTCGTCGGGGAAAACCGCGAGAGGAGGGGAAAAAGCTTCGATCCTGGAAGAAAAAGCACGAGGAGATTTTCATTTTTTTAATCTTATTCCCTCCCCAGCGATCGCGAGTAAGTAAGCCTCTTACGTCGAAATTTTCATGCTAAAACAAAAGACGATTACCGGTAATTGCCAGCCTCGTTCGAAACGGAAGTTGATTATAATTTTCATAGGCGGCTGCTGGTTGGACGAGCGGGAACAACCGGGCTTGGAGTTTGACAATTTGGAAAAACGACAGCGCAATCGGGAGATCCGTTTTCGCTGAGTCCAGTTTTGTAGATGGCCCCTCGTCTATACAGCTATTCGCGAGGTCTGCAATTATTTTACTACGCACTAAATTAACAACCCTTCCACGTTGCATAATTAATAGCTTAGGGGAAGCTAGGGACGCGCTTGGCGTTGAGCCACCGAATGCAGCAACGGTCACGGTGACGCAGTCAGTTGATTAGGGCCACCCCTCCGAAAGCCCTTCGTCAACGTCGACGTTTGGCAAAACGTTGAAAAAAGCTTTCGGAAATGACACGGGATATCATCGTTACGCGGCTTCGTTACATTCGCGAGGACCCAGGAGCGAGTCCATCGCGGACAGCAAAGTAGATTCGCCTCGACTCCTCTTTACCTCCCTCAGCTGCGGGGTATTGGTTCTACTACTTGTTCCGTGTCGCGAGCAGGGATCGTCTTTCGCTTCGTAGCGGCGAGTTATCGGAGCGCGGAAGGCAGCCGAAGAGAAAACTTTTCGAAACTCGCTACGTCCATTCTTATTTCGCGGGCAACGATGCGTGCCGACATATTTTTACTCTTCGGGTATAAATCGGGTGAGTTAGAGGACTTATGATTGTCCTGACGTGTCTACCGACCCGGAACCAAACGCATAGTGGACAACTCGGTATTTATAGCGTAAACGGATCGGTTTGGTTCCTGAAAGCCTTGAACTATATTCCCAGAACTTTCGGTAGGGTAAAACTCTTGGGCCCTTTGATGTACGACGGAAAAGAGTTGGCGCGACGGAGGGGAGGGAACAATGCTAGAGAGATGCTAGTTCTGCTGAAGCTAGGCCAAGACGCCACAGTTTTCCCGTGCTCCAAGTCGCCGCTTTACGTAGAAGATAGGGTAGCCGGTGGCCTGAATCATCTGGCTCACCGCAAGATCTCGAGGATCCGTTCGGAGGTTCCGGTTTCTCGTTTTGACGCGCCGTCCGAGGATCCGGCAGCAGGACCACCCCTTATTTGTCCCCGATTCGCTCATCGGCTTTCTTGGCTTGCTCCACCTTAGCGTTCCGTCTGAACCTCGTCCTCCGTCGCGTAGCCTCTCATCCCATGGTGTCTCGAGCTCATCTTCTCGGGAGAACGCGTTCAGCCGAGGCAAACCCCTCTCGCCTCGTCCGTTTGGCAGTCCTCCTAGCGAAGGAGCTTACCAAGGCGAGATCCGGGACAAAGTAATTTTGCTCATCCTCGAATTGAAGGTTTGGAGCGAGTCGCAGTAGAAGGACTTGTAGGGTCTTCGCGGAAAATCCGCTTACATCAAAGTGGAAAATGGCCATTTATGCAATTTACAGGAGGCTTTTGCGCTGTAGTTTCCAAGCCGAGCTGGGAATGTTGCGGGGGCTGGTGGCAGGGGGAAGGGTTCAGACGTTTAGGCACACTGCGAGGCTGAGGATTAGCCGCGTTGGTTATTCTAATTTCGACTGAAAATATAGTCGACCGAAGGGCTGTAATGAAAGGTGGTAGCATCGGCCGTAGGGCGTGGGGTAACCTTCGCGGTACATCAAATCTCGGGTAATGAAACGTTTCATTATCAAAAGTTCATCGTGGAAATCGATCGGTCGAAGGACTCCGGAGGGAATGAAAGGATAAAAAGAGAGCACCACTCTGGTTCCAATGCCATTTGACGAATTTGATAACCCTCCCCCCGTCCCAGGCTCGTTTAACGACCAACTCGAGGAATTCGAAGGGGCACTTGGCTGTCCGAATCTGGGAGCGTAAAATTCTGTACGTCGCGCATTGGCAGGGTGAAGGATACTTTTGAGTACTTTCAGAGGTCGTAAAGTTGGTGGCGTTTAATGGAATTTGATTCGCCAGATGGTGTACAAGGTCTAGGCTCGTTCTCCCGTAGCTCCGTTGGTTCGTCCGGCTTCGGCCATGCCAGGTGAAGTTGGACCAGCGAGCACTCAGGGCGGATCGGAGACGCGAATAATGAAGAAATGGCAAACGTCGGCGCGATTAGAGCCGAAGCCCGGAGAGACGTGTTCCGGGAGTCCGAGATCTTCCAGAACGAAGAGCCCGGGAGCTGAAGAAGAAGGAGGCGGAGGAGGACAGCGGAAGTCGGGATCCCCTCGGCTGAGAACAGAGGACGGTGTAACGAGTGAGGATAAAATGAGAAAATTGCCAACGTTCGAACTACAAGTAAAGGCGTTGGGGACGAGCATTTTTACGGCTTCCCCGTCTTTCGACTCGACAGCTTCATCCTCTTCGAGGGGTTAATTCTAGGGTATTAATCCGAGCCGTGACCTTGGCCAAACACCCTTCGCTCAACGCGCCGAAAGCGCTCTTTTTTGATTCCGGAGATCCGCGCTGGTGCTTCATCTCGTCGCGCAGCGCGCGTTACCCCTTCATCTCGGGGCTTCCAGCTCGGAGCTTCGTTCTTACACCGGTAAATTTACGCTCCACGGAGGCAACGGTGCCGCCGCTTTCGGTGGTCAGGAGCTGTGAATAGGATTCGTGGAATGGCCGTTCTTTCCCAGTCGACGACGGCCCTCGTTCGTGTAGCTGGGAGCAGTTATAGCTGGTCTTCATGGCTGCGCACTTGCAATTTACGAACCACAAAACGTTAACGTTGTTCTAAAACGAGGGCGATTCGGATTTTCGGATCTAATGAAATCGGCTCGTTTTATCTCGGGGAAACCTTCGGACTCGAGGATCTAATTCATTTCACTTGGCATCCCGAGAAGACATCACATTTCTCGGTCTCTCGGATAAAGTAGAGATTAAGCAAGGGATCGGATTTGTCACGGGGATGGGATCATCGGGCTTACACTGTTTGTCCTCTCTCGCTTTGCCATCTCTTTCTCTCTTTCTCGCGGTTTCAAACGACTTTTTGACGGAGTGCAGACCCTAAACAGCAGACGGGTCCGCGCGGACGCGAATCTATCTACAACGGCCCGAAGGCTACAATAGGAAGTGACGACGTTCAATCACGTTGGTAACCGAAGCAACAACTCCACTTCCTTCCTTAAACCCCCTTCGTTCTCCTCTTCTCATCGGCAAGGCAAACCTTCCGGGACAAATACGCAACTGGAACGGAAATTGCCGAAAGCCAAACGAAATTTCTCACGCGAAGCGAATTTCTAGGCGTTGAAAAACGGGAAACAGTCGTTCCCCACGATTCGATCGCAGATCTGTATCTTAACGATGTAGGCTCGATATCCTTCGTGCTACTTCCAGGACATTATCCTTCGACTGAGAAGGACGCGTCAGCCTCTCCTTCTACGGTGCTTCGTGTCTTGTCCTGAAATTCGTGACTTCCGAATCGAACGGGACACAAGTTGCCGCAGCTCACGGCTTGCTTGCCCTTCGGGTCTTTGGCGTTTCCCGTTGAAAATATCCTTGGCACAACTGTGGTTCAGGAACGATGCCAAGATTATGTTGCAACCAGGTGTCATTTATCTCCGACAATGCCTCGCACGAAATTTATCGAGATCGTTAATGCGAAGGTCAGAGTATTTCCTGTGTCTCCCTTCATGCTATCTCGCTAGTTAATCGCAACCAGCATTGTGACACTAGGCCAAACGGTGCGACGAATCGCGCCATTGTTGCCGCCTAGTAGTAGAGCCGCCGCAATAGTAAACGTGATTCGTTAGCGTCTCTTTAGAAAGTGTTGGGCCTTCAGCCTTGAGAGCGCAGAATTCGGTTGTCTTGCCGAGTCTTTTTCGGCACTCGAGAAGCCCAAAGCTACTCGCGTGTTGGAGAAGAGATGTCGCAAAACAATTGGCTCCGGGCTGTCGAAGGGACTAGGCGAGTGGTTCCAGACCCTAGAGCGCGAATAATAGGATGCGAACGTAGTTCAATCTCTCGTAGTAGATGGCGAGAAGGCTTTGTCCTCGATGTCTGTCCGATAATACGCGTTCCGGAGAGTCGGTCAAGGCTTTGGCCGGAAAGGGATTTCGATCGAGCGTTTTTTCCCAGACTTACGAAAACTTCGGTTCATTCGCTTTTCGTTTCAACTTGTTCCAGGCCACCTCCCATGGCGGAGCCCTTTGTGCTCCTCCTTCGGCTTCCTCGACCTGCTTCCTCCACCTTTCACAAGAATCTATGCACAGCTTCCGTTTTATTACTTTGGTAACCGCGCGAGTTCCAGCGCCAAAATCTGTGGCAAGAATCGACTCCGGACAGCTCGTGATCCAGAGTTATTTACGACGGTTATAAACGTCCTCGCGAGCACCTCGGTGTACCTTGTTCCGTTTTCGGGATGAATCTCACCCCCGTCACGTTTTAACGACGTAATCAGCGGGAGATGATTGCGACACGGCCGAGGCTTTTGTCCGCGGCATTGTTGATGCTGCAAGACGCTACAGCCACGAGGACGAAGATGGCGCGCAGTCGATGAAGCTACGCGTCGAAAAACCTCCTTCCTGTCTAGATACGCCGCGATCTTTTTCCTCGCATGATTCCTCATCCATTTGTTTTCCCGAGAGCCGATGCTGTTTCCGCTAGACGTCTCTCCGAAGTCGTTTCGAATCCCGGAAGACAAACGAACCCCAACGACTCCATGCCAATGTATGCAGTAGCCTCGCAGACACCGGAGATTAATGAAGCTTCTTTTATTTTGTTGCAGATGGAAGACGAGGGAAATCATGGCAACGATGACACCAGATGCTTCATCTTGTCTACTCTAGCAGCTCTACAATGGTCAAGGGTGTCTTGCGTTCTCTGTCGCGCGGCAATGCTAGTCTTCGACAGGTATCCGTTGGTCGATGGTACCTTCTTCTTATCACCGAGACAACATTCTCTTTCTTGCGCAGAGGTGAGTTTCCACATCCATCATACCCTTTGGCCTACCAACCCGACCCTTTCGTCATCGAAACGCTGCTCCTGCTGCTGTGGCTCACCACGCCAACGGCATCCATCTCGTTCGACTACAACCCAGCAGTGGTGTATGCTCGTATCCATCGAACCCTAGCCCACCAAAGCAATACAACCCCACATTTTTGACCTATCTCCGTGAAAAACTGATTTCCAATTTTGAATCCCAGGGTAGTTTTGTACACCAATACCTCTAACGACCAAGCCAGAGCGTTTCCTCGAAGTATGTCGTCTCTTTCCCTAAGACCCATCTCGCGCAAGTCGACTCAGCTATTCCGTAGCTGCTCGTTCGTCCTCTCAAGGTCATCGGATCTTTATTCCAATGGGCAGACTGCTCAAACTCCTACGGTTGTAGACTTCACAGTTTGCGTTCCCCTTTTCGGTTCCAGGTTAAAGTCGAGGGTCGTACCCAATATTTGTCGGCTGTTTGCATGAGTTGCCTCGAAGGCAGCGGCACAGCCCCGGTTCGTTGCCGCTGCTGCACCCAGCCATGGGACGGCTCCAGCTTGGTACTAGGAACGATGTACAGCTACGATATCTTCGCAGCGATGCCTTGCTGCACCGAGCGTATCAAGGTAACGTGAAGACGGTCTCGACGACAACGACGACGACGACGGGAGCCAAGCGTTGGGTGCCAACAACCTCCAGTCACAGACACCCTATCACATATCCCTCGTGTTCTCTCTGTTACAGTGTAACAGCTGCCAAAAACCTTTGCTGCTTCCTCATCAACGGCTCAACTTCTATTCGGACTACAGCCGCGTGTTCGCCTGTCCACATTGTCGAGCTTTGGACGCTCACTTCGTCAAGCCGTTGTCGATGTGCTACACCCGCGAGCAATACCAGCTGTACAGTCAGTGGCCGTAACCATTAGAGATACTAGCCGAACGTCTGATCAACGTAACACCTCCGAACTCCCTTCATCCCCTGCTATCCTTGCTACAGGCAATTTTTTAAACACGTTCACCAATCGATCGCCACTATACGCGTAGTATTATCATCGTCGAGCGATCCGAGGACAGGCGCGAAGAGCAGGGGGATGAAGGGAGCGACCGGAGGGTACGGGCGAGGATGAGGGATGAAGGGAACAGTACGCGCGATATATTTCTATGGGGTAGAGCCTGCTGTAGGAAGACGATTTCGAAGAAGGTATCGCGATCTTCAACCGCGAGGGAACAAAACGTGGAGCTTTTAATGACGAGAGGATCGCCGTTTATTTGGATCGAAGTCGAGCAAAAGGAGGAAATGAGGAGGAGGAGGAGGAGGAGGACTCGTGACCCAGGGAAGGGAGGGGATGATCCTGATGCTCGGTCGGGTCGTAGCTGGCTGCGGATTCCTACCGACGTAACTTTCTTCTCGCACCGATTCTTGCTTCGTAGTATCGTTATTACCTCATTATTATTATTATCATAACATTTTATCGCTATTATTAGTATTATCCTCATCACGTCGGCGGGACGAATCGCCACGCGACTCGCAGCCATCGCTACGACCTTGGCTCGAGGTACTCGATGATTTCTGGAGCAAAACGGTGGAAGGCCTCAGCGATTGTCTAGGGAACGAATCATCGACCCTTATCGCGAAGAGGATCGACGTTTTCCCCGGGGAAAACTCGATGATTCGGAGGGTCGGTCGACCTTGGGTGTACGAAGTACGCGCTGATGGCCTGTTTTCGCTGCAGAAATGCCGCATCGAGGCTCTCGAGGCCACGGCAAATGGGGGTATCGGAGCGAGAGAGCGTTGATTGGTATGATTTGCCGTAAGCTAGAGAGAGTAAGTGTTTTACAATAAGTGATCGTTTGTTGAATATAGGATCTAGGATAGTCGAGCGCCGATCGATGATGGCCTTCTGATCGGGGGGCGAGGGGTGAAAAGGGGTACGATGTTAGAATAAGGTATGGCGATTTCGCAAGAGTCAACGATACGTACTAGAGAAAGCTCGTTGCAAGTCTTTGGAATCGGTTATTCCCCGACCAAAAATGCCACATGGGAACGGAGGAGGAAGGGAAAAAGATACGGCAAGGCTGTGGGAAAAAACGTGAGGAGAGAGGTCATTGAAAGGAAAACAGAAAAAACAAAGAAACAAAGAAACGATTCGAGTCTCGTGTGATTTTCTCGTTCTTGTCTCTCTTTTTTTGTACGAGGAAGAAAGAAAAATGGGAATGAGGCTATTTTGTTACTTTTATATAACGACGTGGAAAGAGATGAGAATGCGAATGCGAATGGGGTTGAGAAAGAAAAGTGTTCGGCACGGAAAAAACCGGAGATCGCGATGGGTTATGAGATGATATTGCTGCTAGTCGTAAGTTCGGGTAAATAATTTGCAAAACAAAAGGTAAAAAAGGCAACAAAAAAAAATGGATAATAAATAGCGGTGACAAAGCGAAGAACGAGAGTGCGAAAAACGAGCCTGAAAGCACAGCAGACTAAGGAAAGGCTCTCCCATTTCATCCAGTAGTCAAATTATTATTAATCGATTAATAATTTCTTTAACATAACATATATAGATATATATATATATGTAACGATAATCAGTCTAAAATAAAAAATATCAATATTGTTTGTTACTTAGATAATCGATAACGTTGTTTTTTTTTCTTCATTGAACAGTTTTTTTTCATATTTTTTTCTTCGTAATTTTATTAGTTTAGGCGGCCACGTTGTTTTCGTTCAAGGACCTCTGATAAGCTCATATAATGAGATATTTGCGTTAATATGCGAGCTGAAGTATCCTTTATCGCCGCTTCTCGTTCGTCAGCCTCCCGCTGCGTCTTGGGCAAAAGCTGAGCTTGAAAAAAAAAACGAAAAAAAAAGTGAAACACTGACAGAGCTTTCGATAAAAATCAAAATAATCGTTTCCCGAGGTACCTACGCAAATTTTAGCCGGCCGACATTTTCTCCCGAAAGCCGAGCTTTCAACAAACCGAGCTTTCGAAAAACGAGCTTTCGAAAAACGAGCTTTCGAAAAAACAGAGCTTTCGAAAAAGTGTCGCGGGGATGCCGGATCCGTGAAATTTTGTCGGACAACCGCGAGCTTTTGGCGACTGACGCGTCGAGCTTTCGGGGGAACAGGGTGACCCTGCGACGAGAGAATCCGACGCGAGTTGCCGGGATTTGTCGCTTGCCCCGACGAAGACGGACGAGGATCGGCGATTCGAAGTAATCAGCGCGCCAAAAAAATAAAGCACTATCGATACCGGCGTGTATATAGAATAAAATGTGGATAATAAAAGCTTAAAGATTTATGAGACGAAATTTTCGGCGATGCTGGTCGTTGCTGCCCACCTAGCGGCCGTCCCGCAGACTTAACCGCCCACCGTTCCGAAAATATGAATATAAAAAAAGTCCCAAAAAACGAAAAAAAAAAAAGAAAATATTTAGACGATTTTATTACCGATTATTATTATTATTAATTATTAACCGCAAACGAAGTCAGCGTCATTATTTTAGTTGTGATAAGAACTTAATAACGATCTTCGCATATATAGGATAATATCGCTACTTACAAATCTTAGGCAAATCTTCGAAACGAACGCGAAATTTTACGACGACCGTTTTTTCGTTTCCGATTTTTTCCGTTTCCGAGAGAAGAAAAGAAAACAAATACGCGCCGTGGGAAGAAAATAAACGAGATCGAACAGAACAAAAAGGACGAAAAAATTTCACAGGAATGAAATGAAGAGGAAGGCAAAAAATGGCAAAGTCGTGGGTTTTTTTCGTCACATTTTTCGTGGTTTTTCGGACGGGAGAGAAAAATGCAAGCAGCCGTTGTAAAATTTCGCGGGCGTGATCTTCGCGAGCGAAGCGAGGTAATAATTTGAACGAGAAGAAAGTTAGGAAAATTAATTTTTGAATAGTGAAAGGTTTGAAATTTTGGCCGAGGCGCGAGGATATCGGGATAAGAAACGTGGGATTTCGACGAATAAAATAATCTCGGAGTGCCAAATAAAGCCGACGCATTTCTGTACAGTCGCGTTAGTTCGTTTCGTCTTGATTTATTCTAATGATACCGAACGATTAGTATTCTCGATTTTTTAAAGCAATTATTCGCACGACTCCGCCGCGTGGACGATCATGCAAACTGCGCGCGAGCGTTGTGCCGCCGCAGGAACGCGGCTTGGGCGCGAATTTGCGCGAAGTGGCGCGCAAGCTCCCTACACCGTTTTCAATTTCCTCGAAGAGAATAACCACTCTCTCAAATTTCAGTTCCTAAAACGCGTCGTTTATCGAAAACATCTCAAGCTTTTATCACTTATTGGCTCTACACCAAAATTAGCTCGTAACAGGAATTTTCTACGAGGTGTGAATAAAATTAGAACGTACGAAAGAAATAATACTTAAATACGATTGTGAACAAAAAAGTCTGAACTGCACAACGTCATCTCAATCAATCTCATCGAATCACCAAGAGACAACAACAAAACACGCGTCGATGCCGTTTCTTTCGAAAGCGTTCCTCCGGAAGGGAAACGGTGATGAAAACGAAGAAAAAAAATAATAATAATAACGAAGAAATACGGACATTTTTGATACTTTTTTTTAAACGTACCCAGTGGAACGCTTCCTTCGAAATTGACGAGCTATACCATTTTCTCGATATAACACATGCGAATCCGTATTCGCGCGCGAAAAGTCTGACTCATTTCTGTGACTTAATGATCGTGGGAATTTTTTCATCGGGATAAGTCGAATAAATTAGTCCATTTTTTGCTACCAATATATTTTATAGACTTAACTAATTCGATGTAGTATCGTGTAAGATTCGAACTGGAATTTAGAATCAGTTATCTATGTAAGCGAGCGCAAAATTTATCGGAACAATTGACTGTAATTCTGCTACGTGGTATACCGAGCCCGAAAGTGATCCGGATACATCCCGAGAATACGTACGATTCGAGGGAAAAAGCTCTGAAAAATCGCCGAAGCGTCGAAAGATACGAGAAATATCCAAAGAATAGCAGGTATCCGCGGTTGTTCGCGGACACCGGACCGCCAATGGCGAACATCCATCGCGTTATCCCAAAATATCCCCTGGATATTTCGGAAGTATCCAAACAACATCGAATATCCGAGGGATATTCGCCGAGCACCGAAAAATGTCGCGTATCTGGTGGATACTCTCTCGCAGTATCCAACAGCAACTGGATATCCGGTGGATATCCCGAAAATGTTCGCCGCAAATTATTATCCCGTGGTTTTTGTTGTCCGGAGAATATTTAAATTCGCTACATTCCACAAAAATATCAAAACCGATGTTATATATCCGCGGAACGTGATCGAATTATCCAACGGACGCCGAGTATCCACGGGATATCCCGAAAAAAGTTGGAAAATCGCGTGGAACGCTCGCCAGAAACGGAGAGAAGATCGAATAACCGTATTGCAAGGCAATAAAACTGGACATATCCCAAATATCTGGAGGATAATTGATATGAAAAAAATATCCATCAAAAAGACGAACAATCTTTGGATATTCCGAGCTTGCAGGATCGTTTCAAAATGTCCAAATGGCATTTTCAGGGACGTCCTGAAATTATCACAATTTTTCCGAGCGAACGTGAATGGATAATGGATATTGGACGTTGGATATTGGATATGGGATATTGGATATTGGATATTGGATATTCGTCAAATTATCCCGGGATATTAAAAGTATCATATTCGGAGGATGTTCCGCGACATTTATCGGCTCTTTTTATAAAATACTTTTTGAGAAATGGGAAGAAAAAATTAATGAACCGTGACGCCGAATGACGCAAGAAAAAGAAGATCAACAGACACGCGTTTCCACAAAATCCAGCAAGATTCTCTCTGATCAAAGACCGAGAAGGAGAACGAAAGAATTTATATGATAATCCTAATAATAATAATCGTACTAATACTAATATTGATAATATGGATACTTCTACTACTACTACTACTAATAATAATTATGATAATGCTAAATACGACGCGAAAGCGAGTTTTTCATTCGAATATCGGTGCGAAATTGATCTTTTTGACGATTGTGACAAATTATCGTAACAAGTACGAATGCAACAAGATCTTCCTGCCTCTTCGAGAAACGCGCCAAGGTTTGTAATTGTAATTCTTGCGCGGATTTGGTCGATTTTTATGGACTTTTGGGCCACTCTTCGTTAATTCCCCTTGATGATATACAATTTTATACTTTTGCTACGACATTTCGAGTGATAGGATGAAAAGCGGGAAAGATGAACAAATAAATCTGCTCAAATTGTGGAAGAGGCGAGACGAAAATTTCCTAAAATGCAAAACGACGAGAGAATAAAATCGCAGTCGATAAATAAAATGGCGGCAGAGAGAATCGTTCGAAAAGTGGGAGGAGAAGATTTGCTTTTTTGGGGAAAATGAAGGGGAAGGAAAATAAGTAGGAAACGCGCAAATCCAACGGGCAGGAGATGAAATGTATAAAAAATAAAAGTGAGACGAATTTTTGTATCGACGTTTTTTAGGAGAGAGATTTATTGATAAGGTGATCACCGATCGATCGTCGAGACTTCGTGGCTGAAGCGTGATAACGACGAGAGGAAAATGAGAGGACGACGGAAAACTCGCGTTTTCCACTTTTCAGCTTTTCCCCTCTCATTTTCCATGATATTTTCTATCGATCGGTGAGCTTGGCTTTCTACAATTATTCACGCCGGACGCCATTTTTTACGAGTTTTTTAACGTATAGTCGAAAAAGCAATCCGCGAGGGTTGTGAGAAGTATTTCTTTCTTTTTTTTCCATCCCTCTCGAAAGTACGGATAAGAGTTACGAGTGGTTGATCTATTGATAGAGAGTTTAGGGTAATTAGGGTAACTTGTCGTTAAATAGAGGTTTGAATCATCGATATGACGTACCGCGATTTTTGAGCATTTGTATTTCACGTGTTTTCTGCGCTCTCGCCGGAGTCGCGATTCTCAGAGGAAAACCGAGCAAAACCGCGATAATAATGTTATTAAAAAAAATATTAAAAAAAATGAAATTAATTCGAAGTGCAGCACAGAAAATTCCAATGGTCAACGCTGCTCCCGCGAAACGAACCTGCTGCTAACAATCTTTCCGTTCCCAAATCGTTGACAGACGCGGAGCGAGAAAACGGGGAAGCAGAAATAAATAAATAAAAAAAAAAAGAGCGAAAGATTTTTTTTTGTCGGGTGATCACCGTTGCGAATCGTTGCTGAGAATCCCCCTTGCCAATAGCGAATAATAACTGTGTCATAACGTAACGTTCATAATAATATTACCGATACGAATAATAAATAATGAATAATACGAATAAGAATATTATAATAAAAAGTCTAGCCTAACTAAAGAAGTAAAATAACAAGAAACCTTTTTTTCTCAAAATAGTCGTTATGATTCTAGGACGAAGTTGATAGGATAAATAATCATATCGATACCGATAATTATAGAATTTCGAGTAAATTAGGATAATTATACGATAACCGGTTATCGGTTTGTATATAACAACATGAAGTTTAACGCTAAGAATAACTTTACGAAATTCTCTTGATCAGCTGTGTTAGACAACTAGAAACGTATTTGATAATTGGACGAGAACACAAAAGGCGGCGGCGTCTCGATATGCGTGGATTAATTAACGGCAACAACAGCAACAACAACAATAACGACTATTACATACAAATATAATATATTTATTCATCCGTAACGTTCTATATATTTCCTATAGGATTTCGTTCGCGTATTATTATATATTAAACATAGTTCTACAAATACATATATAAATCTATAATTCTACAAATACGAGAAGGTACCGAGAGTAATGCGGACAAATGGAGGGACGAGAAAAGAGGAGGGAGAGGAAAAAATACAGAAAATAAGGCGAACGCGCGAAGATCAGAGAGCAGAGAGGAGAATTAAAACTGCGCGTAGAAATGAAATTTACTAACGATAAGTAATATTGACGTTTGACAATTTCCTTCGTTACACTTTTATCGACGATCTTTATTTTCCTTCGTTCGTTATCATTCGTTTTTTCATTCTCCATGGTTTTATTCCTCGCTCATCCGTGTTACGATACTGAAGCATAAATACGATTTATAAACATATATATATACATATGTATATATATATATATATATATATAAACACCCGCAAAATAGCAGACAAACACGAACACGCGTGCACACACACACAGAGACACGCAGCATAAAAGAATATATATATATAAATAGATATCTCACAGTTACAAATATATGCTCATAAATAGAATTATTATATGTATATCACCGATCACGTGCCGCGACGATGTTTAGTTCGATGAAAGATCCTATCGTTTTTGTTGATCGTTTCCACTTTTTACATCTTTTCACCCCACCTTTTTTCCGTACTTGCCATTCGACTTGGATGGAACGGGACGGAAGTTGGAGCTTTTTTTCTGTTGGTTTTTTCATCCACTGTGCGCGAGCTTTTTTTCTGTTCTTCCGGATTTCGGTTGCTCGCGCGATTAGAAGCGGCAGGTGGCTTTGCCGCTGCGTTTCGTGAGAAAAACAGGGGCGAAAATATTTTTGTAAGCGCGTCGAGATCGAGCTTTTTTTTACGGGAGTCTGGTTGCTAAAATTTCAGCGAGATGCGCGGAGCGGGGGAAAAATGTCCGGCAAACGTGCGGATGGAAACTTTAATCGATTTTTTTATTGTCTTGATAATAGAAATGGTAAAACGACGGAAATATGCGAAGACGAACGGACGCGAAGCGAAGGCGGGACAAGAAAATTGGGGGTACGCGAAAATGGGAAATTCTAAAACGGTGATATGTTGTGATTAACCGGCGTAAAGCTAAACCACCTCACGTAATTTTAGGCGACATTGTTTTTTCTTCGTCTCTTACGATTTTAGTCTTATTCCGCAGATATTTTAGTTTAAACCTAGATTACGCATTGTTATTACGACGATCGAGATGATTTATTTGTGGCACCGTGATGGAAACGTGGACAAACACCCGAATTACATTATAATTTGTTTTGTTTTTTGTTGTCTAATAAAATTATCCGTTGGGAGATTCGAACATCATTGTCACATTTTTCTTTCGTCATCGATCATCTTTTTCCCCTGCTCCTTTTGTTTTCTCTCTCTTGGAAGCTACTTTTCCCGCTTATCTGGTCGATTTTCGTTTTTTTGCCGCCCGTAAACTCGCCTCGTTGTGATTGCATCTCATGGATCGAACAAAAAACCCTGTACAGAATAATTAAAAAATGAAAATAAAAATGAAACAAAAAAAAAACACTAACAAATGCCACGAGCGTTGGGATTCGAACGCGCGAACGAAGGCACAGATCTTTCCTCGTTAGTTTCTATCGATTTGGAGCTTTTCCCACCTCGTGGCGTATTAATCCCCACCCAGAAGTCTTTCTATCAGCAACAATTTATCGAGTGACGTACAAAACAAATATTCTCCTCAGCAATTACAAACAGATGTAGACAAAAGACGAGTGAACAAATAAATACGATAACTTAGCCTTTCGACGACAGTTGGCCGGAGGGACGAGAATTTCCAACCAGGAACCAAAAACATGTATCGATTTCAAACACCCTCGACGATGAACGTCAACGAGACATTTTTCACCCAAAAATATCGAACAATTCTTCAATCAGATCTACAATAAAATGTCCAATCAGACTAACAATAAAACGTCTAATCAGATCAATAATAGAATGTTCAATCAGATGAACAATAACATGTTCAATCAGATCAGTAATAAAATGCTCAATGAGATGAACAGCAAAATGTTCGATCAGATGAACAGTGAAATGTTCAATTGGATGAACAATTGAATGTTCAATTGGATGAACAATTGAATGTTCAATTGGATGAACAATTAAATGTCCAATTGGATGAACAATTAAATGTTCGATTGGATGAACAATTGAATGTCCAATTGGATGAACAATTAAATATACAATTGGATGAACTATGAAATGTTCGATTGGATGAACAATTAAATGTCCAATTGGATGAACAATTAAATGTTCGATTGGATGAACAATTAAATGTATAATTGGATGAACAATTAAATGTCTAATTGGATGAACAATTAAATGTCCAATTGGATGAACAATTAAATGTCCAATTGGATGAACTATGAAATGTTCGATTGGATGAACAATTAAATGTCCAATTGGATGAACAATTAAATGTCCAATTGGATGAACTATAAAATGTTCGATTGGATGAACAATTAAATGTCTAATTGGATGAACAATTAAATGTCCAATTGGATGAACTATGAAATGTTGGAAATAAAGCTCGTTGGGTTTATTGTGCGAGGGATAATTTGTGGATGAAAAGGTTATTATCCGTGGATAATATCGAATGGATACCGCGTTTGACCTTGAACTTCTCGTCGTTCTTGCTGATCTGCGAAAATCCCGATTAAGTTTCACAGATTTAACCCCACCGCCTCGCAACCGTTCGATCGCAGAGAACACAACGCGAGTTGAGAACAACCTTCTGGAATCGCGTGTGCACCGATCGCGAGAAATTTTCTCGCCGGGGGATGATTCCATCGCGAGTTCGAGGTCTTGGCTCGCCTTTTGGACGCGGGGGAAAAAAGCTGGGGGATGGGAAAGATGCTACGTGGATATATGCCGTTTCCGGTGTTCGGCTTCGCGAAAATAAACGCGGAGGAAAGAAAATCGGGGCGCAGAAGTGTTACAAGGGTGAATTAGAGGAGGACGCGACGCTGTCGCCGGAAATCTTCGCGGGCCGCCATGCGAGAAAGGCTTCCGGAAGCCCTCGAGGTTCGAACCGAAGGCTTAGGAAAAAAAGCACCCTTCTTAGCTCTGCCTAGAATTTATTTCGCGAACGTCCACGAAAATTTCTCCGAAACACTCGCGATGACGTATATTGTTGATTTTTTCCAAATCGGTCGACAGTTTGATGGTCAGTCGACGAACCTTCGTTTCATTTGATGTTCGGAATTTATTGGATGCTGGATCTTTGGAAAGTGGAGGTTAAACGATCGTTGCCGAATCTTCGTCCGGATCTGCCGATTTTTTGTTGCCGTTGAAAAGTGGAGGTTGAAAGATCGTTACCGAATTTTCTTTCACATCTGCCGATTTATTTTACCGTTGAAAAGTGGAGGTTAAAAAATCGTTACCAAATTTTCGCGCGGATCTGCCGATTTTTTGTTGCCGTTGAAAAGTGGAGATTGGACGATCGTTACCGAATTTTCGTCCGAGTCTGCCGATTTTTTGTTGTCGTTGAAAAGTGGAGGTTAAAAGATCGTTACTGAATTTTCGTCCGGATCTGCCGATTTTTTGTTGCCGTTATAAAGTGGAGGTTAAAAGATCGTTACCAAATTTTTGTCCGGGTCTGCCGATTTTTTTCTACCAGATTTCCGAACCGATCTTTACATTCCGTTGGGATTGCGGTGCTGGATCGTGGCGGATAATCGATTTTCGGAAAAGTAAAGGCGAGCCAAGGGAATCGATGCGGAAATATTTGGAACCACGCAAAAGGGAAACTCGACGAAAGTGTTCCGTCGCGAGTGTATAATTCGTCGATGGGAAAAATTCGTGCTATGTTTAAGTAATGGCGAGTGCCGAGAAAATTTGACGATCGATCCCCATTTCTCTGCGGAACGAAGGTTCGAGGATGTTGGCCAAGGTACAAATGTACATAATAATATAGCGATGTTGTTGTTGCATATATCACGTTCCACGTTCCATTCGCTGGAGAACGATCCAATTTCCCCCACGATTGTTTTCCAATCGATGTCCAATATTTTTTTTCATCCAAACGAAAATCAATTTAAAAATTTGAACCCGCGTTTTCAGTCCTTTCCGAAAAAAGCGTCCAAAAATTGTCACAATAATTCCGTTACTCGAAAAATTTCCGCGTTTCAAAATTGTTAAAAAATCGTCTCTTATTTCTGGGCATTTTTTTTTTTTTTATCAATTAAGAAAACTGAATTTTCTAATAATTTTTGGAAAGTTGTACGATTTTTCACGACATTTTTTTACACCAAACAAAAGAGATCGTCTGCTCGCGAATGGCGCGTGGAAATCACTCGGCAAACGCACTCGAATGGCGAAAAAAAAAACAAAATACAAATACTGGAGCGAAAATGCGATAAATATGCTGATAAAGTAAAAAACGGTCAGAATAGAAACGTAGAATACACCCAACTCGTAATTCACCGATTTCCAGGCTAATTTTTTATTCGAGCATTTGGAACATCGTTATTATTTTCTTCCCTTTACGTGCAAATTTTCGTAATTTTTCAAATTATTCTTTCGATTCGAAATTTTGGTGATCGAGGTAAAAAAAAAACAACCTTGCTTCGAATTAAGGGAATCTGGGAAAGGAGAAGTAATACTAGTAATAACGATAAAAATACTACAACTAGCAATTTAATCGATCGAATATACCTCTAAAAATAAATGAATGGGAAATTTAATCGTTAGATTTAAGGCTCGCGAGTGTTATCGCACACGCGTCGATTTTTCTACACACGCGTATTATCAAGCCGATAATTTCGGACGCATACGTGTATATAAACGAGGGGAAAAAAGTTATTTTTCGGTTGATTTTGTCGAAATTATTCGATTTTTGTCTGAATGACGTGCGGATGTGTGCTATCCTTCTCCTCTTGCGTATCTAGATTTAAGTCGTATCGCGACGAGTCTCGTTAAGCGCGACGTAAATGCGTAGTGCGCGAAAAGGATCGCGAAAAAACGCGTTTTGTTCGCGGCGAAAGATTCTCGATCGAAGTTTAGGGTAAGATTAACGACGAGGTATAGCGAAAGTTTTGATTTCGGCGAGCTGAGTCGTCGTACGCCTCGTTTTTGACGAAGCGAATTCGTTTTCTCTTCGTTCCGTTCGATAAGATTCGGTCTAAATTAAGAATTTTTCTACTAACCGTAGCGAATCGGGCATTTTAATTCGGCTGTGCGAAAACTGGGGATAAAAGTAGCGAGAGGGAGGCGGGTAAATTGTTCGCGAAAATAAAACTACCGAGAGGGTAAGAAAGCGAGAAAAAAAATTGACAGAGAAATTAGAAGGCTAATTTTGTACCCTATTTTTTTAATCGATTGGTGCGTCGCGGAGAAAAAAAGGCGAAAAACGTGAGAAACGAAAAATTGAACATTTGTTAAAGTAAAGGAAGAAAAATTCGAGGAGAAAATCAAAAACGTTGTTGTTTAAGGTAGGCGAACGATTTTTAAATTACGGGGAAACAGGTGTTTTTTGAAAGTGTCAAAATCGGGAAGGCGGAAATTGACTCGGATCGAAAAAGGGGTAAACGTGATTTTTAAGGGAGTGTAAAGGAAGACGATTAAATTCGAGAACTTGCCTCGACTCAGCCCAGAGTTTTGGAAATTCGACGCTTTTGTGTATTCGAGAAGCAACGAGCAACGATTTTCATTCGCTTCGGCGACGGAGCAGCCGAAAATTGGCGAGCCGCGAAACCAAGAAAAAGCCCGAAACAGCGAGCAAAATCGCGTCGAAGCGAATGAAATCGGCTCGGTAGAAGGGAAAAAAAATTGACGAGAGAAGAAAGGTATAAAAATTGGTATTTAAAAATTTGTCAACGTTGTCGATATTCGTATAAATTCGACAAGTATTTTATAATTATTTATAACGATACACGTCACACGCAATACCTACGTAATCGATCATACTTAATACTAACGATAACGATCCTAATAATAAAATCGGTATAACGAATGCTAAATCGTGAGAAAAGTTAATAATAATTCCTCTTAAGAATCGTAATCGAATAATGATAATGATACGCATAATGATGATAGTAATAAGGGTACGGATAATAATAATAATAATAATAGCGATGCTTGGCGACGATTGGAAAAAATTACTTACCGATCACAACCATCGTCCATCGCACCGATCATGACGACAACCGTTCGACAGCGACGACATCGAATGAAAGCGTTCGAGAAGGGGATAAAGATCCAGCTAAAACGTTTTCTACTCGTCGGAGTGCCCCCCTTTTTTTGTCTTTTTTTTTTGGAAAAATGAAACGAGAAGGAAACGTTTTTTGCCGGGACCGAAATTGGATGAAAATATCCCTGGCAACGGGAGGAACAGGTGGAAAAGCCAGGATGACAAAAACGCAGCAAACACATTCCCAGCGAAATTGTTGAGGGGGTGGGGGGGTGAACGTGTTTTTTTGAGTGTTATTTTAATGTTTACCAACCGATCGGACGGCAGGCAAGACGAAGCGATTGGAACTAGTAACCAAAGTATTTTGCAAATGTAAAAATCATGCGCATAGCAATGATGCTGGTAGTGCGGACCAATGGGGACAACTGAGAGAATACGATGACGAAGCTGACGCGAAAACCAATGGAAAGAAAACGAAAAAAATGAAAAAAAAAAAACAAAAGTTACGAAACTTAATTAAATAATAACGCCGGTCCATCGGAAAGTGCACGTCGAGTCGTTCTTAGTGATCGCGTCGTTATAATATTGCTAAAGCTTGTTCGAGTAATCGTGTCCAATTCGTGTGGAATGCCAACGTTATCTCGCCTCCGGGGAAAAAATTGGGGGTCGCGGGAAAAAATGTTGGGGGGCGAAGAAAACAAGAAAAAAAGGTAGAAGAAAAGGGAGGTAGAATTTTGGAGCAATTTTGAACGACTAGGCCGGATATTTTTAACGATCTGGGGTTCGTGATTTTGGGAAGGGAGAATTTTGTGATTTGTGTTTTTTCCTCGGACGGAGCAGAATCGTTGGAAGTTGGACAAAGTTACTTCGGGCGCGAACCATAATTGGCTACGTGGTATTCAAAAGCGATATGCCTAAAGTTAAGACAAACGAATTCTCGTAATCGCGAGGTTGGAAAATTTCTACTGCGAGGACAAAGACGAAAAGGTGGCGAAAAACGGATGTTGCGACACCGAAGAGAGTTCCGTTGTTGCGCGGAAGAACTCTCTTCCAACCGAATCACTTTCCATATTTATTATTACCCGTACGTAAACTATATACAGTGTAAAATTACCACCTAAGTACGCAACGCGTAGCACGCGCTCGCTACGCCGCACGAGTGTCGCCCTGTAGCGAGAACCAGCGTGGGAACTAGCGATAAACGTTTTTTGATAAATTTACAAAAACTGACCTAAAGATCGATGCGACGCGAAACGACGTCGAGTTTCGTCGCATCGATTCTCAAATATCGTGGTGAAAAATGAAAGACGCGTCTCGTCCGAAGATCGTAGGTTAAGCGAGTTTCCTAACGACGATCGCACACCGCGATGGTGATGCGTGCGCGTTTTAGGATTACCGACGTCATGCGCCAACGCGAACCACAATTGATGTTTTTTATAATATTCCTAAGAGTAACGTCTAATTGATAATCAGAATCATCTAACGAATCAATCTTTGGCTTGCGAATAGATAAGAAACTCTCGGGCGCTCGCGGTCGACTTATCGCAGCGGTAAATGAATTTTCGAATTTCCGACCGAGTTCGCCGGAGAGTGGGAAAATAGTTGCGCGAGTGTGCGAGTGAGTGTTGATTCATTATTAATTCATTCGTCGTTCGTCATTCGTTCATTCATTCATTCGTTCAGCGATCGACTCGTCTACTATCTCGGATCAGTAGGTACAGTATACGCGTCAATGTATCGTCTCCCCGCGAAAAAGCCTGATTTAAAAGAAAAAATCCGCCAGAAAAGGAGAAAAATGAAAAAAAAGGGGGAAAACGTGCTCAAGGTCACCGCCGATGGAGCGAGAAGCTCGCGAAAAAGCGCGATGATTCCCTTTCTTTCGGGCGCACTTCGATGTGGTGGACTCTGGCGAGGGAAAAGTCCTCCTTCTGGCTCTCGTTCGCGGACGAGAGGGAGAAGAATGATGGGGAAGAGAGAAAGTGGAAAAAATGGAGGGGGAGAAAAAAAAAATCGAGGCTGCCACTCGGAAACGGTTGGATTTCGACGGATAATCCACTCGTAGATGCATTCGCAGTTCAATTTAATTAACCGACGTCTCGAGTGGTCGGCAACGAGGTTGAGCGATGGTTCGAAGACTTCTTCCCACCACGGAGCTTTATCGCTCGTTTTTTGCCTCCCAGCTCGAAGGACGGAAAATGACGAGACGCGAAAGAAAGGGAATACTCGTGATTTCCGACGCTCTTCCGATGCTCTTCGGCGGCAGGAGCGTTTTTTTGCGCGAGAAATCTCCCCGAAAGAAGGTAGCTGAGCAGCGCGATTAGTGAAAATAACTTCCGAATTTTCAAAGGTCCGAACTCGCGTGTATCGCGACCGGAAGTAGCCTCGTCGATAATACCTCCCCGATAAGAGTACAAATTTGAAACTAACTATAATATCGAACTTTGGGATAATAATGAAAAATTGCTGGGAAATAACGAGCGCAGGCCGAAGAGATACGCGCGTAGAGATGAGAGAGGATAGAGGACGATAGAAGAACGAGGAAGCGAAGTGACGGAGAAGAAAAGTCGAAAAGACAAAGAAAAAGGAGAAAAGTGCGAAGAAAAAAAAATCGATAGTATGATACGAGACAAAAAAATAATAACGATATTGATAATGTTTAACGATGTTTTTCTCTGCAGTAGCAATGATTATTATATAAACGATATTGATTATATCAGATGGAATTATTTATGGGATATAGCTACTATAGCGAACTCGCGTTCTCTCCGTACCGGTAACGACACGCGGCACACATGTACGCGCGTATTTAATAAATAAATAAACCGTCGCGCCTCGCGGCAAAACGATCGCCGACGATCGTCGCCTGTCAATAGAAATACTAAAATATACGCACACTCGTATCGCATCCGCGGTAGGCGCGTGCGTATACAGAAGAGAGACAGTCGAGATTTCTTCCAAAAACCAGACCCAACCTCAAAATTCTGATAATATGATAAAACAAACGTAAATATAATGACAAAGTATACATATATATATATGCATATAGCACGTACTATATATACATATATGAGGACGAGTATATCGAAAGATTTTTAATAAGATAAGAGAATTCCAACAATTGGCGATCGGTCGGACGATTTTTGCGGCGAGGCGCGCGGAAATCACCTCATTGTCGGACAGGAAACGAAAGCGGATTAACGAAGGAGAATAAAAAAAATCGGGCGTAATTGGTAGAGCGAGAGGAAGAAGTGAGAAGAGAATGGGCAGAGGTAAAGATAGGTCGATAGTCGTTCGCGTGCGTACATACTACACATACATATACAGATATTAATATTTACACAGAGTATATCGATCCGGAAAAACAATTATTGCAAAACGAGAATGGAGAAAAAACTTGCGGAAATTTTCGCGACGTCGTGTGAAAATAGCTCGGTGTTGCGGCATCTTTCGAGACAACGCTGAAACTGGGCGTGGATGCGGTAATCGCGCGTGGTACAAGAAACTATCGGGCGCCCGTTAATTGTCGAGACGTCAGCAGCGATTCGACCGGATTCGACGCTATTGATACTCGCGATCTCGTTGTCGCAGCGATTATTCGTTTACCGTTTATCGGTATCGCTGATACGCGTGCGGCGATTATCGCGCGCGTATCTTCGGTGCGAATCAGGCGTTACGAATGTATTGCGCGCGGATAACGCGATCGTCGCGTGCGATTTATGCGGTCGCCTCCTACTCGCGCCGGTCACACCGGATTATCGCGATCTGCCGAATAACGCACATTCGCGCGAAGCAGATTCGAAATGCACGCGGGTGACGAGAGCTGTTTCGCGTTTGCGCGAACGCGATGCACGTATAACGCGTCTCGAAGGCGCGACTAACGTGCTTTTATATGATTCTGTAGGCTCCGTACGCGCGACGAAATTTCGCGTGTCGTGTACACTTTGTACGCGCATCTGTATCATTCGAAGCACCGACCTCCGCGCTATATGTTAATACATAATTGACTAACGTACACCGAGAGAAATTCCATAGTCTGAACGTAGCTGAAATCGTCCTTGACTCTTCTATCTCGTCAGACTCGTAAAAGCTCGCTTAGTCGAAGTACCGCGAAAAGTAGTCGTAGTAACTAGTTTTTCACGCTGCTGTAACTTTTCATCAAGTTACAGCTACCAGATTTCAGAAGCTGAAAGACGATTTTCAGCTCCTAACAATATTTGCAACGACTCGAATCAAACACGGTGCACTGACCTTGAGATCTAGCTTCTGCTACCAGATTTCTCACGTTGCGGTAACCAAACGAAAAAATACTCTCCAACTATAAATGAGAGTCCTAGCAACTTCGACATGTTTCCAGTTTCATATTGCGAGCACAGATCGTGTCGATATTTCGTGTCGTGGCGAGCGAGAGAGACGAGAAAATTCCGATATCGAGACTCGCCCAATTCGCGCAATTGAACGTTGATCTGTCATCTTGGTTGAACATCTTGTATCGGCGAGACGTTTCTTGTTCTCGAATTTGACAGGCGAGCTAAAATCTCGACTACAATTTCAAATTCACTCCAACCATATTTTCTTAGCACACCAACGAAATTGCATAGTCAAGGACGATTTAAACTACGTTACCCGTCATTCATACCAGAAGGCTCAAATCGGATACACTAACTACACTCTCAGGTTACGATTACCAGAAATCCGGTCGCACTAGCTAGAAAAACAGTACTTCAACACAAGTGTTTTTCTCGAATATAACGTTTTTTTTCTCCAAGTTACCCTAACTAGGAACCATTTCTCTCGGTGTATCGCGTATTATTATATAATCCACTTATGCACTATATATTAATATATAATTCTCTTATGTATTAATTAATGGCGCGTGCGGTGAATATGCAATGTCGACGTCATGCATGCGTAATTTCCGTGGAATCCTTGGTAAAACTATCGTTACGATTTGGAAATTGAACAGCATATGAACACGAATATTACAGTAATATACACGCGTAATATACACGAATATTACAGTAATATACACGCGTAATATACACGAATATTACAGTAATATACAAGCGTAATATACACGAATATTACAGCTCACATTTCACAATTCCATTTCGCGAGTGCATTTCACGTACGAATCGTAGTTTTGCCAACGCGATGACGAACAGGAATTGTGTACGCGTTGCGTGTGAAAAGGAAAAAAAACACTCCAACGTTCACGATCATCCGATAGGTATACCAATGAGAATGCAATTTGTACGCGACGTACGACTGATTAGTGGCGCGACGAATTATACATGCATCGCGCGTACGACACGCCTGGTGACAAAGCTGTACGATCGAAAGATGTACTACGAATCCGTACGATGATCGCAATGCCGAAAAATGATCGCGTGCTGCGGATGGAATCGCGTTGTATGTTAAGCTAACGACAATTTTCGGCGTGATTCGAAAGCGAGGATCCGATACGCGCGTGGAAAAATTGACCCTGACGATACCTTGACAACAAGTCGAATACGAAAAGTTGGAAATGAAAATCGAAATCATCATTCTCATCACAAACATTTGCCATCGAATTTTACTTTCTCTTCATATCACGTGAACGTTCTGATGCGAATGCGAGTATAACGAGTGTAAAATAAAGAGCCTTCTCAGGATGTGTTCCAATTGACTGTAACGCTCGCGTCGTCGTACGCAATTCGGGGCGGGGATTATGGAAGAAACGAAACGAGAAACACGCGAAACGAGAAAAAAACAAAAAACAAAAAAAGAAAAAGAAAAATAGTTTCGAGTTTTCGATAAATCAACGATCACCGTCATTCGCGAGAGCGTCATTATTCGTTCGTATTTCGTAGCGTTGTTATTGTTGCTGTTATTATTTCGGTTCGTTTCTCGTGAGAAATTAGATTAAGCGTAAGTTACGACGACGAGTGGTACAGCGGTTATATATCGTTCGATTTGGATACAGCCTTTGCGATAACGTTACTGCCGTTACATAAGACTCGAGAAACATAGAGCGAGTGATTCGTCGCGAGATCTCGCTCGACAATTGAAGAGAACTTAGACTTTTTGCAAGAAAAAAAAATTAAAATTAACATTTAATAACGATAATGCGAATGCGGAAGAAATTATTTCACCATCGATAACGAAACACAAATTTGCATCGAACGAATTTCTTAGGCGTTGGACCTGAAAATCTGTTTTTTTATTTGTTTAATTTATTTTTTATTTTATTTTTTGTTTTATTTTTTGTTTTATTTTTTATTTTATTTTCAAATAAAAATAATAATAATAACGGTGGTAGTAATAATGATTGTGCAGACGAGTTTATCGCGATATTCGTAGAAAGAAATTGGAAAAAATTGCTCGAATATCGGAAACTCGATTTTGGTTTTTGTTCGTCACGAGAATTAGACTCGTGCTTTTTCTCGCTCGGCGATCGTCGACAGTGATCGCGAAAAATACTGTAATGTGATAAATCGAAGAAAAAAAATAAGGCGTAAACTAATATAAGCAAAAAGTTCTTTCGAAACTCCATATTCGAATGGTCAAGAATTGCTTGATCGTTCGAATATACGAGTTGAGAATCGAGTCTCGAATGAACGTTGAACGCGGCGAGTAGAGGAGTGTTGGTGGTGAAAAACGCAGGGGAGATTTATATTTTTGCTAAGAAAATTTACTAAAATTCGTTCTCACGTGGACAAATCACTGATCGAGTCGCGATCGCCGACAAAATTATTTTCGAAAACGCAACGCGGTAGTCTCGAAAAACAACATTTCACCGTCGCGTTGCTCGTTTGTTTTTTTCGCCTAATTTCATCTGATTTTGGGATGAAAGTTTTTGGGAAAAACGTCACCAACGAAAATCGTCTCGATGATGAAAAGTGTTTCGCCACGATGAGTGGAGGAATAAACGAATAATTGGCACAGCAACGGGCAGATTGGAGAAACCTCGCGATTCGAAGGAAAGACGAAGTTTTGCGACGACGTAAAACTAAACTCTGCGATGATCGTTCGAATTCGCCGAGAAATTCGAATTTCGCGTTGCTTCTCGAAATTCCGCAATCATCGGGAAACAGCCTATTTCATTGCAAAACGGACTAAAGATAAGTCGAATGTTGCTTCGAAATAATGACGAACCAATTAGACTCGTCTGCTCCGAAAATTGGCAAAGAATTGAAAATCATTGGAGAAAATTGCGGAGGGACAAAAAAAAACGCGAAAAATTGGCAACAGCGGAAGACAATTGGGAAGAAGCGAAAGAAAGCTCCTGAAAAGTCGAGCGAGCCGGGAGAAGATGGGAAAAAGTGGAAAAAATGGCAAAAAAAATTGGAAATAATTGGCAAAAGGAAAAAAAAAATTAGCGTACGTGTGAATAATATTCGTGTTGTCAAGTGTCTTCGTCTATATTCGTAGGGTGGGCCATGTAACCGAAATCCTGCTAACTTCTTCTCTTAACGCCGAAGAAACTAGTTTGCTTTTCCTCGGACACGAAGCGCGAAAAAAGCGAAACTATCAGTATCAACATTAATAACAATGAATAACGATAATCACCGATCGTCGTTACATACGCGCGAGACCACGCGAACAGGCAAACGTACATGCACACACGGAGGGAAACGTACACACATGCACGCGTATACGGCGACGCGGGTTTATATAATTATATTAATATTAATATGAATATGAATAATAATAATAACAATACCAACATAACGAACTATTATCCTATCATATAGTAAGAGTATAAACGTTGATACTTCATAATTATTTGTGTTTCTAAGTAAATAATATTATTCTATTATACTCGTTTGGTTGGCTTGAAGGTGAGAGTCTAACTCGGGTTACTAGAATTCTACTGCGTACCTTTAGTTGGCGGGAGAAACCAAAGTTTACGGGAAATAAACTAGCAGAGCAACGTAGAAAACAGGACCGTTTGGGTAAACGGAGGTGGGGAAAAAAATCATTGGGCACACAACTGCAAAACGAATTGTGATTTTATGTTTTCGCTCGTATTCGTTGGGGATGCAGAGAGCAGAGAGGCAGAGAGAGATAGAGAGATAGAGAGGGAGAGAGAGAGAGAGAGAGACGCGTGCGTCGTGTTCCCGCGATTCGCGACGAAAAACTGTTGTAAAATATAAACGAAAAAATATGCTCAAAGATGAAAAAAATATGCGAGGCTGGACGCTGGGCGTTTGGTTATATATGTGGTTATTATTACGGTTATTATTAATACTACTACTACTACTCTTATTGTTCGTCATGATTATTAGCGTTGCGAGGGAACATCGATGCGGCGTGTAAAATTGGGCGCCCCGATTTCGAGTCGGTTGTCACGTGGCCGCGGAGAAGTAGGATTTTTAGTAGCATTTTTAGGATCATTTATATATTCGATTTTGTCTTCGGGTTGGGTTGGGTTGGAAAAAAAATCGCGTCGGAGGCGAAATTTGGGTCTTCGTTTCTTATCTTCGAAGTATCACGTGACGACGACGGAAATCGGCGTTTTCCAGAGGGTATCACGTATAAAATTACGTGGAGGAACATGGCGCGCGCGTGGTCGCAGGAGAAGCGAGAGCAAGGTGAGAGAAGGGAGAGCAAAGGGTGTAGAGAGAGCGAGTCGAGATTAGATGGCGCCCGGAGAAGGAGCAGCGGAGAAAAAACGCAATCAGGGTGAGTCGGGTGCGGGACAGTGCGGGGAAGAGGGTGGCGACGGGGGGCGCGAGGGTCGGAGCGCGAGGTAAAAATTGTGGGGATAAAAGTAGAAACGAACGGATATTTAGTTGTTACGTTTAGTTCTTGGTAGAAACCCGCCAACGCCATTGGGGAAAAAAGTTTGGTAAGCGAAGGGTTGATGTGGGCTTAACGACGGATTCAAATATGGTCGGAGTAAGATCCGACGTTTAATGCATACCCTATTATTGTGTACACACGTCACGCATACATACATACATGTTATACATACGTGCATAAAGATGCGTGTCCGCGTAAGCGTACGCGGCTGCACCGCGTGCGTTTATACGCGCACGCGTCGTTCATTCGTACAAATACGTACAAATCATCCCTCTGCGTCGAGCCACGCGTCCGCCTCGGCGAAATTGTGGAAAGGAGACGAAAAACTGAACGGGACGCGAATTCGCGGCGAACGCCGTGGCTCGGTCGTGGGACTCGCGAGAGGTGAAAGCTCACGGGAAAAAGGAATATCCATTCGAAAATGGGAAAAGCAAAAAAAAAAAAAAATGAGCAACGCGCGTAACCTCTTCGTACGAAATATAATAAGGTAAAGGTAACGCTGCTAAGAGTAACGTGTTTTCTCTCCTGATTTTCAATCGCGAAGAAAGCGACAGAAGCGAAATCGAGCGAAACGAAAAAAGGTGGGAAAAAGGAAACGAAAAGGAAAAAAAAATGTCGCGGAAGATAGGATAACAAAAATCACACCTATGTATTACTGCGTAAATAGGATTTAATAGAATAATCGTAATGTAATTATGAAAGTTTGAAGTAATTATGGAACGGCGCGCGATGACCGAGCTTCATACCGCTTTTGTATGTTTATTGTCTCCGGAAAATGGCGAAACAAACAAGCGAAGACGAAAACGAAAATTGGAATCGTGGACAAAGTAATAATTGGCTAGGCAGGAGGAACAAAATGGAAAAAAAAACAAAAGCAAACGATATCGAAACAAAATTATTGACGACTTCGAAATGTCGATTAGTAGTAACGTAATTGCTACGTATATTTATTTACATATATCTACGTCGATACAACGCTACCCACGTACATGTATGTATTTATATGTAGACACGCGGGTACATACGTATTTATGTATCATCCACAAACACTTTAATGATATATTACGAACAATATAATATAATATTATTATAATGCTATGGAAAATATGAGTACGATGATTTTAAGGAAAGTATAAATATTAATAAACATTTTTTAATACCCTTATCTCGTAATGATATTGGTGAAAATGATAAATCGATGACTCGTTCATTTATTTCCCCGTCTTTCCTCGATCCCCGACAAAATTGATCACACACATTTATTTCGATGTCGCGTATTCGTCTCTAAACGGTGTCATTGGCTTCTTACATCGAATTTGGCGAAGGAAATTCGCCCTGGCTGCACAGAGAGAAATTTTGCTGAATTCCATGTCTGTAATCACATTAGAACTAACTAAATATCATTTAGTACATTAGAACGTTTTTAAACAAGTCTGGCGTTGCATCTTCCAAACTGAAGCATCGATTTTCGGTAAGTATTCGAGATTCCTACGTTTTTGTGTTTGTCACAAAATAGCCAATTTTCAGGTACCGGAAGTAGAATGGTTTTTGGAACGGAGCCACGTCTGGGTAGGTTTGTTTCAATTAGGTATATACCGAGGACAAATCCCTGCAAATTAGGACCCGAGGTACGAATTTGTTAGCGAAATGTCTCGTTTGTTACTGGTCAACGTGTTGTAGTCGCTAATTGGTCGAATATTTCTGGAACCTGCCTTCCGACATACTTGGTCCACGCCTGACTGAAGATTCTCCGGAAGGATTCACTAAAATCGGACACTTCTGAGGGCGTTAAAATTGGCGATGGAAGGAGGCTGAATGCGTTTTTCGTACGTGGTAATGCGATTTCGTTCATTTTTTTTTCTTCTTCTCTTGTACCGCAGAGGAAGGTCGAACGGGCTCGTTATCTGCAGCGGAACGAGCTCGCGGTATCGGTGACGCTGTATTTTCCGTTTAGTTTCGTCTCATTGTCGAGTGCATACAAACCTCGACGCCGCTCTGACATCTGTGGAAAACGTCGTTATGGAAATATATTTTCTACCCGCGAAGTTTCGCGAAGATTGCGTTAGTTGCGATGGGAAACTAGCATGTCTAACGACCTACGTCGCCGAGGCAGGCAGGCGTGACTCCAATATTGATCGACAACCCTGCCCGAATCGGTTCAGGGTTTATCGGAAGGGCTGCGAAACCTCGACTCACCACCGAGGCGAGCGTGCACGTACGAGCATCACCATCCATTCGCTTACCTGCGAAGATTCACCTTAAATATTTATCGCGCGTTATACTCCCCGTGAGCTTGCGACGCCCAACGCTAGTCATTTGTCAAAATCGACTCGCACCCTCCAAACGCCGGCAAACCATCCCCTCGCGCCAAAATACGAATCTCCGTAATTTTTTCAACGCCATTTTTCGAAACACTATTTATCACTTTACGACGAGAGTCAAAGAAACGTTTTCAAACTAATTGAACAAAAAAAAATCATGAAATAAGTTGAAAACCATTATAAAAGAAGTTACGAAAGGTTGCAAATTACAATCTACCTGGAAATAGGTTTTACGTAGATACGGTAAAAAAATGTAAAACGGTCCTGAAAATTCTGGTACATTTTTAGCAGTCTTCTTTATAATTTTTGAGATTCTGCGTTCAGCAGTTTTGTGGACAGAGGTTAATATACGGATTTTAATGGGTACAAACAAACAAACAAGCATAACAAGCTAATAAGAGAAGAGACTGTGGGAAAATTGAAAAAAAATTGTGTGTACGACCTTTTTTGTGTACACAGCATTAGTGCCATTTCAACACACTCAGTGCGTAGTGATAAAGTAGCAGAGGTGAGGTAACACATTTAAAAAATGTTATCAAGGAAACGTATCAAGGAACATTTTTGGGTGGTGAAAAACGGACTGTGAGAACAACACTAGAATGTTCAATATTCTACACAAAAATTTGTACACTTTAGACAACGATGGAAAGAGTTTTCACCGTGTAGTTTGTATTGGCGAGGAGAAGATCCAGGCTCGGGGGTGAACGAGATATTTGGAATACGGAGGATGAAGAAATTCATCGCGAAGTTCGAGTCTCCGTCGAGGATTAACTCGAATAATGCGCTCAGTCTGAAATTTGGTGGGTACCTACTCGTCTGCGCGCAGGTATAGACGAATAGTCGAAGAACGGTTCGCTCATGCATATTTCGCGAGGTAGAAGTCTCCGGATTTGTCGCAGGATTTTCTAACGACTAGAGTCTCTCTCTCGCGAGGAATACCGAAATCAAAGGGGACACGTTAAAGTTGGACGAAAGTTCTTTACTCGTCGGAACTTTGGATTTTCTCGTCGCAGAACCCGATTCGCATTCGCGAAGCACCGCAGGAGGTTCCCGTCGCCACCCTTCCTCCCCCGGCACAGACGGTTTTGAATTTGAGGGTTTTCCCTCCCTGTCGCGCCATACGTTCGATACTCGAGGACGTCCCACGCACAGAAATCGTTCGAGCTTCAACCCTACGTTTCTTCTTCCTTCCCGCCCTCGCCACGTGGCAGTTGCCAAAAGACTCCGCTTCTGGCCTCTCCGCAACTTGTCCATTTTTTCTCCCGCGAGCAGAAGAACTCCTCTCTCTTCGGCAACGTCCTCGAGCGAAACCTCCCGGCACTCGTTGTCCCCCGTCTCTCCTCGCCCACCACTGACCGGACGCAATCAGTCACTCGATAATGCCAGACTCGTACGAGACGCCGTGGCCCGTCACCCGTGCTACCACCTTTGCAACCTCGTTCCCATCCCACCGCATCCCCAATTCTTAACGACCCGCACGGTCACCTCGCACATCATGGTCGCTGCCAGCATGCGAAAGTAGGTTGTATCGGCTGTGCATAGTAAACAAGCCCGAACTCCTGCGGAATCCTTTGTTCCTGTGGGAGGACCACGCGGAGGCTGACTCGTTGATTCGAGAGAATAAAGCAACACTTTTCTCTTCTCTTTTTCGCATCTTCTATCGCACTCACCTCCTCCTGCAGTTCTCACCCAACTATTCTCTACTCCGTACTAATACCGATTCTCAATATTTTTTCCTCCTCTCCTCGTTTCTAACCCTCGAAGCTCACGAAACCACATCCCAGATGCGTCCAACCACCGGTATGTTGTTCTTATTACGGATGTTCACCGTGAAAATGTGACCAGTGTCAGCTGTAACACGGCGTCAATGGTTACAACGAACGTTACGCCACCATCTAACGAAGAATGCCCAAACTGCTTCGACATCCCCGTAGCAAGCTCCGCTCGAGGTCATTCAAGTATTGCGCGAGCACTGCAGAGGGGTGGCAATTGTGCCAGGCAGCTTTTGACACCAAAGCTACCGGTAAGGTGTCAATCGTATCGTGTGTAGCAGCACCCAATATTGATTTTCATTGGTAATGCGGAACCTGCTTCTGAACTGGAAAAATCAAATCAGCAAGAGCCAAGATGGTACATATTTCCAATCAGGTATGTATAAAAAAATGCTATAGCATGTAATGTTATAGCGGGGAACGACCTCTACCGCTAAAAAAAATGTTTATAAGTGAAAACCATTGAAAAGGAAGGGGAGAATATTTCTCAGAAATTGTTACAACCGACACCGGTCTCCCCTTCCCACGAGGGAAATGCCAACCTTCGTTACGCGAAAAGTATGAAGGGTTCTGTATTCGGAATCGAAGTTAGGTGGCGTTCCGGATTTCATCCGGTCTATATTCCCTTATTATTCGCGTTCAGCGTCGGGTCCTTCGTTTTCAGCTTCCTCAGCTTGTTTCCTCTCGTCATCGGAACACCAATTTTTATTTCGTCCACCGCGTCACGTAGTCCTGTTAGCACGTCCTTGGCAACGGTTCCGGTGGAAGATCACCGCGACGCGATAAGATAATCCCCGTGGCCATCGTCCCCGAAGACCTCGTCGACACGTTCCAGCGGCGTCTGAAGTGCGAAACATCGGTTCTCGCTGTGGAACGAGATGCGATTGCGAATAACTGGGAAAAGATTCGTGGTCGATGGGGAATGACGATCCCACGGCGAACGGGACGACGTGTCGCGGGGCAGCTTCGTGCAAGCTCGGGTGGATTTTTCGATCAATCATTTCGCAAGCTCGCGACTCCAATACTTATCACTCTTCCTTTTCAACTGCAAGCTACTATGAATTATTACGCTCGTTTAAAGTTGGCGACGGTCGGTGGTGACGCTTGGCGGCGAGCTCTCCCCTTTCCGCCCCGTCCCGTTTAAATGAAAAGAATAATAAATCTGCGGACTAGAAGGAAATTCAGCTGGTTCCCTTCCGACGGCTGATTAGAACTTAATGGAGAAACACAATTTCTCGGCTCATTGCTTCGTCCTCTCCCACCATCATCGGCGCCCGGTCCCGAAACAAAGACGAATCAAAACGAGACGACAGATTAATTTCAACGTTATTATTCTCGGCGCGTTCGCAATTTTTCCTCCACGATTTTCGATCCGGCGGTCGAAAATCAGAGGGAAGGAAATAAAGCCAGGAGTGAAATCCTCGCGGCGACGCTGGAAGCAACGTGGACGAATCGACGAGTATGGAGGTTCGCCCCTCGAGGGAGCTTGCGCCACAAAAGTATCGACCTTGCACCCAGGTTCGTAGATTTTAAATGATTTTCGTCATATTTTCCACAAACGCGGACGAGAACACTTCGCTGATTGCGGATGACCCCCCCCCCCCCCCCCCCCCCCCCCGTCTTTGCGATGGCCAAGCGCCGCGAACCTTTTTACGGTTCGCCCCGCTGATTTGTCTTTCGTCGAGACCCGTTAATCGTCGAGCTGCACGGTTTTGCGGAACAAGGGAAAAGTCGGGACCACAAGGACAGGAAAATAAATGAAAGTTGATTGCAGCCTGACACTCTCTCTCTCTCTCTCTCTCTCTCTCTGTCTTATGCTCTCTCCAATAACCGCGACCGAAAGCAGCCAATTTATAATCCACGGTACTCCCCTCGACCTTCGAACTTCGCCCATCTTCTCTCGATCTGGAAGAAAAAATAGAGTTCCACTTTTCTCGTCTCCCTCTCATTTTTCCTTTCGCTTAACCTTCGTTTTCGCAAGTTTTCCTCCCCTTCAACCGCGTTTCGTTCCACTGGCTGGTCAGCCATACGCTTTTTGGGTACAGCTGCGAAAGAATCCCACAAATGAGAGGAGAGGAGAGAAGGAAACACGTGTATTTGTACACCGAATTACGAAGAACAATTTTTGGGTATTAATCTATTATTGAAATTTTTTTTAGAGTTGAAATAAAAATATCACGTGGAACTCAAAATTTATGGGATAAACGAAAGTTTGAAATAAAAGATCGCGGGCGAAGTATATGCAGTTTTTGGAAACAGCAAATAAAAATAATTTGCTTGTATTTTTTTTCTGCAAACTGCGCGAGGGGCGCGAATTTTAGGGAAAACAGATTCGAATTTGGACAGTTTTCAGAGGAGGCCAGTCGGTGAGGGTGTCGGTGTCGATCGCCTCGTGCGAGAATAATACACGTCCGAAAAATCAAGTGACATCATTAAAAGTTTCCCTCCTAAATATTCGCGGCATGCATAACATTTCGCCCTCGCACCACCGCGGTCTCGTCACTCGGCACGCAGCGAGCGAGCGACACCCGCGTCATGCCCACCCTTCGCGTCCTTCCGGGGGTGCGGATGCCGAAGAGGTGTGATCGTGGACGTACACCGTCGCTGGAACGCGATTGTAGACGCGTAACGTCCTCTCACGAGCGCGCGTGATGGACCTGCCAAGGGATGCATACCAAGCAGATTTTTCCTCTTTTTCTGCGCCCAGCAAATTTGTCAATGGACTCCGGGAGCGGTCAGCCTCTCGCGGGACCGTAGAAAGGCTGCGGAGCCCCGCTCACGAAGCTTTCGTCAATCATCGTAAATCACGCGGGCGTTGGTGTGTATACGTTTAGGGGGGGGAGGGTGATCTTCGCCGTTGCGTGGATATGAATAAGAATGCTCCCCGGAAAATGTGTGGGGGAAAAATATGTAAAAAAGTGTAAAAAAGAATAAATAAAAAAAAAAATGGACCAGCGATCGGCGGGGACGCGAATACGATTCTTGTTATTTTTCGGCAAGGTTTCGTGTCGTGTTTACTGATTCTGGTCGAACGGCTTCGCGACACGCGGAAATGACTCGGCGGCGAAGCGTGTCTTTTGGAAGGCCCCTGAAAGGTGCGCGCGGCGCGTTAAGCGGGGGCCAACTCGACTCGACGCTTCACGCCGCTGCCGCGAATACCTCTGCGCCGAGGTGCCAGAGGTAAGGAGCGGGTTTCGCTCGTAGTCGGGATTACGAGGGAGCGAATCTGCTTCGTTCGTTGCGACCTCGCTGATTATTAATCGTAAATATCGTCGCAAGCTTCGTAGAGCCGCGAGCAGCGGATAGGCGAAACGATACCGGCGCAATATCGGACAATCCGCGCGTCTTTGGCCAAGATTAATCCGCTGATCCGAGCTGCTGGAGCCTCCGGTTGGAGCCCTCGCGATGGAAACAAGCGGACATTCATCGTTGGTAGGCAAGACTTATCGACGCAGGATTTTTGCCCGGCTCGCATGTTTGTTCAGCTGATCGTAAACAAACCGCGACTCGAGACTACCGAGATCAAATATTAGCAACTGGTCATTCTTCGCCTCCGATTCGCTCGTGCACCTACGCGAAAAATTCGCACCTGCGGCGAAAACGCGAACCGCGGACAGACTCTTCACCGTGGACGCTCCGCAGCCGCGTCGGAGAGAAAAATGGGCGAGGAAAAATGGGGACGGTGTTGAAAAAAAAAATACGCCTTTCTCTTCTGGGCAGAATCATTTTTCGGCCAACGTAGGGATTTTTCTCGGCGCGCGAAGCACCGCTGACACGCTTCGTGACTCTCTAACGAGCTTTCAAAGCGGGACCAACCAGCGCGACGAGTGACGAGATATTTGCGAGTGTAATTTCGTTTATTTTTCCTACCCATTTTACGCCGCTTCTCAGGGTGAGATAAATTTCCGCGAGCTGCCAACACTTTTGGCCATCGCCGCGTCGCGAAACGCCCTTTATATCCGGGCATCGGACGAAGCTGAATGAAAAATCGCACCGACCAAAATACCTACGCCTAGATACGTTGACCTACGCATAAATCTGCAATTTGCTGGTCTGGAATGATAAGCGAAACGCGTCGAGACAACAACGAGCCAAAAATGCTATCGCAACGAAAAACTAAAAATAAGATTGCAAAACGCGCGCGTATCACTTCATACAAGGTTCTCCACTCTGGTATCAGACGAAAAATCGACCTCCACAAAATTTATACGTATATAATCGCCGTGACCTTGAAATAACCTTCATAATAACCGTCAAAGTCGAATCCAAGGTCACCATTATTTTTGATACGATACGTTTCTATGGACCATTAAATCGAGGCATCCTGTCTATTCGACTGCAATGAATGAAAGTAACCTGAAAAAGCTGACAACAAATACATATATACGAGCTGTGTAAAATGATGAATATGCGGAGACAAAAAAATATATATATACCTGTGTATATTGAGATGTGGAAGAATTTTATTTCTGGTACGTTGAAAATCAGGGGAACGTGTAAAGCGAACGAGAATTAATCGCTGGAAACGATGGAACGAAACGGGGAGAAGGAGATAGTAGATCGAAGTGCTTGTTTATTTTTATTCGCAACTCGATGAAAAATGTGTTTTCATGTTTCTCGAATTTTACTTATTTTATTATCATCGTCGCATTCGATTCTCGCGAAATACATCCGTCGAGGCGCGTTTATACGCGTATACCGTAATAAAAACAGCGGCGACCGTGGACTGATAGTTTTGGACGGGCAGCGACCGTCGCTAAAGGCGGGTATGCGATAACGTGAGAAGAGGAAAGTATCAGTTTGGGAATCGGAGACGGCTTCTCGATCGCGTTGTAAAAGGGAGAAGAGGTCTGCCGGAGGGATGACCACGCGATAACTCATATTTACATGCTGCCTCCGCAAAGCGATACTGGCCGCTCGTAAAAGCGCGAAAACCGGGGTGAGTCCGGTCCGCGTCTTGTCGGAAAAAGGATCCGAAGCTTTCATCTTTCGACCGGAAGGACCCGGAGTCTCCGGCCAATTTTCGCGGCGAGCTGGCCCGATTTTTCTTATCGCGTCCGAGAACGGAGAGCAAAACGCGTCGATTCCTTTGACAGTGAAAAACTGGAAAAAAAAATGATTCGCAAAACCAAATTGGAGAAAACACGAGTATTCGAAATTTTGGGTGGATCCTTTTTTTTCGTTTTACCTCGCGTTGCCAGTTGTCCGGAGATGCTTTTTTCGGGCCGACGCGAGTGTCGTTCGGTGTTCCGTGCGAATTTGAGGGATGCCGGTGAGATAAAAAATTCAGTTTCCCTTCCATCGATGGAAATTGAACGATCTGCGGCTCGGGGGTCGTGGACAAGCGGGAAAGTATGACCCGATGGCCCCCAATCGAGGCTGGGCCATCCGTCGAACGGTAAGTACGGAACGAGTCGGTGGTGCCCACCTTCGCGAAAAGTGTGTCCCATGAATGCTTCATCGCGCAAAATACCCGGCGCTTTCGTTCTTGACCCTGTCGTCCGTAAATAATGGAAAGGTGACCCTTACTCCCCCGGGTCACCGCGTACTCGGTTCTCCGACTGTTTACTATTATTTCACGTACCTATATGCTCCGAACGCATCTTGATACACCCTGCCGCACCCACGGGATGTTTGCTCTCCGCGAATTTCTCCACAAACGGCAAATACACGTACGATTTCCTCCGTCGCTCGCGAGCGGATGAATTTCAATTACGTTCGATTTATCGGAACGATTCGGGCCGAATCTACGCAAATTTTACAACACCCAAAAAACTCTCTTGCCACTACGCTCGAAGATTTCAGAGCTCGTTTCCCAAACACGAAGTTGCAAACTTCGAGTATAAAACATGCAACTCCGTGAGAGAAAATCGCACGAAACATCAACGAGCTTTCCAAACATAGATGCTTCGCGTCCGATGCAAAGTTTTGGAAGCCAGTGTTCGCCGCATGTCGCTTTATTCTACTCAGATTCTCCGAGACCCGAAGTTCTCCGAAGTTACGAGAACAATTGTGCATAAAATGGCAGGTTATTCGACCGAGACTGTGAAATTGCTACATTTTTTTACACCAGAGTTTTCTAATTTCCAAGCAAGTAGATAAGGCGTCCACTTTCAAAATGGTCCACCTCGTTTACGCCCAATTTTTCTGTGAACCCAAAAAACTGTATAACTGTTGTGTATATTGAATTGAAAAAAATATGTTTTCTCTCGAATACATCCGAATCGCATACTCAATAAGTGTTCAAACTATTTACCATGGCATCTATGCGATATCATTTTTATTTTTCAAATCATTAGCAATTTGAATTTGGATGTAGTTGATTTTGATTTGAAGCTGTTGGATGTACTTGATTTTGACGCCAGTGCCAAGAAATTCCACGCTTGTAGTACGTTTTAAAAATGATCGGTTTTGAAAATAGAAGATCGCTATTAATTTTTTTTGTTTTCAATTCTTCTAAATCACAAAAGCTGTACTATTGTGGAGAAGAAATGAGGAATCGTAGTTGTATATTTTGTGACTAGGGATGAAACGAGACGATTTCAGACGAGGGTGAATTTGGCTGCCCGAGCGAAGCGAGAAAAAGGCTATCTATAGCCTTCAGAAAATTTCAATTTTTGACACAAATCAGAAATCGTCGCCGCTTCGTTTTCTGACGTATTTTGAGCGTAGAATCGAATGCCGTTGGACCCAGGTCGATATCTCCACCAGGAGAGAAATGGCGAGCCAAAAACCGATTTTCCAAAATCGCAAAAACGTGAAGGCTATTGCTTTCTGATTCCTCAAAATTTTAACGCATCTCCGAAGTGGTCGCTGCTCCGTTTTCTGACGTATTTTGGGGCGCAGGTCCATATCTCTACCAGGAAAAAAATGACCGAGGGAAGAAAACGATGCTCTTCTGCCCACACGACCGCCACAGCTGCAGTTGTCCGCGAATTCCTTTGCAATGAAGAAAACAGCAGGGTGCTGTGGGTCGCGAAACTTTTACACCTTTCCCCTCGCGAATAAAGATGACTTTGGCCTTGAAAAATGTGTCGAATCGTATGAACGGCCAAAATTGCGACGTGGTTCGTTTTGGGGCTGCTCTTTCTTCCCAGCACAGAGCACAGCTCGAAACGCTCTCCTAGTTATCACTAGACTGCGAATGTTCATCCAATTTTCCAAAGGATTCATCCTCCAGACGACGGAAATCCGGGAGACTCGAGGAATTCCAAGACACCGTATTACTTCCAGACGACGATTGCTAGCTGATGCAGTTTGCGGTTGATACGTAGCAGCCGGGGATCGATATGTTTGCGACGAAGAAACAGAGCTGAAGACGATGCTGCGCTGCGTTTTTGTTGGCGAGGGTACGGAGCAATTAAACTCACGCGAGGACGCCTCTCCTCGAGAATCTTCGCCGATTCTCTCGTCGCATCGAGTCAACATCGGGCCGAATAGTCGCAACATCGTAGGTACACTTTAAGGGCTGCCTCTCGAGCCGAGGCGCGAACCACTCTGGAAGACCTCTTCAACGGTCGTTAACTGCGATTGTTAGTCCGTCGAGAGTCGAGTCCCTGGACAGTTCCGATCGATTTATTTCGTTCCTTGCACTACTTTCGCGACGGATTCGAAACTTGGAGTCAACTCGCAATCGAGGACCCTTCCTCTCTCTTACATTCGAGCAGTCGATTCCGGCGCCAATTTCAAGATCACATACGACGCACGTTGACACAAAACTGCTGAAAAGCGGCAACGTTACGAAACCCGAATGATCCGAGCACTTTGAAGAGACAGAAACGTGTATTATACATAGATCTTCGGTAATGCGATAATCGGAAAAAAATGTCTGTTACAAAAAGAGAAATATCTCTGATTTGTTATCTAGTCAATTCGGCGGTGCGTGAACTTTTTGCTATGGAAAGAATCGCTCGTCTGTAATGTGATAAAAGAGGTTTGGCGAATTTTTAATGCCCACAAGATGTTGTATAAAATACTCTGAATAAAATATCTTTGGATATCCTAACCTGTGATTTTGCGTAAACCATTTTGAATTTTGAAATGCTGATATCAAATTCGAATTCAGCGACCCCAAATCCCACGAAACCGAATGCTCAGTCAATTTAGAAGAGTTTTTGTGATATTGTCCTGCCATTTTGAGCCCGCCATTTTGAATTTTGGAATTTCGATACCAAATTCTAAATCAGCGACCCCAAATCTCGTGAAACCGAATGCTCATTTGATTTTGAACAGTTTTTGTGATATTATCCTGCCATTTTGAGTCCGCCATTTTGAGGCCGCCATTTTGATCTCGAAATTTTGATATCAAATTTTAAATCAGCGTCCTAAACACACCAAACCTAATGCTCGTTCAATTCCAAAGAGGGTCTGTGATATCATCCTGCCATTTTGAGTCCACCATTTTGAATTTTGAAATTTGGATATCAAATTCAATGTACGACGTGTAAGGGACGTTGAAAAAGTACGAGACGTTGAATTATGAACGTGCGATACGAGAAACTGATGCGCTGCTAAGAGATACATAATAAGAAAGGTTCGGATGTATAAATCCGAGACTCGGTCGTGGTTCAGTATCGCGTCTGTAATCGAAGATTTCCGAGTTAAATCGGCGGAAACGTAAGATACTCGCAATTGGATCACGTAGCGTAGGAAATACACGATAATAAGTGGACGAAGCGGCGTCTCTCGCTCTCTCGAGCGAGCTTCGAAATTACACAGGCCATTAGCTGCAGATCCTTCGCCATTTATATCTTCCTCTGCCACTTTCCACTCGGAGAAATGAAAATTGTGCCCGCTTTTGAAGAATCGTCAAATATCATCCCTTTTTCAACTCGGACGCCGCGTTAAATCCCCTTGAATAATTGAAACAAAAGCGGGGCTCGATCGGCCGATCTGAACTTGAAAATTCGGAGATTCAAAATGGCGGATTCAATATGGCCGGTAAAAACGTGGCAAGTTGTTCCGAGACTCGGTGTAAAAGGGTTTCTGAGGCCACCGATTACGAATGTGCTGTTAAATTTGAAGAATAAAAAATGGCGGAGCCAATATGGCTGACTGAAATTTCGAAATGAGGTAATTTTTTTTTGGAACTTGGAGCGTAGGGGTTTTTGAGGTCTCACACCGGATTCGTAAGCGGCAAACTCTAAAACCCTTATACCTCCAATTTCATTAAAAAAAAAACAACGGCTGAAAAAGCTCGGCACTGAAGACGTTACGAGTGTTTGAATAGAGCGCTGCTAACGGATCTTTTGTGGGACTTCTTTGGCGGAAGAAAAGTTTCCAGAGAAAAATGTCCTAGTGGTAGAAATTCAAGTAATTTCTCGAGCGTTGTACGAAAAGTACCGCTGCTATTACGTTCACCGCGAACGGAGGGTGAGATCTTGGGTAATGCATCGTATATATGCGACGGGACACGCGACAGATATTCAGCGAGAGGAGACGGAGCAAAGCAGGGGTGCGAACTCGAACAATAACCATATCCCATCACCCTTGTCCAGTCGTAGCGAAAGGGTTGCCTGAAAAAACGTCGAACACCGAATTACCAAAGCTCCGATGGTGCTCGATACCAGCTCGATATTCGCCTCGCAGGGGTGCGTCGACAGGGGCAAAACTGCTGTACGTCATTGCTTCGCGTCTGAGATGCTCGTCGTCTTGGAATCGGTTGGTAAATTTTGGAGACCAGGCTCGTCAATTATTTGGTAAGAATAGCTGAAGGGTGAGCCGTTACAACAACCCTTGACCGACCAGCGCAAACGTTCCGAATTTCAGGGGTGCGACGAGGGTATCCATTATTCGAGGAAGTTGTTAACCTGCTTCGTTATCCGCGCAACGATGAGACCTCGGTGATTAATGATGCGTACTATCATCATAAAAATACCCTCTGATTCCAATTATCGTCGATGTTTGCTCGTTTTGTTTCATTATTTTTCTACTCCTACCGCGACGCGTTTCGCCGGCCTTGGAATTTCACCGAACACGACGATAGCTCGAGCCTGACGGGAAATGTGAAAATACTTCCGGACGAGGAACGGGCTTCCGACGAGAAATTTTATACCGACGAAGACGGTGAAGAGAAGTTCGAAGAGCCGTGTGGTTTCCCGAGATTAATATCGGCCCGGTACCTGCGTATTATTATAAATAATAATTGAGTAACGGAGTCGTCGTAATGAAATTCTATTACGCAGCGGATCCACGCGACGCATTAACCCCTAAAGTCTGTGGAAGCCTTTGTCATGGCAGAGAGACATTCCGAACGAGACTAGGAGGGGGGTGGGTGGACGGGGACACCTTAACGAAGGGGTTGAACATTAGGACGGGTGCTTCTAGCGTTATTATAAATACCTCGAGGACTTAGCCAAGCCGTTATCCACATAGGAAGACAATTAAGAAGAGACCGCGAACTTTGGGACGTCTAAGATTTCATTTTTACGACAATTCCGCCACGAAAGGCGGGACAACGACGGTAGTTTCAAAGAATTACCACCAGATCCCTCTGGTCCACGACCAGAGCTCCCGCTGTACCCCAACCTCAACGATCATTTGTTTCCCGGAACAAATGGAATTTCCACCAAACGAGAAAGACCCGCTGGACCACGCCGATGCAACGCGTCTTTCCACGAATCCTCGGATTATTACGTCTACCCCGAACGGGAACCGCGATTCGTAACCCTTCGATGACTCACCGTTGGCCCAGTTCTTCGGCCTCTGACTCATTGATATTAACCGCGCGTCGCGCCACGTTCGTTAGGTTGGGTGGTCGAGATTCTGAAAAGTACTCGAACCTCGGACATATTGCCGCTGGAGATAAAGGGCCCGAAGGGTTTTCGGCATCGCGAAGAGCGTAGGTAAATTCCCCTCGAAACTCCGATCCCGACATCCGATTCACTTTTCATTCGGAACGGATTTCCGTCTAATATCTGAGCTAATAACGAGAGACGGACCTAGTAGCGCGGGATACTTGGGCGCAGAGGGTTGCCTCGCGGCTCTCCAGAAGACCTCGCGATCTCCGTCAGGAGTGTTGTCCTGGAAACAGGAACGAGTCTCGCGATTCGCGCCGGCTGTATCACCCTCATTACCATTATTATTATTGCCCTGTACGATCATCGTGGTGTTGTTATCGCGGCCATGCGATATGCTCTCTCTCTCTCTCTCGCTCCGCGGGCATTGTTTGCATAATTGCCCAGGTGACATCCTCGTGGGAACTCGCCCCTTATCAACGCCCAACGTCACGCGTCTCCGTTACACGAGACGTGCCTGTTTGCATACGATTTCACGCGCGTACGCCTCGATTGCGGACCGCGAGGGTTCCAAGTCGAAACTCCGCAGGTGCGTCGATATTTGATCAGTTGGCTCGGAGCGTATCGCGTCGTTGGCAAGACGCGATGCAGAGGCTACAGCCTTGACGATTTTTATTTCTCTTCTTCTTCGCCGAGCGTGCGTTGAAAATGGGGCGAGCTTTTTCCCCCTCTCGCTCGCGCTCTCTCGCTCTCGCTGCGACACGGGAAACGGGGATGGAGCATAAGTGGTATCGCTCGAGGCTCTGTATTATTGGAAAGGCGTAAAAATTAATGTGGAGTGGTCGTGCGTGTCGTAAGTTGGAAATCCGATTAGGCCTGCTAATGTTGGACGGTGGCGCGGTGGACGACGCGGAAGATCTCTCCGCTAGTCTCGTTAGAGGATTGGCCAGGATCCATGGACGCTAATGGTGTTTAGTTGACCCTTGTCCGAGTGTCAATGCAACGTAGTAGCTCTGCCCAGACAATCGGATCACCCCGCGTCCCTGTAGGAATTTCGGAATGATGCCGAATCCCCGATACCCTGTAACTCTGATTAACGAGCCGATTCCTAACGAGTCAGCCTCTTTACCTTTTCGCCTTTTTCTAAAGCCTCCACTCTCTCTCTCTCTCTCTCTCTCTCTCCAATCCGACGCAGCTCAAAAGTACGAGATAGCTCGTTGAAACGGAGGACTTTGGACGCGAGGACACAACTCTTTGGGACTTTCCTCGTTCGCATTAGAATATTCCAACTGACATTTTTCCTACACTCGCGTGAATTACAGCCAACTTCGCTATGCTCGTGACGGATGTGCCCAAATCCTTTGAGGAGAACTCACTCGCGAGCTCGTCTTTGTCCTGGCAGACGAGGTGATCTTCTCGTGTCGCGATGCTCGTGTCTTCTGGAAACGAAGGAACGTCTTCGTCTCGTGCCTCCATTCCTTTCATTACCCTTGATTTCACATTTTCTCCCCGAGGGATCCCCTCCCCGTCGTTCCCGTCCTCCTCTTCTTTCGTTCGCTTTTCGCTCGACTGTCTCCCGCCCCGAAATACGTGAGATAAATCGAGCGGCAACGGCTAATCCATAAATAGCCAATTAGGCGGTTACAATCGAGACGTATTGAATGGTAGCTATCAATACCCGCGAGAATATACGAGAAGAGGCCGAACTTTGTCTGCAGAATCGTAAAAGCCCGTGTATCCCGCCTCGTAATTAAGCGAATGAATCTTGCCGTCGAGATTTTATTCTCTCGGCGGAAGTAATTATTTCTAGACGAATAATAACTTCTTCTTCTTCTGATTTATAGATTCCTCCCCCCCCCCCGCCCGCGTTGCAGCTCTCGTCCCTGTCTCCTGGTACAAATAAGAGACGAACAGGAACGGTATCGATGGTCGTATTCCATCCGGAAGCGAGTTGCGAGATGCGTGGCGTTATTGTAGTAGGTACGTTAGTTCTGGGAATAGTCCGAGATCCGGAGAATGACTCGATTTGACGTCGTCTCCGCGAACTGCGAATGGGTATCCCAGCCCGAGGGAGCTTCGTCGACACCCCACGGTAATTGGAGCTGAAATCTGTTGATCCTGAGAGTGACGGTATCTTGGACTTGTAAATATAGTCGATAAAATCAGCACTCGCCACTATCTGCTAATCCTCATCCCCTAATTACGCGTTCATCCGGAGCCCCTTTCGCGATTCAGACAAAGCCTTGGCGCGGAGCCTTTGGCGTGGCTTGTTTCAAGCATGTTTAGTGTCATGACTGCCCTGGGGTCAGCGTGGCAGCGGTGAGAATCCGTATACGTATACGGCATTGTGGGCTCTGGATTTGAATGGTTATGAAGGGTCTTTGAATATTATCGCGAGATCTCGAAGGTACATTGTCTATTTGGACAAGAATGGAGAGACGGGGCTGGGATCGCTCCTCTTCTCGTTCCAGAACTATGCCTATGTACTTACCTACGTCAGGAGTGTGCCGCCACTACGGGCCTACTAATAACATTACTTCGGGATTTGTCTCGAGGCTATGCCGCGCAAACGACAAGAGAGTCTTGGCAAACAATAATCATCGCGCCGTAGAGAACACCATTTACCGAGGAGCGTCCGATCTACCTCGACCCATTCCCCCTGAAATTTATTCAAAATATCTGTGCATCGCTACGAAGCACCCCCATATTCCACCCGTCTTCGAAAAATATTCCAGCATATTCCGTTAATATTCCACTATATTCGTGTAATATTCCACCCTATTCCAAGCATATTCCACTATATTTACATATTTTCGGAATATTAAGGATATACCGCTGCTTTTCTACGATTTTTCAACCATTTTCGACTTCGCGTTCTCGTCTTTCGCCGGAGATTCGATATCCGTGGTAATATTTCAGCAATGACGGGAAACTGGTCGATGAATTTTGAAGAACGGATTCTGGGCTAGGTACCAGTTCGTCGCAAGTAACGAACAATCTGCGAGCCATTACCTCTCCGCGTCGCGAAATACCGCTGAAAAAGCTCGGACCCCCCATAGGGGACGACTCGTCAACCATGACCAATGCGTATCGGCATGGACGTTTTTCACGGGAATAATCAGGGAACCGGGTTACCGGAGTGGTCCGTCGGGTCAGCAAGTCTGCGAGGCCCCTCTCCCCCGTACCTTGGGATTGCTCCGAGCGAGTGCCATTCCGATTAACGATTATTCGCGACTGGTTGGAGCGGTTGATCGCACGACGTCATCATCTCGCCATTGTGAGAGCGAACAATGAAACGAAGTCCGATATGTATTACAGGTACGTGTTAGATTTTTATGATTTGTCCACCTTCCAGATCTGTGGCTCGCTCCATTTCAAAAAACCCACATCAACAATTACCGAGCAATATGGGTACCTACAGTCGCTGTTTTGCCGTAGAATTTTTCGTTAAACGTCCTTAAACGAAAAATATACGAATATGCGTATTAATATACCTGCACGCGGTATATTCATCGTATTGCACACGGATAGGGCATACCTACATCGTCGTATTCACATATCTGTGAATATTTCTCCGCGCAGGAATATATAATATTCACCGATATGTCTTAATATACCGACATGGAGCGCGACGTATGGGGACAAGAATTCGAAAAAAATGATTTGTGAGTTGAAAAGATAGATCGAACGTCGATTTGAGGTTGTGTAGGCGGTATCTGGTCTCCACAATTCCGTTTCTCGGCAAGTGAAGAACGTACGTATATTCGCGAGTGACATATGCTTGTTGCAACGTATGTACAAGCGCGTGAATATTACGCGAAGTGTACAGGCGCGTGTGCGCGAGGCAAAGTTTTGGTAACATCTCCAAAGGGAGCAGCCTTGAAGGGAAGTATACGTGCAGGTTGGGGCTGGAGTTGGGCCAGGGAATATTAAACTTGACCACAGGGTAGTTTCGCTAACTGCACGGTCAAATGGACTCATCTCCGGGAAGGATTCTCCACCTACCCTCCTCGTCGTCGTCTCGTTGTCGGCTGGCTGGTTGGCTGTTCTCGTCCGCTTACTATTCAGAGCAGATACGAAGTGAATTTCGGAAGGAAATTCCGCGAGCCTCGGACACATTACGTAATTGGACTTATCAACCTCGTTTCGTCCCTTTATCCCTATCATAACCGATTCGACGAGATGGAATTTTTCGTGGCCTCCGATTCGACTCGCGTCCTCCTGGTCCGAGGATGTCAACGACGCGACAACGACTATCTTCGTCGAACGCAGAGTTTTTCTTCGCACAAGAGAAAACCCAGGACAGGGAAATCGGTGCAAATACGACTAGCCGAGAAACTGGACTGATAAACGGAGGTAAAAAAAAATGACGCCGGGGTTGGGGTGCGAAAAACGGGCGATAATCGCGAAGAAACGTAAGGTTAGCTTACGGGTGCCCGGCTATCTTGTAAAGCTCGTGATAATGGTCGTCTTAGGAGACTCTAATACCGTATAAGAGTCGGAAACGACACCATAATCATAACTGTACTTGTCCTTCCTCAGTTGGACACAGCATCGTAACGGTTGTTTCGTACTTCGCCGGTTGCCGAGAACTTCCGCCATTTATTAGACCTCCAACTTTTCGAATTTTCGGTCCAACGCATATCAGCCGTGCTCCGACTGCATATCTCGACATAACATTCGAGATCATTGATATTTTCTCATTGCAGCGAGGACGAATCGACTGTTTTTCTCTGAAAAAAATAAATAAATTGAAAATTGATTGGGATTTGCACTTTTTTGGGTGGAAAGTGAAATGGAGAAAAGTGCTGGCATCGTTTTGGAGGGGAAATATGGGCGAGTGCTCGCGGGTCGGAAGAGTAATTGGGAGACGCGTCCCAGTTTTTTCGACGAGAGTATATCAGCTAATCAAATTCTGATTCTTGGCGGAAAGTCACCCTTTGTTCATTCGGCAAATAGATGTGGGGTGGCAGACCTCCGGTGAAACTGAGAGCCGAGGTATGTATAGGTAACGGTTGTTTGTCGGACAAATTTATTGCCGGCGAGAGTACGAAGGCGACACCGTGTTTATATTTCTGGTTCTCGAGTTGGCCACTTTTGGTATCCGGCATTCAGCATCCGAAGCGAAGGACGATCCGGGCGAACGAGAGAAGCCGGGAACGACGGTGCTCCCCAAAGCATAAATATCTCCAGCCCTGGTTTGACGTGAAATTAAAACGAACGCGAAACACTCGTGGTACGCGTGATTTCGATTGGCGAACGAGCCTCACCTCGCGGAAGTATCGCGCGCGTTGATGAATTATCGCTCTGCCAGCTCAACCAGTACACAGCATCTGACGATCGATCGGTAAATCTTAAGAATTTATGGAAAAACTCGGCTCAGTTAGTCGCGAGCGCCAAAAGATTTTGGCAAACTCGACGTAATATTCAGTTTGCGAAGTAGACGAGAAACATGTGGACTCTCATTGGGGTGTTTAAAAAAAAATATTTTTATTCCGCTCGGAACCAAGTTTACAAGTTTCGTGTGAAAACTGCATGCTCTACAAAAGTGCCCATTGCGGCGTAGCTGTAATCTGCACTCGTAAGGTTGTACAGGATTTTTGCATAAAATTCTTTTTTTGTTTTGGACGATATCTCGTAATTGAGTAAACTTACGTAAAAAATGTCCGGGACAAACTTGGAGATTATTGCATTTACTACAAAAAATGTCACGTGAGTCGAATCTTTAGGATTGATATTTCTCGAGATATAGAAGGTTGACTGTTTCGTAACATGAAATTCTTATACATACATCGATACTTCCCAAAAATTTATATTACAAAATAGTCAACGCTCCATATCTCGAGAAATATCAATCATAGCGATTCGGCCTATAGGACTTTTTATGCAGTTTATATAATTTTCTACAAGTTTGTAATCAACATTTTTCATGTAAGTCCACTCATTTATGAAATAGCGTCCAAAAAAACAGAATTTTGTGCCAAAATCAGATTTAGCGATCCGTACAACCTCACGAACGCAGATTACAGCCACGCCGCAATGGGCACTTTTGTAGAGCACTCAATTCTCTAAAAAAAGATGCCAAGAACTTCACGGTACAACGTAACGTTTCGTTCGTTAGTACCCAAAGGAAAAATTTTAAACTTGGTTGCGAGAATTTTTGGCCTTTTTTGGATCACCCTGAGGCGGGCGCAGACTTTCGTACGTCATATGTCTGGGTTCCGCCAAAAACTGTCCGATTTTTTGTGGCACGGTCATCGGGGGCGCGATCTTTGTCACGCCGCTCACGTATTTGCTCCTTGAACCAAACGTGGCTCCGTCAGGTCGTTGGGTCGTGATATTTTACGGTTATGTTTAATAATTCGTAGACGAGAAGTTCCGAGCGCGAAGAAATTCCGGCGAGCGATGCTACCGCAGCAGAAGCGATCCGTTTTGCTCGGGCGTGAGCCACTTCAGCTATGAAATGAACAACGAGGCTGGGCGTGCTGTACGTGCTCGACACCGTCAACAACCTCGCCGTCTTCCTCGCCTCGCCGAATAAAAATTCCGCGCCGACGCGTCACTATTTATTTTCACGGAAAATAAATAAAAGTTCAACGTCGATAAATCACTTCATTATTACCTCATATTCCAGAAAAATTCCTCCCTCAGATTCTTTTTTTGTCACGTCGCTGAAATTTTTCTCGTCTCGTATCTCATAATTCCGCAAATCCGGTTTTCCGTTGCCGCTTTTTCAAATTTTTTATTTTCATTTTTATCCATTTTTTCAAAAATTATTTTCTCACCGTTCCGAAATTCCTGCAAGTGGTTTCCCTGGCATGAGATTCGCTGAATTATTCTCCGTACTTCGCGTCACGCTTATTTTTCGCGACTTTTCATCGGAAATAGTATGGAGCTTTTCTCCATGCACGTGGAACAGTGCGACGAAAATGTGAGATGAGAGAGAAAAATCGTAATCATATACGGATATTTCTCGAATGTATCTCCAATGTAAATATATTTTTCAAACGTCTCCAGAGATCTTGTGTATGTACGTGTCGTCTCGTATATCATCTCGTCAAACGGCGCGTTGTAACTTGATTACTTCGCGCAATGCGACGTAACTCGAGCCAGAGAGTCAGTTCCATGAATATTAAGTAGACGCCGTAGAGACCCAATAATATCAGAACCTGGGTGCGTTTCAATTGTCCCCTCGTTACTTACGTATCCCTGCCAATCTACATCGATTTTTCAACGACTGGAAATCAGCCTATTTATCCTGAATAGGTTATTTCGGCAATTGTTCGATCATATTCCATGTAAACACCACTGTAACATGTGCAACATATTCCAAACTTGCGCACGGAAATTCGATGTGATGGAATATTTTGATTGTCATATTTTTTTTTAAGATATGGAAAATCGCCGTTGAATCATTTCTTCAAATTTCGTTTCCCATTCTTGAAGTATATTTTTCTACCAATCTCGGAATATTAGTAACAGATTCTTCCCACGTGAAATTCATATTTCTCGATGGTTTCCGAATATGCTCGACTGCCAGGAAATATTCCAATAATTTCACGAGTCCTACTACGTGAAATATTCGTGGAATATATTTTTGGGCATTGCCCAATTGAATTTATACCACCTTCGTACGTGTACTAGACAGGAATACGCGTGGGATTGACTTTCAGACGTTCTTTAATTATAACTGAATATTTATAATTTAATACGACGTGAAATATTCCACGATTCGACTCTTTGTCGTTTGATATTCACACGAAGAAGTGGGAATGCAATGCTTTTCGGATTACTTCTTCCAAGTCTGACGAATAATAGGCAAATATTCCAACATATTCTCCAACATAATAGATAAATATTCCTAAATATTCCAACATATTGTTGAATCAGAGGCGAGCATCGATGAAGCGTAGCTCGGAAGTTCTGGAATATCGTTGTACAGATGTCGGAAACGCGATCAGCGGCTCGAGGAAGGGACAAAACTTGAACGGGCAATGTCTGATGTCACAGATTCGTCTGTTTGCTCTCAGGGGATGAAATTGGTGATATGATATCATCTGTATTCATCGAGCGCTCCGCGATCTCTAACTCTCCGGACGGATTATCTCCCGTCATTCGAACGAAATTAGACAGTCTTGGCCAGCAGAGCGTTGAAATCATCGCCGAAATTGCCCGGAGCAAACGACGCGAATCGACGTAAAACTCCGATGAATTTCGGATTTTCTTTCTCACCTATTACATTTATTTCTGTTTCTGGTCTCGGAGCGAGCGATCGTTCCGACTTTTACTATTCCGACATTTTCAGCGTTCGGCGAACTAAGTTTCAATATAAAGCTTTTTACGTCTCGAACATATAACGAGAAGTATAACAAACCGAACGAACGTTGCGCGGTGCAATTCTCTTTTAATTTCTTCCCTTGTCCATTCCACCGTATTAGGTATCGTATTCCATTTTTATGAATAGTAACTTTTAGTACTTCGACTTCGAGAGCGGAAACTTTTTACTGGTTCCGGTGCTTCGAGAGTTGTAAAAATGTCGGTTGTCCCTTCGTGGTATTATTACCAGGGTTTCGACACGGCGCGTAATTTATATTCTCTTTCGTGACAATTTCGCGTAATGCTATGAAAAATTCCGAATAATTTGTCCAAAAAATCACGGATATCGTTTAATATTCCACCAACGGAGAAAAGCTTACCGCGCGAGACTTATTCTGCGATAGCTGGGTATAAACATTTCATGGAATATTTAACAATATTCCAAGTAAATTGCAAGATGACCTGCAGATCCCGTGATTTTTCGATAAATGTAAAAGCTTCGTGGCGAATGCTGAATTGGATGCGAGATATTATTGCACGAAGCGTAACTGTTGACAAGCCATCGAACCTTATTTAATATTCAATCAGAATTCGAGTAGGATAACGAGATACGATTAATATTCCATCGAAAGGGGAGTCAGACGATGCGATGCGTCTATTATCTTCCATTTTCCGAGGGATACCTATTTTCTATGGTCCGTCAGTCGATAATGAATCACGTCGCTTGAAAGTCAGCAGCCTTGTCCCAGGTGAAGGGTGGATCGATGCCGTGGCCCCTGACACCGCGTGAGCTCGAGTTCGATTATAACTGTTCCAATCTTCTCTATAGTTTTCGTCTATCGAATAGATTCGTCGTTACCGCTCGACTTCGGGGCTGGTCAGCGTCGATCGTGACTGGAGAGCGGTACAACCCTTCGTTTTCACAATGCCTTTGGGGCAAGACGGGGTTGCGGGAGGCGGACTTCCCGAAATGACGAGGTCCGAAGCAGCACCCTAAACTGTGTCCCGTTGCTCCAGTATTTCGACGCTACATCGTGGACAATGGAGTCTTTACCCCTGCGCCGAGACCCACCCCCTCGAGCGCCCGGTCATTATACTGGACATGGCTCCATCTAGTGGCTGCTAAATCTAATCCGACACTTGTACGAAGGGTCGAAAAGGAATGAAGGGTTAGAATGATTGCTAGTGGACATCGAGGGGATTCTGGTCAGTTATTTGAATAAAGTTACGAGGATCGCGCAACGGCCTTGGACTACTCCGACTCCTCTCCGTCACAGCGACCCAAAATCTGTCGCCTCCACTGTGCCGATCACGTTTTTGAGAACCGTCATTCTCAAACAAACGCCACGGCTAATCGGTTCGAGAAACGGTGAATATTTGGAAAATTGCGCAGCGAATATGAAATATTCCATCACTGCTGGAATAATATTCAGATGCCGGCTCGAGGCGTCCTCGACGCCGATTGACTTTGATCGTCGTCGACGCCGAAAGTGGTCGGAAACTTGAGACTAATTGCAGGTGGTGCTTCGCTCCTGTGTTCGGACCTCCGCGATGGGACTTCGTCGCGTCTCTACGTCTAGGATATCGCGTAGGTGAGTTTTAGCCTAGTAATGATAGTAATGGTTCTTGAAATTAATACCGAGGGTACCTCTCTCGGTTCGCCGACCATTATCTAAACAATGATTAAGTAAAGGACGGAGGTACGGACTTGGAACTTCCCGAGGATCTCGATCCACCTTAATTATTTATAATTAATTAATAAATGCACCGTCTTTGCCGCTGTCCGAGCGTGGCCGCGCTGTTTATTAAAATCCTCTCAACAACGAAGCTTCGCATTCCGATTGAAAAGCTCTGCACTCTCCCGCGAGGACTAAAAATAGCGTTGCAAGATTCGTCGAATGGTTAGAGAACAAACAAACAACGAGAAACTCGGACTCGTCTCAATTTCAAACGATTATTTCTCTATCTGCGATGGAACATCTGTCAAAAACTTGCACACGATTCTCGTCGATTTTTGTATCCTGGCGACCACTTTTTTTTCCATGTTGTGCGAACATTTAGAAGTACCTACTAAATTGGATTTCCTTCATTTTTCTTCCATTCGTACGTTCGTTCGTCGCGAGAGCGCGCGTTTGTCCATTATTTTCATTCGGATCTTTCAAATTCGCAGGATTGTGCCTTGTCAGTTTTGCTCTTCAGCTTTTGCTTCGCGACACCTAATATAAAATTCCGAACACGCGGGTCGTAACCTTCGCGGTGACATAGTCTGCTGTCTGCATCCACTGAAACACGAGGCGACGGTGCAATGCGACGGGAGCGAATAGCGCGATAAACTCACCCCGAGGCGCATCGTTGACATTTGGCGTCGCGGTGCGCACCTCCGCAGGTCCCGCAATTACAAATGCTATATAACAAACTTCCCGCTAACAAAATGAACCGCCACGCGCAACCCGCATAATAATATTCCAACCACGGAGGCTGCGGCTACTCGATAAATAAACATGGCTTTCTCGGAGACGTTGACGAGCACGAAAAATTACCGTAGACAGATCTATGGCCTTATTTTAGCAATATTCCACTCGTATCGCGGCACGAGCGATGTTTCTTCGCTAAAGCACGTACGTGTTAAAAAATATGATCGATCGTGTTCGGGGAACATTAATACTCGAGTCGCGATATGTCAGGCAAGGCTAATAATATTCCGACATATTCGAGCTAATTTGTAGAGATCCGTGTTCGATTAATGTAAATGAAGTGAAATGTTGCGGAATATTAATGCTCCAGTGGAGATACAACCGCGGATCCGCTGACTGATTGATCGATTAAATTCGCGATGGAATGAAATAGTTGTAGTTGGCACGCGAGGCGAAGCCTCGCCACGGCAGGGTCTCGAATCCAACCAAATGCCAAACCCTACGAAACTTACTCGCTCGATTCACTTGGCAAAGCTAAAGCCAGCCGAGCTTTTCTGCCACTGAATATACATAGGTTTCCTTTTACTGAGCCTTTTCATACGTGCGAATCTACGTATACCTGTAAGAGAAATTTCATTGTGCGCGGAAAACAAAAAATCCGAAACGACCAACTAAAGGGAAAAAAACACTAGGGAAACTTTTCCGTAATACTGTCAAACCTTTCATCTCGTATATCCTTAATCAAAGATATTTTTACCCGCACACCGCAGCAAATAGATATACCTGTATTCATCCACGTGGTACATATTTGTGAACGTTGCGAGGTACTGCGACATATTTTTAAAAAATATACTATGTATATATCCCTATACCTAATGGAATATGTTGGAATATTATACCTTGAAAATATGCGTAGCTGCATACGACGTATACCAGATAATACTATGTCACCTAAATTGGTCACTGGAATTTGGCGACGATAACGCGTTTCCAATATTGGTGGGTGAATATTATAATTTTCACTTCTCACTGAATGACACGGAATTTGCGAAGATTTGGATAACTTATTTAAATATTCCCCAATATTCTAGTACACCAGTGGGGAGGTGGAGGGTGGAGATACGCTGATAAATTAATGCGATATAGCAACAGCAAACACTAATTTCGATTTGATACGTGTATCTCGACTAGAAGCGAGCTGTATGATCTTTGTCCGCGGAATCGGGGAACGCGTTTTGGGAACGGGCTCAGTCCGGAGGGCAAATCGACCCGCGTCGCGTATCCACTCCAGATTGTTCGCATTGTTAGGGTTTGATGGGTTGCTGATGAAGCTGGATTCTGTTACGGATTTATGGTTTTCGAGTTATGCGTTCGAAACTGTGTAGCGCCGTATGAAAAATACGTGGCATCTCGCCCATCCCCATGTATACGTACGTTTGCAATCAGAAATATGTATACAGTATGTAGTAATATGAATATACATAGCTGTGGTAATTTCATTTCGGTGGAAGAGCTCGCGTCGGAGGGATGCTTTTTTAATTTCTATAGCGGCGCAACCCCGGAAATATTCCAGCAATGTCATATGAGCTTTTTGTCGGTAGATTTTTTAAAGCTTGACGTTTGAAAAGAAAAATGAATCTCGTTACCATTTGCTTGGTAATTCAATTTTTGGTGGATCTGATTGAGAGACAGAGAGAGACAGAAAGAGAGAGAGAGAGAGAGAGAGAGAGAGAGGGAAACGGAGTCGACGATTTCGGTATAGTGAAACTTTCGGGGCTATTACATAATAAATGTTCATGTGTGAATCCGTGCAAGTTCTCCGCTCACATATCGCTCCGAGATACGCGCTCTCCGACTCGCACGCGCGAGGGGATGGAATAAGAGAGGCGGAACCTTGGCAGAAATAGCGAATGAAACCGTAGAAGGGTAAGACTAATATTATATTATATACGATGCTGTGAGTTGAATTTCACTCGTCATTACTTTTGCCAAAAATTATTCCCAATGAAACCATAATATTCACCGAGAGATCCAATTGCCATAGGTCGAGTCGCAAACTCCGAGCCCTTCCACGATTGATTTCAAATTGCCTCTTAATATTCCTCTTTGCATATTCCACGACATCATTTGAAATTATGAGTTTTCGCAAAATATTCCACCTCGTTTGATGATATATTAGATTCGATGTCTCGGATCCGAGAATTAAATATTCCATAGTCTCGTATATGTAAGGACTTCGTAATGCGTATTTCTATATTTGACGCAAACGATACTTTAATTGGACGATAGACAACGCGGCGCGTATATCTTCTAACAACCACAAAGGGATCTGCTTGCTTTGCCAGGGGCTGGGATATAGTCTTGGAATTACATATCGCGTTTGATTCCAAGGTAACTTCGTCACGATGCGGCGAAATCGTTCCTACGTCGCGTCTGACTTTGTGTACTCGGGATGGATACGGCCAGGGGTGGATATGAAGGATATATCGAGTTTCTCGAATCCATCTAAAATTGTTGAGCGAAACACATCGAGCTGTTGACGTATGCGCTGACGCGACTTAATTTTTCGCCCTACATTCGCAGGATATATTTTTCTTGCGGAGTCTTTACGGAAGCTTCTCGATTAATATTCCACCCAAAATGAGTAGAAATCAACGTGGCTGGTACTTGCGGATAACGAGGCTCCAACAAGCCATGGAATATTAATACAGTTTAAGAAATTTCGAATATTTTAGGTTCCATTTTATTCAGCATTATTCGAATATCGGCAGAGGGAATAATTATAGGCATTCGATCTTAATACCAGGTGATATGTCAGTGTATCAGTTTTGAATCGTGGTGTAGAAATACGATACCTGATATTGCGACTTACGTCTAGGTAGCTGCATCACTGATAGCCTGGGGTCAGAAAAATCTACCCCGAATTCATGGGCAGACTACGACGCGAAGCCGCGTTGTGACAGATGATTAGGCGGAGTGCCCGAACGAGCTGTTAGGTTATTACGTTGTAAAATATTGAACAAGGTTCGCTGTCCCGGGATACGATTTCGCTCGAGAGTCAGAAACCACGCGACCATCACTTCGCATCATTGTACGAGCTTCGCAAAAAAATTCTAATCGGTAAGACAAAGAATGGCCACGATAAAAAGTGTAAATAATGGAAAGCATTTTCGCGAAATATCTTTTTTCCAAAAGTGACGGGGATATCTTGTCGTTGTTCGTTATAAGCGTAAGAAATTGTCTACTCACAGATATCGAATAGTCCAGTAATAGACGATAAAGGCTTGAATATTCGCTCTTCGTACTTTTAATATTCCCCTCGATTGCCATATACGAATAATATTCCACCAACCCAGCGCGCTGCCCGATGTGATTCGAAGATTCATGGAATATTATCACCATTATCGTTATTTAGAGATAAATGGCGCATAAAATTTCTTGAAATGATGCGGCCAACTCGGAAAAATTGAAAAACCTACTCGTTTCACGTGCCTTGGCGAGAAAAGTGTAGCTGCGATGAAATGTGAAAGGTAAGAGTCGGCGAATATTCGAACAGAATGGAATTTTACGTATATTTTATCGATTCGGGGCTCTGAAAAGCTGGATACGCCAGCGAAAGTAAAACGTGAGCCGGAAAGCTCGGAGCTTCGCTCTCGTATAACGTTGTCAGCAAGTGTATCAGAGTCTCGACGTGACATGTTTTTTTGTACTTCCCCGACGCGAGCGAGCGAGTTGTACGTACCGAGTACGCGTATAGCGAATCGATCCCCAGGAAGCAGCCCACGATTCCTATATTCCTCGCTGATAACGTTTTTCGCGCAAAATCTCGCTGAACAAATTCTCAATGATAACTACTTCCGACTGATATTCGTCATCCTCGGCAACGGTAAAAACCATTGTTGAAGAACCAGGATCCAAGGGCTGTTTTTCGAAAATATTCCCAGTCTTTCCAAATGGCATTCGCATTTGTGGGGCCAAAAATTGTAGAAAAATCAACGTCACCCGTACAGACAAAAATGCAGGCTGCGATTGTTATTCGCACCTGTTATCCAACGCTCGTTGATTTTTCCGCCAGAGGAGAGCTTCGTTTGATTACTGCTCGATATTGAGATTAATGATATTGGCTCGTGTTTGGGACGACGGATTTATTGGGATACCAGGCTTGATGCAGTAGCTTGTAACCTTGGTATCTACCCAGGTTAACCGAACCTCGTTTCGTTCACCGAGGAGTCGACTATCCGCGTTAATTGGTACAGACGGTCTCTCGGTAAAGCATCGCGATAAGATTCTCACCTCTACCTACAAAAATACTAGGTATCCGCACAACCAAGCGATACGTATTAATTACTTGCTCCGATTGGAAGCAAGTATCAAACACAGGATTTATACTTCTTACGGTAACCTTACAACCTGTACTTCCTAGACACCAGTTTCGAATTCCTCGTTTCTCATTTCTCCCGAACCCGAATTCTCGTGTCCCTGTTCCGCGTTTCGATACACGTGACACTCTCCCAAAATTCGGCGACGCTTTCCTTCGCGAAAAAAACGCCGTACGAGCAGAAAAATATTATTGGATACCGCTCATTTAAGAACGAACCCATCGGCAATTTATCAGCGACGCTTCGTAAATTTTAGATTCGCTCCTGCCATTATGCGAGAGATTATGGGGCGAGAGGCAAAAGGAAAAGGAACGAAGCCTGCTGCAGCACTCCAGTGTTTGCGAATTTATTTTCGGCGGTTCTAAACTCGCCAAGGTCTTATTCAATCGGCAAAGAATGGGAATGCTGCTCTCCCCAAGAAAATAACGAAGAAGACTGCCAAGGTCGAGGCGAACGGCACGTCACGAAGTAACTATAGATCGCGGCGTTAGAGCGATTAAAAACGCGGCGCAATAAACCAATTGACCGAATTTCCACGACATAAGCAACAAAAATTGGAAAAAAGACAACAGATGTAGCTGATACGTCCGAGGCGATTGCTCGTTGATGATCCATTTTCATCAGTGGGATATAATAGCCGGAGAGTAATCGGTAATCGAGACTGTGAATTTATCGCGATGGCGAAGAGACGTTTGGCATTGGTAATTATTATCAGTTATCGCAACGCACGGAGTCGTAGTCAAATATCGTTACTCTCGTGCCATTAATTCGGCCAGAATTACAGCGTCAATTACAACTTAGCCCTCGGTGTATCCGCGCCATTGTTTGCCGCTACCCGATATATTATAGCCGCGCGGTTCGCGTCGCGTTTGCCCACGTTTCTGGAACCATACGTGTGCCACGTATAAATCGGAGAATACTACTATCGGGAGACTGACGACGCTGTTACCTGGTAAACGCTGGTGACGACTGCCGACATACACCACTAATTTTTGACATTTCGCGTCCATCAGTTTCGAGAGAAGCCTACAAATAGCGCGAAGAAATCGGATGTGGCGTGAATAAATACACTTTTATTGGAAGTATCGCTTTTTTGGGGAGTCTCATTATGGTTGGCCTAGATGTAGCAGCGTTAAGAGAGAAACACGTTGGGATTGGTCGAGACGCGATATTTTGAAAAGATGTGTGGGTATAGTCAATCTGACTGGCGAAACGAGTGGGGAAATGCAGTCTTCGGACGAGCATCTCCGTTCGGCGTCTTTGTTTTCAAACTTTGGTCGTAAAACAACAACAAAAATGTGTAAACTCGAACTTGCCACGTTTCTTCGTTATTTTCGATCACGTGTATTATTTCTGCCGCCTTCGTGTTATCTTTGGATCGGGTCTAACAAAAATACCGTCGGGCCGCGCTCTTGAAAAATAAGAAAGCCACCGAACGGGGCATCGCGTCGGAGAAATTCGAGTCGTGCGACGAGGAAAAGAAATTTGCGAATTGGATCGGTAACGAGTTATCTACTTCGATTCTATGTCCAACGTTTTCTGTATTGCCAGAGCGATTTGCGAACGCCGAAACGAATACTCGTGCTGAAACGAAACTTGATCACCGCTTTTTCATCGCCACTCAAATGCAGGCGTCTTTCGTTACGGTCTGTTTCGTCGCCCGCAGCCAAAACGCAGTCGCAGTTACGCGCGAGTGCAACCGAAACAATAATCTGCGTGCTCTCGATTTCGCTGGTGGGAAAAAAAAATTTGCACGGATACGCGTCTGCCATCCCAAAAAGTATCGCTAATTACGGGGTGACTCATACGCGCGCGCGATTCCAGCCGCTATAAATCACGAATGCATCATTGTTATTGGTTTACTCGCCGCAACCGGCGAACCGGAGTTTCACAGAAATTCCATCGGAAAAAAAATAATTCTACTATTTTCTGCTCGAATGTAAAAAAAACTGTGATTTATTTCCGTTCCAAAAAATTGGTTTTCAATTTTCTTACCACAAGTCATTCGAAGCGCTTCTCGGGTTATGGCTGAAACATTCAGCTTGGTGAGGTGAATTTTTTTTTCAGCAAAATCAAAAGAGTAGGATTAATTTTTTCTGCTAAAAATAGCCGAAAGAGCATTGAAAATATACAAATAGGTCGGAATTGAGCTTGATTTACGGTCTGAAAGTTGGAGGAGAAAAAAGGAACGTTATCGTTAGCGCTGATCCGTGTTATATCGATCGCGAAAAGGTGGACTGGAACGAATTTCAGGCGGCGAGGAGAGCTCGGCATTTTCATGCCACGTCGATAAATCGAGGGATATCGAATATAAATTTTTGATCGACTTTCCCTTCGCGGAAAGATCGATCGACGGTGGGCGACGTAACGGACGAATAAAACGCGCGATTGGGTCCGAGGAAGCAGCTCTCCATGGCCATGGGAGCGATAAGGCACGGGCGATATTTAAGTCTCGTATAAATATAAACCTTTCGCAATGTACAGCTGTCCGGAGAGAGAGATTAATGCGCGTGAAACGGATGGCCCACATCCTCGGTTAGGACCACTCGACGAGTTCTTTTGCAAAGATGCATTAAAACGGAGAAGAAAAACGAAGTGGCCGAAGAACGGAGACGACGCAACGCTCGTTGAGAAACGCGAGCCTCGTTTTGCGAAATGCTGTGCCAAAATTGGCCAAACTTGCCAATTGGCAAAAACAATTGCTATAAACGATATAATTGCCAATAACAATTGGTAAAAACAATTTATCGACTTCAGTCGTAAACTAGTAGATAAGACATTCGTAGTCAGACCATCGAATACCGATGGATAAATCGAAGTCGCGTGTAAAAAAACTCGTCGAAAGTGATTCGTTGACGAGACAGGCACACAAAAAAGTGGTCACTTACTGGGAAACACCTACGTGCTCCTAGGAAGGATACTGCATTTTTGGACAGCTGCATACGAACCTGAGGACAGAATTCGCCATCACGCTAGGATTTTGCGCCAAAGCCACAAAATGCGTCTAAGTTGGGCGAGATCCGAGTTTTAGGGTGTGATAATCGCGTTGCAGTTAGCAGAACGGAATGGAAGACAGAGATCGAAGGGTCGAATACTAGATTGGCTAGAAAACTGGACTTTACAGGAGTATTCGAAAGTGGAAGATGAAAAAATAAAATGATATAAATGTAATTGTATCGACGTAAGAGAGAGAGAGAGAGCGAAAATTGCAGATGCCTGCACGCTGTCACTCGCGGCTGTCTTCTGCGTAGACGTTGCACCGCATCTCTGCAACTTTGTGGTCGTCGTTGCGGCGAGGCTGTCGGTGCCGTTAGCGTCAACCCCGACGACGGAGAGAAAGACAACGACCGCGACCTCGTCATTGGCTGCATCTGCGACAGGGCGATCCCGGCTACGAGGATCGTTGGAGGATCGAGGTCACGGCTGCAGACTGGTTACGCAAGTCGGGAGTCGTACAAGAGACGCTGGCGGAGCGCGAGAGACCGGATTCGGCTCTTTTTTTTCTACCACCGTTACGACGACGCAGCCATCGTCTCCGTCGGCATGCTCTTCAATGGCGCAAGAAGACGGGAGCTTGCCCAAGAAAATTCCACTGGAAAGTTATGCGCGCCGCTTTCGTCGTATCATCGATATTTCAGCCGCTATAATTAGCTGGCTGGTACCCGAAGGAAAAACGGAATCGTATCGATCGGTAGCAGCGGCCATTTTGTTTTGGTAATTATAGTCCCCCGTTAGATCATTTATTTGTTCGATTATTTATTCGTTAATTTATTCACTCGTTTGTCTATTTATTTATTCGATTCCTCGTCTACTTTTCGTGACCTTGAGAAAACGGATTCGCGAATATCGCAATTCTTCGGAACATTCTCGAAGGAATAATTCGTGTTTTCCATTTTCCATTTTATTGGATCGTTAAATTGGAATGTGCGGGATAATTTCGAATTTGAAGTTTTTTACAGGGATTGAGAAAACGATGATTATTCCATCCGCTTTGGCGTCGACGGACAGAGGATTCAGTGTATCGTAAGAAGCGGACGAATGTTATCGGTCTGTACCGGATGTTCGTCGCAAATCGACCGCAGCTGGTGAAATGACGATTCGTCGAAGCGATAATCGATTAGGCGGAAAGCGAAAAACGCGCAACGCGACGGAAACAGGGTCGGTGAATATCGCTGGTGAATTCGTGATCGGGGAAAAGCGTCGATCGATGGTGGATCAATTCGTTTAATTGCTTTTTGATTTAATCGCTAATGTATTCGCCCGGGTCGTCGTCGTATTATCGCGACTGGAGAAACTCGTTCGGGCGTATACGTGGCAGTTTGCGGGATGGAACGGCGCAAAAGGGTTGGCTCGCCATAGAACGGGCGATTCGCGGGAGCCCCGAAGGGTGGGTAATGGCGACCTCTATCAGCGCGATACACTCCGCGGCCGAAGGCTCGGGGCTAAAACCGAAGCCGCGATGCGACGGGGTGAAATATATCGCGGTTGTACTTCGATGCGCCCCGATACGGACGAGAGTTATGCCGATGGCGGATGCACTCCTTGCAACGCGCCGAACTGACCTCCCGCCGTCGAAAATCGCCCGGCAACAAACGCGGCGCGGCTCGCATCGAGGCGCGATGCTTCGGTGCATCGATGATCATCGTCTCGAAATGACGCGGAAGAATCCTCGCGTTGCGAATAGCAGTGCAAACAGTGCATCCTCATAAACCGCTGCATTGCCAATTAATCGGCACCGGTTACGATTCCTCAAAATTGTCCGCACCGACCAACAAAGCGGCTAAAAGCTCGATGGATGTCGCAAGCTCCCAGCAAATCGAGCGTCATTTTTGACGAAATTTTTCGACGGGGAATCGTACTCCGTTGTATTGTGCGGTGCTTCCACGGTCAGCAACGCGATGGCCAGACCGTTACGAATATTTCCGGTAACTGATAACGCGTTATTTCTTACTTACTTACTTTTCTTGCCTTCGAATCAGTATTGCCCTGGAAAATTGCGTCACCGATTTGCTGCCGGAATGCCCGTGGTGTTCCTGGAAGAGATAAGCGCTAACAGTGAGCAGTATCACTGACAAGTGATACGATATATCGCGAGCTGTGTAAAAACTCGAATGGAGGTTGTATGGTTGATCGCGAGGTGACCGAATTGCGGTCAGAGACCGATGCGAGAATTACGATGAAAATGAACGAGGTGAGCCATATTCGATATCTTGTTGCAATTATTATAATACGATTTATATTTATATTTATATTATGATTATTATTTTTATTGTGTTGTTGCTGTTGTTGTTGGCGAGTAGAAGAAGTAGTTAGATAACTGCATTCAAATTGTTTAACATATTACCAAACGAACTGAAAGACGTACGAATGGTGAGAGTAGCAGGAAACTGGCAAATAAAGCTAAGGAAACAAGAAAAATAAAAGACAAACTCGAAGCATGGGTCAAATTATACTTACGAGTCTCTTGTATATTGGTCATCTCGTACAATTATTGGTACTGCTAACGTTTATACAATTTTCAGAAAATCACGCGAGCGTGCACTCTCCTTTTACACAAATCAGTCTTCCGAGCACGTGGAAGATATTCCGTTATCCTCTCTTCTCTTTTTCTTTCAATCCTTCCCTTTCATCTTTCTTCTATTTTGTTCTATTCTCATGTGTGTTATTACTTTGGAATTTTTATATTCTTTATGTTTCCTTTTATTAAATTTTTTTTTATGTTGTGTTTACTATTATTATTACTACTATAAATATATATATGTCGACCGCGTCACCGCCAGTTCTACGCGCAGACAATCCTGTTTATCTCGGCAGGTTTCTTTAATATGTGTACAATTTTGTACGGATGACTGGATAAATAAATAAATAGGTGAATATTATTAGGATTATTATTGTTTTTGTTGTTGTTGCTGCCATTGCGGATCTGTATCACAAATGGCTAGAATTTCTCAAATTATCGATTGCCTGATGATTTTATGGAGCGATCAGGAAACCACGAAAAAAATTGAGCAGCAAGGAATATGGGAAAAATTAAAGATGGGATTGAAATTCTGGAGGAGGAGAAAAGTGAAATCTCTTTACGTGGTTCTTCGGCGAATTTGACTTGCAGCTTCGAAACGCGAGGTTACGTTTTATTTGGACGAACTTTATCTCCCGAGTGACTGCGATAATTTATGAATGTACGATTCATGTGGTTTATTTCGTCAAGGTTGTCCATTCGCCATGAATGGGCTCCTTGTCGCACGAGCGTCGCGTCGTAACGATGGAAATAAAAATTGATATTAAGATCTTAAAGTATTTAAATACTGCCTGAAAAACTAGCGCTCCACTCGAAAGAGCGCGGAGAAAAATATTTCGACCGCTTCTGAGTGAAAATAACAGAATATCGCTTTACATTATACCATTATGAAACATTATGCGTTGCAATGTGTCGCGAATGGAATAAAATTGATAAATGATTCTAGAAGAGTAGAGCGAGTTGTACAAATTCTCATGAAAAAATTCCCGTTTGCAGCCTAAACGACTATACTCTTCTCTTTTTGATTTCCAATGGCCAGTTTTTTGGTCGACATTTTTTTATTATTTTTTTTGTGGGGGAGATATCGAACTGGGACCAACAACATTCGTTTCTAGGCCTCGAAATACGTTGGAAAACGAAGCAGCAATAAAATCGGAGATGGGTAAAAATCCAAAAAATTTTGAAGACTGTAGCTTTCGGTATTTTTGGATTCCGGAAAGCCAGATTTTGGTTATCAGAGGCACGTGATTGTAATCGCTGTAAGAACGCGTCGATCACTTGGAGATTGCGCCTGAGGAAGGCGAACCACCGAGGCATCGACGTTCGGTGAGTTGCGGTCGATATGCTAAAGTCCAATACACTATATTCCGCATCTGAACATCGAATTTCCATAAATACGTATGAGCTTGGAGAATTATGAGTTTTTTGGTGCTCGAAATTTTGGAAAAACATCGGAAAAGCTTTGGCATTCCTCGGAAGCCACGTAAATTGGAATCTTTGGAGCTTCTTCGTAGTCGCCGTGTCGCGCTTCCGCGTTGTACCGATTCAATTTTCCGTACTCCTGTTTCTGATTGCTGATTTCGGTGGCTCGTTGGAGCAGCAGAGAAGCTTTTCCCTTGCTTTTCCGATTTCGACCATCGAGCACCGACTCTGTAGTCGACTTTTTGTTGGCTTGACCCGAATCTCTTTCGCTCTCGTCTCTCCTCCGTCGCGTGGCCTTTGCTTCTGCCCCGCTGTTTTTTCCCCGATGTTTCTTCCCCTCGTCGCGTCCTTTTCTCGTGTCTTTATGTTTTTGGCCATCAACGGTGATGCATCGTTGCCCGTTGAATGGCGAAGGTGGTGAGGCAGCGCCGCGCTGTGACGTAACAGCCCACGCCTCGTCCCATTGAATTCGTTGTTCCACGCGTCCTCGTACTTCTGAGATAAAAGAATCCGAGACCCGGCGCGAGGAGCTTGCGTCCGCAAGCTCCGGCGGCATTCTGGGCGGAGCGACGGGGACCTCGGCAATGTTAATTGTACGTTAAGATTTAGTAGGCCTTAAATAAAGTCCGTTCTACGCTCCCTCGACGAGCTTCCTCACCCTAATGGTCAAGGCTGCCCGAAAAGTACATACATTTCTGACCACGTCGAGTGTCGCGACTTAATTCACGGTCCATCGCAGCTTAAAATTTCATGGTCCGAGCATTCCGTGGGTAGCGATGAATTTCGGCGACTCCATTAGTCCATCAATAAATCGCGGTGAAAATTAAACTGGAGCCTAAATTTGGACACTTTGCATACTTACCAATTATCCAGACCCACGAGGTTTCGTTGTCGAGCAACTAGAGGTCATTGTCGAAGTAATTTTCCTGCGCAGAATCCGAATGCAAGCTCGAAATTATCCTGTCACGTCTGGAGTTCGAGATATTCGAGGTTTTTTTGGCTGCGCAAAGACGTTTTAAGTGTTTATACATGCTGCAGCATCTAGTACCGCTCTTTTGCTTCAAAATGAGACCTCGAATGATACGCTACGATGTTTCCTTCGAAAGTTACAGCGATTTTAAGGCGACGATTTTTGGGTGACCTTGAAAAAATGCTGCGAAGTGCTCAAATTTTTTCCTAAGCGAATAACGAACTTGGAAGGAACAAGAAAATGCGAGTGGCTGGTCGAATTTGTGGGAAAGCAGCGGGATAGTATTTCGCGATGACGTAGCACGGCCGAGGCGTGAATCATTGATACGGATATCGTCGTGATTACGCGATAAGATCGGAGATGTTCCAAATTGGTGGATAACGATAGTCGTCGGTATCATTCGATCGTGAATAGTTGCGGCAGATACGAGAGCAGATATGGATCAACGTGATCTTCGCACTCGTTCCCGTCTGATTTCTCTCCTCGTCTTGTCATCCGCCCTAGCCGAACCGCTGTACGAAAGTGAGACACGAAGTTACGATATAATGATAATATCCTCGCCAAAGATTGCATAACTCGCTTATCTGTCGTATCAAATATGAAAATAAACTTGAAATATAATATTGCTTCTGCGTTATCATAGTTTATGGATCTGATGCGATATGCATATTTATTCTTCCGAGAGAAACGCTTTGGAAAAAATATTTCGCGTGAAAAATCGACTCATCGAGGCAAAGCATTTTGAAAAAATTCCGCCATCGAGTATTCAAAAACCGCATTGCAGATCGGACTCCCAGAGCTTTGGTCGGCCGCATCGTCAACGGGACTCGAGCTTCGGTAGGACAATTTCCACAACAGGTAAAACAATTTTTGAGAAAAAAAATGAACGATGCACTGATAATTCTGCGGTTTTTGTCTCGATGATTATGGACGAACGAATAATTTTGTTGAGAATGCATTTGAAAAAAGGTTTCGCTGAGGAGAAGCTACAACAATCATCATTTCTGCGGAGGCAGCATCCTCAATCGAGAATGGATATTGACGGCGGCTCACTGTATGTTTCAGTAAGTGCGCTTTTTTTTTCTTACGGCACTAATAATTTTTCGAATTGAAATGAATGAATTTATGAATCATTCCGCTGGTAACGCTATATTTGTTCAGAAATGGGCTGCAAATTCGTCCCTGGACGGTCTCGGTCGTGGCTGGGAATTTGTTGCTGAACGGAACTTTTCCAGGAGAACAAAATAGATCGGTTTCACGGATCTTGGTTCACGAGAGTTTCGACGACGCAACGACGAGGAACGATGTGGCCGTGATGAAGGTAAATATCCGGCATCGCTCGTTTGAAAATAACGCGACGTTTCGATGAAAGACAAAACTACTGCTTTAAAAATTATTGATCATGTTTTCAAACGCATTTATCACGCGGGACGAAAATTTCAGAGGGAAAAACCGATTCGATTGTTCGAAAGCTCTGACGTTGAGCTTTCCAAAACACTCCTTGATTTTGCTCTGCGACTATTGGTTCGCAAGATACACGGCATTGAAGCAAAAAATGTCATTTTTCATTAGAATAATCATAACTTCGTTCAAAAAAATGATAGAATAATTATCTAAAAAGCAATTTGGAGAAGGAAACCCAGGCTCTTTTATGGTGTAAAGATCATTGAGCTGCGATTTTTCGTTCACGCGGTACATGATATTTAATTTCGGGAAAACGGTTTGATCTCGGTATGTGTGTGTTTAATGACCTGTAACGTCGTGGAAAATGAAGTCATTTTTTTTCTAACAAACTATCTGAAAGTAGAGATTTCAAGGTTAAAAACGAGCACTGGTACATTTTTTTACGATCATTTTTAGCGATGTTACAGCGTTCTTAAGCCATTGAATTTTGTGAAAAGCTTACGAATAATATGCAAATTAATTGAATTGAAATAATTGTTATTATTATTCGTGCTCCTATCAATTTTAAGATTAATGCTGTAGGGCTTTTTGGTGGTTGTAACGATTTGTTGGCCATGCTGTGTTCGAATTATTTTTGTTATCACTGATTATAAACGATTCGTTGTATTCGAGATGACGGAGCCGCTGAACATCGATGGTGTGACGATTGCCGCGGCGCAGATGCAATTGAAAAAGGTCCCTGTGGGATCGAAGTGTTACGTTTCTGGATGGGGATATCCGGAAGAAGTGAGTATTGTAGATGAATAAATTTCACATTATCGCGAATCACCTAATTGCTGTCGACAGGGCGTCGAGAAGTTGATAAATCAGTTGATGTACGTCGACGTTTCCATCATCGATCACTCACTCTGCAGCGAACTTTACTCGAAGTTGGGCGCTATTTACGACGGCATGATCTGCGCCGGATACCTCGAAGGGATGAAAGATGCATGCCAGGTGAATTGCTTACCACGCTAGAATTTCCGAACCACTTACACCGAAAACGGCGAAACATTCAGAATTGCTTCGATATGAGGGAATCGAGTGATACGCAGAGATTTTCAATCCGGCGTTGTCGTAAAAAGCAAGTTATAGTCAGCAAAAATTCATATGGCTTAGTTATTGGTCTGATTAATTCAAGAGAAAAATAATATTGTAGAATTATTATCGATATATAAAACAAGAAATCAGAGATTGGTAACCGCGACAACACACAGGATGTCTCGTGAGTCGCGAAATAATTGCAGAATCAGATAGTAAATTAAATTCCGAATCGAAAAGCTCTTTACCATTTTTCAATCTGACGCATAGATAGTTCACTATGAATTAAAAGAAGTAGACAATCAGGTGCGCGCTGCAGCGGCAGAACGGTAAGCTGCCGCGCGAGCGAGCGGCGAGCGGAGCGGACTCGCGGCAGCTGATCGTTCTGCGGCTGGCTGGAGCGCGCAGCTGATTGATTACTTAATTTAATTAATAGTAAATTATCTATGCGTCCGATCGAAAAACGGTAAAAGACTTTTCGATTCAGAATTTAATTTCCTATCTGATCCTGCAAGTCGATTTGTGACTCATGAGACAGGCTGTAGATACTTGAAAATCAAAGTAACGAGTGGGAAAAAAACACTCCAGGTCAGAAAATATGTCTGTATGAAGGAATAAGTTGATCGAGTTAGTCATTCTGTGATTCTTTCCAGGGTGATTCCGGCGGTGGGATGATCTGCAACGGCGTTCTGAGCGGTGTGGTCTCGGGGGGCTACAAATGCGCGTGGCCCAACTATCCTGGAGTTTACGCCGATGTTGCTTATTATCGTAGCTGGATATTAAAAACAACCGGAATGAACAAGGTCGCCGATAACCGAGTAGATAGATCTACGTTTTTTCTCACGACGGTCCTCGCCTTATCGTCCCTCGTGAGAGTTCTTTGATTCCAAGGAGCGATCCAATTATAAATCGATAACGCAGCAAATACTTGACGTTTCCTTGTCACTAATCATTTTTTATCCCAGTAATCGATCGCCTGAATTATCCGTTCGATAATCATCGCTGTTTCCAAGTCGATTCAATTTCAAAACTCCCTTCACTTTCTCGAATAAAAAACTCGATCCGGTGCGAAATCTCATCGGCGAAGAATATTTTTCTCGTAGAAAAATGAAACGCGGTTTTATTTATCGTGGACGAAGGGAGAAACATAATCGAGCCCTGTGCCCCGATCCGGCAAAGCGAATCGGCACGAATGAGGGAAAAATAGCGGTGGAAGGGCTGGGGAGAGCGCAGGTTTTATCGATGCAACGGTGATTAGGTTATTATTATCAGTGTCAGCTTCCACTTCGGGAATAGGAACGGAAGATACGCTGTTGTCCCCTACGGGGAACTTTGTCCAAACAACAAATAAAGATATAACCACCTTCCCAAATTTCCCTCCGGCTCGTTTTCCTCCCTCCGCGCCGCGCTGCAACGCGAAGCTCCGCGCGCTAATTGAACCGGACACCAAAGTCCGTAAAGATCGTCAGTTTTGATATTTTTTACAACGAACCGCAGATAAAATTATACGGGAGGCAAATATTCATATGTAAACGGTGATGACCCTCGGCGAAATTAGCCAGGGACAAAAATTATCGCTCGCGAATGCGATTCGACGCGGTCGGATCGGGATACGAAGAGAGAACGAGAAAAGCTTGCAACGAGAACGCCCTAATTTCAACTCTGGATAAATAAAAAAGTCGGATTAATATGAAAATCTATGAAAATAGAACAAACTGGGCGATCGCTTGTCTAATTTTGTGTACAATATAACTTTGAATGATGATCTGATAAAACGAATCTAGCTGTTCTAAGAAAACTCGAAAATATGTTCATCTTTTCCCCGACTCGTCTCAATCATACTAGCAAAAGTCGTGTATACATATATACATAGAAGAGCTTGCAAGCGATTTTAGAAAAAATACCACTTCGTTTCTCGTTCCGTGCTTCAATATTCGTTCGTTTGTATCCGAATGGTCCGATTAAGGTGTGATTTTTCATACTGTTTCCCAGGAAAAAATGAATATTCATGTACACATGTGTTACCGTTGTTGAATGGTATCTTCACCGATTGAATATTCATGCCATTCTCTACACGAGTCACAGTAAATTCCTATCAATATCATCACTCGTAATTAAATATGCATCTATACACGACTTCTACGAATATCAAGCTATGACCACGAATCCTATTGTTCAATTTTCACGTATAATTACCTATCAAATAAATAATCCGATACTCATGCACTCATACATCCTGGTAATATCATCAAATGCATTCAGAATATTCGAATTTAATTTCTATTACAATTACTTCTGTCTCACGTCACATACACTCTACGAATATTATGGATCCCATTTCTTCGGCGAATATTAAGTATACAGGCACGCAATGTTGTTCGTCTGTTTCTTGTTTGTTTTTGCGATGCAGAATGAAGAGATATACATGAATCTATATCATGTATATCATATATATCAGGTATATTATGTATATTATGCATATTGCGTATATTATGCATATTATGTGTATCATGTATATTATGCATATCATGTATATCATTTATATTATGCATATTATGTGCATTATGTATATTATGCATATCATGTCTGCTATGCATATTATCTATATTATACATAGATATATGAATGAATGTACATTTGTGTACCTGTGACACGGATTATTAAATTGCCGTTAAGTACCCACATTTTTCCCACGACGTAGAGAAGTACGCGACGAAGATCGGACTTCTGCATGGCGTCGCGTTTATCTGATGAAAGACGAAATCTCTGCGTGGTGTAAATGGGAATAGCGAAAAGTTGGAAATTAGCGAGGCGGATTTAGCGTCGTTACCTGTTGGAGTTGCGGAAGTATCGTTGTCGCGGAAAATTGATCCCGCATGGTTGTATGATGCTTGAAATATTCAACGTATCGCTCCGAGGCTTTGAGAAATTCTATCCGACCCGTTTCAATCCCTTCTAGCCAGTCTTGGCGGTCAACCTTCTTGGCTTTCGAGCAATTCGCAACCCTCGACGAGTCATACGCATCTCGCGTCCCGTCTAGTCGAGTCCTGTATCCACATCGATGCGGCGGAATTGTTGGGGAAGGTGCGCCGGATATTTCGCTGATACATCGGCACTTTTGAATAATACATGATACCGAGAAGTACGACTTGTATCCAATGTTCGACGCGGCGCGGGCGAACGCGAACGGCAACTGGGTACCGCAGCCAATTTTCTTACCCGTCACTTATCCGTGCGACCGTCGTTGCGTGATCCGATATATTGACTGAAACAAACGAAACAACCTGGTTGGCAAAAAAAAAAACAACAACAAAATAATGCTATCGAGGAAAAGCTCGAGATTGACGAGGTAAATGCGAAGGCAGCTTACGCGACTCGAGCTTTCTTCAATTCTTTTGCTTTAGTTTAGCGATTTCATTTTCAGCGAAGGAATCTAGTTGCCGAGGAATCAGCAGAGATACGTTACTGATGATCGTTGGGGTGTAGGGAATTTTGGATAACAGTTCAGATATGATTATCATTTTTGGGAAATGTTATACTTTTTAGCTCGGTCTTCCGGAACGAATTCGGTGTCTTCAATTAGTTAATTGAATATTTGTTTTCATTAATTCGACGTCGCCGGTCTCGAGGATCTTGAGGAGCGGCGGTAAGTAGGAAGATCAACATCGAGTTGTCCTTGATAAAAGTGGAAGTTCTCGATAGTTTTCCGAGCGGAATGTCGAGGAAGTAAGTCTTGGTAATTAAATTAATTGAAAAAACCCCTCGGGTTTTGTTTGCCTTTTGGTTTGGCTCTGGCTCGCTTTTCGCCGGCTCGAGTTTACACGCTCGTTCATTCATGAGCCAGCAACGATCAAAGGGACTTGAGACGTACGAAGGAGGCTAATTATGCAAAATTCAGATGTATACCGACCGCTACGAAATTCGCCGAGCCGTGGTTGCGCCGAGGAGGAGCGCGAAAAAGGAGAAAAAAGAGAAAAAAAGGAAATGCAGGGCGGAAAGAGGCAATTAACGATAAAGGATTCCACAGAATTAAAAATATCGTTTACGTTACTAATCACCGCAGAGATTTATTCGAGCGACAATTACCACTTGTCGCAATTAGCCGGCACATTTGCATTTTTTTCGCGAAATTGAGGAAAAAATTGTGGCGTGGCGAAAAATATTCCACTGCCTATTTTCGGCATGTTTGCCATGTGGAATAAACGTGACCTACAGAGCTGCAAACTCAGCGTAGTACAATTGCATTACGAAAGTGTCGCGAATCGGGAAACAAAGCCGTAACAACGCCTGCGTTACTGTAACCTGAGATTCACTGGTTGCACGGGATTGTCTACGCTCAGGCGCATTATTGTCCGTTATTTTACTCTCGTCGAGGTAAAATATTCCCGAATATTCTGATCGGGGATTTATTCGGAACGAGTAACTCGATTTTTAAAATATTTTCCGCTAGGAATATTTTCCTTGGCGCGAAGTAAAATATTCCACGAAATTCCCACTGATAAACCGAGCGAAATGAGTATTCTCGGTGGTGGAATATTCTCCAGGTGGAATATTTTCAAAATAAGGATTAAAAAGCTCGCGGAATGGTTCCAAGGTTATGCTGGTCCTGAAAAGTGGTTGCGGTTTTGACCGTTGAGGAACGAAGTTGGAATAACGATGTTCGTTAGAATACGAGACGTTAAGTTTTCCGAGAAATCTCGGTGTCAGCCTAAGAACGTAAAAGAACCGTGAATGGTCGCCTCGACCGTCGCTTTTCGACTCGCCACTTCCTGTCACGCGTCACGATTTTTTCTACGCGATGAGAAAGGGCGAGACTTACGTACGGAAGGGGACTCTGATCTGACGCCACTCGTCGCCCGCTTTGTCTCCGTTTCTCGGAACGACACGAGAGAGCAGAATCCGAACGCTTAACGCGAAACGACCCAATTTCAGGGCAACAAAGAAAAATATTTCATGAAATATATGATTCACCTCTCTCTTTCAATAAACCCCGAATAAGCTGGTCGTAAAAGAATATTAGAAATATTCCACAGATTAGAAACACTCTGAATCTCCCAGGATTTGCTACTCTAATTTTTTTAAATGAAATATTCGATTTTTTTTTCATCAACCAAATAAATATTCCAGATGAAATGTATATCTCGATTTTGAGGATGCTTTTCCCGTATTATTGCAAGCTCGAGACGTTGGAATATTTTCCTCGAAAATGGAGAAACCAAATGAGACAGACGGAAAATAATTGGGAAAATACTCGTTCTGTTTTCATTATTCGATGAATTCCAATAAACAGGGCTACGGCTATAAACGATGCAGATTCACGATAATTTCATCACATTTTAGTGTCGGGATAATAGCAACCCCCCAGAAAATGGTTCCACGTCGGGATTTGACTGGCGTAAAAAAGAGAAAAAAAATACTAACAGCTGGCACGCATCGATAGAGGTGGGATTATGGCGCGGGTCGTCGCGTCAGAATGGTCACTATAGTATACCAAAATGGCCCACGGACGCGTTACACTAAAATCTGAACGTGTTTTTAATGTGACTATATTTACGACCGGCATTAAAATCCAAGCCAATCGGAGGTACCGAGCTGATTGGAAGTCTCGTCGGCGAGGGTCGCGTTTGTTCCGAGTTCTCTTACCCCACAGGGGTAGTTGACGAGTCCCGACTAGGATTAGCGCAAAAATCGTGAGTTATCTAACTGCAGGCACAAATCGTGTGCAAAACATCAACCACCGATCGTTGTTCTTCAATTGCTTTTCAATTTTTCCATTGATCTTCGCCCCGTCCATTTCTCGTTCCGCATCTCTCTTCGTCGCCCTTTGCATTTCTGTTCGCTTCTGCATCCGCGGATTTGTTGTTCTCCGTGACATCTTCCGATTTTTTCCTCGGCTCAATTTGTGTCTTTTGACTCTGCTCATTTTTATCCAGCACGGGGGCTGTAAATGGAGTGTGGAGATAAATCAAGAGATGCACTGGGTGGTAACTTGGCAAGGATCGGTATTATCGGTTGTTCGTGCCACGGTGCCGCGCGTAGTAGAGGTTGCGGAGGCTTAAATCAGACAATTAACCGCGTCGGACACTTCCACAGAGAGAGAGAGAGAGAGAGAGAGAGAGGAGATAGGGGCTTTCGGACGGGGTTGTTACGTGATCGTTTTATAGCGTATTTAAACCTTCAGGGACGGGGTGCGTGGACGGTAGGTGGTGTGCCTCGCGGTATCCTGGACTTAATGGCTGAGTTCTGTTTTAATGGCTGTTCGACTTCGTTGACGACGATACGCTAGGTACTCAGATGTGACCAGAAACTGAACCATATAACCATAGTAATTACGAAAGTCCCGCGAAATAAAGCTGGAAGCGTTCTCTGCAACATTCCCCGAATTTTATATCCTCTCCGTTCCCTCTTCACGCACCCAGTGCCAAATTTGGCAAAAAATCGGGAGAAAAAAAATACACTCGACAAATTCGAATTCGTGTTCTGGAAGATTAAAAAACTGAACGTTGGCGCAAGAAAATTCTATCGGTCCTGCCTCGCCCGATGTGGAAGGTTGCTCTCTTTTCGTAGCCCCGAGTAATCCAAATTATCAGAGATGGACCTTCGGCCTCGCGCCGGGGCAGCGATGCGGGATCTTCGGATCGAGGGTAAAAACCAACAGTTTTGGAATTCGAAATTTTAACGGTTCTGCCCGTTGGCTTGTAGGTACCCCGTGTACAGCGCGGACGGAACGTTAAAATGTCAAGCGAGTCGCCGATAAGGGTAGAGGGAAATATTTAATGCACCGTAACCGTACGTACGTAGGTCTCGCGGCCGTGGAAATACTTGCGCAATCCTCATTACCATAAACGTAACTCACTCGAACGTTTCGCGTGAAATTTTGGCCGTCTGCCAAACTTTCGGAAGAATGTACATCGCGGGAGAATACCGGGGAACGTATCCTCCAGCCTCTCGATGTACGACGACTAGCGGGAAATTTGTCAGGCACGCGAAAAAACATTAAAGCACCAAAAAAAAAGAGCCAGCTCCCTATTACTGCGACGAACTCGAGGATCTCGCGAGATATCAATCGCGAGATTTTTCGATGATCGGGGAATAAATTTTCGATGCTTGGTAAAAAAAAAAAATCGGGGAGAAATGAAAAAACTATTGACGCGATAATTTGTGGATGATGTAATTAATCGGAAACGAGTCGAAGGAGGTCCTTCTTCCCGTCGCCGTCGAATCTTGTTGTATACGGGAACAGGTATACATTACGTCGCAGCGCCCGTCTTTATTGTAAAAAGGCGAAAGTTTTAATTTATTTAAAACCCCGAAAAGCTCGGAAAGGTTCGAAAAGCTTGGAAAGCACGAAGAGCTCGCTCACCCTCGGTAAATCCACGTTAACCTCTAATGAATTCTTATTCAATCCGGGAATTAAAAAAACGAAACGAGAGAAAAGCGAGGAAAAATTGTGAAAGGGACCGAAAAGACTGGCGCGCGGGTGGCTCGTTGATATTGGCAAGTTACTACATCCCCCGCCGTCGCTCCCGGCGACCCTTGGCTGACTGCCGCGTCGTACTCGATACATACTACTAGCCAACAACGACCAAGGAAACGAACGGAGGCTCAGGTACGGGATCGAATTGATTAATTTTCGGGTGACGCGAGGGAAACGCGATTACGTATCGACAACGTAGCGGGATTTCCTCGAGGTTTTGCGAATTACGTCGCGGTCGAGTTTTCAATTCCGCTTCGCGTGGCGAAGGATCGCGGGAAATTGCGAAAAAATCACCAAGACCACATCGAGGATTCGGTTAACACGAGTTTAAATTAGAAAACGAGGCGGAGAACTGTTTTTCCGAAATTGATTTTCATAAAAACTAACGTGAACAATTTTTTTAAAAACTACAAAAACAGTCGAGATCATGCGAATGGGAGGAGAGTTCTGTCCGAAGACAACGGACACGTGAAACGGTTCGAGAAACGGAGGTATTTCTGTTAGTCTGCGAATGGGTTTTTGCTGAAAATCAGCGAGATTCGTTCGCGGCTGTAGCTAATCTCCAGACAGCTTTTTTTTCGTGCCACTGCGTTTTGCGTTTTTGCTAGAGTTCCGAGGCGCAGCCGCGCTCGCCGAGATCAAAGCAGCCCAGGGGTTCGCGTCGTACTTTCGTCGGAGTCACAGAGATAAAGTAAGAGTTTGGCCGAAACTCGCCAGGCGAGATTCTCTTCGTCTTTTTCCAAAAGTTCTTTTCTCCACTCCTTTTCTTCCCAGTTTCGCCTCCGGTGACGCGCGAATATTAATGTTCGCTCGCGCCACCTTTGCACCGTCGTCATCTCGCTATGTGGAGCAGATCTTCACGGTTTAAGTGGCACTCCGCAAATTCTGCCGTCCAGCTACCAGAAATATTCCCCGCAACTGGCATTTTTTCCCCTCATTTCTCAAAAACCCAAACAAAAAATCCCACTCGATATTTCACGCGTTTTGCGAACAAGTTTTTTCCAAAAATCCGTAGAATATAAGAATCTCGGATTTTTTTGCTGTTGAGCGGGAAATAAAAAGGTAAGAACGGATGACGTAATATCGGTAATACTTTTGTTTCGCCACAGCAGAAAAGTCGAGTGTATTTAGTTGGTAATTAGAAAGATCAAGAGGGTCTTTGCTTCGAGTGGTCGACGGAGATCTGAGAAAATGAGTGGGACGATGAGAAAACTTCGAGTATGCTTTACACTTCATGAAGGTTCCGAATCGATTGCCGAATGACGGAGGGAAAAAATAAACGGCGTTTTGGAAAAAAATTGAAAAGAGTTAAATTCTTGCCAAAAACAGCAGACAAGCGATGAGAAAGTATCGCGTCGCAAAAACTGCAAGAAAAAGTGTAAATTTTACGAGACGGAGGACTGGAAAAAATACAGAGGCGTAATTGATAGTTATGTGGAGAAAAAAATTGGGGAATTTTTGGAAAAAAAGAGCGAAGACAGTTTTGAGAAAAGTTTGGAGAAAAAACCGAAGTCGAAATATCTTTCCGAGGCGCGGGGAGGCGAAGAATGAGCTTTGATATACCCCTTCGCCGGGGGATTAGAGGAGGCGGAACGAGACGGGTGAAAAAAGGCGGAAAAATAAGTTTGCGAGGTTCCCATCCCGCTAAATACGGCGGACAAACGAAACTGAGAAGCATAAGCGGGAACTCATCAAAGATTTCGATCCTGGAAAGGACGGAGCGGGGGGGAAAAAGCTCCCGGTCGGCGACCACCCCGGAACACGGGCCACTCGTTTCCCTGCGCGGAGTGAAAGTAGGCTAAGAGAGTCGGCATCAGTGGCAGCGGGAACGGAGCATCGCGATCCGTTTCTCCGTTCCCTCGGAGCAAGTGCCCTCGAGGAGCGGAGCCCCGAAACGTGGGATATCCTATTGAGAATCACCCTCTCTCCGCAAGATGAAAGACGCGCGTTAAAACACGTCTCGCCGACATTTTTCATTTGCCTCGAACAAAATCGAAGCTTCGCGTCCGGATCGGTGGCTCGAGAGAGAGCGCGACGAATCTGTCGAAGCGCGTCCGAAAGATAAATCGCGCGGCAGGAGGGCGAAAGCTCGGCTCGGCGCGCGACTGTCCCGCGAGTCCGCGACGAGCGGGCGCAGAGGAGACGAGGGTAATTAATGAAATGTAAACCGGACTCGTGTTCGCCTTTATTGAAAAGTTTTCGCAACTTTTTCCTATCGCGTCATCTTACCTCGCATCCGCGAAGTCGACTTGCTACACGCTCGAGAGTTTGTTTCCACTTCCAGGAAGTTTACTCGCGGTTAGTGAACCGGTAGACGTTCGCCGGATTTCTAGATAATAAATCGACCGTCTCGAGCGCGGAGACCGGACACGGAGAATGATTCTAAATTATTCTAATTCCGATCACCGAGTCGGATTTTTGGCAGAAAAATTAAACGCTCGGTGCGCGAAGGGGTGACTTTTTTTCTTCCACTAAATATCGACCGGCGGGTGAGTTATCGACGAGGTGACGCGCGGAGGAGGAAGATGATGAAGAGGAGACTTTCTTTGACGTCGCGAATTTTCATCACTTTTGTCTATCGCAGACGGCAATTTCTCCACAATTTTATTCTCGGATAGTTCTTCGAGCATGAAGGAGAGGTATTCTCGTCTTTTGTCCCGGTATCAATATCTGCAGCGACCATTTTCAAAGGCAAACTTGAACATCGCGATAGTTTCGTAAATCCGATACATCTCCGTAATCCACGCTCTGTGCCTCTCGCTCGTTATTTCCCCCCATAAACACAATTTTCGCATTTCGATTCGATTCCATCACGCGGAATTTTCCATTTTTCAATTGTCTTTCACGCCGTTCGATCATTTTTCCCATCATATTTATCGATTTCATCGAGAAATGTTTTTATTTCTTAGAAAATAAACGCTTCCACGCGATTTCGTCGTTTCTTAGAGCTTTTTTCCACATCTTCCTCATTTCTTACGTTGCACAAATTTTTTACATTTCCAGTATTCATTAAACTTCGTACATTTTTTAGTTTTTCATTTCTCACATTTTTTACATTTTCTATATTCATTAGGTATATTTCTCGCATTGTTTCATTTCGTACATTTTTTACATTTCTTACACTTTTTTATTTCTTGTATTCATTGCATTTTTTAGTTTTCTACATTTCTCACATTTTTTACATTTTCTATATTCATTACAGTTCTCGCATTTTTCATTTCGTACATTTTTTACATTTCTTACACCTTTTTATTTCTTGTATTCATTGCATTTTTTAGTTTTTTTACATTTCTCGCATTTTTCATTTCGTACATTTTTTACATTTCTTACACTTTTTTTATTTCTTGTATTCATTACATCTTTTAGTTTTTTTCATTTCTTAGATTTCCTACATTTTTTACATTCTCCCATTTTTCTCATTTCTTACTTTTTTTACACGTCCTATATTGATTATATCGCTCACGTTGCATACATTTCATTCATTTCTCACATTTTTCACATTTTTTCCCCTCCTACGTTTCAGCTTTAATCATCGAGGAAAACTTTTGACGGGTGTTTTGTTTCCCTTTCAGCGAGGATTTTTCATCTCGTTTTCAACCCTGCTAATATCCCGCGAAAATACGGTTCTCCAGGAAACGACGGGAGTGGACAATGCGGCGGCGACGTTCGCCCATCCCGTTCTTTCGGCTGTACCTACGTACAACGCGCCGTCGTCGGTGCCTTTGGTAGACTCGTTCTCCGTCGTGAAAATGGGAAAAATCTGGAATCTGTGGAAACCTCGAGCAAAGATGGCCGCGACGACGAGACGAAGAAACGATCGTCGCCACGGGCGAAATGTTTTGTTGTCGAGCGACGATAGAACGCGATCGCCGAGTGTCTCGCGATCCTCGCCGGACGAAGCTCGGAGCTTTCAGCTTCGCGCTCACGACATATCTCAGCGATGTCCTCGGTACTCGCGAGATAATTTGTTCCCGTTCCGTTCCTTCCCTCCGCGGATATGTAACTCCACGAATAAATACTCGCAACCTTTTCTCCCCGATTTCTGGACCTCTCCTCGTGTTCGCTGTGATTAATAACGACTGAGCCGGATCGACAGAGGTCGGGCCACCGGATCGACTCGCTTCCTCGCCGGTGCAATTACTTCGACCAGTTTCAACGACGAGATTTCGATCACGCTCGCGACTACTAGTCCGCAGTTTTTAATTACTCGTCCTAACGACGAAAAAAGGGACGTAGCAACGATGAAGCGACAGCTTTCCAAGTTACTCGCTCCAAATCGTCGCAAGCTCTAAAAAACTGAAAATCACTAATTTAGCAAACGCGTCGAAAATGCATATAAAAATGCGGATAAACTTGCGAAAGCTCCCGAAAGCTGCGAGGATTCTGAGCCGCGATGATAGGTAGTTAAAACTTAAAAATTCGGCTCTCGCGGCTGACGAGTAAACGGAGGAATGGAAATTGGCGCACGGAGAGCAAAACGAGGGAGAGAGAGAGAGAGAGAGAGAGAGAGAGAGAGAATATCGCTGAAGGTTCCCCAAGGGTATTGGTTTCCTTTGATACTTTTTAATTCCATTGAAAACTATCCAGTCGCGAAGAGTAGGTCTCGTCTCTTTGCCGGGGGCACTGCGCGCGGAGGAGTGAGGAGTGACGGAGAGATTCGTAAAAAAAGGAAAAAAAAAGAAAGAACAAAAAAAGACGAAGCAAAAAGCAGTAGGAAGGAGGGTGATAAAAATACCATCCCACCCCTCGCGAGCAATCAATTTTTCAAGCTTCTCACCGACAGCCGCGATGGACGTTCGAACGAGCGCGAGAAAGATCCTGGCGCTCGTCTACCCGCTCGCGTTTCATTTCCCCTCTTTCGGAAATCAATTCGGTTTTACTGATTAACGCGGTTACCTCCACGGCTCTTCGTTGCGATTCCGTTCCCGCCACTCGCCGTTTGTTATTCCGCTCAACAATGGCTGGAAACTTTGTTACCGAACTTTCGAAATGCCCTCTCGACTGATTCGTAACGTCGAACGATTAGCATTCAACTATTCGACGTTAACTACCGTACCCTCGCGGAGAACACTGCGCGCGATTGGTTATCCCCAACCTTATTGTCGCCCCCCTCGAGCTTTTCGCAACCCGCCCACGCACGGTGGATTTTTGGATTTTTCCATCCCGCGGTTTTCACTCGAGCGAATCGCGCCATTCTGGTTGCATTCTACTCCTAATCGCTTCTACCCCTCGAAGTCTCGCTCGTCAAGCAGCGCGCGGAATTATTTAAACAATTTTGTTCAAATCCCCACGTTCAAAAATCCATTTAATCAATTTTATTTCACTAAAGAAAAAACAACAAGAAAAACGGAAAAACACTTTTTTCCGGCTACCAATTTTGGCAGCAGATGCGTTGGGCTTTTTTCACCAGGAACTGAAAATTCGTCTCATTCGAGGGGATCGTAATTTGGAGAAAAAAAAAACTTCGGCATATTTAGGCTCGCCAAGATTCAATCTTTCAAATACGCTGCGAGCTTTCGATGGCGTTGGACCGAATGCAGGCGCAATGTACGAAGCTTGTTGGAAAAACGTGAACGTAGCGCGATTCGCAGAGGCTGAGGGATGAGAACACTTGTTGAGTCTGTGAGGTGTTCGCGTGTTGGTATCCGGAAGCATTGCGGTGCGAAGCGAAGATGAGCCGTAGAAATTGATGAGAATCGGATCGCGTTTGCGCTGATGAGCCCGCAATCAGGAAGGCCCGACCCATCTCGAGCTCCTTCGCGATTACTCATCGCAAGTATTTCCTAATTGCGTATCGTACGGGTAATTTTCATTCGCGCTCGTCCAACCGCTAGGAGCTAGTTTCAACTCGCTGCGTGCGTCCACAACATTCATCACGCCCGTCACTCTACAGGCGGCGGACCAAACCGCTGGAATAAGCTAAGAAACGACCGATTCTGCGAGTAAAGAACCGATCTCGAGGTGTGGCCCATAGCCAGAGCTCTCGAGCCTCGGAGAACAACGAAGAAGAGCACGTAAAATTGATCTACTCAGTTTCACAATTTTGTACCCACTTTAATTGTACACATGAGAATAAAATGGTCGAATTTTTTTTTTTTACGTTCTGATAGTTGGAGCGCTACTTTCGTGCTGACCCTTTCGAGATTTTGTTACAGAGCCGCTATCGCGATGAGGAAAGGATCCGGGAGCCTGCGATCCTGCGAGCCGCATCCTCGCGCAGAAAAAAAAAAGAAAAAGACAATGGAAACGAAATCTTCGCATGACGAATCCGGTACACGGAATTAGTTCTGTTATTTCTGCAAGCCGCGTTGAATAACAACGAGACTGCGGCCTGTTTTCGCCTTTTTCTCGTTACGCCTCGGCCGGAGTTTGCCGAGGGTGAATCTTTATCACGCTCGGTTAACATAGGAATAACCTACTAACCATACTCTAATCTTGACCTCGCGCGTTGCCGAATGTACCACGAATTTGTATGGCAAAAATAACCAACGGTTTCATTTAGTCGCTTCGATCCCGCGAGAACTCGTCGCGGCTGAAATATAAATTGCCTGCTTTTCCCCGAATCATTCCGCGCTTCGCCCCCGCGGAATATAATTATTCGGCAACGTCGACCGTCTTTGTCTTTTCGTCTCTTCCTCTCCATCCCGATCCGCGAACGATTTCTGCTAGAACTTGGCTGTAGAAACGCACAGAGACGCGCGAGACTCGCGAGCACAAGGTTGCTTGCCGTTGTAGCAGTCTCGGAAAAAATCACCCTGGCGAGAAATTCGCGGCGCGGAAATGCCGACGAATTGCGCTCTTCTACTCGCGGCAACGTCTCGTCGATGTATGCAAACGACAAAGGCAGAACCCCGCGAAATTCCCCTCGCCTGATCGAATTTGCGGACATCTGATGAAATTCGCTTGCCAAATAGATCATATGGCGGGGGAAAGCCTCCGCGTCGCGGCGTTCGATTCGAGCAGCATCCCTCTTATTCAAGGGTACGAAACGACGTTATCGAAAAACAGAAGAACTTATTACCGAGGAAATTCATTTAATCGCAAATTGCAGCCTGATTGCGAATTTGCTTTCCACATTTTTCCTCTTCGTTCCCGAATGAATTTTTCTACTAAAAAAATATATATATCTCCACTGAAAGGTAGTTTTCAAGTGAATTAGAGTCTTCGCTCTTTCGAAAATTCGAATTCCTACGTAAATAACACTGCGGCATTTTTTTCAGCTTACACTCGATTTTTTGGTATTTAAAAAATTTGCTTTTAAAAAAATGTGGAACACGATTTGTACGTATTTCTTTAGCTTCTCCGAAATTTCCAAAATTTTACAAGAAATATAAAACGCGGTTTATCTGGAGAAAAAGTGTTCCACAGAAAAAAGCGAGTCACACTGAAACTACAAATTTTAGCGAGGGGAAAATTAAATGCGAGGAAAAATGCATTTCGGCCTCAAAAACTACAGCCGACGTGAAGGGGGAAAAAAGGTATAGGAAGATTATGCTTTGAAGAAAATTTGAAAGAAAAAAAAATTGGATTTGTTAAAAAATTATTTGTTACATTTCGTCGAGGAGATAAATGAATGGCGAGAAGGAGTGTCTCGGTGGCTCGAGGTGTATGCTTCGCGAGTTTCATATCTGCGGGCGAGTCTGGTGATATTTCGAATCGCTTTGTATCTCGATTCGCCCCGAATTCCTTCCCCGTTCGAAACGAAATCGAAGCGTAGACAAACGAAAAGTAAATCTAAATTAGATTTTCTTCCGAAAGGACTTTCGTCCGCCTATCTCAATGGAATTTCTCGGAAACCTTTCGGCAACATTTTCATTCCGGTCTCCCGACGTATCTCGAATTAAACAACATTGTCGACCCGATCGATCGATCTTCGGGGCATTATTGTCGACGAAACGTCACCGATTGATTCTCAGCGTCGCCCCTGGAAATTCGAGGCGAACAAAGCAGGGAAAACGGCGAAATCTGGGGGCGGGGATCGAAATTGGAGGAAGAAAAATTGCAGTCGGCCGAAGAAAAGTGCGCGGGGACGAAAAATGCAGACGAAAAACGAACAGCGACAAATATTCGAGCGCGCTAATGCCGATAATTGCGCGCGAAAAATGCGAAACTCTCCGTAATAATGGAATGAAAAATTCCGACGAGCCACGCGTTTTTCGTTTTTCAACCGGCGCCCCCTCCGCAACCCCGCGTCGCACCTCTAGCTTCCCTTGGCCGTGCGATTTCGAATTCTGATTCGTTGGGCACGTCTCGCGACCCGTGCGCGCGTAATTGGCACAAAGGAACAAATAGAAATTTCCGGGGTGCATTCGCCGCGAAGGTAATCATCAGCCGGTTTAATTTGCCCGCAATAATTTCCGGCATTCGTTTCATGCTTTTACGCATGGCAGGGCACATCGGACCGCGAACTTTCGCTCCGCGCGGAAAAATTATGAAAAAGCGAACGGGAAACGCGAAAACGAGGGAATAAAAGAACAAACGAGAGCAGAAAATATTGAAAAACGCGAACCACCAACCAGCGCCGATTGCGTTTTTGGGGAAAAACAAAACACAAAAAAACCAAATTTGTAATCTCAAAAGCGTGACCTCGATGCTCACTTTTTTTTACGAGCTTTTATTCAACCTGCAACGTATGTTTGTTCGGATGAAATCCGGCAACTCAATTTTGGACCAGATATCTTCAACCGACCGAGCTGAAATTTTGTATACACGTTCAGTTTGCACAACGATGCGTGTTTGTCGGAAAAAAAATAAGCTGGTTATTTTTAATGCGCTATGGGTACCGAAAATGAAGAGCTTACTGAGAATAACTCGTAAAATGAAGTGAAGGCACTCCAAATCCAATATGGCGACTCCCAAAGATGGCGCACCGAGTTTTCATGCTTTCCTCCGATCACTGCAGGGTCTCCTCGCTAACCGCCCAACGACCTTGAACCAATGCTGGGTTCACCGAGAAACCTGCGCAGCCATAACTGAAACGTAAAAAACGAATTAAGGGTAGAAAAACTTAGAAAAATAGTAACAAGGGTTGACAAAGAATTTGTCTACGAGTAGATTTAGGCAAAACGTACTTTTGGAATTTTGAAAATTGAAGTGATAGTATTTTGTTAGTTGGTTAGTTTATTCGCTGTTTTTCAGAGTAGATTATATCACTCTATAACACGGGGGCCTACGATTGATTTCATCCTACTCGCTGTTTGTTCTAGCAAGGTTTTGCGCCCGCAGGTTTGGGGTAAACGCTCTAAGTCTTATGCTAGACTTTTTACAATCTACAGATAGACGTGTCGGAGTGACTTGGGGTGGCAGACACTGATCGTAGTCAGCAGATCTATACCCAGGGTTCGTGGCGGGAGGAGGTATTGGTCTTTGGGCACTCCAGCAGAAAGTGCTTCGTTGTTTCAATTCTGTGCAGAGCGCAGATCGCGCAGGGTTCGACTGAACAGAGCACACGAACACTTTCCTGGATCAAAAAGCTCGTGCTGTGCGCATTTGCTAGCCCGTAGTCGCGACATCAGTCTATATCAATGGGAGTTCGCGCTGCTGGCGAGGTACTTCGACGTGCCCATTGCTAGTGTCCTTGACACTTGGACACTGTTTGCTTTCGAATTCTATGTTTCGAAATGTCGGATAATTTTGGCACTTTCGGAGAACCGGGTCTCGGTTCTGTTTCCGGATATCGCTGTTCTGTAGTTTGTAATGAGGGTACGTTTTCGAGGGTATTGTTGGTACTTACAAATTTCGCCCGTGTATTGGGTAGATAAAATTTGTTGTTTCTGTCGCGTCGAAGCACGCGATTCTTATCCAATATCGCGGGTCGCGCAATAGCAATTTCCGTCGAGTAGAGTTTTTTGCCCCGCTCGCCGGTGAAAAGTACGCACGAGATCGGCGCGAAAACTCGTAGCTTTCTCTCTCCGCGGAGCTTTTTTGTCTCCGGAAATAGGATGGTAATTTGGGCAACGCGATTTAGAACGCGTTTCGTTCTGCCGTTCGAACCGCGGATTTGGCACGTCAGGAGGCGAGCAGGAATGTTTCGCCACGCCGCGTCCCCCCGCGCCCTTTTTGCTATTATTTTCGGTCATCTTCGTCGACTGTCGCTGTCGCTCGTCATTTTTCAGCCGATTTTTTCGCCCCGTTTCTCGCGCCTCGCGGGTTCGCATTGGAAAGGAGCGAACAAAGAATCGTATTTTTAACCTTTTAGTATGCGAGCATGTGGAGCTCGGGACGGCAGAGTTGGGTGCCGCGAGCACGGAGCGCACCGCGAACACCGCAGATGTTACGAAACCCCTTAACGAATTTTATGTTGCGACATTAAAGAGAAATACGGCCAGTTTTAAGAGTTCGCGGCTCCACTCCCGGCCCAAACCTCGCTCGGATATTATGCCTTTTTGGCATTACGCTCCCAGGAACGGACGCCGCACGCCACGGTTAATCCGTGTTTCAAAATAAAAAACACTCTCCTCTTTCAATGCCGAAGGAAAAACTGTAGCCTGCCGAACGAATCGTTTCCTCCCACGCCTCTCGCCCACGTTCGTCTTCGTTTCACCCCACCAACGAGAAACCCCAACGAACGCCCGGAATTTCCTAAACATTCTCTGACCAAATTCAACCGAGTCACAGAACTATGCTAATTATTACTACTATTAGATTTTTTATATTGACAATAATAAGCATAATAATAATAATAATAATGATAATAATAATAATCATAACAATGATGATGATGATGATAATTTATCTTACATGTTATTAAATATTTTACTTCTGTTATCCTTTCTTCTTTTTTCTTTCGTTTTTTTCTTGCATGTTATTACTTTAGAATTTTTTGTGTTGTTTTTTATTATTATATTCTCTGTGTTGCTAATACGAATATATTTTTCTACCTATACACGCAAGTAAGCCTATTTATCTCGGTAGGTTTTGATACGTGTACCAATTTGCATGTGTGTATAACTGGATAAACATGATAGATACTAATAATATGTATCAAAATATTCCAATGTATTTTAGGCACTGAAGACTGGATGTACCAGTATTTTGAAATTGTGAAATATTTTCGACACTTTGAAGTACGAATTTTTCGAGTGTTTAGTACTTTGCACTGCAGAAAGTATTTAATATGTTGGTGCTTAGTATTCGGTGCGTATTTTAAGTAGCAATTTATCTAAGTGATAGGCATCACTGATGAATAGATAGATGAATGGGAGGATAATTGGATGGATAGATGTATAGAGTATTTGTACATTCATTAGTATTAGTATTCTCCATCGAATGGAGAAAATGCATGGTTGGTGTTTTTGCGTTCTTATCGGGGGTCATCGTCTACGGCGCCCATTCCTCTTTCTGTCGTAGATCCCATACGCACAGACTTGCAATACATTCGGTATTTTTTATCTAGTAAGCAGAATACTCACTGAAGGTGATTTATACGACGGGACAACGTCGGCACAGCTAGTAATGATAATGGGATTATGGTCGGTAGTAGTGTACGAAGACGTCAAGGTGATAGGTATCATGAAAGTGATCATACGATGGCGATGACGATGGTCGCAATAGCAAATAGAGTGATAACGAATTGTTGTTACTGCTCCGAAACGGGGGGAAAACGTAGACTGGGACGCGTCGAGTGAGCAAAAATTGGTAAACTAATCGAGTAAGAAGCGAATGGAGCACCTGGAAGCAGCGCGGATCCGATATTGTCGAGGGTGTGTACACGCCGTGTAGGAGCCATCAGCCAGTCTACTCGCGACTTGATCGAATTCAACAATAATTGCAATTAGCCTAAAAACAAGCCTTTGTTGCCCTAGCTTCGCATCGGCTACTTTGCCAAGGCTACTCTTCGCGTCTCCCGTTTCATTGCTCTCTACCCTTCGACCCTCGACCACCGCCGCTACCACCACCACCGCCACCCTGCGCGTATAAACCAATTACGTTTCAAATGACGGAGACGTGCTCCGCGAGCTCTCCGAAGCTTTGTCCCGAAAGCAATCGTTTTTTATTGTATCTACACACTCGCCTAATTTTCCCTGGCCTCGCGCGATCGACTAAACGAAAATACAGACCCGACGAGATCAGCGAATTCGTCGAATCGTTGGCGAACTACCACGATGTTTCTCGATTAGATTTGCGGTACGACAGATTCGCGACTATCGAATTTCACTCAGCGATTTTTTTCGGTATTCGTAAAAAATGTCGCGGCTGTTCTTTTTCGCGCGTCGCGTTCACAGTATTCGTCGGGAAACGTGCGAGACGCGGGGCTCGACTCTACCTACCTCGAGTATCGCTTTCTTTTTCGCAGGGAGAGCGAAAGAGATGCGGATGCATCGATCGAAGCTTCTTTGACGCGTGGTCATCCCCTATAAATTTAAGAATTACGCTCCTTCGACGATGGCAAATATTTGCCCACTGGTTCGGGCGGCGGCGGCGAGTCCAGAGGGCTAATTCTGAAATACGGATCGAACCTTCCGGGGGCACATATTTCCCGGGGCGGGGAGCGGCAGATTCTCCGTCGCAATGTAGATTCGCGTGTATACACGCGCGCGCCAACGTACACGCGCGTATATAGGCTTCGATACGGATCTAAATGTTCGCGCGGAGCCTTCAGCCAACTTCCCGACAATTAGCCCCGAACATGGCGATTCCGAAACGGGAGAGGAAACGACGTTTTTATCTGTTATTACCCGATTCTTTTTATCTGCGGAATATCCTTCACCCCGTCTTCTTTCCCCTACCACGCCAATTAATAACCGGCGATAATTGCGCCATTTTTTTATCGCGAGTCGTTAGGCGTACCAATGCCACCGTTCCTTAATTGCCATTTCCAAAAATGGGAGAGACGATAGCGAATGCAGATGAAAAGTCGAAGAAAATTACCAGAGCTAGAGCCACCAACATTTCACCTCGTAGCGTCACCCCATGAAAAGTGTTTTTTTTTGTTTTAGTCAAATGAAATTGTTAATACGAATTTTGGAAACTCTTGATAGTGATTTTGGAAACGATCCTAGTTGTCATTTTTTACCATTTACGGAATTTTTGCAAAAGAGATTGTTTTGCAACATTTTTGGGGTAGCCCATTTTGCCAGTCTACCCCGTTTTACCCCCTCCTCCCCTCCCAACCCCGCTGGTCTAAATTGTTGATAATAATCGCGAAGATGCGCACAGGTGGCGAGACGAGTGGCGACGCGGAATTATAATATTGGAAATTAAAAGGTGGATGAAAATGAGAGGGAAAAAAGAGGCAAAGTCGAGTTTTTCCCTCGGAGGTACGGTTTGTCATTCCCGAAGGAGCCGGCGCCGGTTACATAAAAAGTGTACGGGGAACGCGGGGGATCTATACGAGTTACTTTGCTCGGTAGAAAAACTTAATAAAAATAACGGTATTATGAGTCGCGCGAGGGTGGCACTGCGGGGTGGCAATTACCTCGGAGCTTCCAAGCCGTGTAAATAACGCCGAGCCAAGACAAGATGCTATTCCGTTCCCTACAACCACCCCGCCAAGGCGTCTATCCGTATACGGACGTCTTTTCTCGTAACCTGTAGGTACGTACAGACGGTCTACTCCGCCCCCGCCCCCGCGCCGTTTCGACGGCATCGCCGAACGGTATATCGCGTTAAACGCCGCACCATCTTGCCTTATTATATAATAAAAAAAGGTTCATTTACGACCTAGCCCCGTTTATTTCTCGCCTATTTTTCCCTATCTTGTCTCGCATCGTTTCAGTTTATTCTCTTCACAAATAATTCGTCGACTCGATATCCATCAGCGATATGTGAACTAATCGTCCGCCATATTGGAGACGCCATCTTGAACTTTTGGAATCTGACTTTAGATTCGTAATTAGCGTCCTGGAAAACCCCTTGGTGTTATGTTTAAAAATTGTACGACAAAAAGGGTCCGTTCAGCCCAGCAGATGCTTTTCATTTCATCACCCCACTTTAAAATCGCCATAACTTTCGAATGAAGCATCGTACAGTATCATTCGAGGTCTCATTTCGAAGGGAAAGAGCGGCACTGGATGATGTGCTATGCAGCAAAAATTAGAAAAATGTTGTGCAGCCTGTTTCTAACCTCAAAAAGTGCAAAATAGCCATTTTTCGTGTACATAACTTCAAATATCTCAAAATCCAGAGCTCATAGGATGATTCTGAGCTCGGATTCCGATTCTGTGAAGATAGAAAAACAGTTTTTTCTGCAGTCAAAATCTAAAAATTATTCGCGACCGTGATTTTTTGGGTCGCGAGTAAAATACACGAATGGTGATGGTAACGCGTCTCGAGTTGTATCTTTGCTTAATTGGTAATTTGAGCTTTTGTGGTGTAAAAATTGTGAAGGGTCGTTAATTGCGCCCTTTGTGAGAGACGAGTGATAAGTATACTCGAAAGCGTAGCGGTTTCGTACATTTGGATAGAAAATAACGAGTGATACTCGAGCGTAGCGTGCGTACCTACTTCAGGTTCAACAGCTCGCGTTCGGGTAGACTTCGTCGAGTGACGTTATATTACTTTGAACCGAGAAAGCGTACAGGTACGGGGTAGTCGGGAATGGAAATGCTAATCGCGTAATCGATCTGAAATTAATTTTGCGCCTTGATATTATTATTCCACCATTTTCCACCTAATTGTTCGTTCAGTCGAGAACTCAGACTCCAGCATATTTCCAACGGGATGTGACGTTTGCTTCGTAGATATCATCGCGAGTGGAGGAACAACGCGGTTATTATTCATACACAACGACGTGCAATGGAATATTAAAGAAATAATATTCTCAATATTCCGACATATTTTGGCCATAATTGGAATATTATTCCTAAAGAAAATGGGAACATATACTGCGAATATTCCTATGCGCAGATACGAAAGCCTCGTTCTGGTTGCACGATCGTTTTCCGTGGGAATATTATTGAATTTATATCATTATGCTCGATGACTCTTTTCAGTGCACAGATCTCTGGTGGTATATGCGAGTGATGCGTAGTCGATGAACAGTTTCTTTGGAATATAATCCAACTCGCAGGACTCGAAGTGATGGGAATATTACGAGATACTCGTCACTTAATATTCAGGAAAGGAATATTTTTCCTTGGAATATTAATTCTCCTGGGATTTTCGAGTATTGTTTCGGGATCTTGTCCACGAGTTGATCGCGATGCTGAATAAATTCGCGTTGCGTTTCCCATAGTCGAAAAAAAGTCGATTTCTTCGAATATGAAATTACTATTGCGAGGCACGTCGGCGATGGTCTGCATAAAAAGTCTATTGGATTTGAAAACAATATCGTCGCGTCGCGTAGTGTTTGTCGAAACTTGAGACGTCGTCGGAAGAGAAGAGCTGTATCGACTCGCGAACGAATATAGGTATAGATATTCCGCAAATATCCATACTACGCGTACAGTTATCTGCCAAAGAATACATAGAAACCCACTCGCGATCCATTTATCTCCTGTAATCGTCTCCTAGGCGCATTTTTTGCCCCGTGGAAGGATATCAGACGGGAAAAAAGCCGAATCGAGAAAAATCTTGTTGGAATGATGGTACCAACAAATAGCCTCGGGGTCCATCCAACAGTTCCAACTTTTACTACGCAGCCAAGTACAGAAGTAACGATCGTTGGACAACTTCGACGTCGATGTAACCGGCGCGCATAAAACAACCGCGCCGACAAAAACACGTGCTGCGAAAGAATCCACCTGCCAGCACCGTCGTTACGCATTTTCCTATCTCTTCCGAATTTCTCATCGCGAAAGCATTTTCTTCCTTTCACGATTCCTTTTTTCCGCAAAATTTCATACTCTTTCCTATCGCACTCGTTAATTCAGTTTCAGCGTATATTTTACTAGTCGTTACTAGGCATATTTCGCGGAATATTATCGAAGCTTCGGAATATTTCATTGAATATTTTCCGGACATATTATTTTGTGCTCAACACCATTGTCGGCACCGCACTGAATATTAGCTCGAGTCAGACGGTCATTTTTCTCGAGAAACAAACCGAATGGGACAAGAGACAGAAAAAAAGCGGAACAAAGTACGTTTACATCCGCGCTATCGTGCTTTATACTCGCGGCGTACGACTCGAAGCAGTCGGCGTGAAATGAAAAGCTTTTCTTCGTGGAACTAGAATCACTGCGGAGCTTCGCGTTACAGTGAAGCAGGAGCATCGGAATTCCCCCTAGTTTTCTGCGAACTAGACAACCCTCGAAGACGATATCGTTGTTACCATATTGTTGTGGTCGTTATCGCAGGATTACTGTTCGCGTGGTCTCGCTGTTTCGTTTCGTTCGATGGGACGCATTGTTATGCGGACGGACAATGGGATAAGAATTTCAATTTATCTCGCGAATTCTTCGCGAATTTTCCCTTCGAAGATACTCTCCGAGCTTCGGGGGACCGAAGTTTATCCGGGAGTCGGACAAAAGTTGAATTATCATCGTAAAAGCGGTAACCGAGTGAAATTAAGCGACTGAATTAGTTTTTATGAAAATTCCTTCGAAATGAGTTTAAGTGCTATCGCAGCTTTATATCTGTTTCATCGTCGTAAATAATTTTTACGGCGGAATAAAGAGCTTCGAATTCAGGGAATATTAATATTCCATTTGATGTTCGAACAATCACGACGCTTCAAGTTCACTCGCGTGAGCCAATCAGTTTCTCCGTTGCAACGAAATACTCGCGACGTTTCAATTTTACGCTCACGCGAAGAATCGCAATTCGCGGCTCATTTTTTCATAAATTGAGTTGCTGATCCGGTCAATTGCGCGAGCGCCGGATGAAAATGAAGAAATTCGAGGGAAAGAATCAAGCGATGTTTGCGATGCTTGAAATGTAATGAAATATTTTTTATCACGTTCCGCATTCGTTGGAGAGAAAGATGCGAGTAAATAACGTCGGGCGCGGCGATGAACGTTGCGAAATTGTAATGCAGCCGGAGCAGTCATATTAATTAAAATGAAAGTTTTTTAATTCAACTCTCGCGTATAGTGGGACCGGCCCTGGTCTCAGTCCATGAATAATAAATAAGCACCGACCGAACTTTATTATAAATGTCATATTCAGACGAGCCGAATATCTCCTTTCCCCTCGCGGCTCGCGAGAGACAAAGGAGGAGTCGATATTTCTTTTCTTTTCCGAAAGCAAATTAATACCGCCCCGGGTAAATATTCCGTATTACGACGGACGCTCGCGACGCGGCGTGAGCAGTCTCGTAACGCACTCGCGCCCGATCGGTGAATATTAATCATCGTGAATTCGAATCATGATGTAAATATTCCACGTTGCGATGACGGTTTCGGGTTCATTGCGCGAAACCTCGTACTTTGTCGATCGGAGATCATGGAATATTAATCGTTTAAGCTTGAATATTCATGATAAATTTGGGAATTTGATCGGTGGAAGATTACAATTCCGCACCGTTACCCGGAAATCGCGTTGTGCCCGCGATAGTGGAAATTCAATTGATCTAACGATAATGGGGACGCGATTGCGAGAGGACGCATTTTATTTTATTAGAACCACATGTTTTTTCCGCTGTCTAATCAAATCCGCTCGTTCGTTCCGAATCGATTCGAGTTCGAATTACCGAGGAGATTTTCTGAATTATTCAAAAGCCACGAGCTCTCTCTGAAAAGCTCGCAACCAAATCGTAATGAAATAGTCTTCGAGAACAATGGCACCAGCCGGTCGCCATTGTCTACGGAGAATTCATTCCGCAATCTTTGCACGAGTGGCGCAGCTGAGTCTGCGAAAACCAGGCAGAATTCGCTATACTATGCAACTCCGAACTCACACCTCTTCAACAAAATTCCAAAACTAAAGCGACACGAGATCCAAACTCGTGCACCTCACAAAAAAAAGCCGTGGTATCAGAAAACCGATCGCCATTTGCGACCGAAAAAATAAAAGACTAGCGGATTATTAAAACGCGAAACGATATAAACGAGCTGAAAAATTCTATTCTATTCGGAAATATTCCACTTTTTAGATGACAAATGGAATAATATTCCTGGAATATTACCGATGGGAATGTACGGTGAAGGTGAAAGTTGGAATAAAGTCGTGACATTTTTTTCCCCGAGTCGATTGAAAAACAAAGGGTGAAACTGAAGAAACGAGATTGGTTAGAATCCGGCGAGGAGCTCAAACAAGGTGATCCAGTTAGTTAGTTGCGCAGTCGAATCATGGGAATAGAAGGGAAGTAGCACGACCCTCTGCGCAAGCAAAGAAAAGTCAAAAGGATTAAGAAGCAACGTGATACCTCGGTCAAGTAATTAATATTCCACTGGAAAGTGGATGCTCGTCGTTAAGGATGCTCGTTAAGACGTGGAGGAGCCCCCGACGAAGGGAACGCATGTTTTTTTTTCCTGATATTTTTTGTTTAAATATAAATTCCTACTCCTCGACGAGACGGTTTCGCAGTTGATGACGTCGTTATCTCGTTATTGCGAAATTAATGGGACGAGGGTTCGGTGAAACTTACGATTTGGGGCTAGGAAAAACTTTTTTGCATAATGCAATATCAACCGATTGATATTTGACGTACGAAAGGATATCAGTCAGCTGAGAACAAGCAAAATAGAATCGTTTTAGATTTAATTTTCATGTTTGGAAGAAAAGTTGCAACTTAAAAGTGGAAGTCGCCAATATAATTGGAATAGCACGTGTGAAAATCGTAAATCGCGTTGGAATATTAATAGTTGAGAACCGCAATCGCACGCGAAAGATAATCCAATGGAATATTAATTGAATGGAATTCCGTTCGAGTTCAAAAAAAAAAGATTTCTGGGCTTCTTCATGTGTTGATTATTTGGTGCTTGAATGCAACATGAAACGTATACAATGAAGTATCATGTTACGCGAGTACCGAGGAGGGAAAAGAACAGAACGTGCGATACATTTATAAAATTATTTCTGGTATATAAGCTGCGAAAGTATTTTCGCGGAGCAATACCCAGAATGTTGATGGTGCGAGATAAAACGAGAATATTTCTTCAAACTTGGTAATTCAGTGCGTAACGCTGCATATTTGTATACCTATACATCGCTTTATTTATATGGCGTAGGGTTTAAATATTCACTTGTTCGACTACCACCCCATTCGAAGAATACGCGTGGCTGAAACGTGATGGAGGCGCCTTACGGTATAGACGTCACGAATCCCGAAATTTTAACGAAACACCCCAACGAATTCTGGGGCGAATAAATCCTGGCGAAGGGTGACGATGTAACGAATGTGAAAACGTGGACAACTATTCGTTTTCAAAGATCGATAGCTTCGTAGCTCGGACAACAGTACATTTGAATCGAAGTGATTAATGATCAAGAAATACGCGATGGTAACAGAAAAGTAAGAGAAATGTATTCGAATGGAAATGAAATAATTTTTCGCGAACATTGAGTCGTATTCGGAGCATGTTTAGAATTTCAACCACGAATCAGCGAGTAATCGATAATTAATGCAAATCAGATGCCGTAGATGGCGAAATAAGCAAATTTTTTAAAAATATTATCGCATATTCCATCAGGTGACGGCAGTTTTATCGATCAGTTGGTATGACAGTGATGATCCAAATACGCCATGATGGAATATTAAAACTGGCGGGGAGAAAAACCACAAACATCGTCTATTTCTTTTTTATTTTATCGTATAACGAATAATGATCTTTCTTATGCATGGGTTGAGTATTCCAGCGAAAAGAATACTGGGGAGAATCGGAAACGATCGACGAGGTAGAAATGGTTAGGGTGGTTGGGGTTGGCGAGCCAGACGAAAAGAAATGAATATTCAAAGTTGGGAATCGCGTACCTGTCATCTTATCATTATTATTCGCACGAAGGTATTGAAAGTCCTCAAGTTTTGTCGCTACGTTGGTAGAAATCAAAACTGATACCTATTTAACAGGTGGCAACTGTTGAATATGCATGACTTAGCGGGGAGCAATTAAGGAGACATCAATTACGCAAAATCCTTAATTATCTACGAAGCAGAAATGGAATTTCATTGAAGCACTTTTTTACCATCAGTCAGGTACATCTTCTTACGACTTTCGAGCATCGCTAGAAATATCTTTCATTATTATAATTATCATTTTAACTTCGTATAACTAGTTCCTCAAACCGTTTAAGATCCGATCGAAATCAGAATGCAATCAGAGGAAGCAGTTGATTTGCTGTTTTGTCGAATATAAATTGAACTTAACAATCCAAAATAAATTTGATATTGATCGTATTGAAAATAGGAATGATAATTTTGTATTACATTTTTCACGATTTAATATTTAATATTCCCCACTCTCTCAACGTCGGTATCTTCCAGTACGCAGACTTTTCTTGTACATCTCGTTTTTTGCTGGAATATTTATCCCGCAGACGGGATATCGTTATTTCAATGATATTTTCCTCTCGAATGATATCACCCATTCCGATATATCTTCGCGCAAAAACTGGAGCGGCGACATAATTTCGTCTACGAAATTTTACCGCCCGCGAACCTAGATAATCGATGCTAAACAGCGTCACATAATCGTGGCAGTCGACGTAACCGAGTGAATTTATCCCGTAGTATCTGTATATATATATTCCGGCTCGAATTTCTTCGCCGAATCGTTTCACCGAAGTTATGACCGTTAACAGCACATTTAGCAGCATTCACGCAATCGCCGGGTGAAGTTTACGAGTCGAGATGGATTTACCCCGCAGGAAGAAGACACCCCCCTTCGAGTTTCCATCCCCCTGCCCACCCCAGGCGGAAAGTGGTCGTCGTCACCACCTTTTTCGACGTCGCAGCCACCTCGGTGATGTTCCAAGGTGGTCGACAGCAAGAGAATCGAGAAGGGTGTTCGGAATGACGCGGAGCCGGGGGGATGACGACCCTGACGGTTGAAGAGTCGTAAAATGAAATCAATTCGCGGGAAAGGTTGCCGAACATTAAGGAATAGCCCGGAAACGAAGCGGAGGGAACGACGACCAGTTTGGATGGACCGGAACATTTGGGAACGCCGCGTTACGATGCTTCGCTGCATTCCGACTCCTCCGCGCATTTCTGTCGCTGTAATGCTTTTCCTAATTGTTCTTTGCTGCAGTTTTATTATCCTCCGACATTTTATGCTACCTGCGCATTCGTCCCGACGCGTAGGAAAACTGTTACTGCAGCGGGCATTAAACCAGTCGTAGCTCCGGGGAAATTTCACCGAGGAGCACCAGAATCCGGAAGGAGCTTTTATTCTACCGAACAATTTCCCCCACTCTGTCCCAATGCCCTAAGCGACATCGGTACTATCTCTGGCGAAATAATCAAAATCAAGGAGATAGTAAAAAATCTGGGAGCAGATGCTTTTTTCAGAATGTTCTATTCCCAATGACTTGCTCCTCGCGCGTCGAACGTTATCCCTTATATGCGTCGTGTTCACGCCGAATTATGATGTTACCTTACATCGTAGAATCTGCATTTTTTTTTCGAAAATCTGCATCTACCCGTTGCAAATAGCCGAAAAAAATGTCTGATTCGTTCTCCATTCCAATTTTCTTCTCAACAATAAATCTGCTTTGGGAAACTCTCATTCGTTCGGACAAACATACGAGCATGAAGAGAGCACGAGGGAAAGCTTTTCATCTCGTTGGCCGAATATGAAATCCTTCCATTTTCCCAGCGATAGAAATCGATGATAGTTTTCTCTGTCTGGCCAGCTTGTTCTTGCTCTACGGTATTGAAAATTCTCATCCTCGAGTAACACATATTTTTCGAGGGTATGTACTTTCCGCGTTCACTCGCGTCGCTTGTTCGCAGGCGCAGCAGCGGAGAGAAGAGTTACTGCCCAAACAAGGGAGAGTTCGGGGTGGACGAGCCAAGTTTCCCATTCGATCTCTCGCATTCTCGACACGTATTCTCGGCAGGCGACTTCTGTCTTGTTTACGCCTTTATTTGTCCGCCGGGCGGCGGGAAAATTTGAATTCAAGATTTTACGAAGAATGCGGATGGACTCGGCAAGGACGCGCGGGGGGAGCCGGCGAAGGGCGAGTTTCTTCGTGAAAAGGAACGAGATACGCGAAAGAGGGAATCCCTGTTTGCACAGGAGAAACAGGAGAACCAAATGAAAATCTCTCCCGGAGCTTTTAAATTTCACAGCCTCTTTGTTTCTCGGCGTTGAAGGACGACGCTTCCCCGAGGAACTTCATTTCATCGTCGCGCGACCGAAATTCTCTTCGAATCACGTTCTCGGCCGGAGAAAAAAAAATGAGGGGGAAACCGTATCGAAAACGAGGCATCCGATCGAGAAAGCTCGAGAGGATCGGCCGAACCTCGCGGATGTATCGAGCTTTTTTCGTAGCGCGAAAGCTCGGCGTTTTTTTCATCGGCCGCGAAGTCTCCTCATATCTCCAGGCCATTCCTTTGCTTGGCGATAAAATTAAACCGGAGATGTTGCCTGGAAGCATAAAGCTTTTCCCTCCGAGTCGCAGGAGTAGCGTTTCGACGTTGACGTATAACATATTCACGTTACGTTTATGTCAGATGCTACCGCCTTGCCTCGCCTCCCTCGTCGCATCGACTCACAGTCAGCTACGATGCTTCACCGTCTCAGACTTTTACGATACATTATATGGCGGATTAAGCTCCCGTCATATTTTTATTTTACACAGGTTTTTACACTCCCATGCGACGACTGTCCGGTCCCACCGAAAACCCTACCGGCAGTTTTTTTTACGTCGACGCGTTTTATTGTTTTCTTACGTCTCGCGGATTTAGAACGCGTTAACGCCGACATTTTCCGTATCGACGTCCCCCGAGCCGCGGGAAAAAAGCTCGGGAGCGCGAAGAACGAACCCAGCTCGACTCAAAAATTGTTGGCATTTTCCCACAGTATTCGCACTCTTCGACTGTATCGCGGTCGTATCACTCGGGGAAAATGAGCTTTCGCGAACAGTGTTCGATCGGAGGTGGGAGCAAGAGCAGAGGAGAGGATGAGAAAAAAGGGAAAAATTCGAGAGAGTGAAAAAAAAAGAGGCGCAGAAGGGATGAAGACGGGGGAGTCGTATAGGGGTTTCCTCTGGCAGGAATGAAAGATCACGATTTTGAAACGGTAAAAGAAGATTTGAATATGTTGGTGCCTTTCACGGGACGACGAAGGGCTCCGCGTCGCGGAGGAGTTCGGGAAGATGTTTGATTTGAGATTGATCTCATCTTTTTAATACCCTAATGAGCTCTTCGCTTTGTTGACTCTCACTCGAATGTAACATCTGACGGAAAATGTAAATAAACTTAATTCATTGCCTCGTCTCTTCGGCTTCGCGCTTCGATGGAACTAAATGGTTATTGCCCTTTACTTTCGTTCCACCCACCCACACGCGCGTATTGGCGCGCTGGCACACTGATACGCCCATCACATTTTCGTCTCTCGACAACCCTGATGGAAAAAAAATCCATAGGCCTCAGTTTTTAGCGCGTATGCGTGTACATAAATGGTTACGGAAGTTCCAAACTTCTTCGGTAGCCGAGTCTCTGCTTGGTGTAATTACGCTGCATCAATTTATTATCCAAGATACATGAAAACTTTCGTCGTAGATTTTTTCGAACCAATTTAACAGCCACCTAAGAAAAAGGGTGAGATATTGGACCATTTAATAATCACTATTACACGTTGTTCCAGCGCTTAATATTCCACAGTAATATTCCACGAATATTTCGTGGAATATTTAATAAGCACTGTTATTATACGTTACTCCAGAGCTTAATATTCCACATTAATATGCCAGGAATGTATCCTGGAATATTCAATAAGCACTATTATTCGTTAGTCGAGCGCTTCATATTCAATAATAATATTCCACGAGACGAGTACCTGGAATATTTAATCTGATAATATATATTATCATAATATTTTGATAATTTGTGGAAAATTCTTTTTGTGTAAGGCGAGGAAATCGTGAGAATTAGTCGTGCGAGGCATTGGATTCTTCTGGAATATTTGAGCTCTTTTGTTTTTTTACCCGGTCTTCCGCGCGACCGGAACGCAAGGCAGGACAGCCGATCGAAACGGGATGCGATTCGTTCGTCGCGGAGGAAATTTGTTTCCGTGGCTGCCCTAAACACATATTACCCTCAGGTCCCAGACTCGAATTGAATTCACATGCGTCGCGCGGCTTGCATAAATAGAAAGGTACGTTCAAAGAGATGAGACACGGAGGCTAAAAGAAACGCTCGATGGTATAGAACGCCCACTGCCTTCGAGGGTCACGTGGGACCGGATCGGAGAGGGTGGGATCCGGGCGTAAGGAATAGGTAAAGACCGTATTGACCTCGAGGGTGGTCAATGCGTCTTCGATATCCACCTCGAAGCGTCCGCGAATGCTATTTTTCCAAATCATCCGGACAATTTCAATTTTTCGTCGCATCTCTCCCGTTCCTTCGCTTTTTTGCACTCTCTTTCCCTTTCTCACTCTCGCTCCGACGAGAAACGCCATCAGCGTACTTCGTTATCTATGCGTATTAACCGGACACAAAAGCATTACGCTCGACAGCAGCGACGAGCCGAGGGCTTTGTCGCTTCAAACGAGAGGAATCTCTCGACAGAGCTCGGAAATTCTTTCCCAATAAATCACCCCAATTCCACGTGCTCGTTCGTATTTCCACAACTTTAAATACTCCGTTTCCTCGTACGAGTATTCCGCTTCGATCGAGAAAAGAACAAATTTTTTTTGCCTCGGCAACGATCATTGATTCGCCACAAGAAGGAAAATGGAAGAAAACTGTGCAGCTATCTTTCCACGTCCCGTTTCAGTGAATATCACCGCACACTAGTCGAAAGAATATTAGCATAGTCAGAGGAATATTAATATTCGAACGAATATTAATATTCAAACGAATATTGATGGAATATTAATATTCCACATTATTTCGGTTCTAGGCACTCCATAATATTCCTCTACTAATATTCGCACACATTTCGTGTCAGTTCGAAGTATTTTTCTCGATGTTGTACGACGAGTCGCGTTTGCGACGTGCAGCGTAAGTCACTGACGTGCTCGTCCCAGTAATATGTAATCATGGCGGGACGTGGATCATTTTTGCCATCGCCATTGTTTTTTCACGAGCACCAAGCTTGCGTTAGTCGACGTGTTTCACCCCGCGAACAAGGGTTGCTCCGCCATAACCTCGCCACGTAGCGAAAGCAATCAAACCGCTCATGTAAACGCGAAGCTCGTAAAAGTCAGATTTATAATGGGAGTCATGCAGTCGCGGTTGTGAGATCGCGAACGATGGTTGTTCCCGCGCGTTGTTTCCTCGTTGGCAACAGAGACTCGAGCTAACGAGACGAGAGACTCGAGGGTTTCGATGGAACATCGAATCTACAATACCCAAAATTCCCTCTATTTCTCCTGGAATTTCCAACATCCAATCACATCTCTTCTCCGCAAAGCGAAAAAAGCTCACGTTGTTCGCATCGTTCATCTCCAAATATTCCCCGGAAGTGAGTCTGTCGTCCTGAGGCGGAAAACAACCATAGAAAAAAATAAAAGAACTAACATAACATAATAAATAATATTTATAAAAATTAGTATTCCAACATTCGATTCAACGTCAAACTGAGCGCGCCTTCTCAAAGCTCGTACCGACTGACGGAAGCTTTTGAATGCGAAAGAAAACAAAAAACAACACGATAGATGCATATTGTCGTAAAGATCACGGCGAATTTCGCCCTGCCCAGATTTTTCGTTTAAAAAAAAAAACTCTTTGTCCCAGTTTTACAGCCTTGCGACACGGAGACGAAGGTCGGATATATAGCTTATGAAATATCGGTCCGTCAACATTTTCCAAATGAATTTACGACGTCGTAAAGAGAGAAGATTGTTTTCGGAACGATTCTCGTGGTTTGTCCCCCGTCGTCCCTGGCGGGTGACATTTTTACGATCTTTATATACCTTTCCTCTCATTGTTTGGCCTTCTTCGATTTAATATATCAGCTGCTGGCTGATTCGCATCCCTCTGTCAAAAGTGCGAATCGCGTCGTTCCGCGGGATCTTTGGTAATGAAAGTGAAAAAGCGAGCCTGCGCTGGAAATTTTGGGCTCGTCGTTCGGAATAATCGAGGGGGTTCGAGCTGGCGGGGAGAATCTCCACGTGTTCCGTTCCAATGGATCCCCGTGAAAAGTGCTTGTTATTTTATCTATCTTACTCCCCTGATATCAGGACGTAAAACGGTTTTATACTTGTACCGACGCACCGCGGGTATTAGCCGCGGTCGTTAAAATTCTTGGACCGAACGGCCTACGTACGCGAAAGGACGGAGGTCCTTTGTGCGCGACGGGATCGCAGCCAGTGTCCTCTAAGGAAGACATTTTGCCGCGTCAACGATGGACGATCACCCCTTTGCTCACTCGACCAGTAGCATTCAATTTAGGCTAGGTCTCTTTGAATTATGGCCTACAACCTCCGAACGCATAACCGTCCAGAGCAAATCCCAGTCATAACTGTTTTATTGATACGCGGGGCTCGTCTCCTCTGCTCGACGCATCGCATAACTAATAATAAGTCTTTGTCCTGGGGAAGACGCGGCACGTAGCGGGTAGCACTTCCCATCGTTTGCTCCTCGTCTTCGAATACCACGAACGCAACGAGGAAAATCGAAAACGCGGAGACGAGGACACGGACAGAGAAATGACAACGAAGATGGAACATAGAACTTTGGGTCTTTTCTTTTAGTTAACTGGTGAAGAGAAAAATGGTTTCACGAGCTAAAGTTTGCTTTCATAGCCAGGAGGCATGTTTGTACGGTTTACATTTTTATCACCAATAAACGTGCCACATATACATGAAAATGCATCAGCATCATATTCACACTTTCGCGATAACATCTCAACCTTTTTCCAGCTTGTACAAAACGCTTGACTATTATTTTTCGCCCACGCGCCATGTGGATGTATCAGTAGTTCTTGTCTCTTCACGATGTGTTTAAGTAACCAAAAATCATGGAATATTTCTATAATGACTGGAAAATCTGTTCTAAGTATATAAGCACTATAAAGGCACGCTTCGAAAGTGCTTTTAGTGCACAATGAATGGAAAAATCGTGGAACATCGCCAAACACACAAAAATTCCTGATTCCTCGGTGTTTGGGTCCCACTGACCCGCAATGGACGTGCGAGGGTGACCCACAGCTATGGGAATGGAACGGAAACGCGAGTAGCGAGTAACGTTTTGAGGATTGTGCAGAAGAAGCTTTTTACACGTTAGATTTTGGACTTTGGATCCAAAGGCGAAACGACCTAAGAGAGTGGGCCCACGCGTCGCGATTGATGTACGCGACGCGTCAGCCCTATTCGCGGCGACAAAGACTTTCCCACGCGGATGGTTCGACCCAAAAGTGGCGTTACCCACTTACTTAGAAGATTCCATCTCCTTCGAAGCGACGCATATCTCTTCGTCTCTGATCCACCCCTCGCTCTTGCCCTCGCGAGACTTACCCCGTGACATCAGTTTCTTGTTAGCGGAACATCTCCACTCCTGCTGCCCCCCTTCCCTCCGCCCTGGCGTCTTCCTTATTTCGTTTCTCGCGACTCCGAGAGTTCTGACCCCGTATACCGGGATTAAGAATTCTTCGAGGGTGCAAAACTTCCCGGAATACGTCACGATACACACGCTCCAATGATATCCATATCCCGATCCGCGTAGAGTGTCACGTACGACGAATTCCGAGAAAAATGAATCGACGGAGAATCGACACAGATTCTTATGCTCGCCGCGTGGATCGAGGAATTCGTCTCTTTTGCCGCGCAACACGAGTGATTGGTACCTTGTCACGAAGGGAAAAAAATTGGATCATCGTTTACTCCTCTCGTGTAATCGATGCATCCTGCATAAAGTGCGTGAGTGTATTACCTCATCACCACTCTACGTTTAGAGAAGTTATTTTCGTTCCAATCTTTTTTTTTTGTCGAGAGGTTTATTTTTGAAAAAATGATTCGATTTTGAGTGTAAAACGTTAAATTGAAATTACCAAAAAAGTATAAAATCATATTTGTGTAATTTTTTTGTTGTCGAATAAAATGAATACTAATTATATTAATATTCCATGGTGAGCAGGTATGAGAAGAGTCGAATGTGAATTCTTGACAGAGTTGAAGTTTCAAAATGCGAGGCGAAGATACCGTGGTGAATATTTTTGAGAAAATCTGAAGGATCGCCGTGAGTAATTGCCTGTAGTTTGTTGTCAGCTCGTATCTCGAGGTAGACGCGGCGTGTAGCGTGAAAATATATGGTCTCGGGAGTCGATACTTGTATTGAGAAATTTACGCGAGGGTATATTGGAACTCGAGAGGTGTTATCGTTCTGCCAGAATATAAAATATCGAATTTCGATTCAACGACAGGTTCTGTTCTTCCAGTTCACCGGAAGTCACCGTTGCGCGTCGGATTTCAGCTTATCCCCATTTTCGAATCGAGCGAAAATTTCATTCCGACAAAAATGCAGCCAGAATTCTCATTTTTGCTTCGAACATTCGTCTCGCTGCCGATTCTCACGGCGTTGCTGTAGCCTTCTCAACGCCCCAACCCTACAGGGTCTGTACTCTGGGTGCTCAATGTCTGGCCAATATTTTTTCCAAAAAACAGGTCTTCAAGAGTCTGACAAATTTTGCAATATTCCTTTGAGATCCTGTTTATGGTCCAAACATTTATCGAGCTATTTATGGCGAGGTTTTTTTTTTTGAAAAGTTCAGTTGCGCGCTAACAGACCCATAGATTCGTCTTTGTCGGGTCACGTTCTCAGAAGGATGTAAATTTGCCGGGAAATCGCTGAAATCCGAAATGATGGCGAGAGCGATTTCTCGAGCGAGGAGAAATTAGGGGATCGATAAGATCTCTTTGTGAAATATGTTGACGCGAGGTCTGGCTTTTGTGGCGTTGGCACGTCGAGGTATCGTCTATGCGTCAAGCATGTGGGCCAGAACAGGGAAATGGGATGGATGGTTGGCGGCGTGTCTCGGGGTTGAAATACAAAGTAAGCGTTAGTCGGCTGCCACGCTTGAATGAAACATTCGCCGGGGCAGGTAGAGTCTACCGTTGCGGCGTCCCGGTATGTTTCCTGGAGGTAGAATTTATTAGCAGCATGCAGGCGACAGAGCCAGATACCGGTGGGGTAAATAATTAGAGCTAGATATGCCACCGACACAGCTAGGCGACGTCGGGAACCAAGGGCATCGTTCGTCAAGGGCAAAAGTTTGTGAAAAGGTATCCTACCCCAAGTTTTAGGGGTCGTTGGCTATGCGAGACGCCGAGAGGGAACGAGCTAGTCAACGAACTATTCCCTTGATCAGGATCGAGCACGCGCTCGCGTGTACTCGCCCTCGACGATGCTACCTGAAAATCAGGACAGAGCTTTTTCGCGAGCACATCGAGCTTTTCAATAGTAGAATACTATTTCACTTCGGTATTCGACTTCGGTGAAGCTCTTAGCCACTGGAGTTGGGTAAAAACTGTAGGTAGTCACGATCTTGCGATGACTGCAATAGGAGCTTGCGTCGACTGCAATAGGAGCTTGTGCTGACTGCAATAGGAGCTTGCGCTGCCTACAATAGGAGCTTGCGGTGAGTGTAATAGGAGCTTGTGCTGACTGCATTAGGAGCTTGCATGTGATAAAAGGAATTCGGAGACTCCCAAATTTTTCGGAAATGTCAGACAGTGGCAGGTTCAGGCACGAAAGTTGGGAAAAACAGGAAGGCAGTCGAGTACGTTGAGAAATATCTCAGTAGGTATCAGGAGTGTACAATTGCTCGAGTTATAGAATAGGTATTGGGGCTGTGAGTTTGAGTTGACAGAGAAGACTTGGAGCTTTTGGGATCCTCGTCAAAAAGTCTGTCATTAGGATCTAGTGAAAAATGATAGTGCACGTTCAAAAATACATTTTTTTTCCAAAAAAAGCTCAAGACAAGAACGACTCGACTGTTCGACGCAGCGGATCCTCCATACTACGAGACTCGGTGTTGCCGAGTGAGAAACTCTCGACCGCTAAAAAGTGCAAATAAAACTTCAGCTCGGGCTGAAAAAGCTGCGATGGCAGAAATTCAAAAACCGAGGATGTTTGTTCGCACGACGAACTCGTGGAGCTGAAGGATTCATTCTTCGACGCTTACTTGAAGAAAAAAAAACGGATGATCCAAACGTGCTATAATCGAATTTCCAAAGATGAGAAACTCGGGGAAAGGCGAGAAACACGTGGAAAAACTTTGACGCGGCAACCAATACGCCTGTAGTCGAGGTCTGAATCGGCGACGAGGTACTAATCGGTAGAAGTTCGTAGATTTTGACGTCTAGCAGGCGCGTAGCAAAGTTACTCGCCAAATACAAACAGAACTTGCATCTGGCAGTCGAGGGTCTCAGATTTTCATGCCTCGTAGCCTCGAAATTTGCGATGAATCAACGTACCAATTGCGCTCACCCCCCACCCCTCCCCCTCTCGCGCTTCTCTCTCTCTCTCTCTCTCTCTCTCTCTCTCTCTCTCTCTCTCTCTCTCTCTCTCTCTCTCTCTCTCTCTCTCTCTCTCTCTCTCTCTCTCTCTCTCTCTCTCTCTCTCTCTCTCTCTCTCTCTCTCTCTCTCTCTCTCTCTCTCTCTCTCTCTCTCTCTCTCTCTCTCTCTCTCTCTCTCTCTCTCTCTCTCTCTCTCTCTCTCTCTCTCTCTCTCTCTCTCTCTCTCTCTCCCTCTCTCGCGGCTCCACTGTTTGGTTATCCCTCTCGCTCCGGCTACCCAGACATTCGGTACGCTCTTTCGTTTGACTTTTGGCACACCCACGGCCAACCACCGACGCAGAGAACCAAGCAGGCATGATATTAGTGGATTTTTTTCCGTTTGCACAGACATTGAACGAACAGCTCCATTGCTTGCTGCCCGGTAACTCGCCAACTCGTCCCGACTACCTATTTTATACCTGTGCTACGCCTGTCTATATTTCCACCCTGCAGCCCCCGCCGACACCGGGTACGGATCGATCATTCGGTATTCACCCCTTGCTGCCGACCCAACGCTGTATGCTAACTATACCAAATGCGTCTAGACCATTTTTTTATGCTTATCCAACTTCATAGGAAATAAAAGCTTGCGGAATAACCACCCCCTCGTCGACTGGGGGGGGGGGGGGGGGGAGAGAAGAGAACCGAAAGCAGAAACAACCGATAACGAAAAACAAAGAATCAAAAGCTGAGAGATCGACATTCAACCAAACGACATTCGGAAACGTCGTCGACGCGAGTTTCGCGATAAAACCGGCCAAAAACTGAGTCTACCATTTTCCCCCTTCAGCAGCTGACGAAAAAAACTGTTACGAAATGACATCTACTACCTTTGGGTTTTTTTTCTACTGGGCAAAAAATATACAAACGTTTGGACGAACAGATCGAGGAGGAAGAAATTCGGGGGAAATTGCGAATGGCATGAGAGCATCGCGCGGTTGATGGATTTGCTCAAGAGACAGCTGCGAGATGCGATTATGGTATTGGAAAGTGTCGTTTGGCACGAACGAATAACGAGCAACGAGACGAAGACGTTTCGCTGTCGTCGAGTGTAAAAAAGTGGGATAAAAACGAAGAAGCACGTCGCGACGTAATTTTACGACTGGTAACCGCAGCGGCGAGGGGGAGGTGATGAGCGTTAATATGTGCGAACGTGGCTTTGACATGAAAGGCAGAAATTCTTTGTCGCGTGAAGTGCCTACTCACAGATTCATTCACGAAGTTACGTGTTACGCGCGTAAAGTGAACGCGTAAGGAGTGACGCGACACGCCGAGCGTGTCTCGGTCTTGTATGAAATATATGTCGAGTTATGGGCGATTCGAGGGTGGGGGTGAGACGCTGCGTCACGAGGAAGGGGGTTAACCACCGCTTTGGTAAATTGATCGTTGGCATGCGAGCGGTGAGCGAACGTTACTTGGCAGTAGTATGGAATCGTCGCTTATTCGAAACAGCCTTCCATACAAACCGTTTCATGCGGTAATTATCGCTCCAACATGTAATTAATTAACACGTTCATTCACGCTCCGCGAGCGCGGGAATATATTCGACGTTCATTTTTGCGCGCGATACTGTAAGTAGCAGTCGGTGGACGCGACGATAAAAGTGGTAGACGCGGCGTGATTATTTCCACGTACTCGCAATCGACTGGATGCTTGGAATAATTCTGCCTTGCTGCGAGGTATTTCGTTCGTGGTCGTTAAAAATTGTCGGTGGAGTGATAGAAAAATATGCGGTGACGGGAACTACGCGGTGGATTTTGGGGTTGAACGCCGCGAGAGCGTCGAGGGGCGAAGGTCGGCTCGACGACTCTCGAATTTGGGTCGTCGTACGTATTTGAGGTAAACTTTCGTTGAGAACGGTTTTGCTGGACCCAAAGTAATTGCAAGTGGTTTACTTGGGGTGGATCACGTTTGGCACGGGATCCTCGTCTCGTCAGGTTCGTCGGCACCCCGCGCCGTCTCGTTTTTGGCCGTGGTTTCGCAAGCTTTGATGAGCCGGCTCGTATTAGCGTGCAGAAAAAAAACGTTACGTAGCTAAGTGGGGGTGTTCCGCAGAGAATTGCTGGAGAAACTTAACGAATGATTTTGGCCGGTATCCAATCGCGGAGGTTCGGCGGAGTTCTCGAGGGTTTTCAAATTATTCGTCCGAGTGTCGCTTAGCCGAAGAGTTGTTCGACTCGCGTCGTAAAGTTTCATTACTCCCCGATAGAATACTCTGTCGATCGTGAAATTCGATCAGTTCTAACGGGAAAAGAAATAAAGTCTATTCTCGTTACCGTCTCTACGCAAGTTCTGCAGCCATAAAACGTTGGTCCGCGAGTGGTATCAATTTTTCTCGACGTTTCCACGGCTCCGACGCGATCGTCGTACTCCTCTCGCAAATCCACGACGATAAGTCCTCAGCGCCATCCAGATCCGACGTTCGGATCTCGAGTTATGGCGGTTCGCGCGCGGCGTGACGTCAGCGGTGCGTTCGACGCTGATTGGCCGGTCTTCCCCGCGCAAGAATCGCCGTATCTCGAGATCCGTGCGTCCGATCGAGAAACTGCTGGGAAGTTTTCGCTCTGAAATTTCACGAACCAGACGATGATGCTACCGGGCCGCGGTTACGACCCGAGACACCCGGTACACCGCGAATGTTCGCCGAAGAATGGAGCCCTAAATGCTAAAGATCACGAGATTTAGTAATAATTCTCACCCTATTGCCTCTCGCGATGGCATGTATCGAGGCGACTACAAGCTCGTCTGAACGGCGAATGACCGTGCGTCGACCGATATAAAAATATATACACCGAAGATATAGATATAGAGAAGTTTGGGAGCCGCGAAGGGGATGACACGGGATACAAATTCCCCAGGGACAGCTAATGGCGCGATAGATTCGCTTTTTATTAATCTTCGAAGGTTATCGACTGTCACGCGCGACTTTTTCACCATCAGCAGATAGACATCGACCTCTGTTCGTTCCCACACTCCTCCGTTCACCAGCAACGAACGAATGTAAATGAAAGAGCGTGCGCTATCCAAGAAACAATCGCCGTGCGAAATTAAACAATCTACCAGCTCGTTTCTACTCCGCTTTCCTACGAAACTTTTCCTTGAAACGAGGCAATATCGGAGAAAAAATTTCATCTTCCCGACGAAAAACGAACTCGGACGGGAGGAATATTTCTCGGGAATCGCATTCGAACGTTTTCTCCTCATTTCTATCATATTTTTCGTCCACTCGTCCGAAAATTCGACTCGTTCGCTCGTCAATCGGAGTTTGTCGCGTTTACCCCGGAATTCTTACGGGCCATCGAATCCATTCACAATGAGATTTGACTGCTGTACGTAGCGGTGGTAGGTATTGAATGCTGTCCGGTTAGGTAAAAATATTCCGTATTCTCCAATGTTATTTGAATATCTGCGAATAACGCGACTGTAAAAAATGGAGCGATCCTCTCTTTGTCGCGAAGTTTGGGGGACGATGAAACTTTTCGGCGGAATTCCAGAGACGCGAATTTATTATTAAATATATTTTCCTCGCAGCATTACTCGAAAATCCATACGGATTTTTTTTTCACCCGCCAATAAAAACGTCTCGCGCGAAATCATTCGCGCTCGTGGAGGGTCTACCAAGCAGACACCGCCGCCCAATTTACGACTTCTTTTTCTGATACTTCGCAATTTCGTTGACGCGGCGGATAATTTTTTTGGTGGCAGCGTAAAACGAAGCTCGGCCACCCGACCACCGAGTGCTTTTGTTTCGCCAGTCGGGATGAAAATGTCGCCGTCTCGCGTGAAAAAAATAAATAAATTTCAACCCTCTTTCCCGCGATGTCCGAGCTTTGAAAAGTTCCGGTTTTCACGTTTGAATTTCAAATTTCAACGAACTGCCAAAGTTTTTACGAGCAGCGTGTTGCCGACCCTCGCGGTCTATTCCGCTACGGTTATGACTTCTATCCTTACGCTCGCCAAATACGTAGAACAATACAGAGAGCAGATCAAAACTTCGGACGAATAATCCACTCGATCAGTCCTGGCCAAAAGCTTTCGCGAACTACGACTCGAGCTACCTCTATCGTCCCGATTTCACGTTAGGTTGTCACCTTCGCCATTGGAAACTTTCTATACGAAATTGTAAATCGATTCGGCGCAACGATTCCAATAAATTGCGGATCACATGCGAAAGCCATAAAAGCAAAAACCTATTTCACCCTCTCTCTCTCTGTCTCTCTCGACGTAAAGAGATGCCGCGTGAGAAATTCAATGCAAACGAATACAGACAAATATTGTATTCGTAAAATATTGTATTGGCAAAAAATTAGATGAAATGTATATTTTTGCACAATGTAGAGTTTCAGAAGTAGAAGATCGACTGTGGTGCAGAAAAAAATATTCAAGCATCAAGAGAAACTACAGTGTTTGGATAACAATACCAACAACAACAATGATAATGATGATGACGATGATGATGATGATAAGACGAGTAGCACAAATTGAGGGAAATTAGAGGACTTTTTTTCTGCATCGTGAAAGAAAGATGTCGCGTCGTTCGTCGCATCGTAGCCTTACTAACTGCTAAGTAATTAAATCCAACTCTGGGGGTGGTAATAAACCAGAACTGTTCGTCATAAATCCAGGGAGAAACTATCCGCGCGGTTCTCGCAGTGCATTGTTTCCAGTGTAGCCTCTCGATGATCTACAACTGGATGGTCTACGGCTCGGAGGCGAAGCCGAGGAGTAGGTTATCCCCGGCACGGATCGGCCCCTCCGCGCGCGAGCTTTAGCCCGAATTAGGTTGGCCGGTCCACCGGCGTGATATATTTCCGTTCGTTGTTGAATTTTGCAAATTTCAACTACCCACGCTGCTCGAAACGCGTCGCGCAGCAGGTGGCGATGTTTCACTTACGTACAAGGTAAACGTGCACCGTGTCCTTGAACCTCCGTAAAGAGCGCCGAACGATTTTCGATTCCATTATTTTCGCGCAATCATCGCGCATCGCTTTTTCTCGCGAATTCGCAAATTTTCGGATCCACTCCCGGCTTATTTCACGGGAAGCAGTTTGTTTTCACTCCCAACCTCGCACCCCCCCGCCTCGGTCTCGTCGCGCCGCGCCACGGAACGGCGAAGGGTTGCTTTTCGGCACGCATCCCCGAATTCGCGACTTCTTTGAATATATACGAAAAGCGAAGTGAAAGGGATTATTTAGAGGCTTTGGGGTGCGATCAACGACTGACTTATGGCAAAGGGAAATCCTCAGTTTAGTTTCAGCACATTTTACTTCTTACAACGCATATGACCTGATTTATGTCTCGGCAAAGCGTGAAGCGAAACGAGGAAACGGAACGACCCGAAGAGTCAGAAAACTGTCGAACCGAGGAACGAACCACCCATTATACTGCTCCTATCCCGCGAAAGTGCAGAACTACGCGTGAAAACATGTAGACAGCAAAAAAGATGACAAACCGAATGACAAAAGAAAATAGCGAAGGGGAAAGAGCGAAAGTAGCGAGATGAACGAAACTAGGGGTGAAGAATTTTCACAAAGAACGAATCATCTCGTTTCTTCGCGTTATTTTCCATTTGTTTTTCTCATGGTTAGACGTCGAAGTATCAAATATTCGCGATTCCCGTTTCCAGTTGTAGAAACCACCTTCGTAGCACTGCGAAAACATTTTTCATTTAAACTTTCAACATCGCCTCTTCTCTCGCGACTATTCTGCGTCTGCATGCGCGTGGGTGATGAAATAGGTGTTGTCGACTTTATCCTTCCCTCGCACACCTCACACGTCGGAATACTTTCATATGCTTGTTTGCTTCGTAATAATTCACTCGTATTTACGCGAACGAGACGGTTCGCGTCCAGCATTACGCGCGTGGTGGAAAAATGTCTGGAATGAACCCGCGAAACGTAGACAATGGAGTACTAGATACAGCGGTGACGAACGAATTATTCGCCCCCTCAAATTGTACACATTTGAACACCCGCGTCGATTTTTTTTCAACTGTCTTTTGTTGTCAGTTACGAGCGATGGAGAGAGATATTTTTATTTCTCATTTGCTACATTTCTCCATCCCTCCTTCTCGCGATTGGGGTAGATTCGTTGGATTTATCGTAATATCGCGAGCAATTCTGGTCGGGTTGAAGAAAATGTGGAAAATAAAACGGACGAGTATCGGGAAATGGCGGGACGTCACGAGATACCGACTGTTATTATCGAATGGATAGATAGAAAGTGCGGAAATAACTAGGTACTTACAGAGAAAAGGTGAGTCTCGCCTTTGTCAATGAACCCTGAATCGGGGACGGAGAACGGGGAAACGTAGAATGGAAAAACGCGAGGCAACGACTTATCAACGTCTCGACAACGGTACATAGACGCCAGACGTTTTTTACACTAGCGATTCCTTTCCAGACTTTTTCGCAGTCGTACCGAGATTCTAGCTCGGATTAGTTTACGAGATTGAAAAGAAACGAGGAATACGTACGGTGAACACTCTTTCGTAAATATGAGTTCCTGCGACGAAAAATTCTACGGATTCTCTCGTATTCTTCGATACGAACTGTACGAATTCATCCTGCTTTTTGCCAATATGACCCTCTAAAACCCATCGAGTTAGTATTTTGTTTTTTCGGCGTGGCGTGGCGTGGCGTGGCGTGGCTTGGCGTGGCGTGGCTTGGCGTGGCGTGGCGTGGCGTGACGTGGCGTGGCGTGGCGTGGCGTGGATTGGCGTTACTGGCGTGGCTGTGGTGTTGTGTCGTGGCGTGGCGTGTCGTGGCTTGACATGGCGTGGCGTGGCGTGGTGACACGTGTCGAGGCGTGGCGTGACGTGGCTTGGTAGAGTTTGGCGTGGCTTGGCTTGGCTTGGCGTGGCGTGACGTGGCGTGGCGTGGCGTGGCGTGGCGTGGCGCGGCGTGGCGTGGCGTGGCGTGGCGTGGCGTGGCGTGGCGTGGCGTGGTGCGGTGCGGTGCGATGTGGTGTGTTGTGCCGCGGATTGTGCTTCCGGAATTAAAGATATTTCGCTTCGGGCAAGCACTTCCCGAAACACGAGCGTCGAGTCATTCTCAACGGTTCATCGAGTATATCGAGTCGAACAAAACTCGGCTAACGAATCGGCGAGTTTCCACCGTTTTCCATCGGCACCTCGCGGAATCACGGCTCGTATAATTTTCCTTGTCACAGAGCACATCGCGATTCGCGCAGGGTGAGTTCGTCTCGTCTCTCGAGGCCAAGAGGTCTGGCGATACGAGGGCGAGAGAGACGGGGTACCAGGGTAAGGTATCCTCGTCAGAGCCAGCGAAGGGGGTGGCGTAGCGCGAAGGATTCGATTCAACAGAGGCGACGTAGCATAGCAGCGGATGGTCTCGCGGCACCAAGATCTTATCGAAAAGCTCACAGCCGGACTAATGTCCTTTAAAAGAGAGCTTTATCCCTCGAAATTATTATCTACCTGCTCTTCTCCTACAAGCCACATTACAGCGCCAGTGTTCATTCCTCCCAACGGACACGAGAGTAACGCTCCCAAAAGGTCATCCACCGCGGGCTCAATTTTTATTTTATCGTCACCCCATCTTCGTTATCTCGCCACCCGATGCATTTGGAATTATATGAAATTCGCTCTTTTGTGAACACAGGAGCCGGTTTTTCGGGGAAAAGGTGAGCATTTCTGCTCGGGGTGGGCGCGTCGAGTACGCAGCTTCGGTAAGTAGGTATAGCATCTGACTTTTAGGGACGAGGGTTACGCGATAAAGTGGAGGGTTATGAAGCTTTTTTGCCAGACTTTATATACACATATATACACGCGTATATATGGATGTTGGCGCGTGGATTTTCGCGTCTATATATTTCCAGGGAGTCGAGCGGAGGAAAATATTCGACAAATACTAATCCGCAAAGCTGCTTTACGCGAGAGGCATATTTTTCCACTCTACCCTTATTAAGATTATTTTTATGATTATTATTGTATCGGTATCATTATCATTCAGTATATCGCGGTCGCGAGAGTCGCCGGCGATTCGGCGTCGTTACTCGACAACAAGGAGATCAGAGCTGATGCGACGGAATTATGGGATGACAAGGGATTGCGGGCGCAAAAAATCAGTTGACAGTCTAATAAAAAATATGATTGGCTCGGAAACGACGCGAAAGTGTACCTTATCCTGCCACTTTTATCATCACTTCAAAATAATTTCCAAACGCGAGTGAATTTGTTCGTGATTTGCGACGACACGTATGTTGGCGTAAATTGTCACACTACTCAAAAACACTCGAAAATGTTGGTTCTCGTATCATCGAACCGAGTATTATGGTTCGTAATTTGCTGGTTTTTGAGGTAAACATCGAGATGTTCATATTTTTGATGGGATGAGAACAAAGCAGAATCGGCGGAGTTCGTATTTGTTGGTTTTCGCGTCTCCGTGACGACGGAATCGATTCCGTCGCATGGATAAGTGGGACTGCGAACAAAGTACGCAAAAAAATAAGATAAAAAATTTACGGTCGGAGGTAACAAGAAATTCTTTGCATTCTAAGCGCTTCGACAATGAAAATCTTTCGACATTTACATGGTAAGTGCTCGCGTTCGAATGCAAGCACGATCGGTAGTGGGTGGCGAGGGCGAAAAGGGTGGTTCGGAGGGAAAAAAAGTAACACGTAATGAAATAGTCCGCGAGAGGTAGGATCGAGGTTGGAGCAAGAAAAGATGTCAAATTAAAGGAATCCCAGCCCTGGGGTGGCTGAAAACGAGTCGAGGAGGAGGAGAGAGAGAGAGAGAGAGGCGTTGAAAGAAAACGGCGCGGAGATTTTGACAGCGGCATTGCTTTTCCAAATGATATGCTAAAACGAGATGTCCCCGCCATCAACTTCGGCGTCGACGATGTCGATAGAGCTCGTCGTTCCAGAAACATTCGTTCGGGAAACGTGCAGACGACGAGAAGAAAAGCACGGAGCTTTACGATCCTGACGGCCAATCAGTCGTGACACCGCAAAAACCAGAATTGACTTTTCTGACTTTACACCCCCGTAGAAACGTCAAGTGAATCTCGAGAGCAGCGATTTTTCCGAGAAAATTAAACAAAAAACGCCGACGAATCACAGTTCTCCGCAATATCTCGATTCCCTTTGATCCCGCGCAAAAAGCGAATAGAAACTTTTTTCTAGCTTATTCAATTCTCCGTAAAATAGCTTTCAACATTTTTCTCGTACGACCAATACTTTCGGAGATATAGCCCCTCGAATAGGTTCATGCGTCAGCCAGAAATAAGAAAATAGTGTACAAATTGCAATTTCTCGCGAATATTTCGATTGCAATGGGAGTCGCGGAATGGGAGTCGAGGAACTAATCTTCTCAGAATTGTTCCGAGAAACATTACTTTATCCTCAATACAGCGAATAGTCTCGAAGAAATGAGCTCTACGACGAAAAAATTTATAAGTGTACAAAATTATAGTGTTTCGTGAATATCTCCGTTCTTATTGATCCTACAATGAAAACGAATGATACATTTTCGATAGATTGGAATGTTTTCTACGCAACGATGGCAATAGGATCCCTGTCCAGTGAATATTCCCGTTGTAGAACAGCTTGATATCTTTTGTGCGAAAACCCCCAACCATTCCTGGCCACAGGAAACTATCTCGCCTGGCAGAGGTTGAACTTGCGGTACAAGGACAGGTTCACTGCTACTTAGTCGGCGTTGGTATGTCCTGCCTTCGGGCTTTCTGCCCGTCAGGCGTCACCAGCGGTTGACGAAGGTGTTCGTCACGTCGCGCGTTCTCAGCTTTTAGATTTTCCGAATTCCAGAGACCGACGAGGGACTCCGCTCGTTCGATCGTTGCAAAAAAGACACTGCGAAAAAAGGACTTCTCGGCCACAGAATGGGGTGTCATTTTTTCACGCCCAAAAAAGCTCGCAAGCTCTCAAAATTGATCGATAGAAAGGAAAATCCAAGATCATCATTGCTAGTCGCTTTTGGTCACGCCGATTCGCGAAGTGACCTTGAAAGCTGATGGATAAATTGGTGGAGAGAATTTCGGGAATGTGGAGATTCGGTGAAAGAGAAACGTCAGCGAGTACAGTTGTGAGATCTGGCGCGGGAACGAGCCGAGCGAAATGTGACTTTTTAAGCGCTGCCATTGCGATGAAAATTTCGTTAATTTTCGTCTTGCGGCTGTTAAACGAAACGGCGCGACGTGACAGCCTCAAAGGTTATACCCCCAGCGTTCATTAAGCTCGTCGTTCTATAAGGATTACCACCTCGACTCGAGCAGAGACCGGGCGCGTATATTCCACGACCGTAAACCCAACGAGCCGGAAACGTCTAGAATTGCTTGACGGTGTATCACACACGTGACTCACTCGGCAAAACTATGACTATGACTGGCAGGACTCGGCGCTTCCAGATCTAGATGTCTCATCGCGGTGAACATTCGTTCCAGTTGATAATAATTATTCCACTAATGCGACAGTGGGCTTCCAAGTCGCCGAAACATGCACCCCGCCGCGATGCCATAAAACGACCAATAATTCGCTGTAAGACTTCGCTCGATCGCGTCACATTCGATGAAAGAAGACCGATGCGCGTCGCAGGTGATCCTAGTCAAAATCATAGCTCTGCTCCGGTGACATTCGTAACGATTCCGGATTCAAGCTACGCGCAGCCGTCCAGTTCCAAACGAACGACAAATTTGCGAAGAAGGATTCGCGAATATCTACGGTTTATATCTTCTGTTTACCTCGGGCAAAAGCCACTCGCCTCATACGAGCCAAAACATATTTTATCGCCAAATTCAACCTACGATAATTCCCAGACTATTGCTCGCGACCCCCGTGACAAATGTCCAAGTTGACCTGCCGAATCCCTCGCGCTTTTGTGCCGGTGAACAAAATATACCCGCCGTTCTCTTTCCCATTTTGTATATTTACGAGAGACCAGAAAAAAATATGTCCACGAAAGAGAACAGGACAAGAAATATAAATTTACGAGAGAGAAGAGCAGGCATTTATGTACAGAGTGAGTCACTTTCAGTGATCCACTCAAATATCTTCCAAAATAATAGGTAAAAGAAATTAATCCTCGAACAGTTGTTCGTGACAAAGAGGGACAAATGTCCTATTAGATTTGACCTTGAATCAAGTTTTCAAGGTTATTGGAGGGTCAAACGGATTTTTTCTAATGGGAACCCTATTTTTGATACCGAATACTGAAAGAGCAGGAAATGTCAAGCCCAAAATGATGTTTTTCACTTTTTTTAAATAGCCTTCAGAAAATCGAATCAAGGTCAAATACTGGAAATTCGCTCAACAACGCATTTTGAATGTTTTATCGGCGATCAATTGGCCCACTGTGTATATTCGCGAGGGAGAAGTAAAAAAACGTAGGCAATTGCTCGATACACTGAGAGCCGTTCAGAAAATAGAGCTTTTTTTCGAGAGGAATTCTATTTGTTGTTCCATCAATCTTTTGTTTTATGCTGGAAGGCGAGCCATTTTTTTTTCCTTCTGGTAAGGTTTGCCAATTCGGTTCGGATCCTCCAGATTTCGGTATGCGGAGACGACTGATATTTTTCGTTCCATTTGCAATGCAAATGGCGTAGAAAATACCGCGAGGCGTGCCAGTGGAAATAAATATTTCGCGACATTCGAATACGCGCGTTCGCGGATTTAATTTATTCGTGGAAACGCGTCGGCCCGTCGTTGTCTTGAGCGAATAGCAGCGGCTCGTAGCTCCAGAAACAGAAATCTACCCTAGATATCATAAATCATACGCGAACTCCATTACGAAGCTTCGCCAATAATTAATTGCAGTTTTATTTCACCGATACTTACGCTCCAGCAGCCTAGAAAGGGTTCGCGAAAAGGGCCGAGTAATTTTATGGTTGTTCTACTGATTTATTCCAGCAACTTCCTAACGTGATTATCACACCGAGTTACTCGACCTAAATTACAACCCAACATCGAAGCCAACTTCCGAACAATCCACGAACAATCCACGAACAACCAAACACCAACTTATTTTTATACCCAAAACGATATAACTCTCATAAAACTTAAGGCTCGTGTTCCCACTCGGTACCCACCTCAAGCAAAAACAAATGAACTGGATTATTCGTTTCTCACAGTTGTTTCCCTAATTTTTCGACGTGAAATGTTGTTAGTCACAGTTGACAGCGTATAAACATTACAAGGTTTATTGGTGACCTTCGTGACGAGCCGTAATTTTCGCTATCAGATGCTATGCCTCGTTCGCTTTATAAGAAGCTTTCCAATGAGCTTCTTTCTCTGCAGCATTCGATCTGAGATAGGTACCATCATCTTTCTCAATGAAATAACAGAAAAATCTAGATCTCTCTACAAAACACTGTAAATAAACGCCTCCTTGCAAATTCTGCTCTCGATAGTTTTTTTATAACTCCAAGATACCGAATTCAGCACTCACGAGTATATTTTTTATCGATAAAACGGTAACTGCACTGTAAATACACGGTAACATCAATGTTCTGTGCAAGCTCACTTCGCATCGACATACATGTATGAACGAGCATTAACGACTAACCGAATTTTCCTTGAAGTACCCGCGCTGATCCGTACAAAATCCCAACTTCTCTTTCTATTGCATGAACTACAATGTTCTACGAGAGATTTTCAGTGTGTAGAAATGGAAAAATTGAGAAAAATATGAGGCGAGTTGGGTTAAGCCCACTCGATTCTCGCTACCATCGCTCGTCTCACCAATGATCGATCTTTCTCCCCAGTGATGACTATTCTTGGCCGGTAAATTGAAAATACGTGAGCTTTCGTAAAAACCACTTCTCGCGAGGTGTTATCTGTCTTATCAGCTGTCCAATGTGCGATGTCTGGAAAATATCTCCACTACTCTGGGAGAGAGTACTAATACTTCGATACTTTCTGCTACTCATCAACAGAGTGAGGCCGGGCAAGTTTCCGGATGGCTTGACGCGTCACAGCTACGCAGTCGTGCTGGATGTCATTGTCGTGAATTTGAAGAGTCTACGCGTAGGCGAAGCAGAGGAGCGGATGAACATGCACTTAGATCGAAAAACGGGTACGGTGGATGAAATAGCCCGTAGAGTGGATGCGTGAAGCATCGTAGCAGACGATAGCGTTGGATTTACTTTTACTACCTCATTAACGTTGGACTTTTTATTGCCGGGTCGTTCTGCTCCGACTACCAGCCCCTGGTGTTCCTTTGGATCTGTTATAAAGTCCTCCGTTACTTCGGCTCTCCCCAATTCTAGGCTCCACCTCGATGGTTTATGCCCGTTGCAAGACAGCAAAAAGGGTGCGCGTGACTTTTCTCCTACTTTAAATGGATACTCCAGCGTTTTTTTGGCCTCGTCTACGCTCATATGTACACTTTTATCGCGAGTCGTCGACTAGCTCGAGCTTCTCTTGCAAGGTTCATCTTATCCGTCCTCTTCTTTGGTACGCGTTCGCGTCCTGTGTGCACTGTTCCAAAAATATGTATGGATAACGTCGAACACAAAAGTGCGGCAGCTTTTTGTAACAGTGAAGAAGAACGTTGCGCGTCGATGTCGCTGAGAGCGAGCTTTGTTTGGCTCGAGGATAACCAGACCGATCGAGGATCGAACGGGAATAGGGTGAGAATTGGAACCTTGCAATAGCGGAGTTGTGAAGGTGGTGGAGAGGATGTTAGAGAAGTAAGAAGCGTTTTTTCTTCTTTTGTTAGGAGCTTGCGCGAGTCGAAAGCTCGGCGTGGAGTTTCGGCGCGCGGCGACAGTCGATAACCGTTTACCAAAATATCCGGTTAAAGATTTAAAGGAAGCGGAAGGAAGGCTGAAGGCGTCGAGAAATATCACTGGAATCTCGGCGGGGGTCAGATTGGTTCTGGTACGTTAAGTTTAGAGCTAGGATTTTCAAATAACACGTTCGATGGGTTCTGCGACGGGGCCAAGGGTTAGGGAAATAAGGGAACGGGGCAAAGAAAATATGGAGAAAAGCTTATTCTTTCCTCGACTATGATGCTCTCTCGCTCTCCTTCCTCCGTCCTCCCCAGTTCCTCGTCTCTGTTTCTTATCAGCCGAGCGTCGAAGCGAATAGGGGGACACAGACTCCCCGTGGACTTCGCTCTGGGATTGCAACTTTACAAATACGTTTCAGACAACTTTACGGCTCTCCCGCGTGTTTTCGTATCATTACCTTTCAATAACTCCGAGAAAATAGTGTCATAGGCCTCCAACCCCGTCCAGAGTCACAGATTTCACTATTTATATTTTCTCTATTGAATTTCACCCTCGGCATACGCTTCGCGAATGTTCGATATATCCCATCCTGTTCGTCCCATCAAAATATAATTTGCGACTCGCGAACCACGCGTTCCGCTCCAAATACCATCCGGCGTATTCCTTGAATCCGATCCGTCATAAAACACCAGCAAAAATATCGAACACGTTGCGTGAGATCGATCAGCTCGAGCCCGCCGAAACTATTGAACTTGGAACTATTCGAGCTGAAACAATTGAAATTGAAACTATTGAAATTAAAACTACTGAAATCGAATCTGTTGAAAATGAAACTATTGAAATTGAAACTTTTGAAATTGAAACATCTGAAATTGAAACCACTGATATCGACAATATTGAAAATAAAACTGTTGGAGATAGAAGTATTGAAATTGAAAATATTCGAATTGTGACTGTTCAAATCGAAACTACTGAAAGCGAAACTGTTGAAAATGAGACTACTGAAATCGAAACTGTTGAAAATGATACTATTGAAATGGAAACTGTTGAAAATGATACTATTGAAATCAAAACTGTTCAAAATGAGACTATTGGAATTGAAACTATTTGAATTAGAACTGTTCAAATCGAAACTACTGAAAGCGAAACTGTTGAAAATGAAACTATTGTTATTGAAACTCTTGAAATATTGTTTCGAAAATGAGAGTTGTGAGAGGATGGATCTGTTGGAAAAAATGTGGAAACAGTTGCGACAGATCACGCGGAATGAGTTTCGCCAACTTTTTGAGATCTGGTAGTGCCGCAACGGAAATTACCCCGTGCCCTGTTTCGGGGGCTCCGAGGTGAAAATGGAACGGATCAGACCCATGTAAGAGCATTATCGAAAGTTGCCGGGACGCTACACCGTACAAAACCAGAGCTTCTCGAGCAGGATGTCTTCGGCGTTCCTTAGCTGTCCGAGGAGCGATGTAGCGGCAACTGGGGAACGGTAGCGGTCACCCTAAGTGGTGATCTCCCTGAGCGTTCCTTTATATCTTCACGCATCCCGAGGCCCAAGAGATATGTGACACAGATGGAAGGACATGACCGCAATATCTTATCCCTTGCTGGACGAGGGTTACTTTTCTCGCGAGAAGGAAATTTCTATTTTATTGAATCGAAGAATAACCCCTCTCTAAAGTCTTGAGGGGTGTAAAATATTACGGTCATCGTCGCTCCTCGACGAATCGATTTTCACGCTCTTCGACTTGCAGCTCGCATCAGATATCTAACAGGTCCTTTCCAACGCGGTCGAATTAAAGAACCCATCGCCAATTACCTCGCTCCCGGTTCGTCGATCGTATCCCAGCGAGCTCGAACCTTCACCCAGCATTTTTCACCCATTTTCCATTTTTTCAGAACAGCGCGATTTCCGCGAGAAAATCTATCGCGTGCCACGGGGATGACGGCGAAAATTCCCGGGAACGTACGCACATTTTTGCGGACAGAGTCAAATTTGTGGGTGATTTGAGTTCGTGCCGGAGGAAAATGGGAGAGTGGCACGCGGATGGACGAATATGTCGATACGGGCGGATAAAAATAACTTTGAACAACCCCTTATCGTCTTCCATCGGCTCTGGGTCTCCTCGCGTGTACATAGCGAGGCCGACGGAGTTCTTGGATATTATTTACGCCAAGAACGCGTTGGCCGTGGGCGTTCGTGCAAATTTCTGGTCGCGTAAATAAACAAGCGATGGAGTGGATAAAACTGGGAAGGGAAATGAAGACGTTCGTGCCACTTGTTACACCTTCTTTCGAATCTACACCTGCGGTTTTCCTCCTCACCCCCCGTTTGTTCCACTTCCAAACACCGCGACGTTCAACGGGTTCGAGAGCAGAGCGCATTTTCAGTCTCACAGCCGAATCCGATGACTGATAACGAAGTACCCCTGCTCGGTCCTACGAAGCAGCGGTAGCCCGTCGCAACCAGATGAAATTCCGCGACAAAGCGATCTCGCATTTCAGACTTCTTCGCAATTTGCGCGGAAGTCCAGAATTTTATTTAAACGTGCCTCGAGAATTTCTTTCCATGCAGATTGTTTCCCCGTTTTTGCACCGTATATTTTCACACGGCGACGCGACGATGTCAGTCCGCTCGTCCCCCGAGGGATGAGATTTCACCCCGTCTGTTTAGTCGTCGCGTCCGTCCACCTCGCGCATCGCTTGGTCCACTCGCGACTGTACAGCGTACATATTTTTCCCCCGGGGCCTAGACTACGAAGCATTCGGGGAGGAGACACTCCCGCTTTGTACTTGTCGGCATCCAGGTGTATTTGCAATTCGCTGCAGACAATTTCATCGCAACGTCCGCGTAACCGTATCGTGGAGTCAAATTATACGTGGCGATTGGTCACAGATTTCCCATGCCGTAACATATTTTTTCACACTGTTCTCCGTCACTTTTCGCCAACGCTTCTCGACGAGATGATTCCATTTCGTGTGTTACATCGAATCTGTCGCCGCATCATTTTCCGATGGGAAGCTACGGATTTCGAGATCAAAGTCATACTGAGAGCAGAGACTTGCAACAGAGTGACGAAGAGTCCCAGCTACGCCCATGGCAGCTGGAAAACCCATATGATTTATTACGAAATATTCACAGGCTTATATAGAGGGTCTTTGAGGAGCAGCGAAGATAGTTTTTTTGGGGATTTTTTTTTTTGACATCGGATCGCTTTTGTGGAATTGTATGTGATAAAAATCTACGTATCCCAGCGACGTTTGATCTTCCCTTCGCAAACGGTAGAACTCCGAGCTCTATCTGTTGTAGACGGATCGTAATTTGACTAACAGCTCAACCTATTTCCTGCATGTATACCTCCGCGATGGAATTTGAATTCGGAAGTGAAAGCTCCGGAAATAAACATGTTTATTCACGTCGGAACGATCAATCGGGGAACAACTCTCGGTAAGTGGATTTCAGGTAAGTTTTCACGATGAAACTGAATCACCCTCGAAACACACTCCCGAATATCAATTGGCTGGCTAGAATCTCCGATACCTTCGCTTACTTCCAATTTTAATATCGATCCTGACGACGAATTCGAATACTCGACGACGATACTGACGGCGATATCGATAGAGGAAATTATGGAATATTATTATGAACAATGGAATATTATTATGAACAATGGAATATTATCAACAGTTTTAACAAATGTTACCAAATTGTAAACAATTTTCGACGAAAACGATGTGTATCGTCAGAATTTCTGACAAAGTGATTGAATATTATGGAAATTCTGGTCGAATGTGGTGAATATTATTTGTAACATTTTACGAATGCGATAAACTTCGTCAAAAATTGCATTGAATTCCGCAATTACCGTCCAAATTTTGACTGAATACGGTGAATATGGATGGGATTCGGTGCATATTATCAGTATCAGCGAAGAATCGAAGGAATATTATAGAAATATTCCCTAAACTAAAAATGTGGTGAATATTTTCTCAATATTCGATGAATTCGTCGAAAATTGACATCAGATTTAAAGAGATAAGAGAATAGTGTGGTAATATCGGTGGAATTCGGTGAATATTTGCCAACTGATCACCAAGTTTGGTGAGCTTTATCGATATAATTGAGAAATTCGTGGAATATTATCGGAATAATTACGGAATTTGGTGAATATTTGTGGACTGACACCAAAATTCGTGAGTCTTATCGATATAATCGAGAAACTTGTGGAATATTATCGGGATAGTGACGAGATTTGGTGAATATTTTTTGACTGATCACCAAGTATCGCGAGCTTTATCGATATAATTGTGAAACTCGTGGAATATTATCGGGATGGTGACGAGATTTGGTGAATATTACGAGAGTAATTGTGAAATTCGATGAATATTCGAAGCAGCGTTCGTTTAACTTGTACCAAGTTACAAAATTACTTCTGCTCGATACATGAATAATGTGAAAGGTACTAGGAACGATCGAATGAAAATTTCATGGCTGAAATAATCGAGTCTCGTCTATGTTGCGTCAGACGATTAGATAATCGAAAAGGTCACGTGGTTCTGTCGCGCCCCGCGAGTCGGGGGTCTCATTTCTGGAACAGACGAATCGATGCCCAGCCGCCTCGACAGAGTTCAATGTCTCTCCCGGGCCACCCGACGGCCCCTGCCGTCTGTGGGTGGCGGAGGTGGTGGTGGAGGTGACGCGTCTCTCCTTCCATTCTCGACGCTCTAATATTTACTAGGCATTTGTCGCGTTCGCGAATTAAAGGTCGTCCCGACTGAAATCGTTAATACCATTCCTCGCCATTCTGCGTCTATCCTATAAATACCGCGCGTCACCGGCACCGCTGTCGCGAAAGAGAGGAAAAAATCCGGAAAAGCTCGCCGAACGACGCTCATCACCTGGACGATGATCATCTCGGGCTCGCGGATGTGGACCGCGAATTTAGCGAGAGCGATTCGGGCGTTGGAAAATGGGGGAAATTTTCGAAGGTGAATTCGCACCCTCGAGTTCACCGGAATCAACCCTCGATTTGAATGTGATCAAATTCGTTCGACGATTCCGAATTCTAATCTCGAATCTAAAATTCGAGGCGATTTGAATAATAGCGGTGGGAGTGGGAGAGACCTGCATATTATACTACTGCGCACCGTCTTTCGATATGAATCCTGGCACACCGTTAGGCATACACGTGCCGAACCCTGCGCAACCCTTGTTCTATTATTTCAGTATAAGTTAACCATCTTACAGATGTTACTTGCCTCGAGCTTCGCGTTCAACAACGCTCTAATTACAAAATTAACATGCAAACAATCGCTTCTACAATTTTAACCGCGTCTCGAGGTAGCATTACCCTCCTTCGATGGAACAACACGTTGAAACTGATTTCTGACAAGCTACGAGTTTGGATTTCATAGCAGCTCGCCCAACGAAATCTGACACGGCTCCCTGCTTTGTCGGTGCTTCGATACCTGATCGTGAAAATATTCCATCAAAATTCCATCCCAACTCGTAGAAATACCCGAAACGCTTATTTTCCACACGAGTCGCGTCCTCGTACTAGTTTGGAACAATTTCGGTGTTTGATCGCGGTTTAATTGTCTTACCCTCCAGACATCACGCGAGCAGCCTCAGATACCATATCTTTACGAGCCACTGTTTCCGAATTTTTCGGAATATCGTCAGTATCGAAAAGTTGTAGCGCGAAGATGAGACGGTCGACGGTCGACGTCTTGTAAGACGCTAGAGAAGCAAAGGGGTTGGAAAAACGAGAATTTTATTCGTCTAAAACCATCCGTTACAGTGAAATGGATCGTGACGTCGCGGGATCTGCTCGAGATCCAATTTTTCAACCTAAAACATTTCCTCGAGTTTCGCTTACGTTTTTCTTCTCGAAATCGACGTCACTTCGGTAGGCAGCACTTTTTTAGTCGGTTAGATCGGCATCCACTTTTTACCCTGAAGTTTTCGAGTTCCGCCGCAAAAACTCGTCGCGTGGTGGCAACGATTTCGCTGTGGTAAAGATGTCGCGAAGATCATTCATCCCTCTAATTCCGCGGCCTCCGAGAACTCCCGTCCCACGATAGTCCTGAGAATCGCGAGCCTCGGCCTCTCTTCCGCGTCGTCGCGTCTCATCCATCACAATTTTCTTCCGTATTTCCAGTTCGATACAGCATTCATTGCTGGCGCTACTACCAGAGCACGTTGTCTTCGCGCGACGTATTTCAAATGTTCGTGGATTTCCATGTCTCCATGGATTTTTTCTTCAAGGATGATCCGTTTCTACCGGTTTGCCGAATCCTGCACAAGGATGGTCCACTCTTGCAGTGCCTCATCGCTTCGAAACTTCCTACCGTGAAACTTCTGATAGCCTCGTGATCCACCGACTCATCGCACCGAACTAGTAAAACGCTGACTTCACCTCGTACGATCCGTTTGGCGGTTGTTCGTATTCTTGGCAGAAGATCAAGCCAGCTTTTTCAGACGAAGGATCAAAATATCTTTTGCCGAACCACTTGCGATTCCACAGTAATTTCTCATTGGACACGACTACATCTTTGTTTTCTGAAATAAGAGAGGCAACGAGGTCGTAAGTTTTAGACTCGGGATGCTGCGATGATCGACATTGGGCGCGTGTTGCAATATTAAAGTACCGGAATATTAAATTCAATCGAGCATTGGAATATTCACCATCCGAGTAAGCCGGGTATTCTCTCTATGGAACTTGACAAATTAAACTTCGTATCTACTTCGATGTTCATTTTTATTGGTATATTCTTAAATATTCCAACATTCACCACCGCGATATGAAAGCTCGGGACTTCAGAGTACGATGTATCGAAGAAACTGTTGGAATATTTTCCATTATCACGGTCAACGGGTGGAATATTACGCGCGAGGCGGAAAAACTGTGGTATATTTTACCGAATACGGCGAAGGAGCGTGATATCGTGATTTCGCAGGGTAGTATTAGACCGTGGAATATGAGAAAAACTTACCGGCCTTTTTGGAGGCCAAAAACGCAACGATCAACCAAACCAGCTGAATTAATACGAAGAGACTCGGAGAGTCTCTTGCCGGGCGGAGGAAATGTGAGTCGGAACACGATTCGCCGCGGTATCTATACTCGACGGGAGTCGTGATCGCGCAGGCGCACGTACAAAAATCCGTTTATCGCGAAAACATCACGTGAATTGATACAGCCGAACGACTTACGAGCGACTATTAGCAGTCACATTTCAAATGTGACTCGAGAGAGATCGAAAATCGGTATCGCTAGAGCACGAAGTCGCGATAAGAACGCGCGATAATGCACCATAATCCATCTCACGCCGCCGTTAAAAAATACTCGCGGACGTGAATTTATGCACAATATTCCAACAACGGTGCAAAACAACTTTTCGCTATTTTCTTGCTACAGGTATCGATATTACGAGCGGATATAACGAACAAGTTCGTCATATCACGCGCGCGACTGGTTGCGCGAAGACGAATAATAAAAGACTGGAATATTAAATATTCGTCGTACGACGCGCGTGTGAAAACGCCAGTTGAGAAAACACGAAAAGATCAGTTTTTAACGGCGTCGTGACGCGTGAAGACTCATCGAATAACATCTTTATCTTTATTTACCCACGTTATCGCGCCTCATTTCGTCAAATTGTCTCCCAACAACCCACAGATCCGAGCAATTGAGCAAATATCCAAAATACGTCGTCCCACCGCTGCCACACCTAGAATCAAACTTGAGACGGACGAAGGCGGTCGACCAACTTTGATTGAAACGAACGGAATAAGTATAACGTTACCGAATGAACTGCGAGACCACTCGACGATAATTAGTTCATTTTAATCATCCCGATTCCCAATCCAGCTAATTATAATTAACCACTCCACCTAAAAGCGAGTCGAATGGCAAAGTTAAGTCTCTTCTCACAAACAGCATCTCGTTACCATCGAAACGTCGCGACTCCGCGAAGTCCGCGTGTCTTGCTGCGTATTTTTTCCCGATTTCGTATTTTTCGCACAATTTTCCACCGAAGCGCTTCGCAGTTGCGTATTTACGAGCCATAAAAAAGCTATGATTCGAGATTCTCAAAACAGTTGTAACTCCCGAACGCCATTTTGTGTAAATGATAAGTGCAGCTTTGCTGTCATAGGTGATGCAAACAACTCGTTCCAGCTATTGCTAAAACAAGGAGACCACATAGAGTTCGATGAAAACAATCGTTCCATCATTTTTAATAATATTCCACCTGGTTGCGAATGAGCTTTCGACAGATTCGAATTTCCCCTCCACGAAACGATTTGTCAAGAAGCTGCGTGCACGTCGGGGTGTTTCCTGCTTGGGCGTTGTGTTCGGTCCCCCCCCCGAAAATCTGATAATTTATTTGAAAAAATATGGACATTTTTTTCAGCCAGAAGCTTACAGTGACCTCTAAGCGTCCTTCAGCGCGAAACGGTGCTGAAAAATTGTGAAAAAAATCGAAGATACGGAAGAAGAGAACTCGGCGCGGCGAACGTTGATTGAACGTTCCTAAAATCACATTTAGGTCGAGGACCGGCTGAATTTTAGCAGACCGTTTTCATTTCTCGCCACCTGCGCGAGTCCCAAAGAAAACAGGGCGAAACGCTCGTACCCTACGGCCTATCGACGTCGCAACTTCCAACTCCAACCCTCATCTCTCACCCCGAAGCTTCGGGTCTCGTACTTCCGCTGTCTCACCCTCAACTCCGAGCTTCTGCTCTGGTTTCTCCTCGAGGTTGGCGGAGACGCGTCGCGGAGAGAGAAAGAGAGAGGGAGGGAGAAGAAAGGCCTGTTATACGCCGTTACGTCGTGATTGTCTCCGGACGGCTGTAAGCCGCTGAGTAACGAGTACCGTTATTGTTTTAGTATTACCACTATTATTGTTATTATAATCATAGTTATTACGAGAGGCTCGGTCGTTTAGGGTGAGAACGCGTATCCCGCGAACGTTTCTCCGTCTATCTATCTCTTTCTCTCGTTCTGTACGCCCGTGCGCGTGCAATCGGCTTTTTTTCCTCTGGTCGCGAAGCTCGGCGAGCTTTTATGGCGGCATCCGAATATACATATCGCTGCGGCGGGATCCCGCGGCATTTTCGATTTTCCGACTACAACCGACTCATATTTCGGAATCGTTAAACCAAGCCCTGACGCGGAGATATTATTACGAATCTCTTTAATGGAATATCTAGCCGGCACGGTTACGAGCGATAAAAATGGAACGACGGAAATACTAAACTCACCTAATTATCTCCAATCTACGTACGAAATTCGGGCGTAGGGCTTGGCGAACGAATATGCATTCGGGCGCAGATTTTTATCTCAGCCAACTTCCCCAGCTTTCGCAACATCGCTCGGCTCTTTGTGTTATGCTGAAATATTATTTTTCTTCAGCGAATCGTTGCTCGGAGTCTGTTTCCTGCTGGAGCTTTTTTTTATTTCGACCGTATTACAAGTGTTTCCGAATCTTGAGCTTTTTTTGTTGGGAAATCCGGATCTGTCTCTCGTCTTGGACCGAGCTTGCGCTTGAATCGCTCGTCTCTTCGGCAGGAATGTTTCCTCGAAAATTTTTGCTGTCTCGGGAAAATTGTTCGTGGATTCGTGTTGGAAATACGACAAAGAGCAAAGTTGACAAACAACGCGGAGAGTTTACGTACGTATCTTATCGTTATCGTGCGAGCGGCATCTTCGATAATTACGCTCCAGAGATGATTAAAATTAATCCCCTGAGATCGCGACGGTATAAACAAACGAAAGCTTCCACGCGCGTTATACATTCATGCTTCCCATTCTCTTCTCGTAGAGATACAACGAATGTCCGAATTTCCAACGTCGAATGAAAATAGTACATCGATCTCCTTTGAGCTTTCGAGGCAAAACGTGACGCAGCGAAAGGGAGACGCATCGTTTTTACCGAAAGCTCCCGCTGATTTCTCCCACGGCGATCGTCAAGTTGTCGTTAACTTTGTTTCGTTCGCCACGGAAAATCGCACCGACGTTTTTCGAATACGAAATTTTCTTTTACTCCGACTTTTGCCATTGCGAGAGAATTATTTGCGATACAGTTTTTTCACTTGTCCCGACGATGTTTATAAATCGAATTTATGTTCCTATTTTTCGTCGCATTTCCTTCTTCACAACTGTTTGTCATTCTTATCGGTTAGTTGAAATTTTCCTTTCAAGATTTATCCGTTCTTACCTACAATTATCTCTGCGCTATCGCGACGAGGACCTATTAATATCATTGCAGCGTCACTCTTTAATTCTTCCCCTTCCTTCGCGTATTATTCATTCTCGACTTTATTGTACATGAAAATCGACCGTTTTCCGCACCCTCCAATCTCATTAGTCTTCAGTCGCATCTCGACCGTTTGTTATCCTAAAAATTCAATTGGGAAAAAACGTTAACAGGGTATTCTCGTCCAATTTCAAAAAATCGAATTTTTCTTCTTCCCTATCTCCAAACCTCAAGCCTTGAAGAATACGTCCTCGAGAGAATGTTTCAAAATTAAAATTATTTTCGGAGATATAGTTGTGCTTAAATTTTTAAACGTGTTTTTCTTGAAACCTTTTTTTCGACGTGGTACCTCAAGTTCTACTGAACCGATTTACTTGACATTTGGTGCGAGACTTCTCTTCACACTACTCTACTACCTGAAGCGAGACTATACCAAAATTTGAATTCTTACTCTTTCAGAAAAATTCGTCAAAGCAAAAAAAATTGAAAACACACCCAAAATTGGGGGGTCCGAACCAGAAAGCTCGTTAAGTCTTTCGTTGCAGTTTTCATTCTCGTTGGTACCATTGACAGTGAAATTTCGAAATCGGTGACGACGGTTTCGAAGGCTTAACCCAATTATACGGGACAAAGCATTTTCCCCTGCTCGTGACCCAAAAACAACGTTACCGCTGATACTGAGATTCTAATGTTGATCCGAGATTAAGCTACTTAACAAAAAAACCTTCAGATGCTCTTATCAAAAGCGAGCCGAGGAAATTTCACGCGACGACTCGAGTGTCTGAAATGTATACTTGAATCGAGTCATGTTACTCCTCAGAGTATGAATACCACGAGACAAATGACAAATATTGGGCGATGGGATTTTCGAAAATATCGCACACTCGGAAACTTGGTTCAGATGCGACCTTCGACTTTGGTTCTCCACTTGTGCGACGAATACGTTTTCACGGCATATTTCCTGTTGTCAGGGTAGCCTTCAGCGGGGGAATGGGAGGTCGTAACGCGTTGTCGATTCCTCGTCCTCGTTGATGGACGATACTTTGGCGAGAAACGAGATCGTCATCGCGGAGATTTTCCTACTTTATCATTTCCCGCGCCGCCCTTCGTGCCCATTCGGGGGAAATCTGCTTCCGCGGACAAAAAATTTCCCTGCCATGAGCTTTGGTGAAAAATTGACCAGCAATTGACTCGAGTCAGATCGACGAATGGTCACGATTAGCTGGAGCTTTATTGGTCGGCAAATTCGAACGACTGGCATTGTTGTTCTCGAGCAACCAAGTGAGACGAAACAGCAGAGGAATGCGACATGTTTTTGAGCGAGTTCGTCGTACGATTTTTATTTTTCGTAGATCGACGAAGAGCAGAATACGAGCCACGTACATCGGAGTCTCCGCGTGTTTGCCGGTTATGGATTTGACGGGGATGTGACACAGTTTGGGATATGGCAGCAATATAATGTAAAGCAATCTAAAACGAGTCACCCTGGGGCTTCGACCTAACCCCAACTTACGAGGGTCGAAAGACGATTTAGTCAATCGTAACACCATAACCTCGATATCTCATTTGGCGAAAGTTATAGAGCGAGCGAGCCAAATAAACCAAATAATAAATGACTTTATGCTCCGACTTACTACTAATTTCCAGCTCGAAATTCGCCTCCGAACGTCTAAGCGTCCGCAACTTACGCAACCACGCGAATAAAACTGGTTATTAGGGCACGTAGAATGCCCATTCGCCGGGCGAGCACCCTTCCTTCGGTCGTCTAGTTTCACCCGATCGCGTCTCATTGTCGGTTTTTTGTTCCAAACCCGATTTCAAGATCCGCGATTCAATTTTGTTTCTCTCTTTCAATTATCGTATTCAATGCGACCTTTCGATTGCAACTTTCGAACCTGATTACCCTTCTCGATGCGCGCAGTCGTCTGCTGCAATCTCATCGTTTTATCCGTCAAATTCCAGAAATTGTTACGATTACGCTAATAAATTGAACATGAAATTGAAGATGGAATTGTCAATGAAATTGCAAATGGAATTGAAAATAGAATTGCAAATAGAATTGAAAATAGAATTGAAATTGGAATTGAAAACAGAATTGAAAATAGGATTGAAAATAGAATTGAAAATGGAATTGAAAATAGAATTGAAAATGGAATTGAAAATAGAATTGAAAATGGAATTGAAAATAGAATTGAAAATAGAATTGAAAATGGAATTGAAAATGGAATTGAAAATAGAATTGAAAACAGAATTGAAAATAGAATTGAAAATAGAATTGAAAATAGAATTGAAAATGGAAATGAAAATGAAACGGGAAAGAAAATTGAAGATAGGATCGAAACGAAATTGGAAATGGAATTGGAAATAAGATTACAGACAATTGATCGATGTAACATTACATCGAAGCGGCTCGGCTAAAAAATTAAGTGCGATCACGTTTCTTCGATGTTGTTCCAAATTCATCGCAAATCTCTTCGCTCGGACTATTGGGAATTGAAACGAGCTAATTGGAAATTCAACAACGAATCTCTCAGCGTCCACGTCTGCTGATTCGAGTCGGCGATGGAACGTGAAGTATTCATTTCAATTTCAAACACACGCGCTCGCATCCATCGTGTCTGGGTCAAAAAATTCAGCGTCCGTTCGATCATTTTGGCGTTTTTAACGCTCGACGACAGCGCTATCAGAGCTGCGCTATTCCTCTTCCCGGTGCCAAAAATCGGCGACGGGGGAAACTTATCTGCTGAGATGCGGTCCAAGACGGCAGTTGACGCCGGTGATCGTTGCTTTTGTTACCTCGTAACGAGTCTTCGCTCCCTCGGATGTATCGTCCCGTTTTATTATGCTTCTTTTTCTACGCGACTTCCTCCTTGATCTACGATTTTCTCAAATCTCTCGTCAACGCGAACGCGAAGTTACCACCACTTTTTGTGTTCCTCTTCTCGCACATTTTTGTTCCATCCGTTTTCACCTGATTCCCGCCGATTGGCTCGTCATTCTTTCGCAGGCAGACAAATTGCCCAGGTTATTGACGTATCCTTCTCGAATTATTGTTAGGCACGATAATAGATCGTAGCATCGTAACGTTTCCTAAACGCGCGATAAAAGTGTCGCGAGTTATCGGAGGACGTCGCTCCGTACAGCGGAGAAATATCTTGTTGGGGCGACGTTACGCGTCTGGCACGATAATAGCTTATAAAAATGACTAACTGCATACACGACGTTAACCGTTAACCGTTAATTGCCGTCGTAAACGTAGTTCTCGCCGGCGGACGATCGAAGATTGACCCGAACTACGCCAAAGTCCGTGAACTTTCGCCACGGTCGAATCCTCCTCGCGAAACTGACAACAAAAATCCTCTGGCGAGAAGAATTTTTTTTTCAAAAGTAAGGGAACAGGAATATATTCGCTGAAAATGAAAGGGGATTTTTTCTATGAGATGGGAGAGATTCGATTTCTTTTTTAATCGGTGGGAGGTGAATTTAGGTGGAGTCGGTATAAAATTTACGGTCACGTAGGTGGCAAGACCGCGACGGCGATAAGTTGGCGCTGCGATTCGTCGGGCAAAGTAATTGTGAGGGTGGAATTGGCTGTATAAGGCCTCGAAACTCCGCGTAGGAAAATTCCCATGCAAATTTCAATTCGCTTCTGCTTTTATAACTGAATTCCTTTGTACGGGTTCGACTCGGCTGTAAAGCGACGAATGTATTGCCATTTTAATAGTGCGTTGTTAAATAAAATGACATTTTCAATTTATCGCGTTTCGCTCGTGCGTAAAGCGACCTCTCATAACACTGCTCGAGGGTTGCCAAAAAAACTCGGCTCTCGAAGGGCGGAATCGGTACGAAGGAGAAGGCGAGCAGTTCGAAGATTTTCGATGCTCGTGGCACGGAAAAAAATCGGGATCGCGTGAAAATCGGTATGAAAAAAAATCGAGAAGACTGAAGTTTTTTGGTGATGGCGAAGGAGAAAAAATCGGAGATCGTGTAGAAATCGGTATGGAAAAAAAGCGAGAAAATTGAAGATTTCTGGTGATTGGGAAGTAGAAAAAATCGGAGATCGGTGTGAAAATCGGTAGATTGGAAAAGCGAAGGTACGTATAACGCCGGAAATCGGGTCGGGATTATCGAATGAGAAGATGGAAGGGAAAGAAACGAGAATCGAATCTATATTTTCGCAGGTTCGCAAGACTTGGCTTGAATCGAGGCGATAAAGATCCCGTAGCCGCGTTGTGAAATATAAAGTAAACTACGGAACACTCGCGTCATTTCGTGAATATTGATGTCACATAAAATATGGGAGAAGCCGGGCAACGTAACGCGATCGAATGGCCACCACCGAGCGGAGCTATGAAAATATCCCTCGTTCGGGGTCCCGACAATGGACTCGGCGAAGCGTCGATGATTCGGCGTGTGCCTCGAATATTATCTTTATCCACTCGCGAGCCGCGCCGCGCGCCGCCCGATCGTCATCGATCTAATTTACATCGCGTAATTGATATCACGTCCCGTCGTTTTACGTACCGATATCGAACCGGTTTTCGATATCCTCCCCCCAAACGATTTCCGATTTTCCGTCCAACTTCCATTCGCACCGCAATATTTCCGTTTCTCCACTCGTTCCAACCACGTTTCCACGCTCCTTTTCAATAGGCGTCGCAATTTTTCCGCGATAAACCGCGATCCAATCGAGATATCTTCAGCCGGGTTTCCAATTCCTGACCGACTATCAGGAAAATCGGTATTCGCAGCAAGTCTGGCGCAGAAACTGCCCGACAATCTAAATTTTCAATTTTCAATTTTTCAGATTTTCAATTTCTTAGATCTTCAATTTTTTGGAGTTCCAATTTCCAAATTTTCGATATCATAGATTTCCAAACATTGCAACCACGTAGCTTCCAGTTTCTCGATCGACCTCACTGAACATCATTCAGTTTCGCGATTCTGCGTTGATCCAATTGTCCAAAATTTTCGATCGTCCGGATCTCTCATTTTGCGAGGTAGAAAGATCCAGAAATGATCCATCGCTCGCGAAAAGTACGCCTCACGTTTCATAACGTTGTGCCGATCTCCTCTAGCAATTTGTTGATACTCGAATCATTCGAATATGAACATCTCAAGGTCGAAGCTTTTCATAGGTGGTATCATTCGTTCGTTTAATCGCTTCGGTATTCGAATATTCCTCCGTCGAACGTCTCCGTCTCCTCGTTCCATGCCCACCCAAATCTCGAGCGAGCACGAATAATCTGAAAGCCAACCGGTCCGTGAGTCGTCGTTTACGACCTGTTATTATTTCGGATAAGATAACATCTCGCAAATTGGATTATCGATTAGATAGTAAAAAACCTCGCGGCATTCCAACTATTCCAACATCGTTACAACGGACGAAACGCGTATTCCTCTGTTACGCAATTTTGTCTATCTCGAGTGTTCCTTAGATTACCGATCCAGATTACAGATCACCGCGTGCCTCGTCATCGAGTTTACCCGATCGACTTTATTATTTGTCTATTCATTTTTCTGCTCGTGGATTATCTACGATGATTCTCACTCCTCTTACATCCACGGACCTGCCGTCGTTTGTTTCTCAGCTACACCGGTGGTAATTTGTTTGTAAGTTCGCGTTTCTCAAAACAGGCTCAGGAGTCAAATACTATTCACAAAATACGATTTCTCGAACGGAGCCTGAAAGCCAGTGATTTGCTGACAGGAGAGCAACTTGGGTTGCGCACGATCAGGAACAAGGTGTTGACGCGTGTCGCGAGTCGTGCAAAGAAAAGATAGATCGGTAAATCGAAAACCAGTCGATTTTTTAGTAGAAATAAGTAAGATAAAAAAAATACCGACTTCAAAAAAACATCCGAAATGAAAAAGCAACAAATAACTGGTCACTTTTAATTAATATAGAATAAACTGCTGCAATACCCAACTTATTATAAACAATCTCCTAATTTTCAATCGCCTCTGAAGTCGGTGCCTTAGATAGAGTTCGCTCCGTACACCGAACAGCCACGATTTACAAAGTGATTGAAGATTTAGAAATTGTACATAATTATTGCAATAATTGACCGTATAATATTTGTTTTTTTGAAGACGATATTAAAAAAATTGATATATTCTTCGCTTTTTAGTAATAAGGCGAGAAGAAAACATACATATGTAAACCGTTTTATGAAGTATCTATAAGATTGTGAGGAAATTTGCGTGGAAAGCTCAATCGATCGAAAGCTCGATGCTTTCCGCGGTGAGAGGTTGTGTTCGGCGTGATTTTTTTTTCTCTCGGGGGGAGAAGGAAGAGTACGAGGATTCGTGGAAGAGGAAAAGTTTTCTTTGTGGATTAACGCGCTAATTAATTGCAGTGGGAATTGAAATGACTGTGACGTCACGGCTCATCCATCAGCCGAGGGAAGAAAGCGCGAGGAAAGACGAGCGAGCGGGCGGCGGGACGAAACGGACAAAGCCTCTTCGACAATATTTCGCGACAGCCGTCAAGGACACCGACAACTTTTTCGTCCCCGTTAATTAACCCTAATTGACCAAATTGGCCGGCGCTACGCGAAGAATAATTTCGCGACCCCCCGCCGCGAGAATCCGCCCGCTTCTCGAGGAGATTTCGGCTCCGTTCGAACGACAATTATTCGGCAAATAAAAAGTGACTTCTCCTCCCGAGAAGATACGAAGAGGAAGAATTTAAAAAATCGTTTCGTTCGTTTAAAAATAAAAATAACAATTTAAAAAAAAAAATAGACGATGCAAATGAGGAAGCTGGGGGAAATTTTAGGGGAAGATGGGATTTTTTTCGTAGGTGGATGAAAAGTGTTGGTAAGCGGTGAATAAACGAGGGGAAAGTGGGAGGACAACGAAAAGTTGAGCGTTAGAGGCGAGTCAGAAATTTTGGTTGGTCGCGTTCATTAGATTTTAATCGAGGCGAAATCCGTGCTCCATCTATTTATTATATTTATCCCTAGCGACTCTGCGGTCGAGAAGTACGGATGCGTCCAAGCTGTTCGCGGCTGGTTTATAAATTTGCGATCGGTAGTTACAGACCCTGCGTGGTCATTAGGCCTTGGTCAGATGTTGAGTTTTCACATTTGTGCAAGGTCACTCGACGCAGGGACCGTAACGAGTGCGCGACTACGAACAACCAGCTCCAACGATGCCCGTCGCGGAGGTGAATCACGGATTATCAAATCCCTTCGACGAAAAAAAAAATTCTCCATCTTCATTCGTGTTTCCAAGGTCACGCACCCACTCACCGACCCTGGCCCAATCTCTGGCCCTTCGAGCGCTATTTTGAGTCAATAAAAAACTGTATCTCTCATAAGCAAATACATTTTGTTACAGTTGAATAATTAATGACAATTACAACGATACAGAAGATAATAACTGCATAAAAAAAATCCTCAAGCATGAACTGACCGCGACCACCATTTTCTAGTTGTATCTTATGACCTTATTCTGAAAATGCTGAACTAGTTAATAAAACTATAAATCTCTTCTTCAGGTCAAATTTCATCATAGTTATTCTAGTGTAACGTTAACGGTTGCTCTAAAGAGGTCAGAAACTGCGCTCTGTACCTCGGGGAGGAAGGAGATTTGAGGAGTAACGATCGGTTATGTTGGATCTCGATGGAGAAAAGGGTAGAAATTTGGATTGAGCTCGATTCGAGCGAGTTCGCCGGCTAGGAGCAGCCAAATCAGAGATTCTCTCCGACCTTCGTTGAACCGAGTGCGCGACGTGCTGTTCTCTCACCGTCATCAGTTCTGTCTCCGAGCGGAGCAAAAACCCGTCGGGGACCGGGCGTCCCGGTCAGTTCGAACGCTTTATGCTACCCTCTTTACCTATTCATCGGGATGTCAGAGACTATTCTCGATCCGTAGACTCGGATAGTAGGAACAGAGCGGAATACACGAGAATGCCAAACGAGTCTTCGTGGAAAAGAACGAGAAAACGTATTCTAGAATGTGTTCGTCTTCTCGCAATTCATTTGATCGCAGTGTTCTGGTCTATCTCTATCTCGTGGACCAGCATTTGAAATAGCCAAGGACGCATTGCTGTACCCACAACTTTGTAGACCTCAGTATTCTTCTCATGAATCTACTACAATCTGGGGAAGACGAAGATGCAACGCGATCTCTGTCAATTTGTAGTCTTTCACCGTTCTGAAATGGTCAGAACTTCGATAGTAAACCATTCAGAAAGGACCCCACCAATTTATTTGCCACTTTGGGAAATGATAGTTCGTAACACGTATACACTTACAATACGATACGCAACTATGAACATATACGGCCAACAGAACATCACTTCTTCAGTCACGACATACACAATAAGCTCATAATGCTCGTCTTTGACAGGCTGTAGCTCCGAGACCATGAACTTTCAGGCTTTAAGCTCATGTGCTCCACGTGCTGTGAGATGTCACTTCACAGAGTCACAAAAAAATTGGTCTGGAGCCATTTTCCACAAGGACTCTGCGGCGTGCTGCATCACTGCTCGAGAGTTCCAACAACCAGACTGACAGCTTTGCTCTCCCAACAGAGAAAGATTCGTGCTTCAAAAAGGTCTCCTGCCGGAACTTCGTTTCTCATAACATTTGAGATTCGTGTTCGACGAGTGAAATATATTTCGGTGTGTATTCGCGAATGAAAATAAAATTCGCGACGTGAGAATTGTCCATTCCATTCTAATCTGTTCTTTGCCGTTGTATTCGACACGTGTTTCATCCGATTGCAGCAGGACAATTTACACCGGAATCAATGCGCGTTTCAACGATGTATTACGAAGGAGTGTTCGCAGGTTTTTCGTTGCTGTTCTGCAAGCGACCAATAATGGCAGCATGTAACTACTGTCCGTTTATTTCTCAACGGTGTAGCTCGTACGTCATAAAATCTTATCTACCTCGGCTTAATTCTATCGCCACGTGGACAGTTTTTACCATGCGCCTTTGAAAAATGACGAAGCAATCGTGTTGCTAATAATTATTTTCTTTCCCTTCGTCACTTTTATTCTCGTCTACGTTAATACATTTCTTCAGAGTTTGTTCGAATTTTTATTATATTTCGCGTGTCGCAAGTCGATTGCGGAGTCGATTCGAATCGGTCGTAACCTTTCAACCGGCAGCGCGATTATTACTTCAAGATTATTCGCGCAAGCTCATTGAATAACTGCTGGCAATAAAACCGATCATGGAACGAATCGATCGTGATCTTTCTTGCCGCGTTTCTCGGAATATGCCACGTTTCAACGATACGAGTTTCGATCACATCTTCGACATTTGTGATGCTGGACCTGAAAATTGTGATGTCAATTTATCCGAGCTCGCAGGAATCATCCTTGCAGATTTTGCCTGGACTCGCGTCGACTACGAGAAACGAAGGAGAATGACTTTGATACTGGCGTTACGACAGCGGTGATATTGTACTTTGAGAATTCGTACGAATCAACGGGCGATGGTAAATTGGGCGATAAAGCTCGAGCTCGCGGGTAAATTGGGCGAAGGGGCAAGCTCCGCTATTCTCTCATGCTCGTCCCTAGAATGTAACTCCGGCGACTCCTTCGTAGTTCATCGAATTCGCCAGCGTGGATCAGCGGACTTGCTCCTCGCTCGTGCGCCCAATTTACACCCGTCCAAATCAACGACTATGTAAAAACGATGTTAACGACCAAGTAAAAACAATGGCTGCCGCCGGAATCTGGAGTATGCGACTTACTGCGCCACGTGATTGTTTCGCGCGATAAGCAGGTAGAAGGTAATAGGTAAAAGGTAATAGGTGCACCGTACGGTATCCCGCATAATGGTCACATTCCACACGTAACGCAACTGCGAGATAGTAGAATGGAAGAGACACGGTGAAACGTTGTACGGTATTCCGCAGCTTTTCGATTTCATGCACGCCTCACGTTCGCCTATCGGCAATGGGTCGTGTGCTTTTGTCACACGTGTCTCTAACAATTACTGCCACGTCTTCGCGTACGTCAACGAAACTCGGTCCAGTGTAACCACGAATTAGAAAGGGCTCGTTCCGTACAGCTGGTCATACAGTTCCTTCTTGCCTCTCATTCCCATTACTCGTTCTCCGTCGCTCTCTTCTCTCACGCGCGAGCGACTACTTTCGATTTCGGCGACTCGCCACGATTACAAAATTGTACCATGTGAAGAGGAAAAAAAAAATTATTCGCGAAAGAATTTTGTCGCGTGTAATATTCCAATTTGCGAACTCCCCTTCGCTATCGCGGTTAACGCGGCGTGTGAGAATTTTTCATTCGGACAAAGATCGCCAGAGATAGGCGTGCGTATAATCAAAGATCGTAACACGCGGGAAAAAATTCGGTCTGGTTCGTTCCTTCGTTTTTTTCGGGATACCATTTTCGTATCTGTAGTCTGCAATTCCTTTCACCTCTTCTACGATGCAAAATTATAAAACTCCATCGAATTATGTTGTTGGCTGCGTTTTACTACGCGTGGATTTGCTATCTTCGCGTGAATATATAGTTAACTAGGTTTATGGCAGACCATACTTAACCGCACAGTATTCCACTACGAACGCTTTCTCCAAGGCTTCATTCAATAATTAATAATCATAACAGCAGCGGCGTGTCGAATAATTAATAGATAAATTACGCATAATGTATAAACAGCGAGGATGAAGAATATAATTGGCGGAACTATTCATTCATTGGTGAAGAAAACTTCGTTAATCGACGCTATCTTTATAAATATTCCAACAGACTCTTATGCCCGTAGAATCTCCGTAGCGTATACTTTCGAACCGTCAAACAATATCCTGACATATTAAACATGAACGCGATGAAACCGAGCAATAACTTTATCAATAAAAAATTTTCAGAGGTAAAAATCGTAAAAACTGTCACGATGACCGTTCGCAGCGATAACGTATCACGCTCACTGTCAAGCTGGAGGATGCGGTATGTCAAACAAATAAGACAAACAAGTTCTCATGATGATATTTTATGCAATGGCAGTATTTTACACGAGGTAAGGTCCAAGTTACAACCAACGATTTACGTTCTATCAATATAATTACCAAGGATGAATTTATCATCGTCTGCTCAGCATTATTTCTCGTCGATGCACAAATGCAGTACAGTTCTGATTCGACCACTTCTATGCCACTGTTTGTTTTATGAACAGACATCATTGGCACGCAGCACGGTAAACAGTCGCTGCGACTGATACTGAGGCTAACGTATTCCGCACGAAACGAACATTTACCAAATATATCCGTATCGAATGAGGAAAGAAATGACCAGCATGTGCGACTATCTCTACCATTATGATTACGATTATTATTAACATCAACAACAACAACTCGTCGCGAGGGCGACTCGTTTCATGCGATCCTTAAATAATTTATGACCTGCGGTAGAATATCATTGGCTGAGAACGACGATGCAAACGGATTTACAACAATTCAATCTATAGATATAAATAAATAATTTCTTATTTCCTAGTTCTTATAAACTATCACGTCCTTATATTATAATCCGCAATAACACCTGAATTCGCAACAGTATTTGGAAATATTACATACTTGTTCTAATTATTTTCAAATATTCACAAATACTCGTTACTACACACGATGCTTTACGAGTTCCCACGATGATTCATTGATGTACTATCTAATTGTTTCGGAGATATTCATGGATTCTCATGATCACGTGTAACTTGTAGGTTAATTATAAATCATTCATAAGTTTTTGTAATCACTTATGAATATTTATAATCCTGCAAAAATATTCATCACTGTGCATAATGATCTTGAATATTTTATTCGTTGACAATGTCGACTGTACGTTGTTGTTATCCTGCACTGCGAATCGCGAAGGTATCACATTCCTCACGGCTACTTGTCATCGATGTGGTTTACCACGCGATAACATTCGATCCTCGAGAATGTTGCACGCGATTTTTTTTTTCTTCATTCAAATAAACAATCTAGACTCACGATGTATTCGTATGCTTATTTTGCAACCACGATCCTGCTAACTTCCTCGTGCGAGTACCGCGAATATGCTCGTCGATTTTTCGATTTCTAACGATTTTACTGTACTAGTCTCGTCGAACGTCAATTTTTTTTTCTCAAGTGACAAGTAATTGCAGCCGTTGAAAATGTAACTTTCATCGTCGAAGGCGATGATTCGTGGGCGAATATAATTCGATGTTCAGTGGGAAGAAAATTATTTATGCTTCGAATGTTCCTAGATTAAATAGAAACTTGCTAACGGTGGAAGTGTTCTCTCGGCAGTTTCATTTCAACCTCCTTCGTCCTGGAATTACCATATTCATTCCAACAACGCGTTTCGTTATTTATTCGTGAATTCCTGATTTTTACTAGCCTTGGGAAATTAGTTTTCGTTTGCCTCGAGTGGAGCTTATGAATTTATTAATAACTCACGAGAGCACATACCGAGCGTTAATTAAATGAGAAACGCTTTAAGCATCTTGTGCCTTGCTACGGATTATTCCAAAGTGCGTACGTGAGCCTCATATTGATCAATTTCGCAGATCGTATCCAATCGCTATTTTACGCACGAACGAAAAGAAACAAAGAAAAAAAAACCATACGCCGCATTTTAATTTTGTACGTCGAGCTTAACTCGACACCATGGTCAAAATTCGAAACGTCATTGGTTCTTAGAAATGTGAATATTTTTTGGAAAATATGTCAACGGTTCTCTCCGTATTTTACTCGTATCGTGATCATCTTCGAGCTCGTTGCATTCAGTGTGCACATTTTTCCCGAACTTTACTTTGGCCTTGTTCTGTTTTTGTTTCTGTTGAAAACTACGAGCTCTACATTTTTCAAATTAAATCTCTATCGGGATTTGACGAGGTGCAGAAGCTTATCGGAGATTCTGGACGATGCAGACTCTTCCATAAAAAGTACGACTAAATTTCCGAAGGTGACAGTTTTTCGGAGATCTCATGGTTTTTGTTCTTGGACATATGTCCGCCCGCAAGATGTTTGCTCCGGCATTTCGTCTAGTAGAAGAACCGGAAGTGACCTGCAACAAATGCAAATGGTACGTTAGTCAGCGAGGTGAATATTATTTTGACATATTTTTTAGCGTCAGTTCGCGAAGTGCAAATGGGAGACTGGTCGATTCGGTGGTATTTACGGAGCGGTTACCTTGTCGCTGAACAAAAGGAGACGAAAAGTCTACCGAGGGGGTGGAAAAGTCTGAAACTGACAGGATATTGCGTCCAGGAACAAAAGGGGTTGCGTGTCACAGATTGTGGGATGTAGGGTGAGGTGGTTCGCGTTAAACCAACAAGTCACGTGGACAAACGCCAACTGTGTTACTCGAGGGGAGGGAGGGGAGAAGCTGGTGGCAACCCTAGTTGTTCCAGCCCGTTTGTTCACCGAACTAAACAGAAAACAGACTTGGTTCTCCTTATCTAACCTCAAAAAGGCAAACGTTACGAGAGCACCGCCACCCTGACACACGCTGGCTCGAGACGTTTCCGACAAAGTTCCCCAGTGGATGCTGAATATACTGGAATATGCGGGCTAAACGCTTGAATATTCCATAAATACTGTGAGTTGCACGCGAGTGATACGTTTCGAGGATGTTTCGCCGTAGTCGAAGTTTCCCTTCCAAGTATTTCGAAACGACTCCGAAATCTTCGCGAGATGTTGCAGAGTTTACGAAAAAAATTCGCATAATTTCCAGCCTAAATATTCCACGGAAGGGTTTTAATATTCCAAAGAAACTCAACGGATTCCTCGTCACGATACCTCGGGAATTGTTAGTTGTCTCATCTCTATTCGATCGAAAAGCCGGAATTCGTTGAATCAAGGGTGCAACAGAGCCTGGCAATGATAACGGTGGTTTTGTTTCTTTGTCCGGAGAATTAAAATTGTTTCTCGTATTCCGAGGTGGAATGAAAAACGCGGATTATACAGTTGTCATTCATTTCTGGCCTCGTCACTCTCCTGACCAGCTGTATGTATGCGCTGACTCTCATTCTATCCTTTTAATTAAGTGTTCCCGATTCAAAATTGGAATAGGGTTTGCAGATGGCCTTGTTGCTTTTTAAACACAATATCAATCTCTGGGAGCACACGCTTCGCTGCATCGCTTGGGGTGGTAAACTCTCTGATGTCCAAACCGTCCTCGGAGTTACATTGACGCGGACAAACGGACAAACGGGCAGGGAGGTGAAAGAGACGAGTGGCGACGGGCAGACGGGCAACAACCCTAATCCGCGCGCGCACTTCCAATCTACGTCAGTCTCGCGCGAAACTTGTTCACGTACCGTGCAGATATCGAACTATCATCCATCTTTGCCGATTCCATTATGAAAAAAAGATCCGCGCCACGCGGAGAAAACTGACGAGACACGTGTTCGACGGAAGAGCCCTACGAGGGATGTAAAAATGACCCAGTCGATGACTGGGAATGGTTCGCAGTCTTTTTTTTTGAACGAAATTTGGCAGATCCGTTGTTCCTTTCGTGTTTTTGAAGTGGGAATCGAAATGAATTCCAATTTTGGGGTGAAAAAGTGTCGAGGGCACGCGCAGCTTTGTGATCGGCGACCGCTTTAATTTTGGTTCGCGAGGTAATTTAGGCAAAAGTGAGCAATTACTCGGGCGCCTTTGTCCCTCGTATGCCTTGGGTCCTGAGTCCAGCGGCCGACGTCCGAGCACAGTCGACGCTTTTCCCCGTTTTATATTCATTGATTGTACATGAAAAGGGTTGAAGTGCTGATTTAGCCGGGAATCGAGTGACGGATCGGGGGTAGGAGTGGTCAAGCGTGCCAAGGACAGGAAAAAACTGGGATGCCAACGAATATCCCTCGTGTCCTTAACTAGGACACGCCAAAGACTTGCCCTGCCGCTCGGTCAACACGTGCCGCAATCAGGGACTCGATTACTTTCTCGACCCACAGGAAAGAACGACGCAACACGACCCGAAGTTAATTGATATCGCACCGTGAAAAGATTTCAACCTCCTTCCGCGCGACCGACACGTTTCGCGATAACATTTCGAAAATTCTCGCGGTTACCCCTAAATATTCCAAACAAATCTTGGTGAATCAACACCCCAGCGACGAACACTTTCGAGTTCCGTCAAAATATTCCGACATATTAAAATAATATTACGAAATACCGAGAAAATTTGAAAATATTCCAGCAAAGCGCGTGCATATTCCAACAGATCGCTCCTATTCTCGAATGTAATGTAGGAATACTGCGAATTCTGGGTGAATTCGCTGGCGAGCGGTGCACCGCGCAAATTATTGGAAATAATTGTTGCCCTACCGGCGTCGTCTTCGACGTTTCGCGACGCCGAATATCATTTCGCGGGTGAATTAGCACTCGGGCAATTTAATCGTAACGAAGGTTGATCCGTCCCTTCGACAACGGTTACCCTCGAGCTACCCTCTAATAGAACGAACGAAGTCCTTTACTTCTAAGGTGGTACCCAGTCCAGTCGCGCATCTTCTCCCCACCTTACAGACCTTTACTAACAAGGAAACCTTGCGAACCCGAACTCACCGATTTCAATGATTTTGATATATGTTGTAGAACATCGAAAAATAAGAGACACGTATTTTTTTATACGTGCTCTTAAGCCCATTTAGGGGTGAAATCTACCCTCAAAGCTCACCCTCAAAAAGTCTTTTTTCGAAATATCTCTGCTTCTAATTGGTATTTCGCGACGGAACAAAATGGAAAATGCTCTTTGCGGCAAGGCGGAGCTACTAGACATTGTTATGCCCACGAGGGTTGCAACCCCTATTTTTTATACCGGAAAAACCACATTTTTCGAAGATATTTTCGTTGTACTGATTCTAATATTGACTTGAAAATTGAAAAATAAATATTCTGAGTTGTGAAATAAAGTAAATAAGTTTACGTGTTCGAGGATTTCGCGTTAACTACCCCCAAACACGGTTACTACCCCTTCAAACATTGGTCATCTGCAATAATGAAAAAAATGTTTTTCTCAAGAGAAATACGAATGAGATATGTTTTGAGAGACACGTATTTTGTTATACGTGCTCTTAAGCCCGTTTAGGGGGTGAAATCTACCCTCAAAGTTCACTCTTAAAGTCTTTTTTCGAAATATCTCTGCTTCTAATTGGTATTCCGCGACGGAACAAAATGAAAAATGCTCTTTGCGGCAAGGCGGAGCTACTAGACATTGTTATGCCCACGAGGGTTGCAACCCCTATTTTTTATACCAGAAAAACCACATTTTTCGAAGATATTTTCGTTGTACTGATTCGAATATTGACTTGAAAATTGAAAAGTAAATATTCTGAGTTGTGAAATGAAGTAAATAAGTTGACGTGTTCGAGGATTTCGCGTTAACTACCCCCAAACACGGTTACTACCCCTTCAAACATTGGTCATCTGCAATAATGAAAAAAATGTTTTTCTCAAGAGAAATACGAATGAGATATGTTTTGAGAGACACGTATTTTGTTATACGTGCTCTTAAGCCCGTTTAGGGGGTGAAATCTACCCTCAAAGTTCACTCTTAAAGTCTTTTTTCGAAATATCTCTGCTTCTAATTGGTATTCCGCGACGGAACAAAATGAAAAATGCTCTTTGCGGCAAGGCGGAGCTACTAGACATTGTTATGCCCACGAGGGTTGCAACCCCTATTTTTTATACCAGAAAAACCACATTTTTCGAAGATATTTTCGTTGTACTGATTCGAATATTGACTTGAAAATTGAAAAGTAAATATTCTGAGTTGTGAAATGAAGTAAATAAGTTGACGTGTTCGAGGATTTCGCGTTAACCCTCCCCAAACACGGTTACTACCCCTTCAGACATTGGTCATCTGCAATAATGAAGAAAATGTTTTTCTCAAGAGAAATACGAATAAGATATGAATTGAGATATCGAATATCTTATATTTAAAGTCATTTATCACGAGGCAATAATTTCTTCATAAAATGAATCATCTTGGTCAAGATAAACTATGATTCGCGAGTGATTTTTTATTCCATCAATTCGTCTTTTCGTCCGATAATTTTTTACGATACTGCTTATCAGTTTCGATTATTCGTTTCGTTACTCATCGGTCGGGTATATATGTCGTAAAACTCCATGCTCGGGAATAAGTGTAGTCTTTTAGAAGCATTGAGTAGGTTTGTTCCTCCATCCGGACTCAACAATGAGAATCAATCCTTTGACTGTTATACATTTATTATCCGCGTTTTTTCAAAATATTCAAATACAAGATGGAACGGCCAATCATAGAGAAATGGAGTTAGCAGAATCGATTAAAGATATACTGTTAAGTGCCACAAATGATTTCAATGACGTAGATATGATTATCGAAGAGACATTACATTTTCAAGAACAGTACAAAGATCACGCAGCAAAAATAGTTGAAGATACAATACAGCATCATTTTCCTGATTCTGTTGAAGCACCAACGAATCATTGTACAGAATGCTGTTCGTGGTAATCAGAAGTTATCAACTTCGGAAAATCGTATTCATATTATGTACATATAAAAATACTCAAATATTCGAAATCAATTTGGTTTTTTCAAAGTAAAGTGCTCACAGGTCTCATTTTTGATTTTTTATTTCAACAATTATGGAAATCAGGTTCAGCTGCACATGTACTGACCCAGAAAACTTCAATACAAAAAACTAGAACTAATTCTATTGCGAATGAATATTTTTCAAATTCTTAATTGAAAGTGTATTATTCTATAAATTCATGACAATAATGGTAATCTTCATAGAAATGTTTGAAACATAATGATTTCTTACACCAGCCGCATCGTATCATAGCAATATTCTCACATCCGCTTATTCCGCATCGTATGTCGCACGAATCCCCGAAACTAAAATCTACGGGATTAACGAATTCCTGTGGTTTTTCATCAATATAACCACTTTTGTACCAGGAATATTTAAAAAGATTTTCATATCGTGGTGAAGATAGCTGATTGTGGGCTAAAGATTGGAGTTTGATAATGTTATTCCTCAAATGCAGATTTAAATCGTAATTCATTAAAATTACATTATCAGAAATACGTCGAACATAATTTTTCCATATGCGAAACCCAAACACATCAAGTGGTTGTATTTTTCCTGTTGTACCGGTTGGTATTTTTTTTATAGTTATTATTTTGTTTTCCGGCATTGTTTCCTGTATTACTGCATCGCAGTGTCCACTCCATGAATCAAGTAACAATACAGAGTGATGACCCACATTCGGATAAAATACTTGTTCTAACCAAATCTTAAAAAGGTCTGAAATTACAAGATATTCTTATAAAATCATTCAATTAATCATAGTTTGGTGATAATAATTATTGTGAGTGTGCTTACTTGTAGTTAACTTTCCAGATGTAGATGCCTCCGCATGTACATTATCTGCACGGAATAATGTTGTTTGTACGATAGGGCCGAATCGACCACTTGGCTCCTTTAACACCAGAAAAAGAGGTGATAGGAGTTTTCCTGTAGCTGATATAAGTGGTTGAATGGTATAACTGTGAGTTGTCGACGAAACTGACTGTACTAAACATTGCACTTGCTTCTCTCCTTCAACAGCTAACGTTCTTCCAGAGTGCATTTCCAATTGGAATCCACTTTGATCTGAATTATATAAATTCTCAACTCCAATTATAGGTATAGTTGTTTTAATGTCAGTTACAAACTGATTTGCTTTACTTTTGAGTTCTGACTCACTGTCCAAAGTTTTTCTAGTGACAAATTTATTTATTTTTCTTGATACTATTCGATGGGCTTTTTTAAACTTCAAAAGCCAACTTTCAGAAGCCTTGAATCTGAAATCTTCAGAGCCAATTTCTTTTTGAGCGTGCAAAGCCCATCGCCGTAAATCTCGATCATGAATAATTGAACCACCTTCAAGAGCAGCATTGAAATTATCTAATACATGTTGACAAATTCGTGCAATTTTTTCCCTGTAGGTACCACCCTTATTTATCTTGTTAGCCCAACGATGTAGTTGAGTTTTAGATTTGACTTTTCTGAATCTTCTTTGTACAGTTTCGATTTTCAAGTTTTTATTTTTCCCACTTCTCCAATAATCCAGTGCTCTCTGTTTATAGTCAAAACTCACTTCTTCTTCATCATCTGTACAATGATTTGTTGGTGCTTCAACAGGATCAGGAAAATGATGCTGTATTGTATCTTCAACTATTTTTGCTGCGTGATCTTTGTACTGTTCTTGAAAATGTAATGTCTCTTCGATAATCATATCTACGTCATTGAAATCATTTGTGGCACTTAACAGTATATCTTTAATCGATTCTGCTAACTCCATTTCTCTATGATTGGCCGTTCCATCTTGTATTTGAATATTTTGAAAAAACGCGGATAATAAATGTATAACAGTCAAAGGATTGATTCTCATTGTTGAGTCCGGATGGAGG